>OX421318.1:18674514-19354870 GCA_949125395.1 Diaphora mendica
CTAAATAATATTATATTTTTACGCGGAGGTCAAAAATATAAGCGGAATATTTGTAAGTTAATTAACTACGTTAGATGTATAATCCTACGAAAAGGTCACAATGATATACCTACTTACTTTATAGCTTTATGTCATTCTCAAGTGCCACTACATCCCAAGTTAATTCGTTTTGCGGCTCTATTTGTTGCCAACTTTGTTTGACGTCATCGACTGCGTAAATAGGCTGCACTCCAACTAGGTTGCCGTTTAGAACAGATCAATCGCAAATTCGAGATCTTTTAAAGATTTTTATAATAGAGTTGGTAACTGATCGGAACCTTTTCTATTTTTTTTTAATAACTACTTACCTAAACGTCATGGATTACTGATTTTGTTTACTCTAGAATGTTAATATTGAACTCATAAAATGTAAGCAAAATTTTTTCTGCTAGGGTTACTAAAATCATATTTGTTAGCAGGGTCGTTTTTTCGTCGAGGTCATAAATATTTATGGGTGATTCTATTGTACCTATTATGTATTGAGCTTTTATTTTGAAGATATTTCCACTAAGATTGACTTTTATTCTTGGCTAACTTTTTAATATAGTTTAAACTTTTATTACCCTGTTAAACGCCTGAGATTAAAATTTACGAAATTTAGGTACTCCAGGATAGTATTATGTAGGTAAGTAAGTACCTATTTTATAACAACTAATTTGGTCTCAAAAGTGATTCAAAAAAAGTTATTGCTTGTAAATATCAAGGTGCTTTTATTTCATGGACCTTAGACGTGGCCTATCTCAATCGAAGGGATGGAATTAGGGGATTTTTTAAAGGAGAATTCGTAGTACCTAGTTAAGGATGTGAAATGTAGGAAGGAGGCGTCGTCGGTCAATACTGGAGGTGGTGCGGTGCGGGCGCGGTGCGCAGGCGTGGTCCCCCGGACCCCGCTGCTGCCAGCCCACTCACGCAACTCGCGAGTCAGCCGTCGTGCGCTACGATCGCGCGCGCCTGAGCTTTCGTCGCCGCTCTAGCCATGTGTAATGAAAACATCACAGAGGGGATCGTCATCTAGTTTCCGTACCTCGTGTTTTGCAACATGTATGAGTAATTTTCTCAAACATAGCTGTTAACACGGGACAGTTTCGTTTGTTTCTCAATGGACAGCTTTCGCTAAGTGTCTACTTTTTCACGAAAGCTCGTGGCCGTTGACACTGCAGCGTGCGGATCCCGCAGTGCGCGAGTGTGTGGTTAATTGACGAACATAATAGACGAGAACATCAGCTGAGTCGCGTAAACACTGGCTACATAGTTGAACTGACAGGAATGTTGACGATGGCTCCGGCGAATACACGCGCGTAAACTTATCACGCTGTTCCAGTAAGCACTCCATCATGCGGCACTTACTACTGTTGTTCCTATTAACAGGTAAGATAACAACATGCTTTTACTTGGTTGGTTGTATTCAACACAACTCAGTACCTACTACCTACTTTACTTTTATTTTTAATTGAGAACTGGATTTAAGTTCTCCTGTCAAACAGGTTTCTTATTTTTTGCTCATGTTATTTTTTTATGAAATCGTTGTTTTCTCGTCCGATTCATTAGTGCATTAGCAGTGATTTATGGATGATTTTTCGTGGCTAAACGTGTATACCTACCTACCTATTCAATATTACATTCAATGGTAATCTATTAGTACCTACTTACTATGTAAAATAATAAAAGGATTCAAAACAAAATTCTTCTTCATATTGCATAGTTATCTCACACACATCCACCATCCCTTAGTACAAATAAGTTATAATTCACTCTATGGACCCTCGTCCGGGCAATTCAGGGAACAAATGGGTCTATTTGAGAAGATCACTTTTTGTGGTCGGTACCTACAGTAACTGTATTTCTAGAAGCAATTGCTTTTACTTTATGAGTTACATGTTTTAATAAACGCTTCATTTTAATACAGCGATCTTAATTAATGTTAACCTTTAACCGAGATTACTTGATGGCTTTAAAACTATCGCTGTGATTTCTCATGTAATTTTAATAAAAGAATTCCTTAGCATCATGGCGGGGCAATTGGCTTTTTATTGAAAGTTGTTGCCCCTATTGTTACATAGACATCTGTCGGTATCATCTATGAAAGTCACTCTTTGAAGATAAAATGCTGATCATATTTATTTCATTTATGTAAATGTAAGGACTTGAGATCGTTTTTATTTCGTTTTGTTTCTGCAAATGTTTGCGTTTAGGTAATCTAAGCATGATAGTTTCATTGTCGATTCTATAGGTATTATTTTATTGGTAAAAACCTAAAGTGATGCCAAAGTTATTAACGAATCTAACTATTATTATTTGTATTAATGCAACACATTTGTGGAATAAATCTACCAAAAGGAACTAACCCTGTTTACGATAGCGACAGGTGTTCAATGCAGGTAGACAGCAGTGATCGGACGCCCGACGGTTTTAGTTTTGTTAAAATAAAATCGCTCAATCATCCGTCTTCGTCCATTCTAGTAACCATGTTTTACACCACTGCTATTTTCTCTTGTTTATTGGTGGCACATAATGCTTAATAAATTAAATTAAAAAGCTTTTTAAAAACAAGCCTTTACTGGAATGCCTTGAGACGAATCAAACGAGTCCAGACTCGATGATGTTGCGACGTTTCTTTACAGAGTTCCTATGGCCACCTTCCAGCTCCCGCATCAGATCAGCTCCATGTCATTATAATATTGTATTGTCACGCTGTATACATATGCTTGCAAAATTTCAGCAAAATCGGTTGAAGATATCTGCTTCAAAATTGAGTTCACCCGAACATACAAGCATACATACATTGCAAGTTAATAAAAAGCTTTTAAAAATGCAGCTCTCGGTACTCTACCCTTAAGCGAGCAATTCTTGTAAATACTTATATAATCCGAATCTCAGAAACGGCTCCAACGATTTTAATGAAATTTAGTATGCAAGGGGTTTAGGAGGGGATAAACCGATCTAGCTAGGATTCTTTATTATAAAATATACCAAAAAAAATACCGGTCATCCAGGTACTCTTTTTTAAATTTGTAAAACGATTCCAATATAATCACAAATTTTAACAAAAAAAAAACCGACTTCAATCTGGACCAAATTTAAAGGGGACCATACGGGAATATTGAGTTATTCGTTAATTTGTCGCGTACATACATAATGCGAATTGAAGACTTATATAGTTTTCTCATGGATGACATGTCAGAATTGGACCAAATTTAAATGGGACCATTCGGGAAGCACCAGCTTTCAAATAAAAAAAGAATCATCAAAATCGGTTCACCCAGTCCAAAGTTATGAGGTAACAAACATATAAAAAATATATATATACAGTCGAATTGAGAATCTCCTCCTTTTTTGAAGTCGGTTGAAAAGAAATTACATTCCACATCAAGCATTTAAAAGGTCACTAAAAGTCGAAATCGGAAATAATTACAAAGTATAAAATGAAGACGCTTCCGCTGTCTGTTCGCATAGATCTTTTAAATTACTCAACGGATTTTAATGCAGTTTTCAGCAATAGATAGAGTGATTCAAGAGAGTGAAATGTTTATACATGCATAGTTTAGTAGAGTAAAATCCGAGAATTTCAAAGAATTCTGCGCGAACGAAGCTGAGCCGAGTCGCTAGTAAGAGATATTTATTTGTCTTTTATGGAGATTATTCCTCAATATTAACTAAATATATCTAAGTAATACGTAAACTTGACTACTTACCTTTATAATGCACTATTTTGTCATTTTATTTAAGCCACAATATTCTCATTTCTTCGTAATAATTGAAAACTTTTTCTTCAAAGCAATTTTTTCAAGCACCTATTTCGAATGGACGAATATGATGAATCGAAAAGCTTTTTTGGAGGAAAAAATGAGAAAAGTTGGGAAAAACGGGAGTCCTTAAGTCATCAATCTACTGTTAGGTGTATTAGATCCACTTTAAGAGACACGCCCGCGACGTCACCAACAACTGCTGGAGAACGTTATAAACTTTTACTCGTCTTAGCAAAAACTTAAAGCTTTTTTGAGGTGCGCAATATGTAGTCGTTGAAAACAGAACTTTGTAGTAAAGGTTTATTCACAGTAGTTGAAAGTTTCTGTATAGAAAATTTTGTTAATTTACCTTAACTTAATTGGAAATGAAGTTGACATGTTACGGTTCACAGAGAGCTGGGTGCTACAAATATAAAAAATAACGTAGTGCTATTATATCACTCAAAGAGAAACCATTTTTTTCCTCTTTGAGCGGATGTGGACTGCACCTGGCCTCCGTTTCTTTTTTTTTTCAATGCATTTATTCAAGAGTTGATATTAATGTTGTAGTGTAGTATAGTGAGTAATTACAATGAATATGATAACGGTAAAAACAATTTTAAGTTATTGAATTTTAAAATACCGGTACATGTATTTAAAGCTGTTCTTTTTGACTAAAATACTGATTTTCATATTCTATTTCGTAACATTTTAGTTTATTTGTGTAACGTATCACTCCCGAATAGCATACTTACATAAGGGTCTTTATCGCGCGTGATATTTAAAGTGATTATTTTTTTTCTTGACGAAATGCAGCTTTATGTATATGCCTATTTTTAGTTGTTGACAGAGTAGGCATAATCAAACGGGTGCAGTCGATAAGTGGGTAGCGCCGGCTTTCATCTCAGATCTCAGTGGTGTGTGTTTACATTCACAGTATTGCGCCGGGCCGGCGTCTGTGGCTTACGCCTGCGTGCGCCCGCGCAGTCGGTAGCTTAATGTTTATATACATACCCGTGTGAATCTTATTTCTGTCAAATGCAACAAAACATTTTTTGGAACGAAGTTCCTTATAGGGCGTTGCGGAGGAGTACTCTAGCCGGCAAAAAACATCCGTAACGTCCAAAAAAAGCGTAAGATTTTTATGTATAGTGATTATTAGTGTTTTTTTTATGTAATTATTTTCTTTAGACCTCGAATAGAACTTGAAATTAATATAATAATTATTATTTTTACGGGAATTAACGCGATCACTTATTTCAAGGTATTACATACCTCTGTTTTGCCTGACGTTTCGACCAGGTTGCACTGGCCGTGGTCACAGGCTGACTGTGATCACGGCCAGTGCAATAAGTGATCGCGTTAATTCCCGTAAAAATAATAATAATTATATCATGGAACGCGAAAGTTTAAAAATTGAAATTAATACTTTTCTAATGAGGAACTTCATTCCTATCTGGTGTCACACGACACCAATGGTTTTTTTATACCATTGAGATACGGTTACATGATATGCATTACATTCTATAATTTCATTGCAAGTTCCTGTTTTCAAATATTCCTTCCAATATTGTAGTAATGTTTTGAGTGTACGTATGGCGTGGTATAAGCGGTCGCCACACTGTTTTCTACTACGCTAAGTGCTGTGGGTTCCATCCATGATGATCCACAAATTGTTGTTCTGAGTCTGAGTGTCCCTAGCGACACAGGATAGATTCCTAGTGCAGGAGTTGACTTTAAAAAAGGTACACTAAATCGGATTACTTAAAAGAGAAATGTATAGACTAAAAGCGAAATGAATTTGCACAATAAATATCATTATTTTCGAAATTCTAATATGTAGTATCAATTAACATATCGCCGTCCACTGTTGAACGAAAGTCTCCCCCAAGGAGCGCAACCATTGATTTATTATACAACTAAATGGTGCCAACTATCCCGGTCTTGGGGCAATCCGGCAGTTCGCATTCGTCCGCTGCTGACCTTTTGAATTTAATAATCGTTTGATTCACTGTTTTTGTTTATAATACTATAAAAAATGGACTATAAATAGATAATTTAAATCCTTTACTCTATAAAATGATATAGGTACCTATGTAGTTAAGTCGTCAAGGCATCCATGACCCAAAATTTAAAAAAAAAAACTTTTTTTCTAACGTTACGCATCAAAACGTGAAAACGAAAGAGTAAAACAAAAATTCGAAGTATCTACCCTTTTCTATAAGCCTTTAATTTTCATGAAGCTTTCATGACGTCACAGTTATAACTTTTATAACTGTCAAATCGATTATGTATTATTCATGAATGTTTAAATTAAATCTCAAGTTACATATAGGAAATATGATACAATGTAATAAATTAAACTTGCTTTGCATATCTGTGAAGATAGTGTATTAAATTATTTTTTTACGGAGATCGAATAACTAGTACACTTTTCACAAAAAATACAACAATCAGTGATAGATAAATAAATATGTTTATTGACTATTAGCTGAGTGACTATTAGAGAGCTAAACTATGAATATTGATTGAAATTGATTCGCTTTCGTGTCTAAGTATATTTAAAAAGTCACTATTTTCTCGTTCACGCAAGAACGACTGGACCAATTTCCCTAATTTTTCTAATGTTCTGCGTATTCTTTTTAATGTTTTTTTTAACGTGACAACGTCTTAAGGAGCCGGCTGCAAGCCAAGCAATCATTTCATCAATGTTTCGGTATGACGTTGTCACGTTAAACTATCGTCCGTAAACAGACTTTACAGACAACAATTTTTTTTTTCACAAGAACCTTCTCGTGACAGTAACAAACGTAACAAATAAAAAATTATCAAAATTGATCCAGCCGTTTACGCATGAGTCGTGATGCTATGACCAAGGGAAATAGGGATTCATTTTTATATACCTATACAGATATTCCTAGGAGTTAGAAAATAGAATAGGCTATAATTTACATTCTACCCAATTTGTAGGTCGCGTCAAAAATATCTGTAAATAAAGTTTACAAAAATAGCAAAAATTTAATAACAATATGGGCTAAATATGTTTTAGTTTCAGAAATAGATAGAACTAGTTTGAAATTGAAACATATTTTGAGCGGTATATTAGAATTCTTATACGAGTATAATAGAGCTGTAACTGCTTTAACCAATTGTAGATTGGACACATATCTCTAACATATTCCAAGAGACCCTTGCAAATAAGTACGCAGACGTAGTCGTAAGAATTTGATTTCCCAGGTGCTATTTGGGCAGCTTTAAATTTCCCTGAAGAATTCGGTTGGACACGCAGACCCTAATCTCTAATAAAAATAAACTGATTACAAAAGTTTCCTCATTTACCGCTTATGTTAAGACGGAACAAAACAGAACATCTGTATAAACTTGGAAGAGAATTCGCTTTTCCTAAATACTAAAATATTCACAGTAGAAAAACGAGAAAGTGCTTAGCGGTAACTGGCTATATGTTTAAATCAATTTACAAAATGGCTATTGACGTGGTTATTTATGAAAATGGTATTTGAACAGATAATTTATTGTAGATATTATCATATTATCTAATACCTTTAAACGAGCAATTCTTGTATATATATATGTCACCACGCCGTTTCCTACTTCGCCAAGTGTCGTGGGTTCAAATCCCACGTAGGACAACACTTTGTGTGATCCACAAATTGTTGTTCTGAGTCTGGGTGTTCTTTGTGTCCGTTACATGTATGTTTGTAAAGTCCCCCGCGACACAGGATTTATTCCTAGTGCGGGCGATATATATATATATAATCAATTATATTATTCAGAGATTTATAATCTGAATCTCGGAAACGGCTCCAACTATTTTCATGAAATTTAGTATGCAGTGGTTTTCGCGGGCGACAAATCGATATGGCTAGGATTCATTTTTAGAAAATGTCGTTTTATTCGTGTTTTTAACAATCAAATATAAAATGAATGTACATCTAGCGCCATCTATCGCAATCAGTTACGTTATTAATCGAATTCTGACAAGCAAATGATTGCAGAGTTCATAATTAGTGTTTTTGTCAAAGATTTCTTTTCCTGAATATGTAATATCAACCAATCCCAGTAAATATCAATTTTAAGTGAACGGCAATAAAAATATGATTCAAATTCTGATTTAGTTTATGGAAATAATTTATTACATTGATAGATAAGTTTACTTATGTTTTAACTTTAGTTTTCTAAATAAATAGATCAGATTATACACACGTCTATTATAGTTTTTTCTCAATTCCCAAGATAAATCTTTAAATCACAACTCTAATGGTTACTTAACCATTCGGAAGAAAAGTGTTCCTTTCTTCCGTTTATAAATATATAGTGTTTTAAAAAGTTCCGAATGAATACACATCTTCTATAGAAATTTCGGGCGAACCTCGACACCCGTTCCGATAAACAATAAACAGAGAGAGAATTGATTAATATAAAACGTTTGAGTTACTTCTTCAATAATAAGTCATATTATGATATGCTTATGTCGAAATATGTTGTATCGAAACATGTACTTACTGTATATGATTTATCCCATCATCACCATCATATTTATAACTCCAATAGTGTAAATCGGTTTGCATTCAATAGACCGTTCTCTTCCTTGGTAATAATGTGTCGTACCATCATCGAAGTACGTATGAGACATGATGGTGACTTTCTCTTGACTAATTTATCGGATGATGAATTTTATTTTTTCCTGGTACGTTTACATGACTTTTACAGAGATTTGGTTCTTTTCTACGTCTTTAACTTTCCGTTCATAGCTCTCGCGAAGAGACGCGAGACCTAAAATTATAGTGGACGTAATTAGTCTCCACGTTCATTGTTATTTATAATCAAAAGCCTCGACCTTCGTGGCAGTCGAATACTACTGCGGCGCGATAAATATCTATACTATATATTAATACGTAAAGCAAAAGCTTTGTACCCCTTATTACGAAAATCTTTATACGAGCAGAGGAGTATAAAAAATTGCACAGTTAATGTTTATATGGAGGAGGTGTGCAGAAAGCTTAAAAGAAATAAAACTTAAATGAATTTTATATGACTGCCGACCACTGGGCGACTACTAGTTTTCATAAATCTTCAAATAAACTATACTACTATATTTGTAAAGGATTTGTACAAATTCCGATAGACAACAGCAGCGAACTTACAATGTTTAAAGATAAACAAATATTTAGTCGCAAAGAGGGGTAGCGTATCACAAAAGACTGCATGCAGGCTATAATTATCGACCTTGAAGGACGCGAGGGTGCTGGCTTGGCGGCACGTGCATCAAGTAAAACGATAATGATAGAGTGGCCTAGGGGACGTATAATCAACTGAATAACTAATTCAAGTCATTGCGCTTTACTTTAGATAATAGACCTTTTTGTGCCACCCTTTGCTCTTACTGCATGCTTAACTTGAGGGTCATGTTTAAGGATGTTTTTGTAAAAATATTTTGTAACAATTTATACTATTGTTCATATCTAACAAACACAATCATATTAGTAGAAAAGACGACAAAAGTCTCGAAAACTGCTGTTACATGAAAAATATTACATATTTGTAACCATGATTACTAACAGACATTCAAAGACACGATTCAAGACAGCCAAATATGTCTATTATCCAAAATTCCAAAATTGCAAATAGTAAAAGTGTATTTGCAATAGCATATAGATGCTAGTCGAGAGATCATCAATGTTGTGATGACCTTTCGGCCAGCATCGTGAACTTACAATCAAATAATGCTGGAACTGGGCCAAATCGAATACTGATAAATAGCGAAAGTATGGGTAAAGCTATTGTTCCTCTATCTTTGAGTAAATTCCACTAATGTTACCTTCATTTGTATTCCTGTGTAATCCTCAGGATCCTTACGTCTATGTTATGTTATTACGCAATATTCAGGTTCACGCACATTTTATTCTACACCTTTGATTTACTTCTGTGTAAAAATCCGAAATTTTTGTTCTAAAATATATAATATGTTTCGCTTAATTGGGTCAGAGGTGAAGGACGGGTTTATGGTGGGTTGTAGGGGGGAAGGGGGAAGTGCGAGCGTTATTCTACGCTGCGTACGAATGGCTGTATTATTGCCTGCTATATTACAACACCACATTCCGTACTGGAAACTTTATGTTAATGTGAATCCGCGACCCCTTTGGCTAAAGATTCTTGGCTACATTTTGATTTTATATGTGGTGTGTATTTAGAGAGACATTGGAACAAATTCAAGTTAATACCATGCAACATAAATTTATTACAATAATAAATGTAAGCTCTGTTTGATCAAAGTATGGTCACATTTTTTAGGGTAAGAAACGACACAGTGAACTAGTAATCGATAATGAAAACGCAGTACGTAAGGACGGCGTAATAGCAGTAAGGGGTCGTAGACGGTAATAAAATTTGATTAGAGTTTGATCATAAATCTTTTTTTTTTCATTATCTCGGTTGGCGTCGCGTTGGTTGGGCTATCCACGCAGGGAGACACTGCGCCCAAATCCCCCATGTTTTGACATACATACCAGCTGTATTTATGACATAAAGCGCGCTTCTACCGACCTGACATGAGATTTATGAAGTCCGCATGTGTGCTTAGGAGATTGAATTGCTTTACGCAATGGGAATCCGTGTTCTACACTGGAAATCCAGCTTTCGTATGGTGTAATCCAATTGTGGTGACATGTATATTTTATAACGATTATGTACCGACGTGGGAATAGATCTGAAATTATTTCTCTATTTCTTTATGAAGTATTAGATACTTGTCATACTTATATTATGCTTTATGATCATAGTATATGTGTATAGTGCATAGTAGCAGTGTGACAATTGTGAAATAAAATCCTGTTACTAAATCTTGTGTGACCACGAGTCCGCAATGCAATTATTTGATATTTTTGCATCAGATCGAAGGTCGAAGGAATAATTCGAATCGTCGAAGGATCGAAGGCAATAATTCAAAATAATATATTTCTAAATATTAATTAATGTAAGAGTGTTAAAAGTAAATAAAAATAGAAATCATTTTTATGTCACATTTGTTTTAATAATACATTAGTGAACGATAACTTAAATAGAGTTATGTAGTCTAAAGTTTTTATAACAAACTGTCGTTCCAAAAATAACGGATCCTGCACCCGCGTCTCTATAAAATCAGCCTGTGACTTACTTAAAGTGACATATGGAACTCATGACTCATCTTTGGGAGATCCATTAGTTACAATTTGCCGACTCACGCTTGCTTTTTGGGGGCGCCTCTTACGCCAACTGCTGAATGAGGCAACATTTTTTTGCTAAATATGTTTTTATTTAGTGTAACAGTTTGCCTTGATTTATTCGTGAAGATATTTTTATATACAAATGTTCTGACATTGAAAAGAAGAACTATAAAAGATACTTTATGTGACCGAGACTGTTTTCGTTGACTTAGCTTTTAATACAATTTTCAAGAAATGAAATAAATTAAAGAGAAAACAGAAAATATTAAAATTCCACGAAAATTCTTTATAACTTTTTGCGTCAATAATAACATACGGGTTAAAAGTGAAATTAATGACTCTTTGACGGGCCGGTTATTTATTTTCATGAAAGTTAAAATATTTGGAGTCAGATAAGATTTAGTGAAGCGATTAGGTTCTCATTTCTTACTTCCGGGCTGAGTGAGGGCCGCGTCAGTCACCGCCGGATGACGCTAAACATGGAAAGCATTTTAAGCGGTTGCCCTATAATGTGCCGAGGCTATTGTTACATTTTATTTTAAGCGCCGCGCATCGATCCTTTATTTTAAATGTATTGTCAAATAATTTCATTCTCTGTAGATCTTAAGAAATAATTTAATTTCAAATATAAAGATTTTAACAGCAATAATTGCAATTTATTGCGGCCTATTGTGTAGTTATAGACCTATAGTATTTTGGAGGACATTTCAGATTGAGAGGTTTACCTAATTATTTCTTGTATTTATAATTATGACTTTTGACTTATATAGACACTAAAGTGTCGATAAAATTATGGTTAGTATTAGTACAATGCAGTTAAGATGTAAAACAATTAGGATAATCAAAGTATGTAAATTTGCCGTATTTCCTCAAATGATGAGTACCGGACAAATATTCAACAAAGCATATTATGAACCTTTTGGTACCTAGTGGATATGTTCTTAAATGTTTTAATATTACCAGAGAATATTACCGCTATACGCTACTGAGGTAGGTAGATTTATTGTGAATGGTTTGCGGGGAACTATGAAGCCACACAATGCAGCACCTACGTAACGGACTGGCTATCCGATACACCTCAATCAAATGAAACATGAAACTCGCCAGCGTCCCAGGTACCTTACAAATGAATCTTTTATTCTCATTCCTATTTCCTATATGTTCCTAAGGTACTAGGTATTGCATAATCCAAGTGCTCCTTAGTTTTCTTCGTACTTTCAAAGGCACAATAGTTATTTCAAGAAACTTATAATTAGTTGCAGTTCTACATAATTTACTCTCCAAAATTCTCTAATTCTCTTGTAGTTAGTATACTACAGCGTTATTTTCATATTGTCATAGCGGCACCATTCGGGGATTATACGTGTATACATATAGTAGCGCTTTCTTCCTCAAGAGCCTCATCTTATTACTTTTTGGAGATAAAGTCCTAATATCCTTTATATAAGATCGAGAAAAATATTAATTTTCTTTTATATTTACAATTATAATATATTTTGTGATTTAGAAATAATTCGAACATAATTTTGTACATTTTTTTTATGTATGATCTGCCAAAATGTCTCAGCTGCCTGATGGAAAGCATAAACAAAATCCAATAGTGGTGGTCACCATACTCATTGCGAAAGCAGACAATGCAACAATGCAGCATGGCGACCCACACTATGGTGGCTTAGTGATGCTTCTGCATCATTGGGCCTCCGGTCTCGCACTCACCAACGAAACACGACAGTATGAACGCAGTCATTTTACATTGATTTTCTGTGCGAGGATAGTACCGCCCCGGTCGAGCCGGCCCATTCGTGCTGAAATCAGCGTGGCTCTACTACCTACAGCTCTACATGCATACATACTCTCAAAATTGAAAGGTTTTGTTTAAAAAGACTACCAATTTCCATTGTTGTTTGAAGTCAACATAAATTAAAAATACTTTTTAATACACATATTCTGATTGCTGGGAATTTTAGTTTATATGAGGTAATGCTTTTTAATTCTAGCAAACGTTACTTTATTGCTGACAAAATGACCTAACTTATACTCAGTTAGCAGTATATGTTGTGCACAGTCATCGTAACAAAGTCTCAAAATTGTAGCAAAGAATGTTCCGCAAGTGTGTTTTATGTGAGTGTCCTAATATCCACCCTAACTTATAGCATCGGGGCCAGATTAAACCATCTCACAGTCGTTATGTTGCCGTTCGTGTATGGGCATCTGCGTCCTCAAGAATACAGGGGTCGCTGTCCCACCCCAACTTGTTTATCTAGCTATCGATCCGACTGACGTCATCGCGAATTGGTTTAATTTGTGAATCGTATAACTTTAGTGCTGATTTGTTATTGTAGTCGGCCGAAAATATTTGTCCTAGTTCTTTATTCTTCATGTATGTAACTTTATAACTTAGCAAACCATAGCATGCATAGCAAAGCATACAGTCACGCCTGTTTCCCAGAGGGGTAGGCAGAGACAATTGATCCCCACTTACTACGGTCTGACACACCTCTTTTGCTTAGTGCACATTCATCAATCGCTGCATGTATTTTTTTTTATGGAATATGCGGGCAAACGAGCAGACGTATCGCCTGATGGTAAGCGATTACCGCCGCCCATGGACACATGCAACACCAGAAGCGTCACAAGTGCGTTGCCGGCCTTTTGGGGATGGGGGGAGGTAAGGGTAGGGGATTGGGGTATGGGCCTCCGGTATCCTCACTCACTCGGTGAAACACAGCGCAAGCACTATTTCACTCCGGTCGAGCCGGCCCATGCATGCCGAAGCGTGGCTCTCCCACGGTTAAACTGTGGTGATGCTCTTGACATTACCCTTTTTAAAACATGACGTAACTTTATCTCAAAAAAATATAAGATTGTTTATGAACAACAAAATTATAGACATTATTTGTCAATGTCATATTATCTTTTTCGAGGACGATCATAACTGAGGCATTTATGAAGGATAATCGTATTATCTGCGCTCCGTGTGGCTTCTGACCTTACTTTATACACTACTGGGAATCCCTCTGCACTTAATTTTTGTTGTTAACATAATAATGAAACTGTTGATTTATACAAGTAGAATAAGTCTTTCATTTTTTGCATACATGGACTACATCATGGAGGTATAATATGAAGACAAAATGTCTAAAAAATCAAAATCAATCAACTCAGTACATGAAAAACCGCAACAAATATATTAAGAAACAAAGTTATTGCTCCTAAATATACTAACTTAACGAAGTCAGATGGCAGTGGACGCGTAGAAAGTCTAGAAGACGAACTTACGATATTTGGGCCCAATGAAGTTAGGAAGCAGACATATCAAAGTTATGAATACGAGTATAAACATTCCTGCATATGTGTTGCATACATAAAACAAAGACGTGCTAAACGTCATCCTTTAATGTATGCCAACTGTGCCAAGTGACAACAATTCATTCATAACGAATAAATTAACTGATAACGTTTATAGACACGATGTCACAATAGCATTAATTGCAAATAGTCTTACATGTTAGTGCTATTACGTCAAAATTGTAATTATGCACGATAACCATTCCATGTTTATTTAGAACGGTTTAATTCCAAGAATCTTAATGAATCATGTTTATCTCTAAAGTTATTTTTATTGTAGAATGTAGACGCCGTCTGTAGCATGATAAATTCAAATGTTTTTATTGTAGTCTTTGTGCCTATCAGCGGACACTTAACGCGTTGTAAAAATAATAATAATAAAAAAACTAGCTTTTGCCTGCGACTCCACCCATTACACAGGGGCGTCTGATATCGTGGTATAAGATAACTTATGTTCTTTATTAAGAATCAAAGTATCTGCATGCCAAATTTCATTGAAAATGGTGCAGCGGTTTACCCGTGAAAGCGAAACAAAAAGAAAGAGCTACTTTCGATATTCAATATTAGTATCGATGTTTTTGAGTTCTAGACCTTATAAATAGTCTTTGTGCAGTTGATCAATACGCAACCTCTCCAGCTTTCGTCCTCTTCTATGACAAAAAACCTAATAATGGTTATCTGTTTATAAGCCTCCAATTGCAACACAATGACACAACATACTCATACTAGCGCAGACACCTTTACTAATATTATGAACGCGAAAGTTTGTAAGTATGGATGGATGGATGTTTGTTACTCTTTCAAGCAAACACTACTGAACAGATTTGGACGAATCTTTACAGTAATATAGCTTATACATCAGAATAACACATAGGCTACTATTTGCCGCGATAACCGACATATACGCGGGCGGAGCCGCGGGCAACCACTAGTAAAGATATAAATGTAATGTTTTTATGCCGAATAATACCATCCCTTGTGACATGTCTACATGTACAGCGCAACATGTTTGTATTTTATTTATTACATTTCCATGGTATTCGTACCCTTAGTATTACGACCAGTATAACAGTGACGGACTCACACTCGTTTATTATAGACAACGATTTTAGTTTCAGAAAGAATTTTAACCATAATTTTCAGTAGTTATATTTCAGGCTTCTTGCTACGAGTATATTTTTCAGTGTGTGATTCTAAATCAACACCTGACCAACTTGCATATCTACCTATGGTTTTTAGGGCAACCATTATGAATTTTAGTAAAAGTAATTTTTTCAATTTGGTCCAGTACTTTAAGTCGGTTTTTTTTTGTTAAAATTTTATCAATAAATAATATAATTCTAGTCACTACATCGGCACATTAGAGCAATTAGTGTCACTTAAAGCTTTAGTTTATGTTCACGCAAACAATAACTACCGACTTTGTTAAGCTACCCTCTACTTCGAGTTTATCTTTCCTTTCATAGATCACATTCTGTTCTTATATCGTTTGATCTTAAGAATTTATCAGAGGTCTCTGTATATTTTTTCCGTCCCGCAAGTTATTTGCCCCAAGCTACAAAGGGAAACTTCAGTGTGGACTTTTCCGTTTCTGAAACTTTATTTAGCTTGGAAAATTAATGGGGCGCGACATTACTATCCCAGTTTTGTTGTTGCGAATAAAAATGTTAACTTTAAGTCCATAAATATAAGGTTTTTCCTCGATTAACGTGGCGTAAAGTTATTCACAGATAAATACTCTGAAAATACAACTACTTTTCTTTGTGAACCATTTCTTTAATTGCCCTGTTTAATGTTCTTTCACGTCGTGCAAACTTTGACGTAAGTTCTATTTTTTTTTTCTCTGGTATATTTAGGAATTAAATGCGGAGTCCCTGTGTGTTTTACTAGTCTTAGGAAATCTGATATTATAATCTCTCTCTGTGGATAATGCGTCGGTAAGAATTTTATTTACTAAGTAATTGCAACAAGTCGATGTAAATGTATTTTATTTATATTCATACTCTATTAAAGTATTAGTTAATATATATTTACAAAAATATAGTTTAGATTTTTCGACTGAATTTAAAAATGAAAGAAGTATATGATAGTCACAGATGTCGTATCATGTAAACATCATATTAGTAATAAATGATGGCAATGATGATGATTTTCTTGCCTTTATTTTTAGACGCACCATATTGCCAAATACACTGCAATTAAAAATTATCTCTGGTGTGGCAATTACAAGCCTTGTAGCCTAAGAGCCGAATGGTAAGTCATTTCGAGGCCTGATTAGGTGCTTGCCTCTATCATTAACAATGCGTGTGGTCAAAATAGCTGTCAACCTACAGTTTAAACACTACTAGTGTTTTATAATTATAGTATACTTGTGTTTCCTAATTTTATAAGAAACTAGCTGATCCGGCAAACGTTGTTTTGCCATTTTTTTTTAAAATCGATGTTGGTTGATTCTCAGACCTACCCGATATGCACACCAAATTTCATAAAAATCGATCCAGCCGTTTCGGAGGAGTATGGTAACTAACATTGTGACACGAGAATATATATATAAGATAATAATGGTTTGGGTTTTAGGGACGGATTATACCAAATTATTATTCTGATAGTTAAAGAGATGGCATTTAGGTCGCTTATATTATTTTGCAAAATAGGTCAACATGGCGATCCTTAAAATTAATGCTGCTTTTCATTCCACTGAAATGCTTGACAGTGCTCGCACGCTCTTTCGGTATCCGTCGCTGATTCTTACGAGTTGCTTTTATTGCACAGCTGCGATGCAATTTTAAGCTATTAATCTTTTCCAAGCTGTTTAGGTGTCCCTCACCTAAGTTAGTATACAATGCCGTACTGCAGTTTAGTTATTTCGCATAAGCGACGTTATGTAAGGCTATCTTTCCATTTTCTAATTAACCGACTTCTGAAAAGGAGGAGGTTCTATGTTTCACTGTATGTATTTTTTTAGTTGCCTTTTCAACTGAAATAACTACTGTATTAAATTCAGGTTTAAACGATTTCAAAAAGCTACTATTGTTAAAGTTAGCTCTTGTATTCTGAACAAAAATCTTTTTTTTAGATTACATTTACTTAACATATTTTACTGAGGTATAATCTTTGTGGACTCAGCCTAGATTTCGATTAGTCCACTGTTATTTTTATGTAGTGCTCGGAAACACACTGCAACCACCACTAGGTACATACATTTATTCTTAAAATCGTTTTTTTATTGTCCATTCTCTTGCAGTAATTCATCTGCAAAAGCTGCTTTAGCATATAAAAATACGATCGTTATTGTGAAATTCTGTGTAACCATGTCCGGAAATACCAAGTGTATAGGAACTTAAACATGCATTATGCCGGCATCCGTACCCAGGTAGACATACGCATGAATAACAACCTTGAGTTATGTATTTATTAGTCATACCAATGTTATTTCGCATCATAAAAGCTTTTGAATAATTCATTTTTAGATTTACCAAAACCGACCTTGTCATAAAAAGTGATTTTGTTAATTAGATATTGAACAGAGGAAACAAATTTAAGATTTGAAGAACTTCGCATCTGCCTTTAGTTTGTGGTTATCGTGATGATCACGATAACCATAAGGATACTGATTGTTATTAGAGTAATAACGTTGGTAAGTGTCGGTCGACTGAGCAATTAAAATCCCTTTGATATTGCTTTGAACCGTCAGTTAGTGGGACTCTAACGGACGCCGATAAAGCTGGCCATTCTGGAGATTTATAACCACGCCAAAGTTAACGACTCGTCTGCCATTCAGGACACGCACTGTTGCTAACTTGTTTTCCGACGAAAAATGAAGTTTCGAAGCTTCCGGGAACAGCTGACTTGAAGTGCTATCAAAACGTGATCCCTCTAGCGTACTGAAAAATTGCTACTTGCTTCCTCGTAGAAAAATAATAAGAGGGGAATGTAACATTTGCTCAGTAAATTGTCGTTAGTATTCATTCTTCGTGCATTTCTTTAAATCATCACTAACTTACGTTGGAATGTCAACACCAGATCGTTTTTCCAAGGTTTTCCGTATAATGTTACCCTGCAGATCGTCATTATTATGAAATATTTTCAAGAACATTATGTACGGCAAATGCTGAAAGTTTCGCTGTTAAATGCTACTTAGTATGCTTTTGCTTCAAATATTGTTATCTTACTAACTGCAATAACATAAAAGAAACTAACTTTTGCCTGCGGTACCGCCCGCGTGTATATCAAATATTGCGGCAAAGAGTAGCCTATGTCCTTACTCAAGAATCGAAGTATCTTTATGCTCAATATCATTGAAATCGGTGCTGTAATTTAAAGAGTAACATACAGACAGGCATTTGAAATATATAGCAATATATATTGGCTCTGCTAGCAAAATGAAAATTTCTATTTCCTAATTTCTGAGTAAAAATATTAAGCGTACAGATTGCATTTTAGTCGACATTACAACTATTATGAACTATTACAATAAGACCTTGACAATCGTGACTCCTCGTGACTCCTCCTCAAAATGAAACAACCGTTATGCAGATAGAAATGCCAGTTCTATCAGTTAAATTTTACTGTCGTAATATTGTTAGCTTATATCTCGAAATTCGTCATTACCGAACAAAAGCACGTAGGAATTAATTAATCTGTTAATCAGACAAGTATTTAGGATCCAACAATTTCTACTGGAGTTCGATGGAAACATGTCTGGAATGCCTGTGTGCGCCTCCGTACGTGGCTTGATTACTTCATACAGTTCCACGGAGCTTTGTAATTCCTTTGAAATAAAAGCTCCCGGTTATTATGGCGACAAATCATCTATATCATTTCTGCGATGAAAATGAAATCCGAACACCTACGTTACTTAGAAATTTCAAACGACAATAATGTTTATTGCGTTTAAAGTAAATTATTGAATAGGAAAGTGGTTTGTCTTTATTGCCAGTCCTTATTGAATCTATAACGAATAATGACGAATACTACCGCCAAAAAGAGGGTCTAGCAATGGGATCACCTTTAAGTCCATTAATGGCGGAAATATTTATGGACTACTTCGAATGTAAATATGTAGTGGGCAAGCCCAACATTCTGTTTTATTATAGATATGTGGATGACGTAATTATCTGTTGGACAGGTACTAATCGTCAATTGGATATTTTCGTAAATAGGCTCAACACTCACCACCCCAAAATTAAATTCAAATTAGAATTAGAATCAAATCAGTCCCTTAATTTTTTGGATCTAACAATCACAAGAGTCAATAACAAACTCGATTTCCAAATTTATCGAAAGCCCACACACACGGACACAACGATTCCCGCTTCATCCTGCCACCCACTACAGCATAAACTAGCAGCCTTCCGCAGCTATGTCCACCGTTTAATGTCACTCCCACTGTCCACGGATAATTACGCAAAAGAAGTCAAAATATTGTATCAAATCGCGATTTCAAACGGTTACACCAAACAAGTTATTGATAATATAATAAAGAAAAAGCAGAATGACCGGGAGCGAACAGAATGAGCCTACGCATTATACTGTTAACTTTTTGTTTTAATTGTTATGTGTGAGTTCGTAGTGACAGGCGATAGTTTTTATATGTGAGTCTAAAATGTGTATGTGTGAAGATTTCCCCCCACAAGACAGACTGTTTTGCACCGGGAAAAGACGCTATGGGTACTCTGGTCCGGCCGGCCAGCGTTACTCTATGGTCTATATTACACAATTTTTTAAGTGTCTACACAACTATGGACAAAGCTAACTAGAAACATTATAAAATATTTACGACAATCTGTAACAATCATTGAACAAACTTTGATATAGACAATAAAGTTTACTACACGTTTACTATTCACGATTGACAGATTTACCATTCGATTTATGTCATTTCATTGCACGTTTCGTTATGTATGTCCACAACATCAATCTTACCGTCATTCCAGCACGTTGATCTACGATTTATGTAATCGAATTACACGCTTCTCAATGACAATGCAAGCGCGACTCTCGTACTAAGGATTTAACTACGGCCGTGAAATAAAGCCACTATTAAACCATGTCTAATGCCAGCAGTGCGTGCCGTAACATTAAACAGTTCCTTTTGTTAGTAAAACGTTTAGTGATCAAGTTGAACGCCACAACCATTGTGCAATTTTATACTTTTATATGTGTGCACTGCAAAACCGAGAATGGTCAAAGCGGTGGCGTCCCCCGCTGTGTGGGTACACAATCACATTGATTGTTATTTAACTTCAAATCGATGTCCCTTGTTGTAAACTAGTTCTTTCTATTTACTGTCTTCCATTTTAGTAACGGTAGTGTTTTATTGAGTGTTGAAAGATAGAAAGAGTAAGAGAAGTTTAACCATTACGTTTATGTTCAAAACGAATACTCGATGAGATAAATCGTAACCTAAAACGACTTGTATTCCATTTCTCCATAGCGGCGAACCTTATCTTAGGATCTCATTGTTCGCCTAGTGACATACTAGGCGTGGGAGAGCCACGCTTCGGCATGAATGGGCCGGCTCGATCGGAGTGATACCACGGCCTCACAGAAAACCGGTGTGAAATAGTGCTTGTGCTGTGTTTCACCGAGTGAGTGAGGATACCGGAGGCCCATACCCCAACCCCTCCCCCTATATCCCCCCCATCCCCATCCCCCAAAGGCCGGTAACGCACTTGGGACGCCTCTGGTGTTGCGGGTGTCCATGGGCGGCGGTAATCGCTTACCATCAGGTGATACGTCTGCTCGTTTGCCGGTCTATTCCATAAAAAAAAATAAAAAAAAAAAAAAATACACAATAAGCAAACAACTTTGTCTTTCCCAAATGCCGTTTTAGGAAAATAAAACAGACTGTTTCATTGATCCGGTCCTTGTCCTTGTTAATAAAGTTCTGGCTTCGATTTCATGCAAGCTTTTATTTTTAAATTTTTTGGAAATTCTTAGGCACAGCATGAAGCTTGGTTAAACGCATTATATTTGAATGAGGGTTCCGCCAATTATTCGATACAAATAAGACTAGCTAATTGTTGTTTTTTATATTTGTGTTTATTTCCATTTCCAACTAATTTTATATTAATACAAAGTGGTTAAATAATTATACGTATAAACAAAATTACTGGCATTGTAATACCACCGATAAAAAAAAAGCTTTAAAGGGTATTAATACCGGATTAAAATGGACAAAGAAAAAAGGGTGGATAATTTCCGTTTAAATGCATAAAAAATGAAAGAACCCTTGCCTCGAATTGCGACGCTTTGAAATTTAAGTTTAATGAATATTTCTTTTAAATTTAGTTTTATCTGAAAATTTTAAATGGGCACTCAAGTTATGAATGCTGAGTGCTAATTGCTTTAAAAAAGGTGTTATTTGATAGAGGCGTTGAAGTAACGCCAGACACCACCTAACGTGCTGCTTAGAGTGCTCAGTAAAGTGAAACTTTGAAAGGCTTTTAGACCCCAAATAAAAACACTGTAAAATATGTAGTTTACTAAAATATTATTATGCTAGTGTCGGTTTATGGTAATAGAATCATAAAAAGCTGTTGAATTTTGGAGCCTGTGATACTAAAATATCGTGTAATAGGGTTTTAATCTTTAAAATTAACAGTTTTTATTTCTTATCTGCGTCTTAAAATTACAAATACTTTTAAAGCTTATGTTCGTGTATTAAGATAATGCGAATCGAGCACTTTATATTAGTAGTTATATGAAGTTAAGATAATCTATTCAACGAAAATAGACTCAGATACGTATGAACAAATTCACACAATATTTAAGTAATTCTAATTTAAATATAAGCTTTCCTCCGTTTTATTTTGAGGATGAAGTACTCATTTCTTATTTTTGATTCAAATGTAAAGCCGGTTCTTACATTTTGTAAGTCACACTAGACGTGTTAAGTTGTCAAAAGATTGAAACATTTGTATGGTCTTCTAGTATACTACATACAAAGTTAATAAACATAATAATAATAGCTTTTGCACGCGGTTCCGCCCGCGTGTATGTCAGTTATTGCGGTAAATGTATCCTATATCCTTCCTCAAGAACCAAGGTATCTCTACGCCAAATTTCATTAAAATCGTCGATTATTATAATTTTTTGGAACTCTTTTTATGTTTTATGTTATTACATGTATGCAATAAAGATAAATAAATAAATAAAAATAAAATCTAATATATATAGTACTTCTAATATTAAGTATGGATAGTACATAATGTATAATATAAAACAAACAATATACAATGACTTAAACTAAGTACTGACCTCCTTCTTACACCTTCTTACTCCTTCTTCCTCAACCGTGGGAGAGCCACGCTTCGGCACGAATGGGCCGGCTCGACCGGAGTGATACCACGGCCTCACAGAAAACCGGTGTGAAATAGTGCTTGTGCTGTGTTTCACCGAGTGAGTGAGGATACCGGAGGCCCATACCCCAACCCCTCCCCCTATATCCCCCCCATCCCCATCCCCCAAAGGCCGGTAACGCACTTGGGACGCCTCTGGTGTTGCGGGTGTCCATGGGCGGCGGTAATCGCTTACCATCAGGTGATACGTCTGCTCGTTTGCCGGTCTATTCCATAAAAAAAAATAAAAAAAAAAAAAAATACACAATAAGCAAACAACTTTGTCTTTCCCAAATGCCGTTTTAGGAAAATAAAACAGACTGTTTCATTGATCCGGTCCTTGTCCTTGTTAATAAAGTTCTGGCTTCGATTTCATGCAAGCTTTTATTTTTAAATTTTTTGGAAATTCTTAGGCACAGCATGAAGCTTGGTTAAACGCATTATATTTGAATGAGGGTTCCGCCAATTATTCGATACAAATAAGACTAGCTAATTGTTGTTTTTTATATTTGTGTTTATTTCCATTTCCAACTAATTTTATATTAATACAAAGTGGTTAAATAATTATACGTATAAACAAAATTACTGGCATTGTAATACCACCGATAAAAAAAAAGCTTTAAAGGGTATTAATACCGGATTAAAATGGACAAAGAAAAAAGGGTGGATAATTTCCGTTTAAATGCATAAAAAATGAAAGAACCCTTGCCTCGAATTGCGACGCTTTGAAATTTAAGTTTAATGAATATTTCTTTTAAATTTAGTTTTATCTGAAAATTTTAAATGGGCACTCAAGTTATGAATGCTGAGTGCTAATTGCTTTAAAAAAGGTGTTATTTGATAGAGGCGTTGAAGTAACGCCAGACACCACCTAACGTGCTGCTTAGAGTGCTCAGTAAAGTGAAACTTTGAAAGGCTTTTAGACCCCAAATAAAAACACTGTAAAATATGTAGTTTACTAAAATATTATTATGCTAGTGTCGGTTTATGGTAATAGAATCATAAAAAGCTGTTGAATTTTGGAGCCTGTGATACTAAAATATCGTGTAATAGGGTTTTAATCTTTAAAATTAACAGTTTTTATTTCTTATCTGCGTCTTAAAATTACAAATACTTTTAAAGCTTATGTTCGTGTATTAAGATAATGCGAATCGAGCACTTTATATTAGTAGTTATATGAAGTTAAGATAATCTATTCAACGAAAATAGACTCAGATACGTATGAACAAATTCACACAATATTTAAGTAATTCTAATTTAAATATAAGCTTTCCTCCGTTTTATTTTGAGGATGAAGTACTCATTTCTTATTTTTGATTCAAATGTAAAGCCGGTTCTTACATTTTGTAAGTCACACTAGACGTGTTAAGTTGTCAAAAGATTGAAACATTTGTATGGTCTTCTAGTATACTACATACAAAGTTAATAAACATAATAATAATAGCTTTTGCACGCGGTTCCGCCCGCGTGTATGTCAGTTATTGCGGTAAATGTATCCTATATCCTTCCTCAAGAACCAAGGTATCTCTACGCCAAATTTCATTAAAATCGTCGATTATTATAATTTTTTGGAACTCTTTTTATGTTTTATGTTATTACATGTATGCAATAAAGATAAATAAATAAATAAAAATAAAATCTAATATATATAGTACTTCTAATATTAAGTATGGATAGTACATAATGTATAATATAAAACAAACAATATACAATGACTTAAACTAAGTACTGACCTCCTTCTTACACCTTCTTACTCCTTCTTCCTCAACCGTGGGAGAGCCACGCTTCGGCACGAATGGGCCGGCTCGACCGGAGTGATACCACGGCCTCACAGAAAACCGGTGTGAAATAGTGCTTGGGCTGTGTTTCACCGAGTGAGTAAGGATACCGGAGGCCCACACCCCCCAACCCCTCCTTTCATCCCTCTCCCCATCCTAATGCTCTGGTGTTGTAGGTGTCCATGGGCGGCTCTAATCGCTTACCATCAGGCGTTAGGTCTGCTTCTTTGCCCGCCAATTCCATAAAAAATCAGCTACAATACCAGCTGGATTTTATAATACCATAATGTTGTATTTTAAACAGAACATTGTAGGTACTTTCTAGAAAGCCATATTTCGCTGTATTGATAAGCATTTAAAATCGTTTCGTGTAAAGCGAACTATATTAAATATAATGTATGCGCGTAACGATACACGAATTCCCTAGACGAAAGTTAATGCGGTTTCATTGTGGTGCACTTTGGCACATAGATAATGGTTGCATCGTGCAACCATTATCTATGTGGCATCAGCCGTTGTATAAAACGACCATGTCGGCTCTGCAATTTTCTGTTTGTTGCGCTCAACTAAAGCAAAAACAGCGATCGTGGTAAGCGAATTGTTTGCGTTACTGGCAATGAAGTTGGGTAGTAAAATGTGATTTCGAAAGTGGATTTTCGAAGCCCTCTATGTTTTGTTTGACCCTTGTTTGGTTTTCGTTTTCTTTCTGTCCATGCTTATTTTAGCTACACAGACTGGTGCACCATGACGTACAGTAGTAAGTAGTTAGTATATGATATCGTAAATAAATTAAGAAATTATGGTCTTAAATTGTGGCAAGTGTTATAAACTTAAAATCTTATCTTTAAAACTTTTTTATATTGAAATAGTATAGTTCTTACTATACATTTACCACAAAAGTACTGCTTATGGCAAAGCAAGTATGTATCTAGTTTCACTTAAAAGTATTGACAATTTCAACTAATTGGAATACCACAGTGACCATAATGAAAAAGGTATAATGTGCGCACGTTTCCCGGAAAAGCGAAATGTAAACTCCATTACTGTTTTCCAGAATCATTAATCCAATTACTGTTTAAATATCGCTGTAATGCAAAAACAAATGAGACGTCATCCACTAGGATAATGCTTAAACTCTCACAAATTATGTTCATTTTGCACAGTATTAATAAAACGATATATTCGGCAATATCAACGAAAATCATGTTCTGTCAATCTGAACTGTATTTCTGTAACAATCAAAAACGTCGGTGAATTGTGTTGTGAATGTATCGATTTAAGCTGCTGTAGTTGTGTCGCAATCACTTTAAATGGTGCTTTGGACAATTTACCAACCGATCACAAAGATGAGTCTCAAAAAAGAAAGAAAGAATTGAAAGAATCTTATTGTTGCTTGCAAGTATAGCGGTTATATTTAAGCTGTATATCAGCGAGCCACGTGCCTCGTCAACGAAGAAAAATGTGGCGTAACTTCGAACGGCAAACGTTAAGCTTTATTAAGGTTGATTGACATTTTGATTTCACCCAACTTTATGACATGGTCATATGTTAGATAAACGTTCAAATTAGTTTGAGCTGACACTTTAGTTGTGTTTTATCAAACTTTTATATTGCATAACTTTATCGGACAAATTTAGTAGTTCTGCAGTTTAAATGAGACTGTACCTAGGTGATTTTATTGTCTCTAGTAGTATATTCACGTCACTCACACATATGTAGATATATCTTAAGCAACAATACATCAAGGACTACATCAGGGTGTGAGCTCGTTTGTTTTACGAGGTTGCATTGTGGTGATGTGGAGACGCGCCGTCTAGCCGCTCGATGCCGACGACGCCGCTTTGACGAGACTGAGGAGGGTAGTCGTAACATCTACGTAATCCTTGTGACGCTTAAGGAATTTCGTTGGAAATTTTTCTCTCCAAATTTTTTCGTGCTCCGTTTTCCATCAAAAGCTCGCAAACTATTTGCGTGACACACATACTCTTTACGTAAAAGAAAAAAGAGGCCTGTTAAAGTTTTTTTTTTCACTAATGACATCGCATACATACTTAACTTTTAAGGTGTGAAATTCTATTTACTACATATGAATTGTCATTGAAATTAATCGTTGCTTATTCAACTTTACTGTCCGTTACTTTTATGTTTTAATTACTATAACTCCGCTAATTACATGTCTCAGGATAGTCAGGATGCATATTTGATTGAATGTTTTATGTTACTACATCAAGTTGCTTTCATCTTTTTATGCAGGTATATTTTGTGATGATGCTAAGGAGCGAAATAGTGCATTCTCTATAGAGAATGCTCTATTTACACTTAATAATCGCGTCTTTCGAGTATGCTGATAACAAAGTTACAATAAGATTCAATTCGACAGCAGCATAGCAACTGTAAAAAAAAGTTCTTCTCAAAATAGAGTTCAGGGTATTTTTTTGACCCTGCCAAATGTACTCTACTCTGCCTGATGGAAAGCATGAGCAGAATCCAAGAATAATGGTAACCATACTCATTGCGAATGCAGACTTAGCATGGTGATCCACACT
Source organism: Diaphora mendica (assembly GCA_949125395.1). Lineage (NCBI taxonomy): Eukaryota > Metazoa > Arthropoda > Insecta > Lepidoptera > Erebidae > Diaphora > Diaphora mendica. The sequence goes on from OX421318.1 coordinate 18,701,516, forward strand.
ATGTCGGCCTATTGAGATGCATCTGCATCATTGGGCCTCCGGTCTCGTACTCATCAACGTAACAGGACAATACTAATGCTGTCATTTTAGGTCTGTCTTCTGTGAAAGGGTATTGCCGCCCCAGTTGAGCCGATTCATTCGTGCTGAAATCAGCGTGACTCTACTACTCTTATTTATACAACATAGTCGCTGTCATTGTTGATTTTATTAAAATAGAGTTTAAGAATAATATTAATAATATTAGTAATATTTTCAAATAAAGTTAAGATTTTGATTAACAATAAGAACGGTCCAAGTTCTTTATTACTTCCTACAAGTTATAGTAGAGCAAACGTATTATCATGAGACTCAAAGTTCGTGGATAATAAGATGCTACGTATAGGAACTTTTACCTTATTGCAATCTTAACCGAACCGTATTTGGTTCTCAGAACGACTGAAACTTCTCTAACTATATACTCACAGGCACAATTAACCGCCCACCTATATTTTTCGTCACCCTGTTTGTTTATGTTAACTGCGGCTTATCTACTGTTTTGTTTTTTGTTAAGTGACTACTTAAGCAATAAACTAAACACTTATACCCTTATTTTGATCCATAAACTTGTATCACCGAAGCGTTTTAAAATTTACTCGCTGTTTGACATTGTTGCCGTTACGTTACTTTGCTTACATTTCTTGTTCTTTTCTGCCATCGTGTGCGAATATTATTTAATTTAAGTTTTTAGTGTATGATTACTCTTTGTGATTGAAAAAAATGCCACTCGATGCAATTGGCGCTGCTATGCTAGGGCAGTGACTTAAGCTGACGCTGGGTATAGCCAACGTCCCATAGCTTGTACGTACGCTCGTACCTCTAACTACGGTGAGGGATGCCATCAGACGCTTCCAGGAAACTAGTTCATACAAGAGGAGGCCAGGTCAAGGCAGACATCGGTGCACTTCGGCTCTGGATAACCGCTTTGTGGTCAGTAACGTGCTAAGATATCGCTATTGCACCGCTACTGAAGCGCGTACAGGTCTGTTTGAGGTAAGAAAGGTGTCTCCAATACAACGTCATACCTTTCTCACCATTTATTGGTGAGAATTTTAGATTAATGCACGACAATGCTCGATGCCATACCGCAAAATCGGTCGCTCAATACCTCGATGAGGTCGGGATTCAAGTTTTGCCATGACCGTCACGCATTCCCGATCTTAACCCAATTGAGCACGTTTGAGACAACCTAAAAAGACATGTCCGAGCGAGACTACCAGCCCCTACGACCTTAGAAGAGCTCAAGACGGCTGCGATAGAAGAGTGGCACAATATCTCTCAGTCGAATATTCAAGACATAATGGATGGATTGCAAAACCGGCTAAAAGAAATAATTAGGGCCCGAGGTGGTAACGCCCTTTATTAAAATTTAGAAATAAAAAAGGGGTGTATTTTTTTAAATTAAACTCCATTTTCTTGCAAATTTTTAGCAAAATCGAATATTTGGCATTTTTTTTGGAATAAACGTGTTTTTTCAAGACTTTTCATTTCATTTCATTGTGCCTGTGAGGTATATTGGATTAAAAATATATGTGACTGTATGAGTGAATCATCTAAATAAGAACAGCTCATTCAGAGAATCACAAAAATCAATGTGTTTTGATGTGTTCTCTCTCTTCAGATCCTAATATTTGGTATGAGAGTTAATAATGAAGAAATTTAGTTTATAATTTACAGACATACTAGCTTTTGCTCGCGGCTCCGCTCGCGTGTATGTTGGTTATCGCGGTAGAAGTTAGCCTTTGTCCTTCCTCAGGAATCAAAGTATCTCCAAGTCAAATTTTATTGAAATTGATGCAGCGGTTTGGCGTGAAAGTGTAACAGACAGACAAAGTTAATTTAAAATTTATAATACATGAATATAGAAATGTTTTTGTACAGTTACTGAAGTAGAGACAAGTCAGTTCCATTGCTGATTCTGAAACAACAATGTTATTTATAAACGTATATAGATTTGAAAAGTGTGCATTATGTTAGGTACAGTATCCTAAATAAAGCATAGTTTTTACAGCAGCCATTAATTCAATACGAATTACGAATGGAACATATTACCAGCGTTGTTCATTTCATATCGTCACAATGTCCATAAAATTCCTTGAGTGGGTGTTTTACTATACGTTCGACAATAAAACGTCAGATTCACTTAGCCGCTGTTTAATTACGTATGTTGATAGAGTTAATGTATTTTCTCCTTTTTTAATATACTTGCTTATCGTTATACCTAAAGTCATCAAAACAGTACATCAAAATTTGACAGACAAAAGAATGAAAGAATAAATTGTTTAGTTTAAAAGATTGATCAGCTTATAGATGTACAAAGGTTTCGTTTCTTCATCTAGCGATAAAAATGCAAGACACCTCAGAAAGTGTCTCGTAAAATGTTAGTAAAAATATATTGCCAAATACCTAATTTTTATGGACAGTAAAACGGCGCCATAATTTACGAGCAGTGTTCATCTTTTACTACAAAATTGAATTTGTGCTTTAAAACATAGGATTTCCTGCTAACAGTCGAATTTCTCTCACTAAGTATAGCCTCGCAGTTAAAATTTACTTAGTTCGAAATGTCTTCAGGGAATATTTCAGTGTTGGCGTCAACTTGGTACTAACGTTGGTGTTGTAGCAAAGTTTTGATGCTATTTTCTGCTAACTTCAGTTCTGATTAGGTAGAGAAACTTCAGTACAGGAGTTTCTTCAAGTCTAGTGGAAACTAAGATAAATAGCTACAACAAGTTACAAGTGAAATTTCATTGGTGACAGATGTACCTATCCACTTGCTCCTATTTTTAACCGACTTCAAAAAAAGGAGGAGGTTCTCAATTCGACTGTATTTTTTTTATGTTTGTTACCTCATAACTTTCGACTGGGTGAACCGATTTTGATGATTCTTTTTTTATTTGAAAGCTGGTGCTTCCCCTGTGGTCTCATTTAAATTTGGTACAGATTGAAGTCGTTTTTTTTGTTCAAATTTGTGTATGGTAACAAATTCTGTGAACCTTGTAACAGCAACTTTTGGTTTCTTAGAGATGGCAATAAAACAGTATGCGAGTAGAGTTCTCGATGCGTTATTTACGATTTCCACTTTTCATTGCCTATTAGACATTTTAATTGACCTATTTAATGTTTAAGGTTAATTAGAGTAAGGTAATTAATATATTATTTTCTTAGTCTTTAGAAGTCTTAAATTTATTATTACATCTTGAAGTATCTCAACATTTTTCTTTTTCTGGAGAGTGGTATTATTTAAAGTTCCCGCTTTTTTATAGTTTGGCAATTTGGTAGCAGCTGCGGTGCTAAGAAGAAGGGTCTAAGATCCTTGCCCCAAACGTTAGCTCCATTACATCCACAAAATTGCCTTTCCGTCGTTTTTTATATCTTATTAAGCGTTAGGATCCTCACCAACGTTTTAAGTTTAAGGGTTGGGTGTAATAAAGTGTTGTATTTTGTATAAAATGTAAATCGTTAAGCTCATAGCACTGAAGTAACACATCACAGTAATGAACCAATATACCGTGTAACCGTGATTAAACGGCTCAGATCAGTGGGTGTTCAATCAAACGGAACCGTTATCCGCAGGAGTTAACAGAAGCCGCCTCTACGAATCACAGCTTTCATTAATAGTTCTTGATTACCTGTAATGCTTGCTTAAGCCTTCCACTGCATTGCCTCCTTTAGATTTATATGTATTCCTTAGTAAAGGTGATTAGGTCTTTGTAGTTGGTAAAATATATGTAGTCAAGCATGTATTTACAGTTTGAAAATATTCTCGCAGAAAGTTGAAATGTACTTATTATCTATGATGTTCTTGAAGGTGTACGTAAGTCTAAACGAAATAATATCAAAATCTGTTCAGTCGTAGGTAAATACAGAATCTGAAATAATTCAGGAATGCTGCGAGGAACTCTAATGTATAGCAGGAGATACTTTTGTAGATTGTTTTAAGTGTGATGACATCATAGAGAGTATAATGAAATTAGGCACTTTAATTAGGTTATCATTTAGATACGCTTAAAAAGAAAGAACCCTGAGAAAGAAAATTAAAGTGTACATAATAATGATATACTTAGTGATAACATAAGTACTGAGTTGTAAGAATTTCTTAAGAATTGAAAGTTACGTAATAGTAGTTTAATCAGCAAGTGGACTTCTTTGCCTTGTCTTTTTAGGGTTCCGTGCCAAGCAAAAAACGGAACCCTTATAGATTCGTCATGTCTGTCTGTCTGTCTGTCTGTCTGTCCGTCCGTATGTCACAGCCAGTTTATTCCGAAACTATAAGACCTTTAATGTTGAAACTTGGTAGGTAGATGTATTCTGTGAACCGCATTAAGATTTTCACACAAAAATAGAAAAAAAACAATTAATTTTGGAGGTCCCCATACTTAGAACTGAAATTCAATAATTTTTTTTTCATCCAACCCATACGTGTGGGTTATCTATAGATAGGTCTTCAAAAATGATATTGAGGTTTCTAACATTATTTTTTTCTAAACTGCATATTTTGAGCGAGAGACACTTCCAAAGTGGTAAAATGTGTGTCCCCCCCCCTCCCCCTCTAACTTCTAAAACAAGAGAATGATAAATCTAAAAAAAATATATGACGTACATTACCATGCAAACTTCCAACGAAAGTTGGTTTGAACGAAATCTAGTAAGTAGTTTTTTTTAATACGTCATAAATCGTGAACTGCAATTTACCTTTCATTCAATCAACACAAATGTAAAAATATAAAATAAAAATTGTATTATGTTACTTGCTGCTGCGGAACCCTTCATGGGCGAGTCCGACTCGCACTTAACCGCTTTTTTTTGCCAAGATTGATTTACTGATTACTGCTGTCTACAAAGTCTTGACAGCACAAACGGAGGTTTTGCAGTAAAAAGTTTGAAATTTCTTAGCCGTGAATTATTAGATAACCATTTGTGTAAAGTTACAAAAGCATGTCTGACATATGAGATATCAGACATGCTTTTGTAAAATATTAACCATTAAATGTGCGAAAACAGGATTTTCAACGTTGGTATTAACTCAGAATGTAATTTATTAGCATAAGGTCAGCTGTACGTATGACATTTTCTGTACGAGTACCTCCCCTTTTTTTAGAAAGTTTTCTTTTCTATAGTTGGGAAAGGTATTACAAACCTGTACGTTGACCAGATCTGACTAGGTAAATGAATTTTGATGTAAATATTGTGTATAGTTTACAATTTGCAACTCGAAAACACAAACAGATGTCATACATAAAAATAATTACCGTAAATGTTCGAAAACGACAGCTGCAGACTCCTTTACTTATGAGTAATTCATTTTTATCTTCGAGTAGGTACAATAACATAAACGAGTTAAGTGTATATTAATTAAGAGCCCTAAGAGCACAAAGGTCTGACGCCATTAGCGCGCGAGTGACTCGTAACATAAGGTGCTTCCATTATAAGACCTGTCCGTAATGGGTGCCGCCACCTAATGACTTCGAGAGCTCTTCAGGTAAAGCCCTCTTTAACTGGATATTAATAATGGGGCCTCTTTAATATGATTGCCCACGTGAAGTCATTTGGACCTTTGTTTTGTTCTTTCGAATGTTGTTGATAAACATAAGTACCTAGTGTCCAGGAAAACCTTTAAAAGATTTGTATAATTGCTTACAATCGGTTGTGATGTGGAGAAGTAAATTTTAGGAAGCAGCTGAAACAACTCGGTTTGAATGAATGCGGTAACATATAGATATTAGTCCGGTCAATATAGACATTTGAAATAACAAAAATTCCCACAGAGCCAAATATTAGTGGAGAGCTGGGGTTTATCATTATAAATAAGGTTTTAAAAATCCCCATCGATCCCATGTGTGCTACAAACGTTATTCGGGGTCAAAGGTCAACATTTGAGGTTTTTTGGATTTTTCTCGAAAACGGTAAGTTTTATAAAAAAAAAACTTAGACAAAGTTGTAGATCTTAAAATTCTCTACAAAAATGGTCTTCATGATTTTTCCTAAGAGTTACCATTCCTGAGATATCGCGATTCTAAGAGTCACATCATACATGATATGCACACATTTCCACGCCACCTGTAAGGTAGTGTAATAGACCCTAGCTCTCCACTAATATTTGGCTCTGTGGGAATTTTTGTTATTTGACTACTATTGTTATGTCTAAATTGACCGGACTATATGCCTCCTACAAGAATATCAATGTCGAATGCAGAAGTGTCGGTATGCAATTACGGCTGTACCTAAGTGATAGCCCTCTTATCAATATTGAAATAAGAACCTATAAGCCGAATATCTATAAATGTTTATCTCAGTGATTTTTTATATTTAATCTACTACATTTAACGCCTTAAGTGCATTGGCCGCGTTGACATTTAATTAAATTGACTCGTGTTTGACTCGAACCACTGACCCGTCTCGCGCCGAACCGGCCGTATCATTAGCAGACTTTGCATTTTGTTATTTTGTAGTCATTCAATTTATTATCTAGTTGCTGACATTGTAAATGTGTACCAAGTATACAATATAGTGATTTTTGGTAGGTCGATATGTTTGATATGTTTACGACCTTAAAACGAAACCTTACGTTAAGCTCATGGGGTCTCAGTGTTTGTTTTATTACAAGAAGGCACACCTTTTTCTTGCACAGAGAAATAGCAATGCCATTCAATCTGGCAATATTCACAGTAGGCGATGCCGCGATGGTGTTAAAATAAGTCTCGAAATTTTTTAGGCACTGAAAATCAATAAGTTATCTAGAAAGTTTTAATTACTTCCCTGAATAAATCAAGGTTACAAGGAAATACCTATGTCCATCAGTCAGACTGTTAAAGGCTGTTGATACATAACGTAAGCGAAGTTAAATAAAGTTAAATCAAACAACTTTGGCTCAAGATGGTCACATTACTTAGTAGCGGTACGCCATACCTAATACGCCAGGCTAATTTCAATCTGCTGCATATGAGTGATTGCCGTCAAGATGACGCGTCATGCGACCGCCCCTTAATATTAAAAGTCAGACGTCTGACTGGTCATTAATTTGGCTGTCCGCAAATTGTTTATACATTACGTCATTTTCAGTCACATACTGACTATACTGACATTCCAAGTCGGCTTTATAACCACACTTTTTATTCGACGTTCATTGCAGTATAAGAGCTTGTCGTATACACTCGCAATAGTTTTTCATAACCGTTTGCAAACCTTTAAACTGTTTTTAAATAAATGTGATTTAGACGGTGTAAAAAGATTTTGAATAAAATCTAAAAGTAATTTTATTTAAAGCCCCTACATTATTTTTGAGACGGTTGTATGTGTGTGTTTCTTTAAGCTAAATAAATACTTTATTATACGTTTCTCGAATCTTTTGGCACTGTAAATCGCAGTTTCCTTTCTAAATAGGTTAACATTATTTAGGAAAAACAAACAATTCATTTGTAGAAACCATATCTCATTAAATGTAATAAATGTTCAGCTGTACTTTGTGTATTATTAAAATATTTATAGTTGTATGTAGCTTCCTCTCTGCGGTATAGTAAGAAGCAAGAACGGTTGGTTACGTAACAGCTGACAGATCGATATTGTTATTGTTAGGAAATGTGGTGTTACAGACATATAGGGCGTATCTACTTCCCTTCGACAGTTTACTACGGTACATTTAGAACGGCCATTGTTTATAGACCAAATAATTGGTGAGATTCAGATGTTTTCGGTAAGATAGCAACTAATTTCGTGACCTATTTTAAGGCACAATTAATGGATCTTAACATACACCTTACAAGCGTATTTAATTGATGCTTTCAACCATAAAACGGTTAACGGTAAAAAAAAACTCATTCTATCTTAAAGTTCCTTATTGAAATACTTTACTACTACGAGTACTACTTTACTGTTACTGACACATCTTTTCTCAGTAGTTTAAATAACCAAATCAGACAACTAAGGCATATGTTTAGCTTAGCAATCGTCACGGCGCAATGTTGCATGTCGCTACGGTGGCTGTCTTCACGTCATATTCACATTGCACTATCGAGAACTTGTAGTTGTTTGTCATGTCCCGATCCATGTGCTCAAGCGCAGCGTACAGAAAGCAGACGCATTCTTGGCGAATGGGCGCGCGGGCATGCAGGGTCAACGGTCGCCGTGCGCTTGCGCCTGGGAACCAACGATAAATATTTGAATTTCAACACTTGATACATATGCTTAGCAAATTGATTATAGTTTTAGCTAAGTGGTAGGGGATGTTTGTGAAAGATATTTTTTTATTTCGATATTTGACCATTTCGAAAATTGTCTTAGATTGGGTCAAACAGAAGTTGTAGGTATTATACACTATAAATATACTTTTTTTATGTATGAGCTTGCCAAAGGGACTTTGCCTAATGGGAAGCATGAGTAGAACCAAGAGTGATGGTCACCATACTCATTGGGAATGCAGACAATGCAACAATGCAGCATGGTGACCCACACTATGGCGGCTTATTGAGGTGCTTCTGCATCATTGAGCCTCTTGCACTCACCAATGAAACACGACAGCTCGATTTAAGTATAAACCTACAATTGTGACATATTGGATTGCCCATGCTCATGACAGTTATTCACGTGCTCTGAGAACCAATGTAACATATTATTGATCTCACCTCTTTACCACTTTCCACGTATTCAATCTCTATGGATTTATGATTGGTTTGCGCAAACCAAAGTTAATTTAATGGCAACCACTAAGTATACATAAAATTAAAAGACATTAGAGATAGTTATAGTGATACTGTTTTAATTTCTCTTTAAAATTATACTATGTAGGTTTTCCTTAAGGGTGCAATTGAGACCAGTTGAAGACAAGTTTATCGATGTCACCGAGTACTTAAAGTGTAGATATTATAACGGTGAAAACTAACTTGATTTATTAAAATTGTATGTAGCACTAGGGCAACCTTTTTAAAACAACTATTGGCTAGTGTCGGGACACTTAGAGGCAGGATAAAACCTTTTACATTTCGATACTATCTGCATCCCACGGTTATCTGCGGATTTTGTTGCATTTGAATCGAATATTGTTCACTATTTCTTTGGTTTCAATTTTTTTTTCGGGTAACAAAATTTTTTTTAGAAAATAAATGTAGCCTAAGTTACTTTAAAAAAAAATCCAATCAAGTTGAGAACCTCCTCCTTTTGGAAGTCGGTTAAAAACATGAGCTACCTGCCATTAAAATTCTCGTAAAAATGTATTTAGTAAAAGTAATTTGAAATCAAAAACAGCAATTAAAATTTCATTTATTTTGTAGATGTCCAAAATGTTTTATAAGACCGCATGATAATCCTACTTGGGCGCGAAAGGGTGTTCATATCAAGGATGTACTGGCTAAATCCTTACGATATTATATCATGAGGGCGCCCGTGGACGAAGTAATCCCAGAACATAAATATATGACTTTGCCGAAATTTATTTTAATTTCATGGATAAAGGGTATGAATTCATTCTACGGATAGAGGGGAAAAGCAAAAAAGGTCGTCGCTATATCTTTATACTAGCTGACCCACGCAACGTCGTTTGCGTTTCCTATTGCCTGTAGCGTAATAGTTTCCCCCCGTTTTTGAAACATTCTTCATTGGTACTCCGCTCCTATTGGTCATAGCGTGATGATATAGATAAACTCGATAAACGGGCTATCTAACACTGAAAGAACTTTTTCAAATTGGACCAGTAGTTCCTGAGATTAGCGCGTTCAAACAAACAAAAACTCTTCAGCTTTATATATTAGTATAGATGACCCACGCAACGTCGTTTGCGTCTCCTATTGCCCGTAGCGTAATAATTTCCCCCCGTTTTTGAAACATTCTTCATTGGTACTCCGCTCCTATTGGTCATAGCGTGATGATATAGATAAACTCGATAAACTTCCTCGATAAACGGGCTATCTAACACTGAAAGAACTTTTTCAAATTGGACCAGTAGTTCCTGAGATTAGCGCGTTCAAACAAACAAAAACTCTTCAGCTTTATATATTAGTATAGATGACCCACGCAACGTCGTTTGCGTCTCCTATTGCCCGTAGCGTAATAATTTCCCCCCGATTTTGAAACATTCTTCATTGGTACTCCGCTCCTATTGGTCATAGCGTGACGATATAGATAAACTCGATAAACGGGCTATCTAACACTGAAAGAACTTTTCAAATTGGACCAGTAGTTCCTGAGAATAGCGCGTTCAAACAAACAAAAACTCTTCAGCTTTATATATTAGTATAGATGTATTTATTATACTCTTCTAAGATCTAATACTCATAATCAACAACACATTTATTTGGATAAAGACTAATATTAGGTAATATGTTGATAAAAACTCTTTGGCAAATAACTCAATAATAGGTACCAACTCTTAGCGTCTTATACTCGTGATAACTTCTAAACGAAATGTCTGAATGGGATGAAACAAAAAGTATTTTACTTCTACATAAATACCCTTGATAACATAATTCTTTATTTAGGTAAGGATTAATATTACGATACACATTTAACGTAGTTTCTTTCTTCAGACGATTTAATAATTTTTTTGAACACAAAAGCGGTTATTGTGACTAAACCATGATAGTTAGATATATGCTCTCGCGGACTTTTTTGTAGATCTTAATGGGACCTACAAACCCGTAATACATTATTTTGTTCTACTGTCAATACTTTTTGCAGCGCACGCAAAAATAGGTTTTCGATTTCACACCTTGGGTTACAAAATAGCAATTTTCTTACGGATCTCTATTTTTTATGAAAATAAAATATAGCCTATAGCCTTCCTCGATAGATGGACTATCCAACACTGAAAGAATTTTTCAAATCGGACAAGTAGATCCTGAGATTAGCGCGTTCAAACAAACAAACAAACAAACAAACAAACAAACAAACAAACTCTGCAGCTTTATAATATTAGTATAGATTACTACGATAACAAATTTTATTTCGCATTTTACTGTCTAGCAATTATCTTGAAAACTATTCACAATTCCAGTGAATAGGATGTAAGATAATATAGGATTTTTACATATCTCTTGAATATCGTGTTTAGTTAATCTTAATTTTTTTCTCAATATCATAATTAGCCGATATACTCGGACAGACGTATGAAGTTTGCAAACTTATCGGAAACCCTTTTTAGTAAATAATAAGATAATTAAGACGGTGAGAGAAGAATATATAACTTTGATTATTTCAAACTAAACTGACAACACCATCCTTCATAGTCTTATTCGATATTGTAAACTCTAATAACCGTGGTCGCTTTAAAAGGATATTGAATGGGGCGTATCGGTGATACTCGGCCAGTCAAAATATATTTTTAATGTTAATGCTCCAGTCATAAATATTAATGAAACATGTACCGAAGACTGAGTCGATTTACGGGACACCATGTCGGGTTAACATCACAGGGCCTTGTAAGGCGTGGAAGCATATTATAAATTCAAAAACTCGACGTTTTAAAGGATAAAAGCTAGTTTACTAAATTGCGTGAGCCGTGGAGTATCGCGTGCGTATTGAATTTGACTGCACGGTTTAGTGGTTTAAGTGGTCGCCACGATAAAATCCTGACAACAACACTTTGTGTGATCCACAAATTGTTGTTCTAAGTCTGGGTGTACTTTGTGTCAATTTCATGTATGTTTGTAAAGTCCCCTGCGATACAGGATGTATTTTGCCTTTAAATTTTTTTTAATAATATTTAGGTACCTATACATATATAAGTAAGCCTTTAAAACTAAATGTTACTTGAATGTCCCATTTTCTTTACGTGTAACAATTTTCATGGACAGTGTTTATTCAGTTTCGTGTATCGACAGGGTGCTGTTAAAACAGCTTTTGTGAAGAATACGTTTATTCAATACAGTACAAATATTGTCTCAAGCCATAAGCGCCTCTAGTCATTCGCCCCCTTTACTGACACTTGTGGACTATCAAAATGTGAGTAGTGTGTAGGTACTAAACTGTACAGTACTATTTAAGTAAAGATATTTTTTGGGCGTCGCTTTGCTGCATTACTTTAATATTACTTCATTTATAATAGGGTACTTGAATTTTACAAAACATCTCGGAAAATCTTATATAAAAATTCTCGTGTCACAATGTTAGTTACCATATTCCTTTGAAACGGCTGGACCGATTTTTATGAAGTTTGGTGTGCATATCGGGTAGGTCTGAGAATCGACCAACATCTATTTTTTAAACTATTTTTTTATGGCAAAACAACATTTGCCGTATGAGCTAGTATAATTATAATTTTTAATCAAATAAACATTGTAATATATTGCTCAATTGAGTAGTCTAAAACAGTGACGTCACAGGTTTGTATTTAGTACATTTTTTATACAACGTTATTGTTTTGACAGATGATAAAAGTAACTAATTTGACTAAGGTGTCAACTACCCTATTACGTCACTCAGTTCCATGTTTATCATCATCAGCCTATCGCAGTCCCATGCTGGACATAGGCCTCTCCAATTGCACGCCACTCGGTTCGATCCTCGACTTTTCGCATCCAGCTCCTGCCAGTCATATGCTATGTATAATATACTTATATTGTTTTTAAAATAAATGTATAGAATATACATATTTCAATTTATCGAAATAATATGACAAATTTTATAATCGAGCTGTCTTCTGTCGTTGGTGAGTGTGAGACTGGAGGCCCAATGATGCAGAAGCATCTCAATGGGCCGCCATGGTGTGGGTCACCATGCTGCATTGTTACATTGTCTTAGCAATGTGTATGGTGACCACCACTCTTGGATTCTGCTATGCTATCTGTGAAAAATTCTACGTATATCAGTCAACAGTTTACATTAAATATCTAGAGACAAGTTCAGTTATTTGCAAAAAAATATTTAAAAATATAAGTTGTTCAGATGTCAAACACAGACAAAAAGGGTCTTTAATTTTCACAGATTTATACTACTGACAATATTTGCAAAACTCATTACTTTAGCGTCTGTACAATTAGTTTTGCCATTTAACGTCCACACTAAATATTTCTAAAAGAAGTAATTACAGCAAAACATTTTTCGAATATAAAGTAGCAATTGGCCTTAAATGAGAACGATCTGAACAAACAAAAATAGGTATTTTCGAGTAAGTATAAAATTATATGCTTCTTGTACTTTGTGAAGTGTCTGGAGATATTTAATGAAATGAGACATTTGAGATAGACACTACGTCGTAAAGACAGCATTGCAATGAGCACCAGGTGCAAAGAGAGGACTTTAGATATAATATATGTTCGACTCGACTAAACTCTAGGTATTCAAAGCCTGAAATACGACAATGCGACCACAATATTACGGTGATAAAACAGAATTTACTCACGAGTCTTTGTTTCTGCGTTGTTTTCTTTTTCTTTCTTCAAATCTGTCTTTTATCTCCATACGTGCAATATATCATCAATACATCATCATCAATACATTTAATAAAATCGTAATTGTTCGCTGTCTGTACATGGAAGATATATCAGGAAAACTATTATACATTAACAATGATTTTTAGAATTTTTGTCTGTTTGTCTTTGCGTTTGTGCGCGCTAATCTCAGGATCGGCTCTCACCAACCTGTCGTGGTTTGCTTCACTTAGTGTTTGTTTCATCTAAATCGGTTCATAAATAAAAAAGTTATGTCAGTTTGAAGAATTACCGCGATATACGACCTTTACGCGGGCGGAGCCGCAGGCAAAAACTAGTTAAATACTAATTAAATTATAAATTTGTAATAAGGTGTCTCATCGTCGATCCCACAGTGCCTTAAGACGAAAGTCTTCAATGCGTGCGTCCTACCCGTAATGACATACGGAGCCGAAACGTGGACACTTACGATACGGCTAGTCCACAAGTTTAAAGTCGCTTAGAATGCTATGGAGAGGGCTATGCTCGGTGTTTCTCTAAGGGATCGTATTGGAAACGAGGTTATCCGGCAGAGAACCATGGTCATCGACATACCCCATAGGATTAGCAAGCTGAAGTGGCAGTGGGCAGCCATATTTGCCGTAGAACCGACAATCGTTGGGGTAAACGGGTTCTTGAGCGGAGACCGCGTCTCGGCAAACGTAGCGTAGGACGTCCACAGGCCAGGTGGAGTGATGATTTGCGCAATACGGCTGGCAGAAGCTGGATGCGAGTAGCCGAGGATCGAACTAAGTGGCGTGCAATTGGAGAGGCCTATGTCCAGCAGTGGACTGCGGTGGGCTGATGATGATGATGAATAAGGTTTGCTTGATTTGCAACCTTACATATCTAAATAGTTAACTAAGTAGTATAGAGAAAGAGTTATGACTATTTAGAATTTCACTTCACTTACTGCAAGTCGACTTTTGCAAACAGAGCTTAATTGTTGTGATTATTCAGTACTTGGGATTGTAATTGCGTTTTCAATGTTAACTATGAAGCTTAATTTTAATTATTTGCCGTATTGTTTATCCCGTGTTAATCTTATGTAACAAAAATGTACTTGATCATGAATCTAAAATCTGAAATTAACTACATTCTAGAATGAAACTTACTTATATTTATTCCATTATTTTATTGCCTATACTTATAGTAACCTTTGATAATGCCATAGGACGAAACCGATCAGGATTGAAGTACCGATAAGTACAAGTGAGTTTGATTTTAGAATGTATTTTAACAAGTTTCATCAAGTGCCGACAATCGAGAGTATAAATACTGAAAATGAACATTAAAAATTCTGTTTCTCACGTAGTTTCTTTTCTTAAATACAGACTGTACCAAACTAAGCAAACAAACAAACATTGTATCTATTTAAAAAAACGGAAATAAATAGAAAATATGGAAATAGTGGAATGTTTCAAACAAAATGTTGTTATTGTAATCTAATATCCTCGAAAAAATAAAATCTCTTCAACAAGAATCCATATTATTTTGTAATTTCAAATAACAAAGTTAGTCTAACATAATTGGCATTCAACAACGTAGAAACTTTTGGACTCAAAGCCACACCTGGACCACACATAACTCATCCTAACCAACACAAACATAATGAAATTCAAATTACACCATCAAAATTATTTGATTTGTGTACCGGTGAAGTGTAGAGCTAACATTGACTGAGCTGGAGCATCTTCTGTCTCTCTCTATCTTCAGTTTAAATAAGGCAGTGGTACAATATGCATGAGTTTCATCAAGCGAGTAATGCTAATGCCTTTTAAAGCACCACTCGTCTACGTCGCTGCACTCGGCCGCGCAGGCGATGGACCGTACGTATTTCAATAACTTACATTTATGTATGTTATGGAACTTAAATTAATATGAAATGGAGAGTGGGAACGGCTTTCATGTTCAGTGCAAACTTGACTGTAAAATGGTCGCGAGAAGTTTTCGATTTTGTTCAATTTTCGTCGGATTTGCAAATTTGTTTTAGACGTGGTGTTCAATTTATTTATGATGTGGACAAAAGTAAATTATAATGATTTCGAAATACATATAAAGAAGACTAGTTTTGCCCCAGGGTTCCACCCGCTTGTATCACGGTTTTCGCGGTAACTACTACCCTATATTCTATATTCAAAGTATCTCCATGACAAATTTCGTTGAAATTTGTGCAGCAGTTAAGCCGTGATAGCGTGACAGACATACAGATAGAGATACATTTTTGATGTAGGTACATATAAAATGTACCTACATCAAAAATCATTTTTAAATTGTTTTGCATGTCTGTCTGTTTGTTTGTTCTGGCTAATCTCTAGAATGGCTCTACTGATTTTAATGGAACTTTCACTGGCAGATAGCTGATGATATAAGGAGTAATTTAGAATACTGCTCTTATCTAGCTTCGCCACGCGGCGTTATGTTATCGCCGGTTGTTGTAAAAGTACAACAGCAAGCGCGGGTAACACCACGGGGCTGAGCTAGCTAGTAAACAAATAAAATTAACTTTGGTCATTCGTAGGCTATACTCATTGCCTCGTTGGTCTCGCGGTTGGCGTGTGCGACTGCTGGTCAATGAGGTCTCGGGTTCGATTCCCGAGTCGGACCAAATGTTTGTAGGATCTACAAATATTTGTTTCCGATTTTGGGTATTTTCTATGTATTTGTATCAGTTGTCTAGTACCCATAACACAAGCTCTGCTTAGCTTGGGACTAGATGGCGCTGTGAGTTTAGATGTTCGAAATATTTATTATTATTTAAATGTAATATATTTTCCTTTGTTTCAGGTGAGAAAGCTAAACATGAAGTTGAAGAGGCTAATGCCGCGGCGCGGGTGTAAACTATGTAGTATTTAACACGATAATAAAGACAATTTAACCATCACCATTGATAGATTCCATCTAGAATCTAGAGTTTCCAAAACTTAGTGATTTTTTGGTCTATTAACTTTATGATACTTATAATAATAAATGTTATGAGTACCTTTTTTCGCTACGAGGTAAATTGCTATGCCCTTAAAATTATGTCTATCTACTGTAAGGCAATGTGGTTCTATCTTTTTATGGTTATCGCTAGAAGTGAAAGTTAATGTTTTACTATATACATTCTGTAAAGTCTATTCTATAATATATAATATAACTATTCTATAATGGAAAAAGAATTATAAAATAACTTCATTTGTATGTGCTACCTATTCATAGGTTTGAAGTC
The DNA here is from genome assembly GCA_949125395.1 of Diaphora mendica. Taxonomy (NCBI): domain Eukaryota; kingdom Metazoa; phylum Arthropoda; class Insecta; order Lepidoptera; family Erebidae; genus Diaphora; species Diaphora mendica. The sequence continues at coordinate 18,718,160 of OX421318.1, forward strand.
AGTGCCAAGCCAATGGAATACACACAACACTCGCTATATTTGGAGACGAACGTCAACGACGCTTCGGTTGTTTTGTTCATCGCGAAGAGCAGCTATCCCGCTCAAGGTCACGCGCGGCGAGTGTGGTACCTACTATTACATTTTGGCTTGGCACCGACTTCAAACCTATTGTTGCGCCTTCGAGAAAAATAGTTTAGAACAATCTACCAGTCGCGAGAATTGAATTGAAGGCGCCATCTAGTGTCAAGTAGCGCGCAACTGTGGAGTAACTCTGATATTCGACGCTAGATGGCGCTAGATTACTCACTCTGGTAATTTCTGTTTAACGTAGAATGTTCTATCGAATATTATAGATCTTTCTAGATATTTCAAAGCCATATATAAGCAATCTAGAGGTAGTAGAGCCACGCTGATTTCAGCACAAATGGGCCGGCTCGACCGGGGCGGTACTACCCTCGCACAGAAAATCAACGTAAAATGACCACGTTCGTGCTGTCGTGTTTCGTTGGTGAGTGCGAGACCGGAGGCCCAAATAGTCTAGTCAACAAGTTCCTATACTTGTTGACTAGACTAAAAGATGCAGCAGCATCACTAGGCCGCCATGGTGTGGGTCGCCATACTGCATTGTCTGCATTCGCAGTGAGTATGGCGACCAATACTCTTGGATTCTGCTTATGCTTTCCATCAGGCAGAGTAGAGTCATTTTGGCGGGCCATACATAAAAAAAAAAAAAAAAAAAAAAAAGATTGGGTTACCCGTACGAGTCAGTATTGTTTCACGATACAGCGGAGTTAACATCGAAGCGATCTTCTAGTGCGATTAACAAGTGACGTAGCGAATTATTATTGTAAAAAGGGTTGTAAATAAACAGTGTGTTATTTTTTTTGGTAACTAACCGACTATCTTTAATTATTTAATACCCGGCTCGTAACAATATGGTGTCAGAAGTGGGATTAAAGTATGCCGGTTTTACCAAAGGAAGACACGGAAGGTATCCGAACTAGGAGTCAGCGTCAGCAAGAGGCCGACCTGAGGCGATTTGGAGGTGCACAACTGCCCACACCGGAAGGTCAGCAGCCAGCGATGGAAGCCACGCCGTTTACATCGTCAGCAGCTCCAGATATCACGGCCCTAATGGTGATGCTCCAGGAGCAGGCCCGCCGTCAAGAGGAGCAGGCCCGCCGATTGGAGGAACAGCTGCAGCGGGACAAGGAGGAGCAGGCCCGCCGTCAAGAGGAGCAGGCCCGCCATCAGGAGGAGCAGGCCCGCCGCCAGGAGGAGCAGGCCCGCCGCCAGGAGGAGCAGGCCCACCGCCAGGAGGAGCAGGCCCGCCGCTTGGAGGAACAGCTGCAGCGGGACAAGGAAGACCAGGCTCGCCGCCAGGAGGAACAAATGCTCTTGTTAAAAGGCATTCACGAGACCTTCGGCAAAGAACTCAAGGTAGTGAAGGATCAGGTTCTTCAACACGAGAACCGTATCACTGAGGCCGAAACTCAGATTGCCGACGTGAAGAAGGCATTAGGGAACCTCAAAGTTGGAGACGGAGCGGCGACTTCAGTAACTGCTGTTCCTTCGGTGCGGGGGTTCAAAGTACCGCCGTTTGATGGGACATCTTCGTGGTCAGCCTACAAGATCCAGTTTGAGGCTGTTATGACGGCGAACGGCTGGACTAAGGAACAGGCTATGACCGCGCTCACCTTGGGTCTTCGAGACCAGGCTCTAACCGTCCTCGAAGCCCTCGGTAAGAAGGTAACCTATGAGCAACTGCTGGAGGCATTGGAGGCAAGATATGGTGACGCTCACCTGGAGCACGTTTTTCGTGCACAGCTGAAGGATCGTGCCCAACGCATCGGTGAGAACTTGCAACAATGGGCTCTGGAAGTTGAGAAACTGGTCCGTAAGGCATACCAGTCTGCACCTGCGCTCGTGGACGGGAATCTGGTGCAAGCTTTCATCGATGGCATTCGTGACCTCGAAGTTAGAGCTGCTGTGCGACTTGGGCACCATGAAACTCTCAAGGATGCTCTGGCCCATGCTTTGGAGGTGGAGGCTGTGAGACAAGATCATCGGTCTCATCGGGTCCGGGAGGTTGTGGCGTCACCTGGGCGGGACCGGTTTAAGGGGTACAGCCCTAGGTGTTACGCCTGTGGTGAAAAAGGTCACCTTCGGTCCAGCTGCCCTAAGCGAAGCATAGGAAATGAATACGAGCGGCCTCAGGAGATTAGGGCGACTGATAGTACTGCGAAACAACAGCAGGGAAACGAGTAAACGCCAGGACTGCGGGGCGGGTGCTGGCTGGTGTTCAAAGAGCCCCAAGGATTTCGATCTCGCAAAGTCATGATGGGAACAGCCTGGTCATCAGAGGCGAAATCAACGGAAGAACATGTAAGCTGACGATTGATACGGGAGCTTCTCGCACAGTTGTCAGTTCCCAACTTGCAAATCGGTTTCTGAGGGACATCACCTGTAACCGTGAGCAAATAAACCTAGTAACAGCCACTGGTCAGCGCATACCCGTCCGAGGCGAACAGAAGGTGGAGTTGAAGTTGGGAAACCAAGTTTACCTGCATAACGTTATCGTGGCTGATATAGTTGACGACTGCATCCTTGGCCTAGACTTCATGAAGAACAATTGTTGTGAGACCGACGTCAATCAAGTTGTATTGAGATGTGGTCAAGAAGAACTGTTCATGGAAGGAGCGTCACCAGGAAAAGTGTACAGCTTAAAGAAAGTTGTTCTTCCTCCCAGATCAGAAACAATCATGCCAGTTAGTCTTCCTTATAACTCCGGACGAATGCAACGGTGTGTACTTGTTGAAAGGATAGATAATGACCTTCCATGGAAGATCGCACGGACTCTAGTAAGTACCACTAACATCCCTGCAGTACGTGTGCTAAATCTAAGTGACAAGCAACATGTGATTCATAAGGGCACACTGATTGGCACTTGCGAAGATGTGGATTGGATGCATCGATGCCAAGACTTGACTACTTCAAATGTTAGCAAGGATGCACGAGTCAACGTGTCAACACTTTTGGAAGACTGTCAAGATGTTTTGTCTAGGGAAGAGATTGGCAAGGCTGAGAATGTTAGTTAAGTACGCTGATATTTTCTCTACTAATGAAGCTGATATTGGAAAGACTGGTTTAGTTCAACACAAAATAAACACTGGGAATGAGTTGCCTATTCGTCAGCGACCAAGAAGACTGCCAGTAGCACGAGAAAAGGAAGTGCAAACCATGATTGATGGAATGGTCAGGGACGGTGTTATAGAGCCTTCATCCAGCCCATGGTGTTCACCTGTAGTGCTTGTAAAGAAAAAGGATGGCAGCATGCGTTTTTGTGTTGACTACCGCCGTTTAAACGACATTACGAAGAAGGACAGCTATCCACTTCCTAGAATAGATGACACACTGGACATGCTAACAGGGGTAAAATGGTTTAGCACCTTAGATTTGAAAAGTGGATACTGGCAGGTAGAAATTGATCCCAAGGACAAAGAGAAGACTGCATTCTCTACAGGGAGAGGACTGTGGCAGTTTAAAGTTATGCCCTTTGGATTATGTAACGCGCCAGCAACTTTTGAAAGACTGATGGAGTCAGTACTGACCGGATTAACTGGAGACGCTTGCCTGGTCTACTTGGATGACATTGTCATTGTAGGCCGTACGTTTGAAGAACATATTCGAAACCTGGAGCGTGTATTATCGAAAATCCGAAGTGCCAACCTAAAGTTAAGTCCTAAGAAGTGTTCATTATTCAAACGGCAGGTTAGCTTTTTAGGATATGTGGTTTCGGAAGAGGGTGTCCAAACAGATCCGCAAAAGATCACTGCTGTCAAGGATTGGCCAGTTCCAAGAGATAAGACCCAAGTAAGAGCATTTTTGGGCTTGTGCTCTTACTATCGGCGATTCGTGAAAAACTTTGCGGATATTGCTAAACCCCTTCATAAACTTACTGAAGAGAAAAGACAATTCTGCTGGGATGAAAGTTGTGACATAGCATTTCAAGAGCTAAAAAGACGTCTATGCAACACACCTATCTTAGGGTATCCAGATACCGAAAATGAATTCATAGTTGACACAGACGCGAGTGATACTGGGCTTGGCGGTGTGTTATCCCAGCGGAAAGGTGATCAAGAGGTCGTCATTGCATATTTCAGTAAATCTTTGTCAAAACCGGAAAGAAATTACTGTGTCACAAGAAGGGAGCTACTGGCAGTAGTGAAGACACTGCAACATTTTAACAAATATCTGCTCGGGCGTAAATTCCACCTCCGAACTGACCACGCTGCACTAAAGTGGCTCTTACAATTTAAAAATCCTGAAGGACAAGTCGCGAGATGGATTGAGCTACTACAGGAATATGACTTCATGATTGAACATCGCAGTGGAAAATCATACGGAGTACGCTAATGACTTGCGGAACAAGATGAATGACATTTACGAGCATGTCAGACAATCGGGCCAGCAAATGTCTGAGAAGATGAAAACCCGATATGACCGGAAAGTGAACAATAAGGGCTTCGAAGAGTGTTCTCTAGTATGGCTCCATAATCCAGTTCGCAGTAAAGGGAGATCTCCAAAGCTACAAGCCAAGTGGGAAGGGCCATACCGGGTGGTGACAGAAATCAATGATGTTACCTACCGGATACAGAAGTGTCCAAGAGGCGCCCCAAAGATAGTTCACGTAGATCGATTGGCGCGATACTATGGAACTGATTCTGCTCGGGACGAGCATGTCTTAGGAGGGGGCAGTGTTGCGCCTTCGAGAAAAATAGTCTAGAACAATCTACCAGTCGCGAGAATTGAATTGAAGGCGCCATCTAGTGTCAAGTAGCGCGCAACTGTGGAGTAACTCTGATATTCGACGCTAGATGGCGCTAGATTACTCACTCTGGTAATTTCTGTTTAACGTAGAATGTTCTATCGAATATTATAGATCTTTCTAGATATTTCAAAGCCATATATAAGCAGATTGGGTTACCCGTACGAGTCAGTATTGTTTCACGATACAGCGGAGTTAACATCGAAGCGATCTTCTAGTGCGATTAACAAGTGACGTAGCGAATTATTATTGTAAAAGGGTTGTAAATAAACAGTGTGTTATTTTTTTTGGTAACTAACCGACTATCTTTAATTATTTAATACCCGGCTCGTAACACTATGAATAGGTAGCACATACCAATGAAGTTATTTTATACTTTTTAGTTTATGAAGTCGGTTTTTTTAAACGAAGTTTTTTTTTTCGCTTTTTAGTCTTTCTCAAGTCTCTCATCATCATTTCATTTAAAATTTAATGATGTCTACAGAATATGAAGGCATGCAGACAATTGCTCGTAACTTCATTGCAGGCGCTCACGTAAATTTGAGGGTTTCCTTCGATTTCCTTAAGATACCATAAATACGAACGTCAACGACGTCACCGACGCTTCGGTTGTTTTGTTCTACGCGAAGAGCAGCTATCCCGCTCAAGGTCACGCCATATCAGGAGATATGGTGGCCATGGGACCACATGGGGAGCATACCCTTCCGAATACAAAAAGAATTTTCAAAATCGGTCCACAATTGACGGAGTAATCGATGTGCATACATTAAAAAAAAAAATCGATGAAATTGAGAACCTCCTCCTTTTGGAAGTCGGGTAAAAACTTAAAGTAGGTTTTAACAAAATAATAATAGAGATTTTAGACGTCGATCCTTTTTGTTTGAGACACGTCGTTTATTTCAATGACGCTACTATTTTTATGATGAAAACAATCAACATATAACATGAACTAATTAGTATATACTGTGGTACTCGTACTTCAAGCATGAGCCCTGGCGGTTATGTGTAGTCAGTGGACTAATGTACCTGAAATTTGGGAAATAACAACACGACTAAACGTATTATACGCTTTTACTGCAAGATAAGAATTTACAATATCGGAATACATTTATTTATATTTCACTGCTAGTAGGTCTTGACTCCACGACCCCTGCAGTCTCTCTTCTCTTCAGCATTAAAAAAATCAAAGTTTCAAATTATATAAAACAATTTTAGAACATTCGCTTCAAACAGGAGATTTCATCTGCCAGTCGCACATTTCGACGCAAAGGTTGTATAACTCTGCACCATGAAGGCTTCAATCGCAACAATACATATCTACATAATATAACTTTAAGAAAGTATCACCAACGTTAATGCGCCTACATCATAGTTAATGGGAATAAGATGCATTTTCGTTTCTTCATTTACTGCCCTTAGGTCGTAGTTCAAATTTAAAAAAAGGTAGATAACGCACGGCCTTGCTCTTGTTGAAGCAAAAAAAGTATATCTTAGTTTGTACGATACTGACGAAAAGTAACGTAGTTTCTTAGCATGTGAGTGCGTTAACGTGTGTATTTACTTGGAAGTAGCTGAGTCTTTATTGCTTCAACAAGAACAAGGCCGTGCGTTATCTACCTTTTATATTTGATCTGAGCCTTAGGTGCAGCGTTTTACCAGACAACGCGAAGTTAAAAGGAAGAGTAATAGTTTTGTATGTTCCACCGTAGCGCCTAAACTACTGAACTGATTTTAATGAATGAGGTCTCAAGGGATTTGTAATAAGGGTCAGTGGCATAGGCTATATAATTTATATATATTTTTTAACCCTTTCCTTCAAATTTGGATAGGACCAAACAGCAAAAACCTTTCTAAATATAAAAAGATAAGGACGTCGTTTTGAGGTAATTAACCAAAAAAATTAAACAAATTGAATGAAGAAAAATGAAATATTCTCTTTTTCCGTGAAATGTATTCCGTACCTATATATTGATGCCGGGTGTAACTAACGGATTGTTTAAAAAAAACTAACTGCAAGATTTATCTCGCCATTAATACATCACTGTAGTTAATGAACAAAAAACGTTTAGTGGAATTCCATATTACCGTTAGGTCACTTGTTGTGGTTCTGCTCTTGAACGATTCGCGTTCGCATTTCAAACTCATTTTTTTTTTTAATTGGAACCTATTATGATATTATCGTTGTTTTTTGCCTGTCAAACAGGTTATAAAGAGGTTTACATAAAATCTGAGAAAAGTTTAACAGTCAAATTAAAATATGTAATTTGAAATTGATTTTATTGATAAGGGAATAGGTTTGTAATAAAACACCAATTCATTTCACACGTTGTCTTTTCAACTACTAACATAATCAACATTAATGTGCCTTCTCAGCTTTCGAAGTAAAACAATGGAATATTGAAACGGCTGAGTGCGAATGTAAAACTAAAGCTAATGTAATATCGTTCGCAAATTTTGCTCAAATTAAAGTAGAATTGTCTTTTATTTACAAAGTTTGGGATAAGTGCCCCTTTTCAGTTTTAACTTACACCGTATATTACAAGGTGTGAATTTGTAAAAAATAAACGTGATCCGTCACGGGATGCCTGACAGATGTGAAACATCGAAATTATTTTGTATAAAATAAAATGAATGTTTATTACATTAATATTAGGTTTTATTAAATAAAAAATTCAAATACAAATAAAAATACAATTAACAAAACAAATACAAATAAAATAAAAATTTGAAATCTCTCCTCTCTGTCCTCACTCTCTCGCCAAATATCAGGTTTACCTCTCCCCTATAGAAGTTCCACATCAAAAAGTCACCTAGAAATTAAAGATGATCTCTGCTATGATCTCTATAGCGCACAAGTGGCACTTAATAATCACTTTTCTTTACTACATCTAGTGTCGTAAAGATTAGATCATATTTTATTCAATTGATGTCAATACGAGTATCATCATCATCTCAGCCGAAATACGCCCACTGTTAGAGAAAGGCCACCCCAAGATAAAGATATCACTTATATTTAATTATATGACTTATTAGATACGCTGCCATTTGTAAAGAAAATCTTCTGACACACTAATTCCAATCATTAGTTATGAATGAAAGAAAACTTAGACATGTTTTTCGAAATAACTAAATTAAAACCTAAAATATATTACGACTCAAGTCTACGGATACATAATTTACTTTGTTTGAAGCAGTATTGACTGAAATTTGAATTACAGTACGTGGGAATGGAGGAAATGGAATCCAAAGTCGTTCGCCAATTCCCGAAGCAAATTGGCTAAACTTCTTAAGGCGCTACCTATCAATTTCACTAGACATTTCCAATTAAACTTCGCTACGCCCCTTTACTTCGCATCTTTGATTCCTTCTTGTCGTTTATGATTAAAATATTTTATGTTAAAATTATTTTTAGAGGAACTAAGAACGATCAAAAGTTTTCAAAAATCGTTAAATAAACTGGTTCTTCATAAATTGCCTATACCTAATTCTTTATTCATTTAAATAGTAGTATTAAAATGTGTGCTAGGTACCTAAAATCTGTTTGAAGTCGGTGCCAAGTGACTATCGCTTAGACTTTTGTAATCGTTCGTTTGTATTCTTTTTGGCTTAGCACCGACTTCAAACAGATTTTAGGTACCTAGCCCACATTATAATACTACTATTTAAATGAATAAAGAATTAGGTATAGGCAATTTATGAAGAGACAGTTTCTTTTACGCTTTTAAGTGTTTTTTTTGGCAGAGAGTTTTCTTTAGATGTTTTTTGGAAGTCGATTTTTTTTTATAAAAAGTTTTTATTTTTCAGTTTTTAGTGCAAACAATCGTAGGTAAGTAGTAAGTTGAACTATTTCATCATCAAGAATACAAATTAAGGTCTATACGTACGTGTAATATGAAAATCATCCTCTAATCCCTAAATAATTACCTTACTAATTTACCTTACCTAAATAATTTGAAAAAAATACATACAGTGGAACATAGAACCTCCTCCTTTTTGGAAGTCGGTTAAAAAGTCATTTATATTGTATCATTCGATAAAATGGGAGAGCCGTGCTTCGGCATGAATGGGCCGGCTCGACGAGTGATACCACGGCCTCACAGAAAACCGGTGTGAAATAGCGCTTGCGCCGTGTTTCACCGAGTGAGTGAGGATACCGGAGGCCCATACGCCAACCCCTCCCCACATCCCTTTCCCCATCCCCCAAAGGTCGGCAACGCACTTGTGACGCCTCTGGTGTTGCGGGTGTCCATGGGCGTGTAATCGCTTACAATTAGGTGATACGTCTGCTCGTTTGTCCCTATTTCCATAATAATAATAATCTGTAGCACATGCCGAAACCTGAAAAGACATTTAAACAAAATATAAAATTAGCTTAATTGTATTCCTATCCAGTTCCCAGAGTATTTTTTGTCTCAATTATTCCAATCATTTGAGTAGTTAAGTGTTGATACACACTCTGACGTCAGTATCCTCAAAGACGTATTAAACGCCCAAATTTTAACAACTATAATTGTAGTCGTGAACCGTTTACTTTAGGGATTTATTGCAAAAATGGGAGTAATTAGGAAGGTAAATCAGACGGAACGGAAATAGTAGAAAGAGATATAATTTATGTGTATTGTTTGGGAACGCAAAGGATAGCTTAATCAGGTCAGGTCGCAAAACCATAATTCGAATACGCCATCACTAAAATGTGTATTAACCCATTTTAATTTATCATCATCACCATCAAGAGCCTTTATTAGTTCGCTACAGGACGTTTTGACCTAATATACCACACTGGCCAGTCGGGTTGGTATATGATTTTCTTTTTTTATGGATTAGGGGGCAAACGAGCAGACGTATCGCCTGATGGTAAGCGATTACCGCCGCCCATGGACACCCGCACACTCGCAACACCAGAGGCATCACAAATGCGTTGCGGGCCTTTGGGGGATGGGGAGGGGTTGGGGTATGGTCCTCCGGTATCCTCACTAACTCGGTGAAACACAGCGCAGGCGCCGTTTCACACCGGTTTTCTGTGAAGCCGTGGTATCAATCCGGTCGAGCCGGCCATTGTATGCCTAAGCGTGGCTCTCGCACGGATTTTAAGTTTGTTTCTTTAGCTCACTCACGAGTTCACGACAATCCCGGGAGAAACAAAGTGACACTCCGTATTCTTAATCCACTACACACTACATGGATACATAAAATGCGTCCATTTATTTTCTTCTTAAATTTTTTTAGATTATTTATTTTATATAAGATATATTTATATGATATTTAAGATGAAGACATCTTAAATATCATATAAATATATCATCAATAGTTTACTAGCTGTCCAGGCGAACTTCGTACTGCCATATTTACATATCTGTCTCAGCTTCCCAAATGCAGTGAACAGTCGCGGACAAAAAAAAAAGAGTTTTCCCGTTATCTTTTAATTTTTCTTGTACACAAACCTTGTCCTAACAATAATGAACATATAAAAAAGAATTATTTAATTTGGTGCAGCCGATCGGAAGTTATGCGCGCACATACATTTCGGCGATTCATTTATATATATATAGATGTAAGTGTAAGTTATCTATATCTTTTAATTTGTAACGAAGTTATCGTTCTTTGCTACTTATAGGTGACATAACTTCTGACCTATAAGCAAATATCAATACTCCTTACTAGTAAAAAAGCATCCCAAAATCGCGCGTATTTCCCCGACGACCAAATGACGTGACATTTTCCCCTTCATTATTAGGTCACGCGCGCCGTACAGGTTGCGTCAATGAAACAATTAATAATGTATATTTCGTTACATGGGGCTACTGAAGCCCCATCCACCGTCACCTTACTCTTATAATCTATACTGCTTTAGACTCACTTAAGTTATTTTCTGAGATTTTACATTTAACTAGGACAACTAATTTGAATTTTAATAAGAATAGAATGGACTTGTGTAGAACTAGCATTTTCCCGCGACTCCGCACGCGTAAGTTATCGCAATACATGGTAGCATATTTATGTCTTTCCTCAAGTATCAACAAGTTCAGTTTTTACATGCCAAATTTCATTGAATTCTGTTTAGCGGTTAACAGACAGACAAAGTTACTTTCGTGTTTATAATCTTAGTAAGGATAAAATTATGGTAATAAACATTTTAGTTGCCATTTTTATTCGATTTACATTAAGTGTAATTTGTATTATAGTTTAAGTATTAAAGAGTTAGAGGACCATATTTAGCATATTATCAGGAAACTAGTAGGCAGATTATTTTTTTGTATTAATAAAGTCACACAACTCAGCACAGAACACACACAGAGAGTAGGTCCACAGTTACAAAAGCTCAGTAACGGTAATAAAAGACGATTGAAATCTGTTCCAATATCTCTATATAGGTATATACATAAGTAATGAGGTATAAGGGGTGTAAGGGGGTGAACTCAAATCTTTCGCCTCAAGCCAACCTCACCTGCACGCGGTACATCCTGCTGAACGACGAACGAGGCTCTGGCAACCGACCGATGGCGGTATACCCATCCCAATAGGCGTAGTTAAATGTAATAGGCCGGTGACGGGCAGCAGCGTCACCGGTGCAAGGAACTGCGCCCTGCGATCACCAACCCGCCTGCCCAGCGTGGTGATTATGGGCATTAACCTCCATGCAGCTGAAAAATAAGCCACGGCCCCCAGTTCCCGGCAGTCTCGCTATTCCTGGTCATGGTGGCGACCATGGTAACGGCGAGGCGGGGGGTGCTAAGAATCTCCGGGTTACGGCAGGCCACCACAACCGACTGACCCTGGCTACGTTTAATGGCCGCACATTACGGCTAGACTCGCATCTGGCACAACTCGAGGTGGAACTTGAGAAAATTAGATGGCATATTTTGGGGTTATGTGAAGTCCGAAGAGAGGGGGAGGACACCATAACCCTTGACTCCGGCCATCTCATGTACTTCCGTGAGGGAGACCAACAGTCTCAAGGTGGCGTTGGGTTTCTGGTTAACAAGTCCCTATCTAGCAACGTTGTGGAAATGTCTAGTGTGTCGAACAGGGTAGCGTACCTCATTATCAAGCTCACCGAGAGGTATAGCCTCAAGGTAGTGCAAGTGTACGCACCGACCTCGGCCCACTCGGACGATGAGGTGGAGTGTATGTTCGATGACATATCGAGGGCCCTCCACTTCACTACTAAAACCCACTACAACGTTGTTATGGGTGACTTCAACGCCAAAGTGGGAGTACAAAATTGCAGCGAATCGGTAATAGGATCCCATGGATTTGGAAGCAGAAATCATAGGGGGCAAATGCTCGTCAACTTTCTCGAACGAGAGGGGTTGTTCTTGATGAACTCATTCTTTAAGAAACGGCCCCAAAGGAAGTGGACGTGGCGAAGCCCCGACGCTATGACTAAAAATGAGATCGATTTCATCATGACGGACAGAAAGCACATATTCAAAGACGTCTCAGTGATCAATAGGTTTAACACCGGTAGTGATCACCGACTCGTCCGAGGCTCTCTGAATATCAACTTTAAAGCTGAACGTGTCCGATTGATGAAATCCAGGCTCCGACCAACTCTGCTCCAAGCCGCAATGGGATCTGAAAAGTTTCAGTCAAATCTGGAAAACCGATTTGCTGCTATGGAAACCACAACAGGCGTGAACCAGAACCTTGAAAATGTGGTTCGAATCCTCAGGGAAGAAGGTACGAGATTTTGTGAAATGCAGCGTAAGGGCAGGAAATCTAAGCTTTCGGAAAGGACCCTAGGGCTAATGAAGGAACGACGTGAAAACCCACTTCTCACTTCGTCGGCAAAACGGACTCTAAACCGAGAGATCAGCAAACTAGTACGACACGACCTCCGATGCTCCAATACTCTTTCGATCGAAAGAGCGATCGAGCAGAATCGGGGGTCAAAGGTGTTTGTACAATCTCTCGGAAGAAGCCACCTGACGAAGCTGACTACAGCAAGTGGAGAAGTCGTTACTTCCAAGCCGGTCGTCCTTTCGGAAGTGGAACGTTTCTATGGCGGTTTGTACGCTTCGCATGCATCTCGACCTGATCCCGAAAATGAGGACTCTAGAGCCACATTAACACGCTACTACACCGAAGATCTGCCAGAAGTCAGCATTGACGAAATCGAGATGGCTCTTGGACAGCTTAAAAATGGAAAAGCCCCTGGAGAGGACGGCATTACAACAGAACTGTTAAAGGCTGGAGGTAAGCCCGTACTGAGGGAGCTCCAAAAGCTTTTTAACGCTGTCCTGTTCGAAGGGAGAACTCCAGAGGCGTGGAGCAGAAGTGTGGTCATCTTGTTCTTCAAGAAAGGTGACAAGACCAGGTTGAAGAACTATCGACCCATTTCGCTTTTAAGCCACGTCTACAAGCTGTTCTCAAGAGTCATCACGAACCGTCTTGCGCGAAGACTCGACGAATTTCAACCACCAGAGCAAGCTGGATTTCGGAGCGGATATGGCACCATAGACCACATCCACACAGTGCGGCAAATTATACAGAAGACAGAGGAGTATAATCAGCCCCTGTGTCTAGCATTCGTGGACTATGAGAAGGCCTTTGACTCGATCGAGATCTGGTCTGTTCTGGAGTCCCTGCAGCGTTGCCAAGTGGATTGGCGATACATCCAAGTGCTGAGATGTCTCTACGAAGCCGCCACCATGTCCGTCCAAGTACAGAATCAGCAAACAAGGCCCATACCATTGCATCGAGGAGTGAGACAAGGGGATGTTATTTCCCCGAAATTGTTCACAAATGCAATGGAGGATCTGTTCAAGACGCTACACTGGAAAGGACGTGGCATAAATATCAATGGCGAATACATCTCTCACTTGCGATTTGCGGACGACATCGTCATTATGGCAGAGACGCTGCAGGACCTACAACAGATGCTGAACGACCTGGCTGACTCTTCTGTGCGCATCGGCCTACGGATGAACTTGGACAAAACCAAGGTCATGTTCAATGAGCATGTACTACCGGAACCGATTGCAGTACACGGTGCCGTTCTCGAAGTTGTTCAAAATTATGTGTACCTCGGGCAGACTTTTCAGTTAGGTAGAAACAACTTTGAGGATGAGGTGAACAGGAGAATTCAGCTGGGTTGGGCAGCGTTTGGGAAACTTCGTCGGGTCTTTTCATCGTCGATCCCACAGTGCCTTAAGACGAAAGTCTTCAATCAGTGCGTCCTACCCGTCATGACATACGGAGCCGAAACGTGGACACTTACGGCACGGCTGGTCCACAAGTTCAAAGTCGCTCAGCGTGCTATGGAGAGGGCTATGCTCGGCGTTTCTCTGAGGGATTGCATCAGGAATGAGGTAATCCGGCAGAGAACCAAGGTCATCGACATAGCCCAAAGGATTAGCAAGCTGAAGTGGCAGTGGGCTGGCCATATTATCCGCAGAACTGATTACCGTTGGGGTAAACGGGTTCTTGAGTGGAGACCGCGTCTCGGCAAACGTAGTGTAGGACGTCCACAGGCCAGGTGGAGTGATGATCTGCGCAAGACGGCTGGCACGAGCTGGATGCGAGAAGCCGAGGATCGAACCAAGTGGCGCGCAATTGGAGAGGCCTATGTCCAGCAGTGGACTGCGATAGGCTGATGATGATAAGTAATGAAATTTTATTTTCATCACCAATATTACTATGTTAAATAGAATACCGTACTGCAATATGGTCAAATAATATTGGAATTTCACCCTTTGTCCGGAAGAAATTCCAGTGGACTCGCACATATCGGGCTTTGAATATAATTATTGTTCTCTCGTATCTACTCATATTGATACCTATATCTTACACTATACAGTTTTCCAGACTTAACATGTCTAATGAATATTGTATTTACTGGACCGAGACTGCAAAACTCAAATTCAGCCAGGTCAAGTCAAGTTAGAATGCGCGTACCTATTGTACGAAGTCTATTCAGGGAGGCCAATTTCCTACAAAACACAGTTATTCCATTCTGCACACTTCAACAAAGCTGACGTAAGATTCCGCTTTAAACATATAATCTTTATCGCGCTGGCACACAGTGTTATTTTATTCACGCCATATTAGTCATACCCCGAGTAGAAATAGCTATTAATTGATAGTTCGATCTTGTAGATAAAACACGTACCAGCTAAGGTTCATTATTTCAACAACGTGTAAGCTCCACGGCACTCACAATACCTTCGGCTCAACAACACTCCAACTGCTAATCCATTAGCTGAAGATTGTAGATAAGTACAACAAGGAACAACTCGAGTCGATTTTATTGATTTGCTATGTTAGTACCACGTTAATACATATAAAGTTTCATTAGTAATAGATTATAAGATAAGAATCTGAATTCAAGTGTAAGAACGTGTCAATGAGTTTAAACACAAATTGAGATAACTAAACATACAAGTTGAGTCGAAAAACATACAAGTGTGTAAATGCCTTCAAAGATAGAAATTGAAAGAGATTTGAAATTTAATATCTGAATACTTCCTCTTTTATATATCATACATAATGCATACATTAAACATTAGAGTTTTCAGATACGTATGTTAAAACTAAATGCATAGAAAGGTATTCGCTGGACTTAATATGTATGTTTAGTTTTAACGAAATGTGAGCAGTAACATTAGACTATTAGGCAATGTATGGGCAACATTTGTTTCAATAAAGTTTATCAGCTTCAAGACTCAAGTGTTTCAAAAACTTCGTCCTCTTCACTTATTCAGAATCGTAATGTTACTAACAATATCAATAAATAGTTATCACGATTTTATGTAAATTCAAAATGTCCAAATAATAAAATTAATTTGACTTTCTTTGACGTAGCGTGATTATGGATTAGGCACCTCAAGACCAGTGACAGGTTCGTGAATTTCTTTTCAAACTTTATAAGTAATGTGCGTGCATGTGACCCACCGAAAAAGAAGGAACAAAATACAGTTTGATAACCTTCCTGTTTACTACTGAAATTGTTTTATGACTGTAACCAAGATAATGTATTAATTAAACTATATAACAAAAGCTCATTAATAACCTTGCGTGAAACCACAACTATAAATTTCGAAGTATTTAACCACAAAACTTTGGGGTATAAGACAACATCTCTTCGTGTTTCTGCAGCATTTTTTGCCTTAATCATCCGAGACTTCTCTGACCTTTAGGTTCATCTTCCTATCCATTTGTATACATTTATCATCTCTTCCGTCTCTAACGACATTACTCTGTAGTGTTATCGTAACTGTTTATTAAATGATTGATGGAAAATTTAAGTTTTGTCAGACTATTGCAGTTTAATTATAAGTATTTTCCTATCTAATACCGCTAAACGAGCTAATTCTTGTAAATCCTTACATAATATAAAACAAAGCCCTCCGCTGCGTCTGTCTGTCTGTTCGCGATAAATTGAAAAGCTCCTGCACGGATTTCTATGCGGTTTTTACTAATAGATAGAGTGGTTCTTGAGGAAGGTTTTTGTATATAATTTGTCAAATTTTTGAGTATACTCGTACTCGCTATAAAAACTTTTTATAAAAAAAAAAACCGACTTCCAAAAACATCCAACGAAAACTCTCTGTCAAAAAACACTTAAAAGCGTAAAATAAACTGGTTCTTCATAAATTGCCTATACCTAATTCTTTATTCATTTAAATACTAGTATTATAATGGGTGCTAGGTACCTAAAATCTGTTTGAAGTCGGTGCCAAGTGACTATCGCTTAGACTTTTGTAATTGTTCGTTTGTATTCTTTTTGGCTTAGCACCGACTTCAAACAGATTTTAGGTACCTAGCACCCATTATAATACTACTATTTAAATGAATAAAGAATTAGGTATAGGCAATTTATGAAGAACCAGTTTATTTTACGCTTTTAAGTGTTTTTTGACAGAGAGTTTTCGTTGGATGTTTTTGGAAGTCGGTTTTTTTTTTTTATAAAAAGTTTTTATTTTACAGTTTTTAGTGCAAACAATCGTAGGTAAGTAGTAAGTTGAACTATTTAATCAAATTTCATCATCAAGAATACAAATAAAGGTACGTGTAATATTAAAATCATCCTCTAATCCCTAACTGTTGAAGAGTTTAATCTTCTATCATCAGCTCACCTAAATAGCTTGAAAGTATACGACTGAAGGTCTTTAGATACGTATGAAATTGAATTATTCTCCAACTCCTAACCGTTGAGGAGTTGTACCTTCCACCTTCCATCATCAGCTTACCTAAATAATTTGTAAGAATACGACTAAAGGTAACTTATATACATATGATATTTAAAGATTTATCCTCCAACTCCTAACCGTTAAGGAGTGGTACCTTACATCATCAGCTCATTATCATAAAATGATGACTACCAGACGCAAATACCGGTGTAACTTCAGAAAATATACGAAAAACATTGTATGTGCCTATAAAAAATGAGGGTTTCCCTCGATTTCTCTGGGATCCCATTATCAGATCCTGATATGCTGGCAATGGGACCACCACGGAAGCATACCCTGTCGAATACAAAAAAAAAATTCAAAATCGGTCCACAACTGACGGAGTAATCGGGTAACATAATTAAAAAAAAAAAAAAAATACATACAGTGGAACATAGAACCTCCTCCTTTTTGGAAGTCGGTTAAAAACAAAACGATATTTGTTGACGACACCCAAAAAAATTCAGCCGCACATCTTCTCAGCGTAACATAGGCTATTTTATATTTTCCGTAAAGAACCCATGCGAAGCCGGGGCGAATTGCTAGTATGTATATAATCTGAATTTCGGAAACGGCTCCAACGATTTTTATCAAATTTAGTATGCACGGGGTTACGGAGGGGGAGAGGGGATAAATCGAAAATCAATCTAGCTAGGATTCATCTTTAGAAAGTTTACTAAGAAAAAATACCGAGCAAAGATCGGTCGGCTCAGTCATGCAGGTACTAATAATTTAAAACTTTTTTTGTTAAATTATATATTTTTATATATCACTAGCTGATCCCGCAAACGTTGTTTTGCCATAAAAAAAGAATTGGGGTATAAAAAATAGATGTTGGTCGATTCTCAGACCTACCCGATATGCACACCAAATTTTATAAAAATCGGTTCAGCCTTTTCAGAGGAGTATGGTAAGTAACATTGTGACACGAAAATTTCATATATAAGATAAATTCTGTTTTAATATGTGAGAGGTTCTTGATTCGGCTAAAAGATTTTTTAAAGATTTTCTATTTATTGCATATTACAAGATATATTTGTTATTCGTGAATCAATTTAATTAAAACGGTATTAAAATAACTTTAACTTTCCTTATTTAAAGGCAACTCATCCTTAAAAGTTTTAGATGATGATGATTTAGGTGTATTTAAATGTGACACTTTTTAAAAAGTTACCTAATCATCTAAATACTCCATCTCTCTTAATGAAGCTCAAAATCCAGGAAACTCGAGCAAGAAAAATCTTTGTAGTAGATTATAAAACGAAAATTAAGTAGAAGGAGGGAACGATGTGGAGAAAACTTCATTATCGCGCGAAAGTGTTAAAACTTCACGTTCCTAGTTCATGCAGATGAGAACGAATCGCTTACTCCATTCCATTATTTTCTTTACCTGAAAAAGTAATTTTCCGGTAAAGCTAGTACTTTAACCTACTTAGGATTCAACAAATTCTTTATTCTTACTAGTAGTTTAACTCTAAATTAGGCTTGAAAAAGTAATTTCTTTAGGCCACAAAACATAAACTACAATAACCTTTAAACCTCTTTTAGGCTATAAACTTTATAGGTGTAGCTAATAGGCTGCACATACAACAAATTATGTACATAGTATAAAACTAACATTGATAAAAAATAAATTTCACTTATAATTAGATACAATAAATATCAAATGCCACTTCTAAAATTTTATATGACAGATGATAAACATTTTTACTTTCATTACCAAAAATTGTATGAAAAGAAGCATTATGGATAATTTCGGAAAAATGTGTACCAAGTTAAAAAATATTTTTGTAAATATGCCTCTTCAACTTCACTGAAAGTCTGAGCTGGAAGGTCAATTTAGGTAGGTAGTCACTGTTATATAGAGTATATTAATGCTTGAAGAAAAACCTTTGTACCCTTTTTAAAGAAAATTATGCGAATGGAGCGACCACTAGTATAGAGTATTAGGCAAAGGTTAAAAGTGTTAAAACTTAGATCAATAAATAGACAACCATAATATACATTAACTGTTTAACAAATTATAATAAATTATATTAAACAACGACAAATGAAATGAAAACTTGACATTACAACTTGATAGTAAATTGTAAAAGTGACGTTAATTTTGTGGTACGTGGTACGTGGTGGTACCGTAAACATAAAAGTTTCTAAGCCTGAAATTTATATTACTTCATTTGTGTTTGTTGTAAATCCACTTTTTTCCTCGCATTTCTAATTAGACAGGTCGGTACGTGTTGGCAGATTATCCGGCCAATTAACATAACAAACGAAGGAGCTTATTTGCGCTGCGGTTTTCATTTGGCCTTGTTAAAACGTCGTGCATTATAGACCAGGCTGCACAGATGGTGACCGAGCTTCTAATTTCTATTGTAGGGAATACTAATTGTAGCTGTTGGTGACTATAATATGGTGACGATAATTTAGACTAACTTTTAGACGTATTATGTATTTATACGGGAATTACTGTGAAGCCGGTCTATGTGCGGTTTCTAGCGTATAACCACGGCTGTCTAAGTTGATCGTATTGTCAGGTACTTCAAAAGTCTCAAGTACATCTAATACATATTAAGTGACAGCGTCAATTACCGTGAAAATACAAAGTACAGACAATTCATGTACTTCATCGTTAAAATTTTCATTATTGATAAATTATACTTGAATTATATCAGGGTGATATAGTAAAGGTACATGTAAGTAAATCATATTTCTTCATGACCATGATTCCACCTTCGTTTTAGGTTATTTTTTCAGTCGAGACGCTAGTTATTTTCTAATAAAGAAGATGATCTTCCCTATAAGAAAATCCTATCCTATCCTAGTTCTGTACCCTAATAAATTATAGTACGTTAATGATTTACCCCACTATTTTAATGAATTAGAGAAGTTCTCTACTAATTTGAGTAATTTGTATCTACTCACCAAGGACGTTGTTGACCTTTAGAAATGTAGGAATGGTTGAATCGATAAGGTCTTTGACGTTATCTTAGAAATAACAAAAATTGCCTTGCATTTTTTCTTTTTAAGGATTTTTTAAGCAACTTTATTACATTAGGAAAATGGACTCCTGTCCGACAATCATTGAGTACATTTTCTTATAACTTCACAGTTACTGGGTAAAATTTATTGTCGCACATATTTATTGCCTCTCGCATAATCGGGCGTTCATGTTTCACAGGCTGTGAGGCTGACTCGTCTGTTATCGGTCTATTATTACGTTCCAATCGATAGCATTCATGTATGAGTTGGCCCGCATATATATTCCTCTGAAATGGGCCATCTCTGTTTTATTATTTGGGTATGCGGCACAAATGGATGACTTTGTCACTCTGATTTCGTACTTGAAGTATTTTGTAGGAGTATATGTGGAATTCTTTACATGGTTTGTTCAGATACTGAGTATTGAATTATATCTGAAAATTTTCTATTAATTTACTTGTTTATTACACCCGTGTATTAACCGTGATTTCTTGTTTTTGAATCGGTTATTATTCACATTTTTGTTTTCAACGTAACACTGTTTGTTTCCTAAAATAGAAATAAATTAAAATTAGCCTAAGTTACTCCTTATAATATAAAAAAAAAAAAAAAGAAAACAGTTATCTGCCAATGTAAATCCCGTCAAAATTGGTTTTGGATATAAAATAATTGGAACAAACAGACATACATAAATTATAAAAATGTTTTTTGATGTAAGTACCGTATATGTAGGTATTTACTTCCATGTGTATTCAGTGAAAAGCTATAAACAGACATTACAATTTTATTTATTTGGAAGAAAATTTATTAACTACTAGTGGTTGCCCGCGGCTCCGCCCGCGTATATGTGTTATTCTGATGTATAAGCTATATTAGTGTAAAGTTTCATCCAAATCCGTTCAGTAGTTTTTGCGTGAAAGAGTAACAAACATCCATCTATCCATCCAGACATTACAAAAGCTTCAAGAATATTGACTAAGATTAGACAATGTCATAAGTCTAAACGAATGGTTTGTTCAATTTAAGAAGTTTGAGGCGTGGAAAGTAATGAATTAGATTTAGAATCGGATTATCTCATTAGATCTCAATTAAAACTTAGATCTCAAGTAACGAAAGTAATCTTAGATCACGATTTTATGGACCACTAAAACTTTTGTGACGATTAACTACATTTATGTATTTGTAGGTTAAAAAAGGGTATATGTTCTGAAGCTAAATTTTGAGCCTAAATTGTATGACAATATATACAGAAATATGTAGTGTAAAAAAGTGGTTTAGAACAACAGTACTAGCTAGCTTAGCCACGCAACTTCATCTGCATCGTAATCTAAGGATGTTAACTATCCTATCTTAGGCACGCCAGCAAAACACATTAAAAAAAACGGGAAAGTCGGTCCGATATTTTCGGAGTTCATCGTGAGCAACAACTTGACACGAGAGTTATATATTGTACTAGCTGATCCCGCAAACGTTGTTTTGCAATAAAAAAAACCGGGCAAGTGCGAGTCGGACTCGCCCATGAAGGGTTCCGCAGCAGCAAGTAACATAATATAATTTTTATTTTTAAATTTGTGTTGATTGAATGAAAGATAAATTGCAGTTTACGATTTATGACGTATTAAAAAAACTACTTACTAGATTTCGTTCAAACCAATTTTCGGTGGAAGTTTACATGGTAATGTACATCATATATTTTTTTTAGTTTTATCATTCTCTTATTTTAGAAGTTACGGAGGGGGGTACATACATTTTACCACTTTGGAAGTGTCTCTCGCGCAAACTATTCAGTTTAGGAAAAAATGATATTAGAAACCTCAATATCATTTTTAAAGACCTATCCATAGTACGTACACCATAGTAACACGTACGGGTTTGACGAAAAAAAAAATTTTTGAGTTTTAGTTATATGTGTGGGAAATTTATTGTTTTTTTTTTCAATTTTTGTGTGAAAATCTTAATGCGGTTCACAGAATACATCTACTTACCAAGTTTCAACATTATAGTTCTTATAGTTTCGGAAAAAAGTGGCTGTGACATACGGACGGTCGGACAGACAGACAGACAGACGGACGGACAGACAGACAGACATGACGAATCTATAAGGGTTCCGTTTTTTGTTTTTGGCACGGAACCCTAAAAATTGGATTATAGAAAATAGATGTTGGTCGATTCTCAGACCTACCCGATATGCACACCAAATTTCATACAAATCGGTCCAGCAGTTTCAGAGGAGTATGGTAACTAACATTGTGACACGAGAATTTTATATATAAGATAATAGATATGATGTAGGTAGACTGCCTGCCTAATACTCACGACTTGAAGACATTTTCCTCCTCATTGTTACAGTTCCATTTTCAAATTAATCATGACATTATTAAATCTGAGAACATTTCCTATGTGTTTAATTAATTCGTTACCGAATAGGCGCTTTGGAGTTTCGTTCTAAATTGGATCTCTCGGCGATCGATACAGCTATGCGGTCCCTCGCTAATATTAGTCGGGTGCAAATCGATCTGGACTGTGAGCATTATCTTAATAGCATTCTATTCTATTAAATTTATTCTAAACTTGAGAACTTGTAATTATAAAACTAAAACCGCCTGATGAAAGGTCTAAGCAAGATTGGGTATGAATAGACCTCTATCTAGATAGATAGACAGAATTACTCTTTTTTTATGGATGGTCCTTCCAAAATGACTCTACTCTGCCTAATGGATAGCATAAGCAGAATCCAAGAGTGGTGGTCACCATACTCATTGCGAATGCAGACAATGCAACAATGCAGCATGGTGACCAACACTATGGCGGCCTAGGATCGAAGCGGCCGAGTGATGCTTCTGCATCATTGGGCCTCCAGTCTCGCACTCACAAATAAGACTTGACAGTACAAACGCAGTCATTCGCGAGTAATACATATAATTTAAAAAATGATTACAAAACATAGTTCAAATCTTAGAACTACTAGAGTTTACGTTAACAATTTGACCTCTAACTGCAAATTACTGCAATTAAAACAGTATTTAAAGATTTGTTGTTTAAAATATACAACTCAACTATTTATATTTACAATCGGTACATACATAGTAGCTGTGATGCAAAAGAGTTATAGGACTATTAATTTTATTTAACTAAATTGCACATATAGGCAAATGTGTCGATATATGCGTGGTGCTCATTTTCGCAAGCATTAAAACCAGTTTACATACTTTTATTACTAGATGATTAACCATTCGTAACTGACTTCTTACGTTATCTATTTACACTAACTTTCATATGTATAGCGAGCAAATAGTATTACCTATGACCTAGATACACACCTATTTATTTTTTGCAAGTTGAAATATATTTCGAAACAAGTCAGTAGGGCAACTTGTTGTCATTGAACTAACTGCCCTTGTTTTTAAGCAATTGCAACATGTCTCTTTATTTACCATAATAATTAGGATAAAAGTCCTATAAGGATTCAATATCACCTAATCTAATCTAAAGAATTTCTTACCATGATGAGAGCAGTTCGTCGCTTTGCAGTCTGAATCTTATGATTTGTACGTGTAGAGTGTAGTCCAATGTTTACTGTAATAATGATCTTCCTGGCTAATAACGGCCACGGCGGCCAGTCTCAACTGAGACCAGACAACTACGCAGGAGATATTATAGTGCACAAGTGTGTGCGCAAACACAGGTGCACTCTCTGTTCCCTCTCTCTCAGAATCCGATGGGACGGTTAACCGACAGGACCGGGGAGAGATCAGGCGAATTAAATAAAAATTAATTAAATAAAAAACAATACTGATAAAACTTAATGTTTTCAATGAAGAAAATATTAAACGATGTATTTTTAATGATAATGTGTAAGTAAATAAGTGTATTAAGTAAGTTACAGAATATAATAATTAACAAAAGTATTCTAGTTTTTGTTAACTTGGCTTTAACAAAAATGAAAAATTGAATAATTCAAATTAGAACCTAACATGTTATGTACAGTAAGCGAACATCTTCTAATCGATAAATTCATCAATTAGCGGAAACAAGTACCTACTCATTTTGAAGTCTCTTTGATGTTACTGAAATGAAAGAGCGTGGCTACGTTTGACGTGTAATTACAATTATCTGTATTTTCTACCCATTGAAACGCGATCGTATGCCTTCTATAGTAAGTTGCGAACTACCATTGATATTATAGGTTTAAAACTTTCACGTAACATATTTTAAGCGTTGGGCCTCTCAGCAAAGGTCACGTCAGCCGAGCCTCGTGACCAGGTTACGTATTGTGAATATTGTGATCCTCTCGCTTAAGAGAAATGTATAATGTTTCTCCGCATAGTTTTCAACGATAAGAGAGTTCTACCGTATAAGAGACTTGCCTGGGACTTAAGAGGCTTAACGTTTAATGCACATGCAGTGACCATATCTTCATAGTATATTTACTGCTACTTACTATACCTATATTTTCCCCCTCATCATCACCAACAGCTTTCGGTAGTTCAATACTGGACATATGACTACTATACTCCGTTAGCCAGACGGGTTGGTATCGAGTTTCTTTCCAGTTTTCCTTCTCTTTGAAGTGCTGTTACTCCGTATACTTTCCTTTCTGCCAATCTTAAAGTTGCCACTTAGAATTGACGACTTTCTTGTTTTGAATACATCTACCATTGCCAGAATTCACGAGTCTCCCTCGACACAAAACTAATAAAACATTGTTGATTTTAAATTGATTTAGAAATTCAGAAAGCAATTCAGATCCGAATTTCCATCAAATAAACTAAACAAGGGTCTAATATCCTGCGGGAGTAACCCTTGTGAACTATTTTATTTAGTTTGCTCTGAGAACGATGGCTTAACTCAAGAAAGCTGTTATATTTTGTGTAACTACCTACATACATACATACATAGACGTATACTCGTATACGTATATACCACGTTTAAAAGGTTTGGTTATATAATAATACTGGTTGTTGCCCGCGGCTCCGCCGTGTTTATGTCGGTTATCGCGGCAAATATGTAGTAGCCTATGTGTAAAAAAACTTTACAGTAATATAGCATCAGAATAACTTCTGATGCTATATTACTGTAAAGTTTCATCCAAATCCGTTCAGTACTTTTTGCGTGAAAGAGTAACAAACCTCCATCCATCCATACTTACAAACTTTCGCCTTTATATATAAGTGTGACTAGTTGTGTAACATAATGTATTCGTTTATATAATGTGTAACGGTACTAAGGCAAAGGAATAGTTTGGACATGGTACCTACCTAATGAATGACAGAATAATTATTTCTATCTATTTCTAGGAAATGTCAAATGGACTAAACTTTTTTTAACGTGTTGTTACCAACTTGGGCCGTCATTGTCACTCCACCGGAGTTAGCGGTGGGGTGGTGTGTCAGAACCGAATCGACGAAAACCCACGGTCTGCGCCTGAAAAAGGAGGAATTCGGGGACTGCTGTTATTAAGACATCCGGATCCTTCCCAGCGCCTGCCCGCAATAATGCGGGGTTACCATCTCGGGTGAAGAGTTCACCTTGTAACACGAGAGTAGGACAAAACCTTCTTGTTAAGGAGAGGCCTTTATCCAGCAGCGAACTATTAAAGACTGTTGAAGATGATGAATTGGACTGAAAATGTAAAGTGTCTCATTCTCTATTATCTGCAACTGAATTAGAACAAAGCTGACTGGTTTTTATGACATTGAAACATGTTACAATAACTTTGTTCATATGACATGTTTATTACTTAGTGAGATGCTGTATAAACGAAATCTGTAAAAAACGGAACCCAGAACATAGACAACAAATAAATAAATAGAACCAAGAATTATAAAAGTTGCGAAAAAAACAAACTTTGTGTAGAAATATTAATGGCTTAGATATTAGAACGTGGAAACTCTATTTGGAAAGTCTAAATCTTAGAAAGAAACTGAAAAACAAGGCTGACTTTCTCCATTTAAATTTCCTACACACAAACGTAATACAAAATTCTTACTTTTCAGAGAAAATAAATTTTCTTTCTTTTGTCCCCAGTTCCGACAATATTTAGTAGGTATATCCAGTGGAACGGTTGGCAGTATTGTTCAGAGTTATCGTAGTTGAGCTTGGCTTACAGAAGCCGCAGTGACGCCGTAGGTGGTTTACGTTTACACTGAAATAACACTGCTCCAAAAGAAATACTACTTTATAGCAACATACATTAAAGATCGATTTTACTTGTAACATTCATATTTCCTCAGTAGATACTGTTTTGGCAAGCAGTCTTTATTACTTCAGGTATAGATACCGATATAGTATGAAAGGAATGTCCATTACAAACTTACGACTATCTGCGGTATTAGCTACCTTTTAACGACGCTATAAAAAAAGTTTAGACCCCAAGAAAACATCTATATATTATGGAGGCATTGACCGTATGAAACTGTTCCATACGTTATACGGAGTGATAAAAATCTGCTTTCCTGTGTCGGTATCGATTATAGCAGAACACATTAGCGCGATAGTATCAAAACACTTGTCGACTCGTGTCACCACTTTCCGTTATAGAGGGCCGACAGGCGCGCCCTAAGGACTAAACACACATGTACACAGTTCATACGATACTAGCCTTGATCATCATAGCTATATAACCATTACTTGTACAAACATTGCGACCTTTCATCGACCTAATTGCTAGTGTAAATCATGCTTTATGATAACTGCAATACGGTTACCATTGCTTTAATATGCCTCAATTTTTAATTTTTTAATCAAATACATATATATAAAAATGAATCGCCGAAATGTATGTACGCGCATAACTTTCTATCGACTGCACTAAATTAAATAATTCTTTTTTAAGTGTTCCCAATGACACAATTTACTAAAGTGGTGTTCCTTATTGTTACGACAAGGTTTGTGTACAAGAAAAAATTAAGATACCGGGAAAAGTAATTTCTTTTTGTCCACGACTGTACACTGCCTGTGGGAAGCTGAGACAGATATGTAAATATGTCGCGGCGGTACGAAGTTCGCCGGGTCAGCCAGTAATTAATAAAGTATTGAAAAATACATAACAGTAAAAAACAGACTGGCTTGTGAATTTCGTACGTTAGTCGACTGAAGGTTGTATTTAAACCAAAATAAAGGTCTCGCAACTCATAAAACGAATTATTTTGCAATGTAATTCAGAAAATAACTGTAAATATGCATTACTATGGCTAAGTATATATGTATTAATATTAGTGAACTCCCCATTGCACAGATTAGCTGTGGCTGCATCCTGTCCTCTGTCGGGCGAACTATGTGAGTAGGTACGTAAGCTTCCATTTGCATAATGGACGCAGACAACGCCCTTCCTACAAACCTTGCAAAACAACCAACAGTTCGAACAGTTTCGTGTGAAACAGAGAATGTTTTTTTGAAACTATTTTACCGCTTTACAAACAACGTGAAAATGTTGCCGTACAATAGTGGCTACGGAAAAACACGAAAGCTGCCGCCCGAATGTCGAGTCACGCAATGAACTGAGTGATTTGGAATTAACCTACTTTAAAAGGCTTACAAAAAGCCCCTTTAATTAAATGCATAGAGAGAATAGCTAAATAGTATTTCAAAATAATTTAATTAAGCGTAATGTACGTTAATTATTTCGAAATATTTATTATTGTTGAGCGCTAAGTGTTGATATAGACGGCGACGGTGAATTAACAAAGACGCGTCACTAATGCAATAAATAATGGTCAAAAATAAAAGTTAAGTAGGTACCTATTTGGAACATTGGTAATATTTACAGACCGTTTTCGCTGGAAGCTATTTTTGTGGAGAAACTGCCTAATATCGGAAATTTCTTTAACCGAAGAATTTCTTAATGAAACGATAAATTCCGGAGCTGATCAAAGTAATGTTTTCCAACGAAAGATTTATAGAACCCAATTATTTATCTACAAACAAGTTTTGAAGTAAATTAGTGTCTTTATCTTGTGATTCGGCATAATTTTATTAAGTTTGGAATAAATTAAATACAATAACTTTACAAATTCTTAATTTATGAACTTGAAATGAAATAGTAGTTTGAAACAACAAATTTTGAGTTTCTACTACTGATTATGGTTTGTTTACTAATAGAATTTACAGTTATTTATGTTTATGTTCTTTTTTTTCTAAAACACTTCACAAGGCGTGTCTCCTGCTCCCAAAAATAACAAAACAAACTAAAGAAATGTTTTTGCAAACCATGTTAGCACACCATTGCCGTCTCCTGCGACTTTAAACAAACGTCACATACGAACATCAAACGTAGGGATACGGTGACGATTAGACAGTATCGATACTTATTGAGTACTTTTCTAAACTAGAAAATTCCATAATTTATTTTTATTTCATTCTATAATTGAATGGCTCATAATGCTGATGTTAGGTAACCTTTTAATATTATTTAAATTGTCTTTTATTAGTATAAATATGAATAATATTAGTATTAATGTAAGTTCAGTTCCGTTTCATTATACGAGAAGCATAAAATGAAAATAAAAAAAATGTATGAATATATATATATATATATCAGCTACTTTATTATAACGAAAATGATCACTGGTTAGCAAGTCGATAACATCCGATTTGTAAATAAAAAAAAACGATTAATCTTTAACTCCGCAACGACTAAAAAGAAGAATGTTATGTGGTAAATGCACAACCCTATGGTAACAAATGAAATCGCCCTCCACCCCTTGCAGGCGAACACGAGGATGTTTTCCGTCCGCATCGGATAACGCGTTTGCTTGTTAAAAATAACAAAACAGTTAGGCTGATGATGATATATTTATATATGATGTTTGGTGTTTAAAAACATTAAACAGTGTCGCAGGAGACCCTTCAGACAATACTATGTAATTTCAATAGAAAATGTATTTATATGTTGTATTTTATACTTTTACCACCTGCACCCTAATCATATTTAAACTTATAAATAACTATGTACGTTAACGCTAAATAACGTAAATAAAAAATAGGGGGTTACTTAATAAATAAATTAAAGTAATTTTCATCATTCTTAAGCTATAATAATAATATATATTTTCTTTTGTTTCAGGTGAGAAATCTAAATATGGAGTTGAAGAGGCGATGAAGTCGAGGTTTGAGTACACCCACCCATGTGACACAGTCGCTTTGCACAATGTTTTCTTTGTAGACGCCAATCAAATTTCACGCTTGTCGAGGTTTCAACCCAACATAGCATTTCTTTGTCGTTGAACACTACGTAGAGGGCCGTCCTCAGTTTTTATCGCGTTTCCTTGTGCTGCTCCCGTCATTTGCGAAGGCCTTAAGCGTCCCGGTGTCGACAATGGACTTTTTATCGACCTACCGTCTTTACCGTCGCGCACATACGCATCGTTTGACAGTAATAAAGTTTCGTATGACGCGACTCTGCCGAGCCATGGCGTTTTGCAACTCTCATGATATTCCAATGGTCGTTTGCTTTTTGCACCTCATACCATATTTCAATCTCGATCAATTTTTACCATAGATACACATATTGCAAATAAATGTCAGTCCACAGATAGAAAAAAGTCTGAAACAAAGTAAATTTCTAGTTTTAGAATTGAAAAGAACTAACGTATTGCTTGAAGATTATGAATCTTCGTGGGAATAAGAACGTACCCGATGCGACTCAGTTAGGATGACCGGTTCTTAGTCACAAGTGGTCACACTGGTATCTGTAAGGATTATTTACTGTAGCCACACTGGTATGCAAAAAGCTACGACGCTTGCTTCAGACGCCCATTGCAATAAACAAGTGTTAATATTCTTGCCAAAGGAAAAAAGAACTATGAAAAAACTTTTTGTTGTGTTGTTATATTTACGGACAGATATAAACACAATGCCTAGGTACTTATTCTATCATCATTCGCGTCATTAGAGTTAATTGAAACTTATTCAAACGTAAATAGAATATTTACAATACTTTTCTTTACGTAACTCGTAACTCGTACGTAACTTAGCGTAACCCCTTACTTCAGATATACAAATGTACTCGTGCAAGTCGAAGATAAAAAATAATTTAGTAGCCACGTCTTGGAAGGCGTTATCTTTGGCGGGCGGCGCGAGTCGCTCGGTTGCGTGTGTTTACCCGGTCGCCCTCACAAAGCAACCCAATATATCAAGTTGTCGGCTCGACTTTACCGTGAGCCGCAAGATGTTGCTACATGAGCCCCTGTTTGTCAAGCCCTACACCGTAACCATTATACACAACATTGTTCGCCTCAAAGCTATATATTACAATAAAACATTATTAATACATAGCTCACCTAAGGCTCATATTTCATACACAAATTTCTTGCAGAATGGGACTTCTAATTTCACTTTAAACAAAAGTATATCAATCTTTATCAGGTTATTATTAAAAAAAGAAATAATCGATGAAGATAGAGCCATTCGCTCCGCTAGCAGTTCAGAAAAGTGGAAATGAAATAAAAGTGCACAAATTACGCGTGAAATTGAGTTCGATCCGGCGCTGCTGAAGTCATTGTTTTGCTACGGAAACTGGATGCCACTCCATGGTCGAACATATCGATACGGAACAGCACCACGGAAAAGTTTACTTCAAAAATAACGCCGAACCCATTAAAGATCTAAAATGGAAGTTAGAAGCTCTTCAAATAATTCACGCACTTAGGACTGGAATTTGAAAAATAAATAACAGTGATACGTTAAGGATTTCGGGAAGTTTCAAGAATCGTGTCGGGTTTTCGTGACACATACGGATTGTGTAAAAACTTGAAGGGATACATAATTCAAAAGTTAGGGTTCTGCAACAGTCGGTGGGCGGGGCTATGTGTAGCAAAGTTTCGTTTTCAGTACTAACGGTGCCCTCGGAGCTCATTTATCTATCAACAGAAGATATATATAATTGTAACAACACTGTCAGGTTTGTCGTAAAATGCACATAGGCCTTGGAATCCGAATTTTAAATTCCCAATATGATGAAAGCTTCCTTAAAACCTCATGGAAGAGGCTCATATATATCCTTTCTTTGAAAAGTATTCTCTACGGTATGTGTAAACTGCTGTATTTTAGTAAGGTATATAAAGGCTTTTGTGGCTAAATGGAAAGATGTGGTTTATGAGCGCTGAGGGTGACACACTTCAATGTACGCTCATACATTAGCATCAAGGAGATTGCATTCTCGTTGTAAATTGAAGCAATATCGAAGTAGCAGCAGGTCATAGTGCAGCTGTGCTTCCTCGTAGGACGCCGGGGTCATTTCCATATTATTCGTGCCACGTCCGGTTATGTAAATAGGTCCCGCGCCGGGTACTGAGCTCGCCCGTTCGGCAGTTCGCACGCTGCGCTATCCTTATCTAAGACCGAGCACGTTCCATCCACCTATCACTTCATTTACCCTGTCATGTCTTGTAAATATTTCTTTCGGTCCGTACGCTTTATTAATAAAATAACTAAGATCCGGCCCGTCTCTGGTAAGAGAGACACAAATACCAATAAAGCCTTATCAAAATGTAAGCGAATGTAACATATTATTCAGCATGAACCGTAATTTATATAAACTTACATAGTTTGCAGGTATATTTTTATCTGTCTGACGTTAAATTAATGTTGGTTCGAGATTAGATTCTAATTTGGGATCCCAATATTGCTTCTTGAAGCTGTATCTACTTCTAAACCAACCCCTACAATCGAATTCCATAAACCTTATTTTCTTTTATTAATATTACTTTAAGGTTGATTAAAATTCAATCGCTGTCTGAACAGCCGAGGATGCACATTCTAAATTAAGTACCAATTACGAAGACACTATGATTAAGTATGAACACGGATATAATTACAATCAATGAAGTTTTAATTATGTTATTAGCTTTACAACTCAAAACATGGTTAGAGGGACAAGAGAGTCGTGTCTATTCATAACGTGTATTATAATTTAGACAATGATACGCCGTGGACACGCACTACACATTTAAAGTAACACGTTCTTGTAAAACTCACTCATCACTTACATATTTAAACAAATGAACACTTACTGTAGCATTAATAAAATCATTCATTTGTGTATATGAGATAACACACATTATCTTCGTAATAACCAGTCATTAAGTATAACAATGTTGTACTAATTTTTAGAGATAAGGAAATAGTAAATTATAATAAAAGTAGTAACAATTAATTGCTTGCCGGTAAAATGACAGAAGAAAAGAAATAGTATAGTAGAACGTCTAATCATAATCCCTTCAGGCTCACAACGGTAGATACAAAGATTTTTATGAAAAATTATACACTGTTTTTCAAGGAAGATGAGTTCTAATTACAAAACGGTAATATACTCAATAGATTTGTGTCTGGGTCGAGAGGCTACTTCGGTTTCATCTACTCAACTTTGGTTACACCAAGCCCATAAACGATTGTCATAGGAATTTAACACACTCCAGAATTCCTGATTCATATAATCAAATATAACATGCATAATCATATATAAGTAGCTAACTTGGATATACAATTAGTTTACTTGGAGAAATTAGTTGATTAGAACCCAATTAGCCCATATGTTATTTTAGCACCAATGACGTCACGTCTACCTCTTAATGTACACTCCCGCCCCCGGGAGATCTCCATTTTCAAGTCTATGCGTTTGTACTCTGAAGCTACAATCACTGTCTTCATAGTATTGTCTTATCAATAAAGCGAATAGAAAGAGATAATGAAAAAATAAATTTTATTGTCATCATCGCCTCTGTGTGAGTGACACATTAGTTTTTACTACATCTGACATAAATTGTTGAGCCAGTTCAATAAATGTTGCAGCAACATCAATTCCCCTTATCTGATATTGCAGCGCAGCAAATATTCCAACCGATAAACCACCCTAGATATTTTATTGCAGTAGGAAAATTCTATGCCGTAAAGATTTAAAGCGCGCAGTAAGCGGATTTGTAATCCACAAAAATATATGTCTTTATCCCAGCTTTATTTAACTTCTAATGTAAGTATGTGGGAAAATCTTGTAACTGAGCCTTTTAAAGTTATTTATATATAATGCTGAGGAGGTGGTGGTAACAGGATCTATTATTGAATAGATATTGCTGACGCAAAGGTCTGATGCTAGAGACAGCAGATCATGATTACAAAAATAATTACTTTTCATGTCACATTCCACACCAGCCTTTAATAGTCCACTGCTGGGCATAAGCCTCTCCTAGTAACTTGGTTGGTTTTGACCAACTATACCGCGCTAGGCAGACAAGTTGGTACAGGGATTATTTCAAGTTTTCCTTCTCTTTGCTAATAATTACTTTTTGCTTCAGTTTAATTATCAAAGATAAAATGTGGTTTATTTACATCTACACTATAATATAAAGAGGTAAAGTTTGTGACGTAGTGACGTTGTAGGGGGTAGTCTCTGCATCTACTGAACTGATTTTCAAAATTCTTTTACCAATGGAAGGCTACGTTATTTGGGAGTGACATATGCTATATAATAACCCGAAAAGTGAAAAGACTTTTTCGTGGTAGTGGTACAAAAAATTTTTTACCGCCCAACGAAGTGGGCAATGGTCAGCTAGTAATAAATATTTTTATTCATGAATTATGTACCTACTCCTTAAAATTAGGGAAAAAAATGCCGTTCATTGAAAACCGTTTCAATTAGCAGCGACACCACATATTCTGGGGATTTACAAAGGCTAGGAAGAACTAAGATCCTTTGTTTTCTAATACTTTGCCTTATGGACTACAGTTTCCCATCAATACACCTACTCCCAATATTTCAATGTTTAATTCCAAAATGTTGGACGAAAAATATCCGACGATAGGCTTGCACGTAATAGGGTTACGTGAACTGGGCCAAATTATAGTTGAGTTGGCAAAATATCGGTATTTAATACACATCTACCGTGAATGTCTCGAATAAAATAATATAATAAATAAACTTATTTTAAATTGGTATTTATATAAATTCTGTATTATTCTTAAAGTAAATTTAAAGTTCTAGATTAAACAGTTACCAGATAAATACCTATCCAGAAATTTCGTAATATAAAATATAATAATAGCTTGGAGACTGTCTGTTGCGCAGTATGGGGTCGCGCGTTGTCGTGAAACAGCTGCAAGAGCTGGGGTTGGAAGCTCTCCCTCATCCACCATACTCACCAGACCTTGCACCTACCGACTATTACTTTTCCAAAATTTAGACAACTTTTTAGTCGGTAAAAAGTTCAATTCCCGAGAGGCAGTACAAAATGCCTTTGAAGAGTTTGTTGCCTCCCGTCCAGCTGATTTTTACAAGAAAGGCATCAAAAAACTGCCAATGCGTTGGCAAAGATGCGTCGATTGAATGGGTGATTACTTCGAATAACAGAAATAAAAAAGTTTGAAAAAATAAGTACATTGCATACAAAACGGCAATTTCATAGGTAAAGAGTAAAGACCTATTATTAGCTTCTCCATTTCGCAACTACTAACTATTGTTTGCGTTTAATTTATTTAGTTACTAACAAATACAATAGATACTGGCTTACTCGTCAACAAATATATTCCAAGATTTATTCTGTTTTTGTTGTGAATCCTGAAAATCAAATTATCATATTTACTTAAAATTAACTTTTCATATTATTTTATAATATTACTACAGATTGCTTCCATTGTAAGTTGCGGGTATCAATATAGGTGTTGAATTATACTAGACGTTGCCTAATTATTAAACATAT
Organism: Diaphora mendica; assembly: GCA_949125395.1. Lineage (NCBI taxonomy): Eukaryota > Metazoa > Arthropoda > Insecta > Lepidoptera > Erebidae > Diaphora > Diaphora mendica. The sequence goes on from OX421318.1 coordinate 18,752,827, forward strand.
TTATCTAATTTTAATTAATTTCATTATGTTTAAACCAATTTTTAAGCAATTTGAAACTGTCTATACTGGCATGTTCACATTATAATATACATTGTTCAAAAAAATTCTACGCTTTGTTTACACAGAAACTAAGCATCCCAAAGCTTACAAAGAATTCTGTTCACGTAAATGTAAAATATTTAAGCTCTACCAGCCCCAGTAGGTACGAATAGCGGTAAGTTCGCTTATCCTGATTTCACGTGCGTCTAATCAACCGCTATTACAAAAGAAATGGAAGAAAAGTGCTACCTTTGAAACGAAACCCTGTAATTCTGACCATTATAGTAGAGGTTTCACAGTCAGATTCATATTATTACGGTCCTATGTCAAAGGTACTTTGATGAAAGACCGTAATAGGTTTGTGCCTCGTGACTTGACAGTTAAGCTGAATAAGAATTATCTATTTACTTGCGATAAGTATGTTTGAAGGGTCATTAAATAAGGTATTATAACAGCTACTGAATAAAGGTAGTCTATTCTTTACAAGACTATAATTTTAATAACGTTTATGAATAAGGGAGTTAAAGGTTATAAGGGAAAATTAAAATACACTGTATATCAGAGACCATTAGCATGGTCCTCATAACAGAACATTAAAATACAATATCTTTAAATTGTCTGTCTCTCTGTCTATTTGTTCCAGCTAATATCTGGAACGGCTCGACTAATTTTGACGGGACTTTCACTGGCAGATAGATGAAAATATAAAAGTAATCAAGACTACTTTTTTAGACTAGTTTTCCCCGCAGCGTCACCTGCTGTTGTTATTGTAGAGCTACAACAACAACCTCGAGTAAAACCGCAGGGCTCAGCAAGTCACACTTTAAAGAATAAGAGAAATCATTTTTATTAGTGTGTGTGAGTAATTTAATGGATTTCAAACGACTTCTATTCCTTAAGATGTTAAAAATGAAAGATATAAACGACTTTAGTAGGTGATTATAGCTCGTAAGTGCTATAATTGGTGACGTAAATCTTTTGATAGTTTCGGTCATTTGGTTAATTAGAATCAAGTGAAAATATACAATGGAGTTTCTTAGCATTTACAATTTATTTTAATATTAGGATTAAAGCAGCGTTTCTGTAAGGAGGTAGGTAGGTACTGGATACTTCTAGGCGATCAGTAATTCACCAGAAGTCTGTCTTTTTTTAAAGTATCTTGACATGCGTTTAATATACTTTACATAATCGTAGTTCAATTCAAAAACTCAGTTAATATCAACTGGGGAAGGAAGGAAGGGGGGATCCCTTCAACATCTAAAACTAGAATAATCTTTTAACATTGCTAATTGCATTGGTATATTCTAATTTGTTTAGTGAAATGATCGCTATTTCTTCAACGTATTCCAGGAATTCGATACTGAATACCTTGTTTGTCCACGCCTAAAATCTACAATAACAGAACAGTTACCTAATTGCAGGTTTAAAACATGTTCGATTATAAACCAATCAATACGTATAAACTGTAAAATCTTAAATTATGTGGTACACAGTGGCCGCTAGTTATGTTTTGAATTAAACGAAATAAGTGGGTGTAAATTGCCTTAATTTGAAGCAATTATGTAAAATTGTTTTACTAACAACCACACGGCACAGAAGGACGGAAGATGAGAATTTGTTATGTTCTGTCATTGACCGGACCGCTTCCTTTATTAAAAATTACATCACTGTCACAAGTGTCTCCTAGACTACAAGAGAAATTTTCCCTAGTTCAAATAAAAATACAATTCTCAGTAGACGTCTGTCCGAACAAGCGAAGTGAACCTTCTTCTTCGGCATCTCTAAGGTGCAGTCACTTTAATTAAATTACTGATCAAGCAATCCAGAAGTGCATCGGGGCTTCTCAGAGTTGGGGGGCTTCTCAGTTTCTCTCTCTTTACGAATCACGTCACGAACATCGCTTGATAAAGCTTTAAAACAACAGTTTTCTAACCGCTCTTTGTTTTCATCATTTAGAAAGTGTTTAGTCCGATTTATTTTTAATCGACTTAAAAGATCAAAAGAACAGGCATTCAAATATTAAATTGATTTAAAATAAATCGAACTGATGATGTTTTGAACACGATCAAACTCGCTATTAAAACATACACATTTATTTGCCTTCAAAAAGGTAAAAGCTGTATGAATTTACAAATTAGAAGAGTATTGTGATTAAATCCCTCGCATTATCTTTCATGTCAAATATCCGGCGGTGACGTTTGTAATGTCGGGCTTTAAATAAATCACTCACAAATAATAGAGCTTAGCTCCTCTTTGAATGAAATAAGTGAACAAATTAAAGCGAGTTATCCTGCTCTGTTCGTGTGAATATCGTGCTTGTAATTGTCACTTCATTATTCTCTTGTATTACAATATACGATAAGAAAATTTTAAAGTGCATTTATGTGATTTATGTAAATGAATATTGACGGCACGATTAGCCTAGTGGTTTAAGCTGTCACCACGCTGCTTTCTACTGGTGTGAGTTCAAACCGTACATGGGACAAGACAGGACATTGTGTGATGCACAAATTTCTGTTTCTTGGTGGTCTTTGTGTCCCTTTCATGTATGTTTGTAAAGTCCCACGCGACACAGGATATATTCATAGAATAGGAGTTGTCTTTCTTATAAAAAAATATACATATATCAGTAACATATGAAAAAAATTAACCCCTTTAAAACATAATGCAATAATGACATTGCGTACGAAGAAAGATCGTATGGCAAAGGTTTGCAGAAGTTAAAATCCATGTCTGACGCATAATCATTACGTTATTTATAAAATTGACATACCTAAGTTCAGACTGTCAATGTCAAACATGTAATAGTCAGTCACTTGTTTAATGACGTAATAGATCAATATTTTAATATAACTTGTGATTATAGAGGTGTGGCAACTGAGAAGCAATTTTTATTTATTTATAACTAGCTGATCCGGCAAACGTTGTTTTGCCATAAAAATTGAAAAAAAAATCGGTATAAAAAATAGATGTTGGTCGTTTTCAGACCTACCCGATATGCACACCAAATTTAATAAAGATCGGTCCAGCCGTTTCAGAGGAGTATGGTAACCAACATTGTGACACGAGAATTTTATATATAAGATTATGACTGCACCTTTACAAAAATGCGAAGTTGAATTGTGTAGGCTTCAAATCTTAAAAGTTCTGTACCGATTGAACAAATTTTTTGATAAGATAAACAATTCGCTTTAAAGATGTTTTATCTTATCCCTTCGTGTTGATTGTTTTTCACATTTCTCATCATTGCAACCACATTAAATCACAGTATAGTGTGTCAGGGTGCAGCTAGTTAAACATAAAAAATAATGACATGCGTCCACAACCAACCACTAGGCGAGAACAATCTATATATATCAAAGCGAAATACCACTCACTTATTAATCATGAAATCTCAGAAAATATAACACCTACAAACTTGAAATTTGGCAGGTAGGTTCCTCATAGGGTGTAGACATCCGAAAAGAACGGATTTTACGAAAATCCACCCCTAAGGGGGTAAGACGGGGGTTAGAAGTTTGTATGAAACTCCTATGTTTTTTAAATAAGAGACACGAAATTTAAAATGTACGCTTTATAGATAGTGTGGAGGTGTACTAATGATGTATCTTTAGAAATCAACCCCCTTTTCGGGTTAAAACGGGGGATGGTAGTTTGTATAAAAGTCCAATGTTATTGAAGTTAAAGTAATTAGGGCAGAAGGATTTTAAATGGTATTTAAGTATAAGAATTATTATATAGGTATACATATATACTAGCTAAGCCCCGTGGTGTTACCCACGGTACAACAATAATCGCGAGTAACGCCGCGGTGCAAAACGAGTGTATTAATAAATTAATGTGATGGCTTTGTGGCAACACGCAACTCATCATTCGATGTGAAACTATTTGATATTGAAGTGCTGACATTAATTGATTTTATTTGACTCAATTTTATATAATGTGCATACAATATTTTTTTAATAATCTTTAGAGATTATTTATAATTTTATAATTAATTATAATATTCATACTACGAAACATAACTTGGCTAAATCATGTCAATATAAAAAAATACTGTTTAAAAGTTATTAAAATGACAAAAAAAAAATGACACATTATATTAAGTTAGAGAAATGTATAGATACTTATTATTATTTGTAATTGTTAATTATTTACTTATCGTTTAATTAATATGCGCACTACTCACTAAGTAATGAAATGTGATACAATATTTATGTAACTTTAGGGTTGACATACTTAAATTAATGAAATTAAATCCTGGTGGGCGAGACTTTTAGGTCGATTGACTTAAGGCAAATGTGGATTTAATCTGATTGTAGATATAATCTGTTTGTTCGTATCAGGTCATGGTGATGACGTAAAATATTAAACGAAGTGTAAGTACCTAATCTAGTTGGCTACTCAGCTACTGTACAGTGTTTGTGTATGTTTTTTTTATTAGTGGTAGGAAAGTGCGTGACAGAGTCGAAGTAGTTCAAGCCAATAGAGATAAACATAATAAAATTTTAACACAGGTCATCTGCATTAACTCCGGCTAATTTAGACATTCCTCCATATGCAAAATACTTATTATTTTATGAAAAATAATAAAGAAAATACCGTTGAATGTGAAATAGCAGAGAATAAATAATAATAACCTTATACAACCACCTCAACAAAATAACAATTCTAAATACAATAATGACTTTAACAGCAAGGGCTGTTAGAGAATTCATAATTATACTGATCGCCACCTTAACATGCGAACTACTTGATATTATTGACAATTCATATTTTCAAATTATAGGTTGTACACACATAAGTAATACTTATATATTTTAGGCTGAGGGTGGACTGTAGTGAGTTAACTTGATTTACCAGTTTTTGTCTTATTCATGCCTTTACTGTTTGAGGAATAGGATAGAGTTTTTCTGAAGCGTATAGCATTGATCATAATTCAATGGCGTATAGCATTTATATTATTGAGTAGAAGCAAATTACATGTATTCAATACATTAGGTACTTTAATGTTATAATTTTATAGGTTGTCATATCTTATTTGCATTAGTTATATTTTACGAATTGATTTACTGCTAAATTTTTCTCCTATCTCCGATAGGGTTAGGGTGGTTGGAATAACATTATTTAGATAATAATTATCACTTTTAAAACAAAGGCTGAAGTTATGAATTCGTAGCCATTTGAACGATAGAACATCATCATCATCTTCCTACCCTTTTTCTAAACTTTATTTGGGGTCGGTGCAATGAACTTTATTTTTTGGTTTTTCTCTATCACTCATCAGGTCACTGCTTACTCCCTTCCTGGTCATTTTCTCTTTCACGCAATCTATCCATTCTTCTACAGAACATTTAACGTTAATTAAAAACAAACTATTATGAATCTCTAGAATGATTTGTCTCTATCTGAGAATTTTACACTATCTTCAGATGATGTTTAAGATCCAGCAATAAAATATTTTTTTATTTTTTTTAAAAGACAACTCTCGCACTAGGGATAAATCCTGTGTCGCGGGGGACTTTATAAACATACATGAAACGGACACAAAGAACACCCAGACTCAGAACAACAATTTGTGGATCACACAAAGTGTTGTCCTATGTGGGATTTGAACCCACGACACTTGGCGAAGTAGGAAACGGCGTGGTGACCGTTAAACCACTAGGAATTGAACGATGCTGTTGTCTCACATTTAAATTGGAAGTCAATAGCACATGAAATGGTATTGCTCCCAATTGAACCAATAAACTCGATCGATCAATGATATCTAACCGTTTCGAAATTGTTTAAGCGCTCTTATTAAAATATGTACATATTGTTACGAAGTGTCCATGAACATTCATAACAATATATGGACAGACAGTGTCGAGTTGATGATTAAATATGTGTTGTGTAATGTAAACAATAAGAATACGGTACAGTTTTAATAATGTGTGTGAGCCTTAATACCTGTGCCTCGTATCCCATCAAGGGATATGAGGAATAAAATTGAGGCGAAAACTAGATAAAAATATTTTTTAAAGGAGATTAATGCCGTATCAAAATTTAAGCCCGATTGATGCAGAACTCTGCTTTTTTGAACGTACACAAACCAAATGAACTTTTATAGACAATAAATAAATATACTATATTTATATATATATATTTATGCTACATATAAACTTTTATTGGCAAATGTAGATCTATATGAAATAAAAAATAATGTAATAAAAACAATAATAGAAATGATGACTTATGAGAAACTTAATGAAGTTGAAAATAACACAGAACCGTTGCTGTTAAATAACGTTTATGGATAATGGAACAGTCTTTTGTTATTTTTAAATATTATAAAAATCTACAAACAAATGCCTCGTGTAATCTATAGATAATATTTATTGACCTATTTTATCCACTGCTTGAACCTGTTTCGGTTGATAAATATTTACAATGTAATTTAACAGCACGCCTGAATTTAAGCAAAGGTGACGAGAGATGTTTATCACAAATCACTCTTAGCGCTTGTTTTAAATTTTGGCTTTTATTCTAAACATCCTGATAAGGTAAAAAAATTATATATTTACCGAGTTTCACATGGCATGAGTTTTGCTTCTTGGTTTAGTTTAGTAGGTATAGCTGGTGATGTTTGACGATACTAGATATGTGGTAATGGTAAAAACGAACCTAGTCAATAATAATAACATTTATGAATTGACACTTGAATTGTTAGTATAAAAGAATATAAAGATTATATAAATAATCAGCTCAAGATACGATTCAAGTCATGCGTTAATAAATAATTTATTAACTTCGTCTTATAGAAATTTTAACGAAAATATTTGATGTCATAGTTTTCAAGATGAGATAAAATCAAAACAATGAAAGAAAGAATTCAGACATACATAGGACAACACATGATTGATGAATGATTTAAATTAATATAATTTGTTACGAGTTAAGTTTTTAGGTACCTAGGAGGCGTCCATAAAATACGTGAGGTGTTTTTTTAAATTTTCTGACCCTCCCTCCCCCCCTGGTGAGATTTCGTGAGATTTTATTCAACCCCCTCCCCCATCCCCAAATCTCACGTGAGATTTTTCAAAATGTGGGTTTCTTACGTAAACGCGTTGGATTGTTGGTGTAAAAAGAAAAAAAAAATTGCTTCGTGCTTTTATTTACGACTAGTTAAGACTAGTAATCAATACCTTTTGCTGAGAGTTTAATTATAAGTGTAATAAAAATTTAACAATAGAATACTTAAATCGTAACTACTAACTACCTTCTAACTAACTAAAAAAAGAATATCTACTCTAATTCAGTCGATGAAGAATCATGCGCGGTCTCAAGAGAGACTATTGGAACCAACATGTCCATATGATTTTCAGTAAAATCATGTGCTCCTTCAACTTTGTTCTGATCTAGCCACTCAAAGCCGCTGGCGCTTGCGCACAGTAACTTATTAGCTCGTCTTGTGACAATCCGTGAGGGTCACACTTTGCGGAACATACGCGCTTGCTTAGCTGGTGCTGTAACGTCGAAGTATGAATGAAATTATTTTCTTTCGAACGAATTAGTGAATGATCTTAATCGTATTACGATTACGCTTAAGATTAAATCTTAAGCATGTACAATCTGGATTAAATGGACCAAAATAGTATTTTTTTTTTGTATCAATCAGAAAAAAAAATGCGTGATATTTGCCGAGACCCCCCCTCTCTCCAACGTAACATTAGATGAGATTTGACTCGACCCCTCCCCCCCTTAAACATCTCACGTAATTTATGGACGCCCCCCTACTTAGTAGTGGTTATTTGTATTTACAAACGATGAAATGTTAGGTTTTAAAATAGACTGCACAAAATGAACGAAAATGAGTAAATTTTTTTATTGACATCGTGAACACTTTTTAAAGACGATAATAATAAAAATTATCAATTTTGAGACTTACTGAACAACTATTCGATTAATTTTCAAGAAATTCGTAAAGCTGATTTCAATACAATTTACACGTTTCTCTAGATGTACCTAATGTCATTTACTGAAATAATTAGGCTTTACAACAAAATCTATTGCTATGTATATATTAAGATAAGCATGACAAAAACATTTTCAAAAAAGTGAACTGCATTCTGATTAAGAACAAGTACCATACAATGATAAAGCAGCCGTGGTTGGCTTTCAAAATGAAGCTGTAAGGTAGAGAACATATATATGGAACGCAATATCTCTAAAAGCAAAGAGAGTGCATCATTATGATGCTGGCTTTGTGTCGCAAAACCTCAAACACTTTCGTCTGTTGCTAATGTACCAATTTTGCTGATGGAAAACTTGTCAAAATCTTACGTGCGGTGCAATTAATTACTTTTATATTATTACTAGCTGACCCGGCTAAAGCCGGGTCTCCTGCGACACTGTTTAATGTTTTTAAACACCAAACATCACATATTTATCAAAATATGGGCGTGGCCTAACTGTTTTGTTATTTTTAACAAACAAACGCGTTATCCGAAGCGGACGGAAAACATCCCCGTGTTCGCCTGCAAGGGGGGGGGGAGGGCGATTTCTTTTGTTAACATAGGGTTGTGCATTTACCACATTACATTCTTCATTTTAGTCGTTGCGGAGGTAAAGATTAATCGTTTTGATTTACAAATCGGATGTTATCGACTTGCTAACCAGTGATCAATTTCATTATAATTAAGTAGCTGATACTTATTCATACATTTTTTTATTTTCATTTTATGCTTCTCGTATAATGAAACTGAACTGAACTTACATTAATACTAATATTATTCATATTTATACTATAAAGGATAATTTAAATAATATTAAAAGGTTACCTAACATCAGCATTATGAGCCATTCATTATGGTAAGAAATAAAAATAAATTATGGAATTTTCTAGATAAGAAAAGTACTCAATACTTTAAAGTATCGATACTTCCGTTACATTACTTTTATGAGTACGATACTTTTTATTCGATGCTACTCATGAGTACAGTATCGATACTTTCTAATCGACGCCGTATCTCTATGTTTGATGTTCGTGTGTGACGTCCGTTTAAAGTCGCAGGAGACGGCAATGGTCTGCTAACATGGTTTGCAAAAACATTTCTTTAGTTTGTTTTGTTATTTTTGGGAGCAGGAGACACGCCTTAACTTCGTACCGCCATAGTTACTTATCTGTCTCAGCTTCACGTCGCAGACAAAAAAAAATTTTTCCTGTTATCTTTTAATTTTTCTTGTACACCTTGTCCTAACAATAACAAACACACAAAAAAAAGAATTATTTAATTTGGTGTTGCCGATCGCAAGTTATACGCCTACATTTGTACATTTCGGCGATTCATTTTTATTTAAATGTAGATATTGATTTGTTCGTTCTAACAATTTTCTACGGAAGTTATGCGCTCTCTAATACTATAATCATTGCCGATCGTCAATAGATATGTAATTTATGTCATTCTTCATAAGCCACTTGTGTCATTGTAGCATTGGAATGCATATAGTGAAGCGCTCCGCTGTGACGTGCGGCGGTGTGCACCCCGCGGGGTGCCGCGTTACTTACTGCAATTGGTCACGATTACAATTTCACCGATCGAATAAACTCTAATTTAAAATAATGTAGATTATTTTTTTTATGTTACGGGAGAAGCAATTTCTGTCGAATCAAATGATGCAGCAGTCGTAAAATGTCTGTTCATAGTCCGACGGTTCCTGACAACGAAACAGTATGAATAAGACGTGTCATATAAATATGGAACGAATTGTAAAGGAAGCGTATTATAAGTATTATTATGGTAAAGCCTATCAGGTCGGTATACTTATCACGATTCATGGTAATTTGTAAGTCAATAGGGTATCTGGCAACAAAGTTGTGGCTACTTGTGCTGTATAAGAGGCTGACCTGATTTTCTATAAACAAATTATTGTACTCGGTTGCTACATTTGCGTATATTTATTCTAAGATATTTTAAAAGCTATTAATTTCATTTAACTGGGTTGAAAATAAATAATATTACCGGTTTTAGAACTCTTATTGATTTTGTTTATTTGCTTATGAAAACGTTTAACTGACTTCGAAATTTTTAACTACGGAGGAGAATTAAAAAAAAGTTGAACGGCGCTGTTTAGTAAAGAGGCTAGGCTATTAATTGAACGGCTAATTAACCTAGTTGGCTGCGACATTTACATTATATAAAATCTAGTTCAAAAAATGTAGCGTTCGCTTTTTCAAAGTCACTTAGATGTAAATAAAACTTATAAAAAATATAATAACTTAGTAATTTAAATAAGGAATAAAAAAATTGTAATAAATATCAATTAAAAACTTCACTGGTGTTCAAAGTTCCTCGGTCAGCGACGCGGGACGAAATTAAATTATTTCACTAGGAAGCTGGAACATTAGATAAGTTATACCTGCGGCCGGTGTGCAACATACCTTATAGTTTGCAATCTAATTAGTCAAACTGTCCCTCTAACATAATATATGTAAAGTTTTAAAGTTTATATTATAAACTTTAGCATGTGGTATTCATATTTAATAAAGAGATAGATTATCTATTACCCTCTTGCGTACCTTGTGGTGAATCTCGCATAGTGGTCGCACAGCTCTATCGGGACCAAAACGTGTGAAGAAAATACACTAGCCGGTAAGATAAATCCCTAAGACAGTTTAAAATTACTAAAGTAAAAGCATATATATACGCAAGTAAAACGCCGTATCTCTAATTACAGCTAACATGTTGCTCTCCTAGGAATATTTTTTACCCAAATTAAAGCTCCCACTCAAATCACTTAGAAACGGTCAGGTATACAGGTGGATATAGGTAGGTAGAGACCGAAACGTAGTTAATTAATAATAGATGTTGTGTGCGTAGGCTTTAATAAGAGCTCAGTATGGCCCAGCGGTTGTACATTCTGCGCGTTATTGTGCCTTTGTTGTTATCTGTTGACAAAAAAAGTAGGATAAATACTAGTTAGCTGTTGGATATTCCATAATTATATAGTTGGAGTATTAAATCATAAAATATTTAGGTTATTCTTCAATCCGCTCGCACTAACGTCGCTTGATCGGTGCGGTTGACAGTTTTTGATTAGGTACACCTAAGATAATATTTTAGTTTTGTGTAAGATATAAATAAGGTACCTAAATAAATAAATGTAATTTAAACAATCAATTTAAATTAAAATGCTCTTATTTCAAATTTTCAGGCACTTTCAAAACGTTACATTTAACATTAGTGACTCTATGTACTCGTAGTTGCACGGTTCCAAAATGTTGTTCTTATGGAAAAGATGCGGCAAGAAACTCCGTTTCTTTTTAAAAAAACAAATTTTAAATTTTTGTGTACATTATTGTTTATGTAAGCAACAACAACGTAAAAAAGCTAAATTAGAATCTAATTTTGAAACGCATTGGACATAAACCTACTTGCACGGATTAAATGATTAAATGTCGACTTACTGTAAATCAAACATAATCCAAAATGTTCAAATTCAAAATAATGTATTATTTGTATATCTTTTGATGAAATGTCAACCAGCCAGATATCTCGGATCAGCTATTTCTGCCAATGTGAAGTGTTTATAGTCTTTATATCATAAGTCTTCAAGTCTTTAAGTCTTCGTCGTGATGAAATTAATGATAAAAAAAAAGTGGATGAGATGAAATAGGGACCGTCTTCCGAAAAAACAAAAAACGATCTCCCATAATTTCTTCAATTAAGACACCAAGTGACACTTAAAACGTCAAAGCTACAGTCAAAAATCATAGATCGACGCAAACGCTTATGCTATGCTTTTCAATGTACAAACGTATTCATGGAATACGAACAGTGTACTTACTATCATCACTATTCGTATTTCGATAATTCAAGGGAATTTAAAATACGGCCATTTTAGGACTTATTAGCTAATCATTAAAATATATCGAACTTTTGACTTTGCATAATTCCCTTTTCAGCCTCCCTGAAAGGCATCATAAGAACATAAATATTGTATCTGAAATTTCCATCATTCCCAAAAACACAATATTAAACATTCTAATAAAAACTCTTCAAAGTAAGACCCGAATGACCGTCACCATTTGTATAAGCGAGATATATTTAGATATTTTTAATATAGCCTATCCAACAAATGTTGACAAATGAGGGTAGGGCATACAAAGATCAAGGGTACCCTCCCTTTGTTTGCATTTAGATGGGTGCGACAAGTTACTGAGGAGCGCGGTGGCGGGGACGGAGGCCTGTCTACCTCGGCCGACAGTTGTCTGCCTTATCCCACGACTAATTACTGCCAGTAACAGTAAACCTATGTAATTGCCAATTAAATCTAAAGGAGTGTACAATGTAAATGTCCGTTGGTAGGCCACTTAGATAGAGCCATATCTAAGCTTAATAATATACTTAAATGTTTAATGCGAGTAATCTTATCAATATTGATAGCGAACTTGTTGTTGTAGCTAATGCTATGCTATGAATGCTAATGTATTTACAACATTTAAAGTTATTGATTATTGCAGGTGAACTTGTTCTCTAGGACTGCTGGCATATTATGAAACGAAATCTAAAACCTTTTTCTTTTTAAGAACTGTCAAATTTTTTTTAAAACCACTTGTTTACAAATAGCTTCTAAAGCTTTTATATGAATAGGTTTACTACTTTACTCGTGTTATTTTTTCACTCAAGAACGATCGTTTGCTTCTAGATGAAAGTTCTTTTATTATTTTTATTAATAGGGTTTTGTAGATGAAAGTGAATAAGCATAATGTTCTGAATAATTGTATTTATTTTCGCCGATGATAATTTTATTGTTTGAAATATATAATAATGTTTATTTATAAACTGTTTAACTATTTTATGATAATCTGGTCCTGAATTCAAGTTAAGGCGGTTTGCACAGCCAACCCACTTATATTTGCAGACAAGCTTCCATATTACGTCAGTGTGCATAATCCAACATGTTAATAAGCTGTAGAATGCAATTAAATTTACAAGCTTGTACTGCCTTATTTGCTTAATACCAGTCTTTGAATAGAAGAAGAGAAGAAAGTCACAACGCAAACAAACCTTTCTCGAGGGTTAATAAAGAAAACAGCTGCTGTTACATCAAGTCCAAACAGGTGGTTCGTATAAATCTTTGTCATCAAACAGCCGATAAAGGTTCACCGCTATGTGGTAGTGACAAGTGTCTTCATATCGCTACAGTCTCGGTCGCCGCGTCGTCACCTCGTCTTGGTCAACGATCTATGATATTGTCTTGGAAACAAGCTTAAATAGGTTATATTTTGTCGCATCATAAATTCGTTTCCTTTTTCGAACTTTATTCAATGTTCTTCTGTGCCATTTTAAAGAATTAGGGATGTCCATTTTTATATTTGAACCTTAACGTGTACCTATTTTTCCCGCTTGTACTTCTTCGTGTACCGTATCGGAGCACAAAATACAAGTTTGCCAATCTCTTCGTATGCAAACATCAAGATTACCATCGAATCATTTATGTAACATAACATTCATTGCACTTTTTTCTTCGTCGGAAAAATATTTCGACATCAGTATATTTATTTATGTTTTGACGTGACAACGTCTAATAAATCGATGAACGCCGGCTGCAGGCACGGAAAAGGATGACGCATTGTCCCGTTACATTCATACAACGACGATTGGCGGCGCTTGCGCCGCGCCGCATCTATCTCTCATCATTTCATCAATGTTTTGTTATGACTTTGTCACGTTAAACTATCGTCTGTAAACCGACTTTACACACAACCAATTTTTTTCTAAAAAAGACAGCTCCCGCATTAGAAATAGGTATATGTCCTGTGGCTTAAATATGCGCAGTAGAAAGCAGCGTGGCGACCGCTTAAACCACTACGCCAACCCTGCAGTCATATTGTTTTTAGTTCAGCACTATTTTATTATAGGTAACAAATCACAATAATATAAGACGACAAAAGCACAGCTACTTATTTCATAAGCCTACGCAACGTACAGCGATTAAGAAAAGCGCACATAGTCATCCGGTCCCACGGCACTGTAAGACGAATTGTAAACAAGCTGGGGAATGTGTGGAGGCGTTCCTTTCCATCCGTCTTTAGCGAAGTATGAACGCCAGCCAGAAACTGTTCCTATTACTTACTTAGTTTAATCTATTCTTGTAACCAAGACCTTTTAAGGTTAATCTTGTGTTACGTTTAATCTCGCAACTAATAAGTTTATTCGCACAACCTACGATAATCACATTTAAAAGACAGAGTAGAATTTACTTAATTGTACTGAATAACTTTTTTGATCTGTCTAAAACACCACATGTATACATTGTATACCTATGCAAAGTAGAAAAATAAAATGTTATCGAGCTAAATTTCCCTAGATAGGGTTGTTACACAACAAACGTCAGTTTTTATCTTAGCACACGGCAGCTCTTGAATTATGTAGTGGGGCGTAAATTATCTCGAGGAAACATATTGCGCGTAGAAGCTTTTCATAGAAGCATACTCGAATCTCTAGTACCGGAGAAGAGGTTGACGTCCCTAGAACGTCTCGACAAGTGGGTGTAACGACTATCGCGGTAACAATACAGAAATGGTTATTAAAAATAAATAATAAAACCACTACGCAAGTTTTGCCTTAAGGTTTGATGTGTATGTAACTATATATATAACATTGTGTGTGTAATTATGAGAAACTAGCTGACCCGGCGAACTTTGTACCGCCATATTTACATATCTGTCTCAGCTTCCCGTCACGGAAAAAAAAATACTTTTCTCGTTATCTTTTAATTTTTCTTGTACATAAACCTTGTCCTAACAATAACGAACACATAAAAAAAGAATTATTTAATTTGGTGCAACCGATGGGAAGTTATGCGCGTACATAGTAGACAAGGGTAGAGGCCTTTAAAAATAATAAAAAGTGAAAAAAATAAATAGTAGGATAAAACCCATTAGAAAAGGAGGAGAATATTAAAATAATGAAAAGAAAAATAATTTATGGGCGATCTGAGGTCGGGAAAGGGATGGGGGTGAGTTTTTAAGGGTAAAAAACGGTTTTTCTCGATTTCAGGCAAAACTAAAAGTCCTATGGAAAAAAGTGAAATGGCAAAGTTGTAGGTAATAAAAAGATCTAAAACTTTGGATTTACACTTTTTTCACATAACCTCAAAATTTAGGTGACAAATTCAAAAAACCAAGTTTTTGGTTTTTTATTTTTATCTTTTACAAAATTGTTTTCTTTTTCACGAAATTTGGGGAAAAATTGCCTCTTTATGTCCCAAAGACGCTGTAATTTATTTGATTAGAAATATTAATTTTTTCACCTTATTTTGAATTAATATCGAAAGCACCCTAATTTTCAATCGAAAATTCACCCGTCAAAATATCAGCTTTTTTCAAAAAGTTGGTATGTCTTCTGTTCGTTGAAACCTCTACTTTCCGATGGTGAAAAAAAAAATGTTACAATAGTAAATCTTCTCAGAAAACGCAAAAAATCGAAAAAAACTCGAATTCGATTTTTTTAATCATTATAAATAATTTCATCTAAAAAATGTGATTGCTGCAATTTGTTTCAATTAAAAAGTTGATTTATTTAATGCTAATTAAATTTATGTCATAGAAAATCTAATTATATATAAATATAAATGTAAATCGTACTATTAAATGTAGATAAATATTTAAATCAAGAAAAACGGTTTTTTACCCTTTAAAATTCACCCCCATCCCCTTCCTGACCTCAGATCGCCCGTAAATTATTTTTCCTTTCATTTTTATAATATTCCCCTCCTTTTCGAATGGGTTTCATCCTACTATTTTCTTTTTTTGGTTTTAAAAATTATCGACCCTGGTACATTTCGGCGATTCATTTTTATATATATAGATTATGTTGCATTAATGTATGCGTCATACGATTATGGTGTTTTGGCAACATATTAAAGTTCCCACTTACTAATTTGAAGTTCTATTAACAAATACTTAATGAACTTGGCATGAAATTGATCGCGAGTTTGTCCTACAACATAATTGCCTATTCGTGTTTCATAACGTCATTTCGAATGCCGAATACAAAATCTGCTTACATTCAAGATTACAATGTAAAAAGGTAACAGTCTCGAAGTGGCGCCAGAATATGGTCACGTGCGACTGGCGAGCTATTCCTTGATCACAAATATTTGTAACTGTAACTGCTATAGTTAAAGTACACATTCCACAGAGTAGTCGTCTATTTTAGATGCTGTTAAATCATTATTCGTTCCGTTTCGTGAGTCAGGCGTTACATGTTCTCAGAATGTCGCCAGTAATAAGTTACGTCTAGAACACACTCAGAATGCACATAGCACTGTCTCCGAAGCAGACGATCGCATCTAGGCATTCGATTTTCTATTCCATTTTCTCTTTTAAATAAAACGTCAAATAGAAATATAATTAATCAGCTTTAAACATTGCTTTCATCATGAGTTCGTTTCTGTTGGTCATAGGTATATAGTTGTAATATAATTCTCATTAATAAATAAGTATGAATAAGAAATTTTCTCGTTATTTCCTTATTAACCGACTTCAAAAAAAGTAGGAGGTTCTCAATTCGACTGTATTTTTTTTTAATTTGTTTATTACCTTATAACTTTCGACTGGGTGAACGGATTTTGATGATTCTTTCTTTATTTGAAAGCTGGTGCTTCCCGTGTGGTCCCATTTAAATTGAGTTCAGATTACATTGCCTTATGTTTGACGTACATTTATAGTAGGTATAGTTCTTGTTGTTCTTTAATAGCAAATAAAATTAAAAAGTTATAATATTAACCGTCTGACTCCGTCAGAGGCACATCTATACAAATTATTAAACTTAAACTTGCGGGCTATACTGCACTCTCCCCTTATGGCTTTATCACATCAGCTCCAAAGCGCCCAATGTGTCAATATGTGTGCCAATTGTCATCCGCTCTACTTACATATACAAAGTTTCATTTCATTGAAAAATGGGTAGTAGGTTAAAATCTGTTCTTTAATATTTGTTTATATATTCAGAATATTGTAATAATCTAATTATGTTATAATCTCAATAATATTTAATGCATGTTCAATTCCAAATAAGTTGTCATTTATATAATATTTCTATTTGATTTATTTTAAATGGGAAATATATTAATTATTATTATTTTTCTGTATGGAATAAATAAAGCTTTATTATTATTATTATATTCAGCCTTAGGAGTAGCTTCATTTCATTACGTATATTTCATGAAATATTGTTCGCTTAACACATTAAGATAATTTGATTTTCTTTCTGTCTATTTTAACACATACTTATATGTCTATCCCTGAAATTGCATAGAGTTATACCGTGACATGTCAACATATTTCTATGATGGATGGATGTAATTGATGTAGCGGTTTTCAAAAACTTTTAATAAGTAGGTATATTATTATACAACTTGTCAAAATAATAAAAAAAATTGAATTACTATTTAAAATTTCTGCAAAATACGTGTAAAATGTTCTTTAGAATAAACACAATTTTGAGGAAAGAATTTTTAATGTTTTCAAAATCGCGACAGGGTCTCCTAATCGTGATATATATTGGATTTTTTAATGGTTTCTCAGTACCTACTAAATAATCATACCAAGAATTTACGTTGATGTAATCTATTTTCGTCGCTAAAGTAATTAGCTACTTACCAATATTTTAATGAAATAACACAATTAAAATTTGCTTGCGGCTTCAAAGCTTTAGATAGTACCTTTTTTTATTAAATGTACCAGCCCTATGGCCATCTCTTTGTGATAAAGTCGTTTAGGCGTAAAAACTTAATAAATTACCTTACAAAGAAACCCACCTTTGGTTTTCTACTATTAATTACGATTCATGTAAATAACTAAACATAATTGCTTTGCCCAAAACTTTGATTTACTTCAAAAGATCGCCTAGTCTAATATCTTTACAGAGAATTTAAAGTACGTCTAGTTTTCGTGAGCAAAGTTTATCAAAGCAAAATAAAGTTACGCAAAGCAATCTATCAAAGTCAGGTCTACGAATCAATATTCTTTTTACGCATGTTGTGTAAAAGGAATACAATGTAGTATGTGACAAGTGTATTGTCGCAGAGCCGCAGATATAAGAGCCCCAACTCATGACGCATGTCTTTCCATTCCTATGTCGAGTTATTGATGGCACGTAATGACTCTCGTTTTGAATATCTTACCGATTCGGCTTGTACCCTTTCATATCACAAGAAAATGTAGTGAAAATGTCTTTTGTTTCATACATATCAAGTTAGTTTCTTTTCTGTTACGAAATCTCTCTGTCCTTTTCTTTTTTCATAGTGTTAGAGAAAAACTGTTCCTTTGGTAAAAGACGTGACATTAGTAGGAAAAGGTTAACATTTTATGAAGGGTGGTCGGTAAAAGGAACCTTAAAAGTAAATGTAATAAAAATTTGTGGCGTGATAAAAATGTGGAGGTACGTTACACCATTATTGGAAAGAGAAAAACATGTTTATATGAGTTGAATGAAGCTTAAAAGAAATAAAAAACCGATGAAGTGCGAGTTGAACATACGAGAGAGAGTTTCGTACAATAAATATTTATGTATCGACCACGTATTTGCATGCAAATATATAACATAGAAATGACAGACGATGTGTACATTCTTATTGTAAATACTAAATGACACGCATAATATTAGAAGATTCTCATATAATTGATTATATTATTACCATCAAACTGCCGACTGCGACTATTAAACTGTTATTATCAATCAAAAACTTGTAATTTCTACAAGCACGTTGCATAAAGTACAAGCAGACTTTTTTTTATACAACCACACGTAATTAGAAAATTGAAATGTAATATTATTTTTACTGCATTTAGTGTTTAGATACGTGCAGCCACAGAACATAAAGAATAGGTAGAAATGTTATGTGTCTTAATTTACAACGGAACGACTGTCGCCAAACTCAAACAAATGAAAGCACTATTTTATTACTGCACACTACTAACGAATTGTTTTGATTTGATGTTTTTATTTGCTCAAAACTAGCCTACAATACATAAAGTCACACGTTTGATAATATATCTTATCGCGTAATGTTAACAGTTATTTTGCCATAGCGTAAGAAGAACTTACAACGTTTCGTAATCTTGAACGTAAGAATACTTCATTGCAAGCTATTCAAAAACAGATGGCGTTATTCTAAATGCACGCAATTATAACATTAATCACTATAAGAATAAATTCGATATTTGTGTCATTCTTCGATATTTACCGCTACTCGCTTAGTGTTGTGGCACATATTACAATATTATCAATAATATCGATACCTAACTTTTGTTGTAATAGGACGGAGCAGAATAAAAAACATGAATCATGATATCTGAGGAGGTAACATTATAAAGATGAAGAAGCTAAAAAATAAGTACTTGCATAATAATGTTTATTAATTTTAAGAATCTGAATTATAATCATATTATATTTAATAAAGACTGTTTAGCCACTTAACGAAATTCAAAACAGTGGTTACATAATTAATATCTGGCACAGTATGTATTCATATTTAGTTTTATAGGAAATACACATGGTATCAATATCATAAATTTTATTGACTGCAATGAACAAAAATGCAATACGTCTAATTGTCGACCCGTTGGTATAGTGTTTAGCGATCCTGACTGCTGAGTCAGAGTTCGGAACAGACAGAGAGACAAACAAAATTAAAAAAAAATGTTATTTTGGTATACGCTTCGACATAAATGGGCCGGCTCGACCGGAGCGATACCACGGCCTCACAGAAAACCAGTGTGAAATGGCGCTTGCACTGTGTTTCACTGAGTGAGTGAGGATACCGGAGGCCCATATCCCAACTCCTCCCCCTCCCCACCCCCCAAAGGTCGGCAACACGGTTGTGACGCCTCTGGTGTTGCGGGTGTCCATGGGTAGTGGTAATCGCTTACCATCAGGTGATACGTCTGCTCGTTTGCCACCAGTTCCCTAAAAAAAAATGTACCGTGTACCTACACATGCAGATGCATTTAGTAAAAAGCGGATATAAATATTTAATATTACAAACAGACACTCTTATTATATATATATATTCTTACTATATACTTATTTGTATAGATATTCAATGGTTAAAACAAGTGTTTTTCTTTCAAGGCCACGTAAACAAACAAGTAAAATTTATAATTATATATTGTAAGTAAATATAACACGTTTAAAAGTATGCAAATCGATAAAGCTAACATCCTACCTGGCTACATCACTAATCGAGTAGAATAGAAAATACGAGAATAACGTTGAAAACTGATAAGACCCGATCATACCAGATTGAGATTTATGTGAATGGGATAAGGAAGAGTTTAGCTTAAATCTCTAGTCAATTATCAGTTAAATAAAATTTTAAGATTTTATTGATAAAACATATAAAATTGTACCTACAGATGGTAAGAAACACCTCCATTATCAATCATTTTCCTTCTGCTATCATTTTTACACTGTAAAACAGAACAGTACTGCATTGTGGCGTAAAAAAGAACTTTCATTGGACGACCTATTCAACGCAGCGTTGTAACACGACTATGATACAAAATACCTACAACTCATAAAGGTATGCGTTGCAACGCTTATTAGTGGCAAGCGCGCCACGCCTACTAGTCACTTCTACTTATATCTTTTTGTTTTGTGCGTGCAGCGAATATTCGATGATTTCGATGCCATAGCCGTATTCTAGACAAGATAGTACGAAACACTTAATAAGTAAGTATAATTTACTGTAAAAAATATATTTATGTATTCAGATTTATTTTTCTTACGAAATTGGTTTAACAAATCTTGTAAAATGTAAAAAAATCCGAAGAGAACAACTTATTTAGGTTTGCCCTCTAATAAAATATGAAGCAATTTAGGTACTTTGTAACAACAGTGATACGTGTCTCGTCTCGTGTTGATTGCGTTACTGTTATTCGATGATATCGAACAACAGACGAAATTCAATACAATACATATGAGTAGGTACATAAAAAGCTGTAATACCGAACTCGCTGTGTGAAATTGAAAAAGGCCAACAATTTATTTAGCGTGGACACCCTTGCGCGTCCGTCGAGGGCCTGCCATTATTTTTTACGCCGCTTTCACCTCAATTTTTCCACTTTATTGTCGTTTTATACAAATTTGAAGACCTATTTGGTTTTATTTAACAAGTATTCCTTTTATGACGAGATCTAACCGTAATATCCTTGGATTTTATTTATTGACGAACATACCGGAATGTTTTTTAGCTCTATTTTCGTTTTTTTTTTGTTTTCTTGTGTATTTTTTTTCTAATCATCATATTTCACGTACCTAACTCTTTCTAGTAGTATCTATTCCAGTGGTGATGAATGAAACCTAGGTAAATCAACTATGACAACAAGCTTAGAGCCCAGCTCCTATATCCATACTAATATTATAAATTCGAAAGTAACTCTGTCTGTCTGTCACGCATTCACAACTAAACCGCTGCACAGATTTCATAAAAATTTTCCATGGAGATATAGGAACATAATCCTTGAGGAAGGACTTGAAACATCTCTACCGTGGGAGAGTCACGCTTCGGCGTGTATGGTCTGGCTCGACCGGAGTGATACCACGGCCTCACAGAAAACCTGTGTGAAATAGCGCTTGCGCTGTGTTTCACCTAGTGAGTGAGGATGCCGGAGATCCATACGCCAACCCCTCCCCTTTCCCTCACCCTTCCTATCCCCCTCCCCATCCCCCAAAGGCCTGCAACGGCGGCGGTAATCGCTTACCATCATGTAATACGTCTATTCGTTTACCCCTTATTCCACAAAAAAAAATGGGCTACTCTTTACCACGATAACCGGCATAAACGCGGGCGGAGCCGCGGGCAAAAGCTGGTTTCAAAATGTATTGTTTATGTAGAGGTATCGAAAACCATTAGCCAACCGAATTGTGTACCTATTTTTTATGACTTTTCGGGAAGATAACCCATTGATACGTTTAACGAGCATGTTTTTTTATTCCCTAAGGAGTGAAGACATAATAAACATGTGTGATCTATATTTAAAAGGTTTTTAACTTTAGAACAAAAAAGCAATGAAATGAAACAGTTTTTTTCAACATACTAAAATAAATTCAGTAGATAATAAAATTGTGTCGACTAAATACTTGAGAATGGAATAAATGTTTTCCTTTAGAAATCTCGTACCAACTTCGCCTGTAATATTAGTTTTTATACCAATAGAATTATTGGAAAATTCTTCTCTTTTGTTGTTCAAATTAGTTTAGATTCTCCGTTACGTTCCTTCTTAATGAAGTCCGTGTTCTGGATACAGATTGAAGTCTAGTTTACTTAAATGCATTAGGGATTCTCAGAAACAAAGAGAGAATATTATCTTGCAAAACAACAGTTTTTAATGTAATAAACTGTATTATCTGAACTAGGTTTTGCCCGCGGTACATTTTACATTTTGTACAAATGTCACAATTGTGTAATACTATCTACCTATGTAAAATTATATATACCTATATGTTGCAAAATCAAAATATCGTGTTTTTTTTTATGGGATAGGGACAAACGAGCAGACGTATCGCCTGATGGTAAGCGATTAACGCCGCCCATGGACACCCTTAACACCAATGGCGTTACAAGTGCGTTGCCAGCCTTTGAGGGATAGGGAAGGGGATGGGGGTAAGGGTTGGGGTATGGGCCTCCGGTATCCTCACTTACTCGGTAAAACAAAGCGCAAGCGCTATTTCACACCGGTTTTCTGTGAGGCCGTGGTATCACTCCGGTCGAACCGGCCCATTCATGCTTGTATTCGGCATGTAAAAGTAAATATGCAATACAAATATTCTTTATATTTGTAGAAAAACAAAAGCATCTATAATCTATATTTATAAAAGAGTAAGGTGACTGACTGACTGACTGACATACCCAGATATCAACGCACAGCCCAAACCGTTGAAGCTAGAATTCTGAAATTTTGCATGTAGGTTCTTTATGTAATGTAAGTGAGCACTAAGAAAGGAATTTTTGAAATTCCACCCCTAAGGGGGTAAATCAGGGGATGAAAATCTGCGTGAGCGAATGTGCGTGTAAAAGCTAGTATCTATATATTAGATTTCACAACATATCACGCAATGGATTGTTAGTTCCACGCTGTAATTTCCATACTGACAGCATGTCTCATAGAATAAACGAGAATGGCAAATATGCAAAGACATTTTCACGAAGGAAAATAATCTAGAATGCACTAGGAGTCACGTTACCTATTGTCTTGTTCATTGGAACATCGGATAGGAAAACAGAAACAAAACAAATTATACTGCATTCTATAGTGATATCATAAATACGTTCAAAGGGAGTTATGCATAAATAGATCGAAAACTGTCTATAACAACCCGTATTTTAGTCAACTATTTTTGGACTTAATCCTAATTCTACCTATAAACTCATTGCAATGCCATGTCCCTATGTATCGGGTTAATTAAAATACATTTAAATATTAATCATCCTTGCATAAATACATATTTCTTACAAAAACTGCTTAAAATTCATAAAACATTAAAAAAATTCATTAATAGCCGCAAGATTATAATTTGTGCGTAAATTGGTTCTTTATTAACATAATTTCGAATTGCGGCAGTCGATTTTTGTCGGCCTTACTCTTATATGTTATGTACATAACTTAGCAAGTTGAGACGGAATAATGCGCTTTTTTAATTTACAGTATATATTGACATGAAAATTCGGCTTTATCGAGTAAGCTCGAGTATTACAGTAATATCAAGTTTAATTAAGTTTTAAACTTTCGCGTTCCATGATATAATAATTATTATTTTTACGGGAATTAACGCGATCACTTATTTAAAGGTATTGCATACCTCTGCTCATAGCCCAGTTGCACTCGGTGATTAGAAACAATTACCGAGGGTAAGCAACGACGGCGCGGTCAGTACCTGGATGGGTGACCGCTGGCGGCATGTTACCATGAACGTCTCCGTGATTTGGAAGTCACGTTAAGCAGTCGGTCCTGGTTGTTATCATATGATAACAGTCGTGAAGCTTAGTTGGAGGCCTTTGGGTGGCTTAAAAACATCCAACGGCAAGATAACGTAGCCACAACGTTTTCTTGTCAGTCCCCAACCCGCACTTGGCCAGCGTGGGGACGTATGGCATTAACCCGAGCTAGAGGAGACCTGAGCCCAGCAGTGGGACAGGCTGACTCTGCCTGTGACCTTTAATATGTGTTTAGTGTATGTAATACCTTTAAATAAGTGATCGCGTTAATTCCCGTAAAAATAATTATTATAGTATCAAATTAATTTAGTCCTACAAATTCACGTCACAATTCCCAATTAAAATTTCGTTGAAACTTTATTTAAATTTTATACCGAGTATTTTTAATGGAGACCTTTTCATTATTTTGTTTGTTTAGGATTTCTATTTAACTTCTAAAAGCAATCAAATATTATGGTTATTACATTTACATTTCCATACCTAACACCCTTTTTAAAGGCAATTGAGAAATAAAGGAGCTGGTTATATTTACCACTCTGCCTCTGCCATAATTCTTGCGGTACTCATTGATGAGGTACTCGATGGTTTGTTGTGTGAAGTTTTGGAACGAAATCAAGGTTTACTGTTTGCCCAAATACACTTCTCATAGATAGACAAATGCTAAATCCAGACAAGTAATAAAAGCGCTGCTTCTTGGAACTTTATTAAATAACCAATGTATTAAGTAACAAATTCAGTATGAACGACAGAAATATGAACAATAGCATAGAAAGGTACATCTGTCGTCGTCAAACTTTTAATATTACTGCCAAAGATGAAAGGATTACTATATTACATTTCTAAAAGTGCAAATGCACACCTTATTTCCTTTTCTTTTCTAGGGTAAATTCAATTGTGACCTAAAAACTTTAACAAAGTATTAGACAATGAGATTTCTTTGAATATATAGGACAATTTACTCCTCTGACCAGTAAATTATACTTCGTATAAATGCTGAAAAGAGAAACATCGTGAGATATAAATTGTACAGTGAGAGCAAACTGGCGTCGTCAAGTAATGTCCGGAGCCGTTGTTCGAGATACGTGATGCCAACTAGTCTCTTCAGCTTTTAATCAACGGTTGACTTATTCCAAACACGGTTGTATAGTGTTTTGGCACGTCGTCCGTCCGTTCCAAACTTCGCTGACCTTTTTAAGTGAAATAAATGAGTGTCCTCTTTTGTTGGCGAATATGTTAACTTCATTTGTTAACTGGAATGTTTGGCAACGATCTGCATTAATAACTTAAAATTAATATTTTAAGATATTTAGTATGGGAAGCTTACCTACAGCTGTTAATTCTCAACGTGCCATTTAGAAGCGCATATAGAAAGAACACAGTTCTAATACATTTATTCAAATTACACACATATTATAATATGTATATTGATTACTACAATCGCCTGGCTCTTAATAATTATATAAATGTTAATTTGTTTGACTTTAACAATGTATCTCTATTAAAGCCTCCCTATACAATGAGCTGACAAATAAAGCACAACGCTTAAAATATTCCACAAACATGAGAAACCTATGCTGTGAAGTACCCTTTATCACAGAGGCTTAGCGTTGGATGCGAACTACGAGGGTTCAACGCGTTGACTTCATAACGAGGGAAGCTCGTTTTTAATAAATAATTTAACACAAAATGCGGAGATATGTGGCGTTTATGTAAAGCTGCGGTCACAATGACGTCAAAGAGCTGTCCATTGACAACACAGCATGACAAATGAACAAATATTTACCGTTAATGGGATCCAACACATTACCGCGTCCATTTTATTACCTTCCATTGAGGTTTAATCTAGCAAACGTCCATCATAACATATACCTATCAGACAGCTACAGAGGTGAGTTAATTTTGAGTGTGAATTCGTAGAACTGTCTACAATAACACAAACGAAACTATCGGTTGATTCTGTGCGTATGGGGTGAAATGAACTTTCAAAGTTATCTGAATTCTATTTTAAGTCTTTTCAAAAGCAATAAAAAAACGTGTGGCATTCGGGGACTGCCGCGGTAAAGCTATTGCATAGCATTTTTACCAACTTATGCAATTATAATTATTTATTCATGCAGTAATTTTTTTCTTTGAACATGTATACTTACGAGGCGCACATGCGGCGAGTGTGGCATTATAAAGATATGATAGATACCTATATACTTTCTCACAAACAGCTGCTTACGTATTCGTCCGATTTCGGAGCAGCTCGTCTCGATTCGTACGAGCTTCGGGTGTTAGGTTTTATTTTCGTTACGGAATTTCTTGATTCGGTCGTCGCGCTCAAAGCCCGCGATAAAAGCCATGTAATAGGTTAAAAAGTATTTTGTGTTTGGATACTTATAGAAGAAAGTATACCTCATGTACTCGTGTAAAGTGTTTAAAGAAAATCAACAACTTAAGTATTTAGTACTGTCATTTCAATTTATTTAAAAACTAGATATTTTGATATTAAGTGATTTTTATTTCAATAACACATAACCTACAAACTAAATATAGTAAATACACATACACATAGTATTATACAACTAGGAAGCAATAATTAACAAATGTATTAAAAATGTGCATTGCTAAAACAAGAGATATTTATGATTAAAAATCTTAAATAACAAAACAATTAATTAAAAAACAAATCAATAATTTACCTTCGTATCCCTTTTTTCAACTAAATCTTTGTAAAATCTAATTTTACCCTGAAAATTTACATCACATCATATATATAGTCCAAAGTTTGATTAAGTTTTTTTGAGATAGTTTTCGCTATCTACGGACTACGCAATAACCGTAAAGTGAGACCTAGATATCTTTTGATATTTATGTATATATAACATGAATATGTACATAAAACAAAAGTTATATAAAGGTCAGAGTGATAAAGACGAAGGTAGGGACGGAGTAGGCACGGCTGGCTCATATCTAAGGATTTAGTTCTGTGGCAGTTATTACCCCCGTAACGGGGTCTCCGCCTACCCACACTGGCTGCCCACAATCGAGAATAGAGGGTAGGTACGATCGGAAAACGCGATATCTCGAAATGTCTCTTTTTGTGCGACCCTATTGAAGGGAAAAATTAAAATGTATGGACACGGTTTCGAACAATAGCGTTGAATGAAAATATTGATTACCATTGTTAAGTAAATGTATTGTCCACAAAATCAGATTTTATAACCTTCTTTGATTCAAATACGTTATTGAGTTTGAAATGATTGGTTAGCAATAAAAAAAAGCTTTTAAGATAATACCGAAAGAATAAATGTTATTTTAATTCATTGACTCAGAATGTTTATACAGTCAATTCAATTGTGCCAAATAAATTATCAAAACAGAATGTATTGTTAGCATGCAAAATGAACATTACAATAAAATAAAACGACATTTAGCGCTAAGATTTTACGGTGCTTACCATGCTCATTCATTTGCAAAATTCCTGTTAATATAATATCAATTAATAATCGAACTATAAGCTTTCATTCCTCTTCCAGGAATGTTTTCCCAAACTGTATTTTCCAGGAATTCTTTGATAATAAACAAATTTGCATACAGAAATACCTCAAATTGCCTCCTACCGCCCCTAATAGAAATACCAGCTAAAATATTATTTTCAACAAAAATCGGCGAATAGTTATTTTAATGCAGTGTGATAGCGTATAATGTAACACTTCGTCGAGCGGGTTTAAAACATGAAAAATCCGTGATATTTTCTTTGTTTTAAGGACGTCACGTGCTAAAGCTTTTTATTATCCAACTCCCCTTCGCTATGCTGTAGGGGTGAGATTGTGGTGTTTTTGTGTGATGAAGCAATTATTTCTACATAGGTATCAGAAATTTCATAGCAAGCAAATATGATGAGTAATTTTTATTGTAAGCAATCTTTTAATAGAGAGATTAGAGGCATAGTCTTTCTTGATGGTGTTTTTTATTTTTCTATTGGAATTTGAATTATTGGTTCAAAAATAGGAAAGAGTGAACCATGGTTATTCTTGCGAAACAACACTCATTCAGATTCTTGCATCATCGTCATGTTTCTGTCTTATACAGGCTCGCTATATGCTTAATATTAGTATCTTCGCCGTATAGGAACCAGATTTTCTTCAGAGATTTAAGTCTTTATAATGACTTAACTATCGCAATTGCAAATGCCATGTAACTACTCGAAGCGTAGGTCGCCACTCGACTTAACCTTTAAAAATTTTGTTGAAGAGGCACTGCAAACGTAGGTGTTGAAGTGGTCATTATCGCCGAACGACAGAACCGTGACGTAGGTGACAGGTGACAACAATTTTATTTAATTTATACGACGATAGCATGACATGATTTTCGATTTTTAAAGATGTACGGTGTAGAATAAGCGGTTTTAATCTTTATAAAAACCATAAAAAAGTTTCATTCAAAATAAGAATATTAATTCAGAGATTCGATATCCTTTTCAACTATCGATGTTTTTTGACAAATTAGGACACAGATATTTAAATTTAGATTGTTTAATAATTAATGTTTAAAAATAATAATTTTAGTTGCCTACGACTTAATGGGGATGGGGTGTATATAGCAACTCGATATTTTAACGGAAAATATGGCTGCTCTATCGTTTGTGGGTTGAATAATATATTATACCTTTATTATCTTCGAAGTGATTTCAGATGTTACTGTTATCTTGATAACTGTGTGTAATTTTGTTTTTTATAGAACTAGAATTACCAAAAGAAATGTTCCTTTAAAATATAGAGTAAAGCGAAGTGCCCTCAATTGTTGTTTTTACCTTTTGCCCTTATGTATTTAATACATAGGTGCAATACACTTACACTTATGTATTAAATATATAGGTACAATACAATTACACTTATGTATTAAATACATAGGTACAAATAACAAACTAACAAGAAACAGCTGCCTAATAGTAATTTTCAACACTTGCTCATAAAGTTGCTCTAATTTTACCGCAATTTGACACATAATGACACCTATAATCAAACTGTGAATTTTCACTGGTATTATTAACAAGTGAGTTAAATAGGGTTTTTTTATTCATATTTTATTGGTTGAGTTGCTTTGTTCTTAAAAAAGTTTCGATACAAAAAGATCGCGTTCAATAGTACAAATAAATTAATGAACCTATTGCTTGCTCATTTCATGCAACTTCGTATTTAAATAGATAATTTCAACTTGTACGTGTTTAATATTTTTTCTGTAATAAAGAAAACTTGAAATTCCCCATTATGTACGTGGCCAAAACGGTATCCGCGAAGAGCCAAAAAAAAACCTCATTATATGATGTATCATCATATATATTACTAGCTGACCCGGCGAACTTCGTACCGCCATATTTACATATCTGTCTCCGCTTCCCACAGGCAGTGTACAGTCGCGGACAAAAAAAAATACTTTTATCTTTTATTTTTTTCCTTTCTAGCAAAAAAAGAATGAAAGAAATAGGTCTATGTGTTATTGAATTACAACTAAGTACATATTTTGACTTTCATCCCCTCTCTCCAAGAAACCGCGCTGAATTTCGGGATAAAAAGTATCCCATTCCTTCCTCGTAGTATGAACTCAAATGATGCCAAGTTCCATTTGAATCCATTCTGTAGTTTCAGCGTGATGCGCGGCCAAGATACAGACAGACAAAAATGAAAAAAATTACAGTTTTGGCTTAAGTATCCCTCCAAAAAAAAATTTCAAAGTATTTTTTATGTACAGAATTGGACCTGTTACATTTTTATTATAAGTATAATATAGATTATCCTAATTTTACTAAATACACGTTCACTAAATGTTTCTCTAATTTAAACTTTTTATCTCAATGGCGCCTCAGCGGTAATCACCAACATTAAACACTTGTACCATAATGTACTATTTTGTACGTGGCGGATGTGTAGGTATTTACAGTTTTTGATTTATAAAATTCGTAAGTTTGGTACAGATTATCTTTGGTTATACACTTAGTGTCGCCGCACACGGGCCACACGCGACAGCCAATAACGCCGCCACGAGAAGCTAGAGACGGCTACAAAGGTAGCTGAAGCACGCGACGGCCACTCGTGGCCGGTGGTCGACATTTGCGGTCGGTGGCTGCTACTTTTTGTAACCCTTGCGCGCAGTATCATAAAGACGAAGGAAGGAAATATGCAGGTGGCGGCATTTTGTGGTTGTGGCCGGTGGCCTGTGTGCGGCGACACTTAAGCACCTCACTTCAGGGCTGTTTTCTACAGGAGGCTAAAACCTCCTTTCTAAGGAGAGGCTCATAATGACACTTCACACGATTTCGGTCTCTAGTTCATAGGAATTTAGGCG
Organism: Diaphora mendica; assembly: GCA_949125395.1. Taxonomy (NCBI): domain Eukaryota; kingdom Metazoa; phylum Arthropoda; class Insecta; order Lepidoptera; family Erebidae; genus Diaphora; species Diaphora mendica. The sequence goes on from OX421318.1 coordinate 18,783,187, forward strand.
TCCTTTCGTCTTTAAAATGTTAGTGAAACCTATATATTTTTTAATCTATCTACTCATCATAGACTACTTTATAAAAGAATATGTATGGGCAAGTCATAAACTAGCGCTTGAAACGGTAGGTATTTATGATCCCTACAACAACGTTAATAACTTATAGACGACTTTAAACGTTAAGGAAAACGTTTAGGTATAGCTTAATAATGTAAATCATATTTCTAAGTAAGAGCTCCATTTATTAATATTAATGAATTCAATTATCATGTTATGACAAATCATATAGGTACACACACAAACGTGATTTAAAATTGATGTAAAGCAACTCCATTATAATTATATTCTTTGCAAACTGTACATACATCGAATAACATCGTCTTTCTTGATACTTTTTGACTGCCTCGGTGGCGCAAGTGGTAGCGTATGCGACTGCTGTGCTTGAGGTCTCGAGTTTTTCTTTCGATTTTTAAGTGAATCTAACATGTGACTGTTTTTTATAAAATGGCTGTTCGGATATGTTTATTATTTTTTATCTATCTGTATCTTACTAAGCACTAAATCTTTTCGCTCTTACCTAATGTTTTTTGTTCTCCACAATATAGATATGAATTAACCTCTGCAATGTATTTTATTGTACTTGTGGCACATAGCAAAAGTCATCAGAATCAAGATCATGGAGGTCTTTAATCAAGAAACACTTCTTTTAATATTAGTTATTATGTCTTTCTTTCAAACTAATCACATCGGTATTTTATTCAACACGCAACGCTGCGAGTTACAAAGAAAATATTAAGTTAGAAACACAATATAATTCGAATAACTCAATTACAAATGTAACAAAATATTTTATAAGAAACCAGCCGCTAAGAATCATAAATAGGCAGCGTAATGAATTCCGTGAAAAGATATCGTAAGAGGAACGTGACACAAGTCCTAGCTCAATAAACGGGACGAGTGACGAGACGAGGCTACCCGCAGTCGGGTTGACGCGAGCCCATCCTTCATAGAAACAAAAGCCCCTACTCTCCTTGTATTTAATCTTCTTTATATTTTATGTTTACAGATAAAACATGTCTGTTATTACACCCATATACCATTTTACGTATTTGCGTAGGTATAACAATTTCGCAGAAATAAAGAGAAACCTTAATAACAGAATTTTATCAAATTTAATGATATTTTTCGAAGATCCTTATTTACATAATAAAACGCAATCCATTAAAAAACATTGTCATTTGTAAACATAAATCTCAAACAAACTATGTCCCGCTGCAGCACATAAATACATTTGGCAAAGCTCCAATGTTTTGCTTCAACGCCCTTTTATCTCTAGTCAAAACCAAAAATAAATAATTATTCAACATTATACATATGTTACGCATTCCCCAATTGATAAACAATGTTTGATTGTGTTTAAAAATAGTTTTTCTTCTTTTTCAGGGACGGTGCTCGCTGTCGAAGTTCATTTCGAAAATAAGGACAGTGGATTCTTTCTGAAACATACGGCGCGATGGACTGGTGCAGGACCACCTCCAGAACCAATGGGCACAGCCTTGCCTGGTGCCTTGTTATCACTCGACCGGTTCACAGTTTTACAAGGCTCTGCACCAGCATCAGTCCGGGCTACCTATGGGCCTTTCTCTACTAAACAAACAGTGCCAGCGCGGTATGCTGTACCCGATCCTTTAGAACCACCGAGAAGAAATGCGTCATTGACGGAACTCCAAGACGCAACAGCTCACAGATTAGATGTATCCGCACATTTGGTTTTTCGAGAACTTCCACGCGATGCGCCAGTGTTACGTGTGCTCTTTCATACTGGCGGAGAAGGAGGCGCAAGAAGGGCAGCAACACGACCTCGACGAGTATGTATAACCTTACATGCAAGTTATGGTTCACGTACACTGACAGCGACTTGTGGTCCAGAAGGGGAAGAGGGCGCTTGTTTAGCTGAATTAACAGTCCCAGCTGCATGGTGGCCTGCAGATGGAAAGGGCAAACGCCCGCCAAGAACAGTGAGACTAGCTTACAGCGCAGCAGAAGCCGGCAGTGGTGAGACTGGGGAGAGTGCTTGTGGACGAGTCTCTGTGCAACCGGCATGGCCCCTGGGATATGTGACATTAGCCGGTGCTCGTGCTGGATACAGAGAAGCACGTGCCGGAGATGCTGCACTCTTGCTACCTCGTGCACCTCTGTACCCGCATTCCCGTCTCCATCTGCCCTTTGTTGTCCGACGTGACACCAGCCACACCATTTCGCACGTTGTTATCAGGTATGTCTATATTCTTAAACAGAAAATATTTTACATCGCTCTTGTAACAAACAAACAATATACGAGATGATTTGCGTCGTGCCACCCAAGTAGAGTTAAAGACTTGACATAGCGGTTTTGTTATACTCACACCAGGAGAAACGCATCAAGTTAACGACATAGCAACTTACGCATCTCTGTGTTATGTCAGCCTAAGTAGTGACTAATATTTATTGGTATTCCGCCCAACTGGACTGGTTTATTGCTCGTCACCCGATGTCTTCTATTTTGCGTGGGACGGAACGAAATTCAAATAACTTATACAATGTTGTTGCTTTTTTAACCAAAATGCAAAATAACGAACAAATTGTTAACGAACAAACACATTGTACTCTTGTAAAATTTGGCAAGTTTTGACTAGTTTGTTGTGGTGGTTTTTGGGCTGAAGTTGTTGGCAACAAAGTTGTCATATTTACGAGTGTGTTGAAGTACCGAACAACGGTCAAACCTCAAAGCTTAAAGTACAAACCTCAATGCGCCAATTAAAACTTTTGCTTTTATTTTACCTCTTAACTTTACAGCGAAGGATTGTAAAGACCTAAAAATTCAAGTCAAACAAGTTTGAAGAAGGTACTTAAATATGGTGGCATCTTATAGCTTCAAAACTTGCACATTATTCGTAATCAGTGTGTAAACTTTATTAAAAATAAAACGAATGTTACGACCCACGCTCATGATTTCTTCTTTTTACTAGAAACACAATAGATTTTCTACTTCCTGAATTCAACAACCCTAACCTCATTTCGTTTTAGATTAACCTACTTTTACTATACCAGATATAAACTTAGAGGTATATATGCTCAAAGGATATATAACAAACCTATCTTTAATCTCTTGAACCTCTATGCGACTAACAGCCGACTAATAGCCACTCTATCTTGACTAGCCGCAAAATAGTTCTAACATAACTGTATCACTGACGGAAATCCGTTAAACATTTCCGCAAATTTGGATACATCGTATAACACAGTTGATAATACAATTCTATGGAAGAAGTTTGTTTAATATGTCACTGTTTCAGATATAAAGAGATATACCGTCTCTGTCCAACAGTGGACTGACAAAGGCTGTTACTGGATGATGATTTCAAGGCAAAAGCCTTCGAAGTGTAATTATTATACCTAATTTATTTTAATAGAATATTTCAAATGAGATTAATGTAGGAATATTCATTTTCATCTAAAGTGGCTAACAGTATTACAGGATAACTAATATGTTATTATATCAACTATCAAGCTTGATGTGTAAAAGCAATTTAAATAAAGTATGGCAGGTACGTTGCAAGGAGAACAAATCGATTCTTTGTGTAATTGTGTTCGTTTGTTTCCTGATGGTTTTGTCTTCAAAGCTAGACATGGACCAAACCGTCTTGAAAATAAGGTTTTGAGCACACCATTAACGAACATCTAAACAAATCTATACAAATAAATGAAATTGGAGTGTCTGTTTGTAATATTAAAATAACTGCTTTTTACTAAATGCATATGTATGTATACATGGTACATACTCATATACGAAAATTATATTTTTTCAATTTTTGTCTGTCTGTCTGTTTGTTACGGCTAATCTCTGAAACGGCTGGACCGATTTTGACGGGACTTTCACTGATAGGTAGCTGATGATATAAGGAGTAACTAAGGCTACTTTTTTTAGACTAGCTTCGCCCCGCGGCGTTACCCGCGATAAGACAATGACCGCGGGTAACACCGCGGAGTTCAGGTAGTTAATAAATAATTCTACGAAATTGGCCGATGTCGGTTTTTTAACCCCCGACGCAAAAAGAGGGGTGTTTTAAGTTTGACGTGTCTGTCTATTTGTCTGTCTGTCTGTTTGTCTGTCTGTCTGTGGCTCCATAGCTCGCGAATGGATGAAGCGATTTCAATTTAGTTTTTTTTATATGTAAGGTGAGTTACGGGCGAGTGTTTTTAGATATGTTTGATGAAAATCGGTTGAGTCATTTAAAAGTTGTGGGGGGTGAAAGTGGGGAAGAATAACCGAATGTCTGCAAACATAATCGAGTGGGGTCTCAAATGAAAACGCATCACGTGCACATAACAAAATAGTATGTTCAATAAAAATCGGTTGAGCCCTGAAAAAACTCTGGGGGTAAAAGTGGGGAAAATACCCAATATCTGCAAATATATGTGGTGGGGAGAAATGAGGATGGAAATCCAAATATCAGTAAAGATACCCAAAAATGAAATAGCACCACATGCACTTTACAAAATTAATAATAAAAATAAATGAAAAATATTTAAAAAACGGTTGAGCCGTTTAAGTTAATGGGGATGGAAAACTGAATGCCTGTGAATGTATCCTAATGTTGTATCAAATGAAAGAGCACTGAAAAAGAATATTAATGACTTAATCGAGAGTATTCTTAGCTTCGGTGTGTACCTATAAAAAGTATAAAGTAAAAATTAAATTAAAAAAAACCCCGACACAATAACCTGAGTTCCCTTTAAAAAGTAAAAAATAATGAAAGAAACTCAATCTTAAAGTACCTAAGTATGTACGAGTATTAATAATTCAAAAAAAAAAAATAGCGTTGGGGGACCGCTCCAAACCTAACAATTCCATTACAAATATTAAAGAATATAAGTAGGTATATATAACGCGATGTTGGTCCCCCAACGCGATGTAGTTTTTTAACAAGTTACAATTCTTAGAATTTATAAAATAATCAAAGACATCAAAAAGTCGAATTTAAGTTTTGCATTTTGATGATGTGATTTTTTTGCATTATGGGTTAATTAATGCTATGCTAATATTCATGCTAAAAGATTAATCTCCGTTACCAATATCAATTGAATTCGTCACATTCATGATTGTATAAAAGTGTATTAAAACGATAATTTTAATGCTCCCCGCTTGCCGGCCTTTGGGGAATGGGGGAGATAGGGGAAGGGGTTGGGGTATGGGCCTCCGGTATCCTCACTCACTCGGTGAAACACAGCGCAAGCACTATTTCACACCGGTTTTCTGTGAGGCCGTGGTATCACTCCGGTCGAGCCGGCCTATTCATGCCGAAGCGTGGCTCTCCCACGGTAGAACTCTTGAACTTAGATATAGAAAAATTAAGTAAAATTTTGAAGTTAAGTTTTTATTAATAACAATTATTGGAACCGCATTGTATACAACAATGTTTGGTGATCAAATTAAGTCTTCTATAATCCTTAAATGTATTAGGATGGCATTACATAGTAACAACAATCACAAATAGATACTAAAATAGGTACGTCACATATTTCAATAACATAGTGGTTACATAATCGCAAAACAATAGCATTAATAATATTATTAAAATACTTCATAATAGATTTTTTTTCCATATCAACTAGATGTAACTTGCTATACAAATGTTCCAAACTTTTCTTTCAACCTTCAAATCTTTACAAGCAAAATTTTGATCTTCTTAGCCTTTATTATTCCCAAAAGTATTCAGGGTCAATTACTATATTCTTTGCGCTGTAGCATGGTGCGCGGCATGGGTCAGTAACATTTCGTTTCACTCTTGAAAGCCGCGATTTACAAATTATGACTTATTATTTCAGCTGTAGCTGTACCACATTCGCAATATATTAAATCATTAAGAACTGTAGTAAATTAAATTAAACCATAAACTGTAGTAAATTAAAGTAAATTAAATTAAACCACCACGCACCATGCTACAGCGCAAAAAGTATAGTTCAATTGGTTTTCTATGAATATCAGTTTTTCCACGAAGCGACTGGCATCGGAATAAAAAAATCAAAAGCAGCTCAGCTCTAGCTCTATGGAACAAAACTATAATACACTAGATATAATAATTATTTTACGGGAATCAACACGATCACTTATTTAAAGGTATTACATACCTCTGATTTGCCTGACGTTTCTAGTACACACTGACCCTAGATATACCTACACTACGAACCTTCGCATCGTATATTGTGGTTGCATTGATGAGAAATCAGAAACAAAACTGACCAACAGTTGTATTTCGTGTCAAAATTTAGCTCACTCGATGCAGAACATGAGTTTTTGAAGTGTACATACACAAACCAACTTGCTATTTCTATATCATAAATATAAAATTCTGGTGTCACAATGTTAGTTACCATACTCCTCTGAAACAGCTGGACCGATTTTTATGAAATTTGGTGTGCATATCGGGTAGGTCTGAGAATCGACCAACAACATTTTTTTATAGCCCAATTTTTTTTATGGCACAACAGCGTTTGCCGGATCAGCTAGTATAATATAAACATTTGACTGCAAAATAAAATGATTAGTACGAAGAATCCTTAATAAAGAAATAACACATAAATAAACCAAATCATTGCTGTGAAATAAACTAAATGTTACAAAAGTATAATAAACTCTCAAATTAATAGTTCAATATGCGATACTTGCCTAAATTCTTGCCATATATTATCCGCGCCACCTGTTCCAAAACTTGGTCTGAAATCGGTACGTACCGATTCATGTATAATATTATTATATCTGTTTCAACCACAGAACAAAAAATATAGGTAGAAATGTTATGTAGGCGGGGCAGGCGCGCCGCGAAATAAGTCCAAATACATCTATTTTGTCTGCTGGCATTAACTGAACGGTCGCATTCGCATTTTACTTTCAACGGGAAAAAACAATAAAACAATCATACATTGCGTATTAAATTCGATTACTAACTACACTGTTTCCACAAGAGTACGCAATGAACTGCATTTCCTGCGTGAATATTTCGATATATTTCACCCGAACAGATTTAGTGTAAGGCATAGGGGTGTGCCCAAATATTTATAATGCAATCGATACCGCAAAATTGTGGATGTCGATGATATTGGTTTGTGTTTTTCTCAAGTAGAAAGAGTTGATTTGTTTTATATTATGATTTTTAACCAACTGCAAAATAATTTTTAATATGAATTTTTTTTGGAAAGCTTTTTGATGAAATGGAATAGGAATGATAGAAATATTTCTTTTAAAACTTAAAACGTATTTTGAAGATTAACATTTTCGGGCCGTCCGACGTCTATACATTGTTTTTTGCATTTAAATTTAGATATGAAAATATACATCTTGTGAGGATATAAAAATAACCTCTTACTGTTGATTACAGGGTTCTACAGAAAAATTATTAAGATTATGTGTGTTACGTCTATAGAAAGTTGTGTCGTGTAACACGACACAACTTTCTAACCTTAACCTTTCTAACCTTTCTAACACACGACTCGTGTTGATAAGTATGAAAAGTCAAACTCCAAAATTAGATGTATAATATGTACTTATGTTTTGACAAAACAAATGTCTTATTTTTATATTAACACAAGAAACTAGTACAATTTCACTCAATCCATATCTAAGACAGTGAATTTCATATAAAAAATAGCATAGCGATATTTAAAAGTAAGAACTATTTCTTATAGAAATTAAGCAAATTTAATTATTATAATCGACAGGACCACATCTCTACGGTGGGTGGGTCATAAAGACGAAGAAACCTCTAAACACAAAATTGCACGTAAAACTCTACTTAATGCCAAGTGCATAAGGTTGTAGTTTAATATTATATTCATTAAATCCCTTGGACGAATTAGAATAGACTTAGTTATGTGTGTATAATATTATTAATCGTTTATGTGTGCGTCCCGGCGACAAAAGATTACTTACGAAATTACGTCAAAGGCTTTTCTAGTAGTTCTGTGGTTTCAACTTATGAGTTACGAGCCAGCTTAGGCCACACTCTCCCGGGGATACCTGACACTGCAAGCAGCTAAATGGAAATTTATGTCGCCTTTGCTATAAATATTCTGCTATTTTAACAATAGCAAGTAACATTTGAGCCATCTGCAGGTTCTAGATAACGTTCGACTATTCGTTAATGAGTAAAACATAATATATTTATCAGATTTATGGAATTCTCGTTTTCTACAACAAATAAAAACATAGTTATACATATATATACATAAACTAGCTGACCCGGTGAACTTCGTACCGCCATATTTACATATCTGTCTCAGCTTCCCACAGGCAGTGTACAGTCGCGGACAAAAAAAGACTTTTTCCGTTATCTTTTATTTTTTTCTTTCTAGCAAAAAAAGAATGAATAAAAACGGACTATGTGTTATTGAATTAAAACTAAGTACATATTTTGACTTTCATCCCCTCTCTCCAGGAAACCGTGCTGATTTTCGGGATAAAAAGTATCCCATGTCCTACCTCGTAGTATGAACTAAAATCATGCCAAGTTTCATTTGAATCCGTTCAGTAGTTTCGGCGTGATGCGCGGCCAAGATACAGACAGACAGACAGACAGACAAAAATGAAAAAAATTAAAGTTTTGGCTTCAGTATCGATTATAGAGCCCTCCAAAAAAAATATTCAAAATATCATTAATGTACAGAATTGGACCTGTTACATTCTTATTATAAGTAGATATAGATAAGTATAGATGAATCGCCGAAATGTATATACGCGCATAACTTCCGATCGGCTGCACCAATTTTTTTTTTATTTGATGTGTTCGTTATTGTTAGGACAAGGTTTCTGTACAAGAAAAATTAAAAGTATTTTTTTTTATCCGCGACGGAAGCTGAGACCGATGTAAATATGGCGGTACGAAGTTCGCCGGGTCAGCTAGTTTGTTATAAATGTTATAATACTTAGTTTCAAACTCATGAAAGTATTGTTTAAGTTGAAGAGTTAACAGCCATTTAAATACATCCCGTTTTTTCCAAAAGAAGCAGAATAAAAGATACCAATCAGTAAAAACTTTATATTTTATCTACTTTCGGGGTAAAAATAGGCTCTAAAATAACCTCTATGTGTATTTTTAACCGACTTCCAAAAGGAGGAGGTTTTTAAATTTGATTGGTATTTTTTACTAAGTCATATTTTCAATAACTGAAAAAATGCGATGTATAAAAAAGTTATTTGACTTTCTTTATGACATAAAGAACCTTGAAGTTTCTGTAAATTATTGCAGAAGTTAACTGGGTCAAACGAAATTGGAAACCTTATTATAATCATATTTTAAACAAACTCACTGAAGTGTTATTGTGTTTGTTCCACTGTTTCGTAAGAGATGAGCGAAGCATAAGTTCTTAGTAGGACGTTAATTTATTTTTCATTTGTTTTTTCTTTATTTTAGGATGAAAGTAAAGTCAGGCTTGCGTCTAGTGAGCGTGACAGCTGCGAATTCCCGGTGGGCAGTCACGGCGGAGGTAAAACCCCGAGCGGCGACCGTCACGGCTACCAGGCTTGAACAGCCGTTGAGAGATGACGACGGTTCGGATCTGTAAGTAAATCACCATAGAAATTAAATCTTCAAATAGAAAACAAATCATGTAGATGTATACGTATGATATAACATCTTAAACACGTAACTAATAGACACGGAATACTCTCAGATTCATAGCTATTTTAATCCTTGTCTCAACACACGGAACTTTAACCTCTTAAGCCAGTGCTCAGTTTGCTAAGTTGAAGTTAAAGTTAGCGAAAATTAGTACTAGTTTCATGAAGGAGTTTAGTCTGTCAAATGTGCTGTAAAACATCAATTAACATCACTGAACGTGCTCTAAACAAAAGGTCATAATTAAAATGTAATTACACCGACTACCTTCGTCAACTTGCTACTTCTATGTACTATTTTATTTATTCACCCCACTTGTGATAACTATTGAAGTAATTAACAGTTAATTTGATGTTCTAACGAGCTTTGTCCGGTTTAGCTATGATTGAGAAATGCAGCTTCAGCGATTCATGGGAAATTCATTTCCATAAAGTTAATAACAATAAATATTTTCATCGAAAGAAAATGGGAGCCTCGTGCACAATATAACGGAATTTCTGAAGCATAAATATAGGTTTATACATCATGTGCCCTTATGACCTCAAGATGTAAAATGTTGCCTGTTTATTCTAACAAGCACACCTATAGTTCAAAATATAAATTTCTTAAAATCCGTGTTTACTATTTAACGCTCTCTCAATTCAACGATAAAATCCTATTGTCATTCGAGTGTGACTGCTCGTGGAAAATGCCACAATTTGGCCGGCGAGACGAACTGAAGAGATTTAAAGGATTCATTTTCATTCCTATTACATTTTACGGTAAATGCGAGTAAGTAGCAACCGATCTTTTATAAATTTTACGACTCCGATCATTTCTCTATATTTTTGAAACGAGGATGTTTCTTGTAAATACGAGTATCTCCAATCTCATATTCAGTCTTTTTTCTACAGATAAAGAACTAATTACATATCCATCCTTATTTTCCACATCTCTACCATTTGGTGCATTGACACTTTGTAATAAATGTTTATTTTAGTCATTTGTTGTAAAGCATGTCCTCTGGTTAAATACAGTCGCAACCCTGATCTTATAAATTCTAGTCTCAATCCCCAAATGACAAACTTTTTGCTTGTCGTCTAGAAATGGAAACGAACATTTATAAATAGCAGAATAATATATTACTCAGTATAAAGTACGGATCCTAGTAGAAAAGTAAGGTATATTTAGACGGTAATTCATTGTGATATTTTTCCGTACATTTCTTTGCTTTACTGAAAACGTAAATAAACGAAAAAGTATTTTTACTCTACTCATTTTACAACATTTTATTTCTCATTTCTTAAGCGAGATTTGTTCACAATTTCTTTCTGGACTACTTTGCATTTGCACAGCTATAAATTTAGCCAACGCTTTTCTGCTTAATGAAACTCGATGTCACGGGGAACATTATTGCGTAGGCAATTTCGTGTTTCTTAAATACGAAACATCGGCATTCAATGTGATCGATACTGTATCTATCTAGCATACGTACTTATTGATATAAAGGTTATATAGTATTATATGTAAATGTACACTTTTATCTTAGGGACACTGAAGAAAATAGCGGTATTGGAGAGCCTGGATGGGAAGAAATACTCACTTGGTTAGTGGAAGTAGGAGCTGAAGGCGAGGGCGATGGAGAAGGATCTGAAGGAGAATCGGGACGAGGAACTGCTCGTATTAGCTGGTCCGCTAAAGTATCTTCCTCACCTACTACAACATCGACAACTGAAGAACCACCCCACGAACACAGAGTCAGCACCCGACTCGATATTGAAAAAGATGACATACAAGCTGTTCTCCCGATTTCTAAGGTACCTATCAAAAGTAACAGCGACGATAGGCCGTATTTAAATTTCCTTGTTTATTATGCTACACAAATGAATCACTTAACTATATTTATGAAAAGCTTGCCGAGGATGTTACCCAGGGAATTTGTAAAATTATATTCTTAATTAATGTTTCAAGGTTAGACCCAGCGAGTAAACAGGGGCTTAAATTACAGTTCACAAGTAAAAGATAAATTACGTACGGACGTATCTTTCTTACTCTCTATATAAAAGCAACTTGTAAGAAATGCGAATAGTGATTAGAATCACGAATACCCACTCGATTATTCGACTATTATTCGGACAGGTACCCGAAATCAACAATTTATTGAGACATCGATTGTAGCAATAAATTAACCAAAAGGTATTTTCTTAGTAATTAATGGCCTCGTGAGAGCCCCTTTTATTACTATTACGATATCTTTATTGGAAACTCAAAGGTTTTATTAGAATGGTTCATTGCAAAATTATGCTCAAAGAAATTTATACTTACTAAGGTCTGTGAAAAACAGTCAGGGAAATCTATTTAGTGAATAGTATCTACTGTTTTTGAATAAGCCTTTTTCTTTACACACTGTTTACGTATGTATACTAATATTATAAAAAGATAAAGTTTGTGAGGTTGTAGGGGGCAATCTCTGAATCAACTGAACCGATTTAGAATATTATTTTCTCTAAATAAGAATGGATATTCTCTCTCTGACGTTTTAGGATATGATATTATCTATTCACTCCGTTACGAGAATGATGGTGAGAAGTCAATTGGGTTATATTTTTAATGGCGCTTTTAGGAGTTGTAATTTAACCTTTATCGCTAGCTGATGGATGATTGATGAAGCCCACAGCGCAGATCACGATTCCTTTTACTAACCTGTAAATGTTAAAGCACTGCAGCACTGTTATAAATATTTTACATACGTCCACCGGTCGCTCCTAGAATTTAACTTTATTTTCTAACATTATGACATAAATTACTCAAAACAACTTTGCCTGCTGGTAGTTGTTTGATAAGATATGTTATTTTGGAGCGGTCTTTTTAATACCTACAATGTTAGACCACCCTATTTACTCACAAGTCTGTCTTTAATGCCGATCAAGTTAATTAGGAATCTAACGTGGTTTATTGGAGCGAGCATCGTGTTTAAAATCTAGTTTTTACAATAATTTACAAATAAAATAGAGGCCAGTTTCAAATCATAAGTTCGAATATCTTTCTACAATCTCTAACACCTCTTTCTCTTGTATTGGCTAAAGATATTTTTAAAACATTATTTACCGTTGAGATGACGTCATTCTGATTCTCATAATTTTCTATTATCGTTTACGTTTGTAGAATGTCAATTTTGCTAGGGGGGCAGAAAAGTAATTTATTGAGAAATGGTCTTTATACTGCATACAATTTCCTTATATTAATCTATATATATAAAAGCGAAATACCACTCACTTATTAATCACGAAATCTCAGAAACTTTAACACCAACAAACTTGAAATTTAGCAGGTAGGTTCCTTATAAGGTGTAGACATCCGCTAAGAACGGATTTTTCGAAACTCCACCCCTAAGGGGGTAAAACGGAGGTTGGAAGTTTGTATGAAAGTCCTATGTTTTTGAAGTAAGAGACTTGAAATTTAAAATGTATGCTCTATAGATGGTGTGGAGGTGTACTAATAACGTGTCTTTAGAAATCAACCCCCTATGGGGTTAAAACGGGGGATGGTATTTTGGACGCAAACGAGGTTGCGTAGGTCAGCTAGTATGTATTATATTTAAAATATTGATTGAGCGGCCTATTAACGATGATTTATTACAAGTTTAAAAAGTTTAGTTTTGAAATAAATATTCTATTTTCAAACCTTCATTCGTTATCCAATTTACTTTAATCGCTTTCTTCTTCGCAAAAGTCTACATCCATTAGTCACTAACAGTAATAAATTAAGGTTCAACAAAATCTTTTTCAATACCATATTAATCAATGTTACGTTTACATTAATCGTCATTTTCATTTAAACGTCTTGGCTTTCTTCCATTTTGTGTTTATCACAATTGTACTTATAGTCCGGGATCCCCGGAACAAATTTTACAAGTTATTACTATGAACCTAATTTTTCATGAGTGGCTTGAAAAGATGAGGGGCCCAGTTAGTTAATATTGATATGATTTAACAGCCACATTGTCCCACAAATTGCGTGGTACGCTATCCCGACCCTAAGCTCAAAAGCTTTTTTTCCCTGCTAGCCCTGTTAGCTACCACAATCGAAAATATTTGTAAGGTGAAAGGTGTCATCAAAATGTAGCCACTCACGAAAAATTAGCTTGATAGTAATAACTTGTAAAAAAAATCCGGGGATCCCGGACTATTACGTTAATTTAATTTAAGGATTCACATTCCAATTCAATGAATTCGGTTTAGACGCAAATACATTGTTAGTTGTTACACGTTTTCTGCATCGTGTGTGGTCTTGGGTGTGGCTTTTAATAAAGTTACCGTATAATATTTATAAAGCAATTAGTTTATCTCAATATTAGCGTGGAGCTATTAACTCTGGCCCGGGGCGTTCGTCGCTCGGAGCTCACTAGAGTGGGCCTCTTCATATCTGCTTACTGACGGCTGAACGCTCCCTCCTTGTCTGCCGCCCAACTAGATGATTAAAGCAATTAAACTACGACATGAGTGATGGAGTGTTCTATGTTCAGCATTGTAGTTGTAGATTAATAGAAGATGGATCTTATCAGGCGAATGAATTACGCTTTGAATGTGATGTCGCCTTTAAAAGCTCGATAGATTAGACGTAGGTAATTACTTTGCGATCAAAGGCGTTCTAGGAAGCAAATAATGCTCAAATTGTTCCACTTTGTCTATTCATTCGTATCCATATATCTATTATTATAGTGTATAACTGCTATATTTATTTAAAACGAATTTGCATCCATAAGTGTAATTAAAGTTTTAAAATTATCTTTGCAATTCATTTCTTGAAGTATTCGGAGGGCAAAATAAACTAAATCCAAACCAAATTAATTTCTCAAATAATAAAACGTTATCAGAGAAAACTGGAAGAAACGTATCGGCGATATCGAAAATTTATACAAATATTTCGCTCGACTGCTCCCTAAGGGGTAATAAAATAATATAAATTGAGTATTATTTGTAGGTGTATCGGAATCAGCATTTTTATGTAAATATGTTCACCGCATCACATTTATTAATTCAGCATTCAAGTTAATTAATAAATACCGGAGATTACACTATTAAACAGCTAACGGCAACTAACCGAATGAAATATATGAAATTAAGAATCTGAATACCATAGCCATGGGACCATGCTTATATTACGAGTATAGAAAAGCGTCATAAAAATAAGAATTCATTTGAAAGTTTCCTGTTTTGATATTCATTTATTAATGTTCTGCAATCAGAACTGGGAAGTACTGAATACTGCTGTGCTGACGGGTCGACAAGTGTCTCAGGCTATGAAAGTGCTTATCGTGTCACAAGCTGGTCAAGTCGCCGATGTTACTCTGCAGAGCTCCTGCCATTCAGAGGATGAGAGCGTGCTCAAGGTAAGAAAGACTTATGACAATCGAAGGAAGGGCTCCCACACATTACTGCGATGCGATGCGGCGTGAAGTTCTTGCGGTGCATTCGTGCGAGCTCGCAGATATTTGCGATGCGTTGCGAATTCACAGTTATGTGTGGGAGCCCTTAATCAATTTAGAATGTTTATATCCATCTTGTGAAATAGTAAGCTCTTACTGACGTCTATGATAAAGTATCAACGTCATAATTAACAGGAATAGCAACTGTGATCTTCTGTTATTCTTCTTATTACACTTCTGATAACAATCAAAAGTATAAGCCGTAACTCTTTGTGTAACTTATTTAATATCAGCTTCTCTTACAAAGAATAAAAGTATTTTCACTGTTCTTCTACTTCTATTTTCATGAGTAGAATAGTATTATTTATCGTTGTGAAGACTACTAATATTTTCAAGAATTTCTTAATGAAAATACTTATTTCGCAAACAGGTATCTTCTTCATGTAGCTCCGTATACGTCGATGGATCAGAAATTCGAGGTTCGTCAAATGCATCAGTGATTGTCAAATACGGAACCTACACTGGTCTGGCACGCTTCACCGTCTGGATGCCTGAATATCCTCTTGAGATCGACGTTGACGACAACCGACTGTCCCAGATTAAAGGTGAACATCATTAGTGCTAACGATTCTGCTCCCAATCGATTCACTAATCAAATCGCAGACAAGTATTCAAACTCAAATAGCTACCTATAACAAAAGATCTTAACATGGTTTGATTTAAATATAACGTCTTGAGATTCAAATCAGGTATTTAAAAAACTTTATTGGGTTAGTGATTGGATAAATTGGGTGTTAATTCGCAGCAATTCGATCCTTCTTTAATGTGCAGTGTAGTGTCATATCATAGTATATATTATCGCATCAGTAAGTATAGTCGTAAATAAAAATCTGAGAGTTGTATTCATAACTGTCAGAACTATTACTAATAATAGTAATATAATCATTGTGTGTTTAAAAAAAACACAAATGTTATTGATACTATCATATATTATGTAAGACAGCATCGACGACCTACTCGTTTGAGCGAAAATCGTTATTACACATTATTTTAAAAATCGGAATTGAATTCTAAAAGACTTTTTTAACTGTCATCGTCTATTAAGTGAAAACATAATTTATAATTTCAATGTTGTTTGTACCACCGACATTCACGGATATAGACATCGCAGCTCTATTTTCCTTCTCACGCAAATTGAATGGAAATTGGAGGTGTCATTAGTCAAAACAATTTACATTTGTCTGATTTATTTCTTGAACTAATTTGGTTGAAATACGACAGCAAACAGTATTTCATAAAACTAAATAACCGATTGGTGTTCTTTTAAGTCGTAAAAGGACGGCTATCTCTAGATCTGGAACTCTACGTCTTATGACGCGCTTGAACGATGATGATGAAGTACTTGATTGCAAATAGATTAGTCTTACCTCTGACCTCTTTTCAAAGAATCCTGGCATTGACTACCGCTTTTTTTTAATTTGTTGTCAAACACAAAATGCGTTGCCTGACGTAGCTCGTGTTTGAATTAAGTAATTACCCACAGGCTGGAAAGTCCCGGATGACGCAAACACGAAGGACAGAGCTAAACGTTCATTATCGGCAAGGGGTTGGGGCGGTGCCAGACCAGACGCCACCAACTCGCTCAACGAACAGCGATCGTGCCGACTCAGATATCAGCAGAGTAACGTTGAGGTATGTATTTTTACTATTAAGAAATTCAAAATTTACATAAAATTTTATTGAGTTTAGGTACATTTTAATAAAGAAGCAACAACATTTTGTTCTTAATTCAATAGAAATACAACTTATTATGGTCTACCAATTTTTCGACCAAATTTATTTGAACAAAGGAAAGTTTTGATAGCTTAAACCTTAAAATAGACACCATGTGTTGACGATACTACATAATATATTATATCCTTCCTAGGTAAATAAGTTTTTTCAACCTAAGCGTCTAATTAGACAAACGGAATATTAAAAAGAGAAATAACTTACTATATTTACGTAGTTCTTCAATTAAGACAAAGTTTATGAATGTTTAGGCCTCTTAGCGTAAGGTTATACCTACCTAATGGTGATTTATGTCAAAGTAGCCGACTTAATAGGAAGAGAGCCAGATCTTCATTAGCGAATAATATAATGTAATATCGGACGGTGTAACTAATTGCTATTTTTGTTCATCCTGTAGGTTTACGCACGTTTCCTAGCCAAAGACCACGATTCCGGCCGTGTCTCATATTTTGTGTCGCGCCGTACGTGGCTGAAGGTGACTGAACTAGTACTGACTAGGGTGTCAGATCCACGTATTGCGACCTTGAGAGGCCGAGTGTTACAAGGAAGGAGTACCGGACGGACTGAAGTGCAAGTGCTTTCACCAATCACGGGTAAGTTTGCTAATTTACCTTAACTAAACTCAATTGGGCGAGTTCCCTTTTTGCCTGAATTGGATATACAACTGGGAGGTCCATACCGGAAGACTGAGTGTGAGTGAGGCCCTACAAGGTGGCCCGACGACCTTGTGAAGGTCGTGGGAAGCTTCAATAGTTGCCCGCGTTGCAGGCAGCACTGGACCGATTGGTGGGTAGGCCTAAGTCCAGTAGTGGACGTCTTGTGACTGAAAGATGATGAAGGAAAGATGTACCGCATCATATGTATTTGAGGTTCGTTACTCTATTGCGTGAATTACCTTATTTACAGGATTTAGAGCGCATTAAAACTATGGTTTAAAAAAATATTAATACTATACCTGTATGTTTGTATACATTTCTAGCATATAATTGTAAAAATAGTTTATTTCCATAAAAACCGTTTAATGCGTCACCCCAATACCGCATTGTTACATATTGTGCCTGCCAGAGGTCACGCAGCTGTTGCGAACCGTTAGTAAAAAATCGCCATGGTTGCTGGTTCTATACGTGCCCTCATGGCATCCTTCATACAATTTAATAGATTTTGTAACCGTTTGCTATTCGGTAAGTCGGTGCTGTAGGAAGTGACACGACTAAATTCAAGATGGGAGGCTTAGATATACCTATACCCTATACCCATATAAGTATATTCCATAAATAACTATTTAAAGAATATATTTTTCGCGCTAAGTTGTAAAAGTTGTGTATGTCAAGTAACTTGGCGTGAAAAAGGAACATAAAAATATTTCTATACCTCATAGGTACAAAAATATATCAAAATTATAAAGTGACTAGCCTAACATAACATTTAGTTTTTGTAGATTATAAAAATTAAATAAAAATATTGAATAGGTATACTGTGAAAGAATGAAACTGATACTGACGAGACATAACACATGAATTCTCTCGCTATTAAATATTAATAGCTTTGTAAGTAAATTTTCATTCCTGTGGACTACTGATAAAACAAAGTATGTTTTGGGTTTACTCCATTGTCAATCGTGGTCTCGCTACAAAAACTTTTGAAAAGAGATTTAAAGTCGCTTATCTATGTACCCACAAAACATAAATATTATGTACCAGCTGACCCGGCGAACTTTGTAACGCCATATTTACATATCTGTCTCAGCTTCCCACAGGCAGTGTACAGTAGCGGACAAAAAAAACACTTTTCCCGTTATCTTTTCTTTCTAGCAAAAAAAGAATGAATGAAATCGGACTATGTGTTATTGAATTACAACTAAGTACATATTTTGACTTTCATCCCCTCTCTCCAGGAAACCGTGCTGAATTTCGGGATAAAAAGTATCCTAAGTGCCAAGTTTCATTTGAATCCGTTCAGTAGTTTCGGCGTGATGCGCGGCCAAGATACAGACAGACAGACAGACGGACAGACAGATAGACAGACAGACAAAAATTAAAAAAATACAGTTTTGGCTTCAGTATCGATTATAGAGAGTCCTCCAAAATTTTTTTTCTAAATATCTATAATGTACAGAATTTGACCCGTTACATTTTTATTATAAGTATAGATTTATGGATGAAGAATTGAAAGGTACCTGTATTCACAGGTCGAGTAATTGGACTCCGCGAAGTTCGTGTGGGAAACGACAAGGTTTCCATTTCAAGATTACTGGTCCGCGTGATATCCGGGCTTCAATTAAACATTTCACCAGACACTGCTATCGAAAATGGATATGTCTCAGAAACCACTGTTACAAGGCGACTTACGGCACAATATCAGGTAAATAATCATTTTTAGGATTAACAAAAAGTGAGGCCAAATACAAACAATTTTTTGTAAACCGTCGAGTCATTCTGAATTGAGGAAAACTTAGATTTTACGTATCATAAGCTACTTTAGAAGGGTTTCTATAAGCCGATTTCATGGGACCTGCTAACAATCTAACCGTTTTACAAATTTCGTAATATCGACGGCAGTGAATAAAGATCAACGAAACAAATATATTGAAAGATATGTTGAGGTATTATATATTAACCATCACTTAGGACAATGTTGACTCGAAGATCAAGATATAGGCTAGTTATATAATTTGCTGAGTTTTCTATATGGGCTAAAATTAATTTTACTTGGTGTTCATTCTTATGAAACACAAATGAAAAATTGCCTTTGAGAATATTAATTCAATGCTTTGAGTCTTCATTTCATTTTAGTAAAAATCCCAATTCTGTAGGTAGCATGTCGAGCAGAGCAGATGCTTTATGAAACAAAACAAAAGAGACATCAGTTTCAAAGATTCTAAGTGTTGTGACTTGGCCCAAGGGAGCATCTTGTGGCCCTGCTCCCCTTACAATCTATCTCAATATAAACTTTGCAGTATGATACTGGTAGAATTAAAAAATTAGCAGGCTAATGCATTTTTACTGACACAAAATGTCGAAATAAACATCCAAACGCTGGAGGAGTTTATCAATAGAGAAAATCAATAGGGAATTGTCTTGTCTAAACAATAGTTACGCAAAACAGATGTTCATATTTTATCGATATCAGCCCCCTGGCCAAGTTGTATTCTATAAACGTAAACGTTAATAGAAAACTAACAAATGTATGGAAATGACGTCTCCCAACGCTAAGTCATGTGGTCAAATAAAATATTAACCAATAAAACGAGAGAATATACACGTTAGCAATTGTAGTCAGAGAATCGACGCGAAACACTGAGGGGACTGAACTTCTTGTACAAAATATACAAGTTTAAACACTAATTTCCACTAAATATAGTGGATACAATCTATCTATCTTCTATCTATCTATCTATCTACTACTTTCCAATTTTGCTTTCTTACGTGTAGTATAATATCAAGTATGTGATTAAAATTTCAGGAGGGGCTTTTGGATATAGACCTAGAGTTTTCCGATGGTAGTCACACAGCATTACGTGATGTGGCGGTATCAGACTATTTCTTGGTTGTGGAAAGTCTAGATCCAGAAGTAGTCGCGTTTGCTCCGATGTACGCCAGCAGGCATCCACGGGTCATCGCTGTTGGTGAAGGTACGTCTAGTTCCTTTTAAACTTGAGGGCTGTCAAGCTACATGTATTAACGCGTGATGTTATTTATTTAGGCGTACACAATGTATTTTAGTTCGCCTAATTACTTATTACCAACAATTCTTAAACAGTCAATTTAATGTAACTTATACTTATTTACTAAGAAACAAGTAGGTATACCTGTAGATAAATGAAGTCATCTATTTATTTATCAGTAATTTCAGATCAGTGTGTAAAAATTTTAACGAAATTGTTTATTATATAACACACAACTACCCCAAATATTTAACAACTGAAGTTCTAATCAATTATAGAGATTTACTTACAATCCATTCCACGGTTTTCAGGAAGCGGCGAACTTCTCCGTGTAACACTTTTAACGCCCGAGCAATGTCGGAGTGGTCCTCTTCGGCGAGTAGCTTTACCAGGGAAAGGCGATACGAAAACTCCAGCTAATATCAAAAACATTCCTGGTGCTATCGCTACGGCGGCCGCTAGTGTTGATGTGGACTTCAGCGGTGGAGACGCTCCTCAGAGACCAGATACGCCGCAGAACGATGATATCATGGCCAGAGGTGGATTAAGAAGCGGCATGGCTGAACTTGGAGATATTCTCAAAGGTATAATATTTGTTCTAATAATTTTTTTCTTATTTTATGAGTTTCTATGTCCCAAAATTGGCCATTGGAAGACATACCGTATAGATAGATCAAAATCGGTTTATATTTCACTCCGTTCTAATTTTAAATGCGCTGTTAAACGTGCTGAATAGATCGTTAAAAATTTACATCCACGGATACAAATACGGATATCCGGCTCATCACTAGCAAAGCCATAAAAAAGACGAAACTAGATAATATGACTGAATTAATATTTTTATTAAGAAAACTTTTTCTTAGTTTTCAGTAGGTTAAAAACTGTTGTAATATAGGTACTAATATAATTGTTACGTGAAATATTTCTGATATTCTCTACTGATGCAGAGTAGCTAACTAATAATAAGGAGTGGGTTTATTTATAGGTTAATTATTTCTAAGTACCGTATAAATTTCTTATAGATTAGGTGCTTCTTTAAAATTGAATTTCACAAATAAATTTGATGTTATTCTGTAGGTAAGTTTATTTCTGCTCTGCTTTGTAAGCTCACAGAACGTAAGTACGAAGTAGGTGGTAAAAAGGTAAACCTACACGTTTTACTTTGCACAGATTTAGGTATATGAGGTAATTGGAAAACTTTCAGACGTTCATATTTACGTACCTATCTATTTTCGGAACACGGGGAGTAAGCTTTGTCATTTCACAGAAATGTGCCTATTAGATACCCACCTAAATATTGCAGTATTTACATAATTAAATAAGTAGATATTTTAAAAATATTTTCCAGCTAAAAGGGGTCTCTGTATTTCTCAGACAAAGGACTTCCTCGTATAAATAAAAAATAAGTCTGGACAAAGAACTAACGAAGTTACATAGTCGTGCTTTTTTCTTTAACTCGGTTGTATTTTTGGAACGAAGAGTTTTTTTTTTCTTTTGCTTTTAATATGAACTTCTCCTTCTTTAAGTACCACCTCCATTACGGAGGTCGGCGACCACATGTCTGTACGTTTCCCTGTCGTCAGTCACGCGAATTAGAGCATCTGTGCTTTCCAAGTCAAAATTAATATGAACACATATAGCAAATCATCATCATGTTCCTCCACGGACTCCTTCATGCGAAAGTCTGACCCGCACATCATCATGTTCCTCCATGAACCTCTTCATGCGAAAGTCTGACTCGCACTTGGCTGATTTTTTTCTTTGTCTTTACCGAAAGTTCAAGATGTTAAATAGAACTTAAAATAACTGTTTTCTTTGCAGGATATCCATCGTTCAAAGACGAGAACAACCACGAGCCCACGATAGCGCAAGCTCAGCAGTATAACTCGATCTATCGCAGTAACACGGCTCCGCACCAGCAACACCAGAGTGCGCAGACTTCGGTTGTCATTGGTAAGACTGTTTTCCTTATTTTCTGTAACTTAATGTTTAAATCTATACTTTTATACTAATACTAGCTGAACCCCGCAGTGTTACCCGCGGTTATTGTCGTACCACGGGTGACGCCGCGGGGCGAAGCTAGTCTAAAAAAAGCAGCTTAAGTTACTCTCTATATCATCAGCTACATATCAGTGAAAGTCCCGTTAAAATCGGTATAGCCGTTCCAGAGATTACCCGGAACAGACAGACAGACCGAAATACAGACAGACAGACAAAAATTGTAAAAAATGCATTTTTGGTATATGTGCCGTGTATGCATACATATGCATTTAGTAAAAATCGGTTATTTTAATATTACAAACAGACAATCCAATTTTACTTATTTGTATAGATTACGTATTATTTTATTGTTTGGTTGAACGCGTTAATCTCAGGAAGTACTGGCCCGATTTGAAAAAATATTTCAGTACTATAAGTAGTCGACTAAAAGGAGCGAAGTATCAATAAAAAATGATTCAAAAACGGGGGAAAATTATTCCTTTTGAAAACTTCTCTTGTATGCGCTGCGTAAACGGTTAAAGTTTCGCGAAAATAATGTATGAAAGAATTGTTCCCATTTAAAAATTCAAAAAAAAATCCGCAGCATAATAATTATAATAAATATTTCGGACATCGAATACACAACGCCATCTAGTCCCAAGCTAAGCAGAGCTTGCGTTATGGGTACCTACTAGACAACTGATATAAATAAATATATACTTTTTTTGTAAATACATACATTTTATACATAGAAAACACCCAAACTCCGAAACAAATATTTGTAGATCATACCTACAAACATTTGATCCGACCCGGGAATCAAACCCGAGACCTCATTGTCAGCAGTCGCACACGCCAACCGCGAGACCAACGAGGCAGTCAGTCTATCTTTTAAGGTTGGCTCACTATAACCTTTTTTATGGTAAACTTTGTTCACGCTGTTATAACATCAAGATATGGGCAATAGGAGATGCATCCGAGGTTGTGTAGGGCAGCTAATATTATTTTTAAAAGGAAGGTCAATGGTAATAACTATATTTTAATGAGATTTCTTTTTACAGGAATTTATGTGGTGCTCGGCGCATTCTGTTTCGCAATTGTGGTAAGTACCTACATTACTTACACTTAATTCACACAACATTAACATGTAAATACGAGTAAATCGGTTTGGATAATCTAGGTACTTCACGAATATACATACCGGTTGAATTCGTAATTCAAACTTCTTTTAAAATACTAACCTACTTTTTAAGTCTACCTAAAACTTTCATCTGTTAAAAATCATAGATATAAAAGAATTACCTCTATTTTACAATCTTTTTATTAACTTGCAATGTATGTATGCTTGTATATTCGGGTGGAATTTTGCAACTAAATTTTGAAGCAGATATGTTCAACCGATTTTGATGAAATTTTGCAAGCATATGTATACAGCGTGACAATACAAAACTATAATGACATGGAGCTGATCTGATGCTGGAGCTGGAAGGTGGCCATAGGAACTCTGTAAAGAAACGTCACAACATCATCGAGTTTGGACTCGTGTCATTCGTCTCGAGGCATTCCAGTAAAAGCTTGTTTTTAAAAAGTTTTTTAACTTAATTTATTTCAAATATTTTCCATAAAAAACAGATGTGCAATGGGTGCTCTTGTC
Source organism: Diaphora mendica (assembly GCA_949125395.1). Lineage (NCBI taxonomy): Eukaryota > Metazoa > Arthropoda > Insecta > Lepidoptera > Erebidae > Diaphora > Diaphora mendica. The sequence continues at coordinate 18,807,327 of OX421318.1, forward strand.
ATCATTAACATAATTCATGCAGGTGTTCGTGGTATCCTGTGTCGTGTACGCTTCACGCGTCAAGCCGACAGGCATAGACCGTGGCAATAGCAACAATCGCAATATTCCCGCAGTAGCCGAAGGCGGTCGTCTTCAAGTTGCCGGTCTGGTTGGCACTACCTTGGGTCTTGCTAAAGATAAACCGTCCCAGGAGTCTACTACTAACGCTCATGATTGGGTGTGGCTTGGTAAGATTGCACTTATAAGTGCTTTACTATTAAATAAATGTACTAAAACACATGCAAACTTGATGCCATTCAGCTTTACTAGGGTACAGGTATTTCGTGTATCGATCAATATTACGTATTAATACTCATCTTTTCGGTAGGTCGATTGTATGTTCGTCCCCTAACTACTACAAAATTCAACCTAAATTATCAAATCAAACATGTTTTTTCCAAGACGTTTGGAAGTTGGAAGTTCGCAAAGTTCAGCAGATCAACCTTAATAACTGCTGTTGCTAGTCTGAAGATACTTAAGGTTATTGATTGTTTGTGATGATTATTAATTTTAAGATGGCTATGTTTAATGATATATGTAAAGTGTACACTTAGTTTATCCGCTTTTACACCTAACAATTAAATAAAAATTTAGCTTTTAATTTTCCAGGTCGCGCAACTATCGAACGCAATGGCAACCGTCACCCAGCAAACCGGAACTCCACTCAGCAGACGGAGAACAGCAATCAAGAAATGAGAATTACCGGCAACCCTCTCAATTACAACTACGTCGATCCTGATGATGCGATAAGAGATAACGGGAACGTCATGGTTACAAGTTTCGACAACCCGAACTCGATTGAACTGCCTTCGCAAAATGAAAAGCGAGAAAAGGTCATTGACTCCACGACGTACTGCAAGAAGCCGGCTCGTCATACCAGACACCACTCCGGCGATGGCCAGTGGCAGTAAGTACTTTTTACCCGACTACGGCAAAGCCAAAGGAGGGTTATGATTTTGACAGGCTATGTATGTATGTATGTTCATTTGTTCCCTCATAGCTCCTTAACTACTTATTAGAACTGGCCAAATGATCGTTAGAAGCGTCTTGATCGTCTGCTGGTTATAGGCTATATGACGTGTCACTAAATCTAATGTGGCGCCCTCTAGCCGACATAAAGTACTGTATTAAAAAATAAATTTGAGATAAATATGCCGTGTTTGGTATCATTGGAAAGGGCGTTACTTGTATTTCAAATATATATATATATATTATATATTATTAACGGCACCAAAACATTTTAAATAAAAAGAAAGTAAAAACTAAAACCCAACTACGACAAAAAACGACGCTGAAAAAGTATAAAACCAGTTTGAAAAGCCGTAGTCACACGTTACAGAGAAACGCACCATAACACTTTAACAACGTGTGACTACGGCTTTTCAAACTTGTTGTATACTTTTTCAGCGTCATTTTTTGTCGTAGTTGGGTTTTAGTTTTTACTTTTTCCAAGTTCTGTTGATATCTACCTATATGTTTTGTGTGCATCAGTGATAATTTCGAAATTTATACATTGCCAAACTATATAAAGTACCTAGACTCTATATAACAACTTAGCTTAAAAGCAACAGTATAATCTCGGAAACATGTTCTAAACTAACTATCCTGCGTGACAAGTCGACATGGCTGGTGAGACTTTAAGGGTTCACAACAATGGAGCGATAATTCAATTTTATTCGAGCGAATCTACTTCGAATCCGCATCGAACGCTTTTATATATTTTTATCTGGCTTATTTATATTTGCTGCTTGATGTTGTGTATTAAAATGACTTTGGTGGCTTCTTGTTAATGCGTTAAAAACAGACACTTCATAGTCAAAAACGAGTTAGCTATGAAAGTATTAAAATATTGTTATATTAGACTGCAGTAGCTGCTGTACCGAAATTACTACGGGTAGAAGAAAAGCTACTGAATTTCCATGAAAATCTGTGAAGATAAAATATAATTTTAATATTTATGTATAATGACAATAATATTTCTATCAAATATACATTTGGAAACTAAATTCATTTTATATAATAATTATAAAATACCATTAAATGGACTTTAAAATCAAAAGACATGGTACATACTTCTATTTCATTTATTACTGAAAAGAAACATGGATATCGACTATCTGGTATGTGATACATCCGACGAAAACTCCCATATTGACCTGTCGCGAACAGTATAATATCCACAAAAGTGTCGTGCATGTATACGCAAAGTAGTTTTCTCTGTGCATTATTGTAATAATTATGGTATAATTTACTACTCTTGGTCTACAGGATGGAGGGCACCAATCCAGACGACTACCGACCCCCTGTCCCGCCCCACAGGAACTCGTCAACACCACAGCAACAATTGCCAATTCCACCACGAAACCCGAAAGTAAGATGACCCATTAATTAATCGCTAACAAGCTAAAAATGATATTACAAATAAGTAAATAACAAACATAATTTTTTCCAGATTTTGCCCGAAACCGTTATGCCACCAACCAGACGGAGTCACTCCAGGCATCAACCGAAGAAACATGACCGTGATTACGATTCCAGACGATCTCCAGAGAATGGCCGCCGCACAGACCGGTAAATAACAACTTTCCAGTCAAATTTGAGTAGCATAAAGCAACTATAACAAATAGATATTTAAGTATAAAATCTGATGAGATACTAGTTAGATCAGAAATACTTTGTTAAACAGAAGTTATAGGCAAAATCAAGTTTGATAACCATTAAATCGTCATAGATTTCCGATGTATCGTATATAGGTGTAAGAGCTCTTTGATATATTTGGGCCGGTACCACTGCAGTGATCGACAAGTGCAGCGGCGAGCAGTCCGCATTATCAACAGTCCCAATGCCACAGAGTCCCTTGAGCCTCTGCAATTGCGGAGAGATATCGCCTCTATGGCAGTCCTCTAATGCCTTTACCATGGAGAGTGCTCTGAAGAGCTTCTTCCAATTGATCCCACCTTGTCCCTTCCTCTACAGAATAACACGTGCTCGCCTTGGAAGTCACCTTCTTAGAGTCGTGGAAATACGCTCTCGAACCAAACGGTTTAGTTCTTCCTTCCTGTGCCGAGCAGTTAAAAACTGGGACTCACTACCAGCGCACGTGTTTCCCTCCCACTGTGATCCCGAGTCCTTTAAGCATCTCACTAAGCCGCCATAGTGTGGGACGCCATTCTGCAGTGTCTGCTATCGCAGTGACTATGGTGACCCCCACTATTGGATTCTGCTTGAGCTTACAGCTTACTGCTTCAGGCTGAGCAACTCTGCTCACTTTGGCAGGATATAAAAAAAAATACATTGATTGGTTTAAATTCGATGACGACTAAATTAGACTTATTTTATTTTCAGAATTATTGATTTAAACAAATTGGACGCCCCCTACCTATTGAATCGAGATATGAAAGATTACAAACGCGAACTAAACCCGGCCCTTCTCAGAAACGAACTCGAAGACAATCCAGTTGAAAAGCTGACAGACAAAGACGATTGCGCGCGACTATTCGAATTCGACAACGATGCGCCCCTCGTCATGGAGAACAAGGACTACAGAGAAATCGTCGGCCTCAACAGAGGCACTGACGACTCACGACGTACATTCGCCAAACCGGAAAGCCCCGACTACATGCATGACTCTGGAATCGGTTAGTGATATCAATGAGACAATATACTACGTCAGTGGTGATATTTACGATAAGTTATGGAATCAGGCGTTACTTTGCGGAAATCCATGACATTAAATGCTATGAAATATATTTAGCTTTAATTCCGCGAGACAAATATCCAGGTCTGAAAGCAGGGCACAAATCCCACCGTCATGCATACTCACATGCACATATGGGTATCATGCATATGTACACATACAAAACAAGTGAGAAATAATTAGCATGCCATGCAACCAAACCTATACTCGACACGTGTTTCGCCCCTCCACGGGGCATCCTCAGGAGATGTTGACTCGTCGAGCGTTTGAGCTCGAATGCGCGCAAGCGCACCGCTGTCGGCCCTTTATATACCGTTTCGATGACGCTATAATCACGATCGATACAATGTCACAACGACATCTGTGCCGAACTACCCGCAATCATACTTAGAAGTGGTGATGGAATTAAGTTTGTTTGGTCATTCAACAGTGTATATGCATTATTATTGTTATATTTTGATATTTCTAACTGTTCCAACACACTCATCCGGAAACCCTTATCGCAAACATGCAGAATGTTATAGGTATTGTATATATTTCATAGCATTTAAGGTGATATTTACGTTATTTACATCTGTCTTGCCTTCCAATAAAATCAATCACACGGTTTGTTACTTTATTTAGTTAGAATTAGATGCATATTGCTATGATCAATAATTTCTGTAATGTTTGTCTCATTTAAACGGAAGCCCAAGCAATGACGACTCAAACAGACGACCTTAAAGAAAGGTCAAAATCCAAAAAATGTTTTAACTAAGAAATCATGAAACTCTTTTTGATGTATATTGATAATTACTATTTTTATATTGTATATTCCAGGCCTACCTGAAGTACAAATGAGGCACAAGAATAGATCTAAAGAGTCAAAGGGCGATTTCGTGGAGGCCGCTAACAAGAATAAAGGTGAGAATTAAATCAAAGTCAGATCTTTGAGAAATTTCAGTTGAAGTTTAACCTTTTTTTGGGAGAGGAGAATAGGGAATATGCATGTCTTTCTTTTATTTCTTAATATGATCATATAAGTCTCCATAACATAGAAAAAAATATAAATAGGCTTGAAAATAGTCAAGCTAATTTTCAAAGTGAAATTTAAAACACCGACTAAATTTGAGCTATTCAAACGCCGCCATTTTTCGCGCGCTATTGACATAACATTTGACGTCATTGTCATTTCGTGTTTGTTTACTATTGAGTGTTTCAGTTATTTTATACCTATTTAAAGTTTTGATTGCTATAAAAATCATGGAAGAAGTTATTTTTTCTCAAAAACACTACTAACACAGTAGGAATTTTGACGCCGATAATTTCTTTAATGTAACAATCGACGTCACATTTCCTTTCGACCAATAGGATGCGTTTTGTAGGTTTAAATTTCCCTCCCTTAATGTTCACTTTTTATTTAATATTTTCTGGGTTTAAATAATCGCTAAATAAAAAAATACTTTTTATGTATATTGTAAAGACATTAAAAAATCTAGAAAAAAATGTTTGAGACAAATATATATTTTATGCATATTCTCTATTGCAATTTACTAGGAAAGCCCGTCTACACTGTAAGAAATTGTAGTTCAGACTTCCTAGACTTGAGTCTTAGCTTCAAATCGCTGCTATGAATGTTACAAATATTTGTACTTGCCACTTACGTTACCGCACTCAAAGGAGCAGGTGATGGTAAGCGATTACCGCCGCCCATGGTCACCCACGACACCAGAGGCGTCTCGAGTGCGTTGCCGGCCTTTGGGGGATGGGAAGGGGGATGAGAGGAGGGTTTGGGGTATGGGCCTCTGGTATCCTCACTCACTCGGTGAAACACAGCGCAAGCGCTATTTCACACCGGTTTTCTGTGAGGCCGTGGTATCACTCCAGTCGAGCCGGACCATTCATGCCGAAGCGTGGCTCTCCCACGGTATTTGTGTAGAGAAAATGCAATATCGCTAGACAACATCATTCAGAAATATTGCACATTCACCAAATTTTGTTAGTATTCATAGATCTTCTTTATAAATATACATTACATTATCATCAACCTATCGCAGTCTACAGCTGAACATAGATCTCTTCAATAGGGTAGATGACACCAGTCAAATTAGTTACTTTTTATCATCTGTCAAAACGATAAAAACGTAGGTACATAACAAACTTGCGACGTCACTGTTTTACACCAATCAAATTGTGCAATACATTTCAATGTTTATTTGATTAAAATTTGTAATAAAAATGTAAGGCTGTAATAATTATATTTTTCGCGACGTTTTGTAATATTCGTTTTAATGAAGGTAACATTGGTATTTATTTACGACTAGCTGACCCGGCGAACTTCGTACCGCCATATTTATGGACATATCTGTCGCAGCTTCGCACAGGCAGTGTACAGTCGTGGACAAAAAAAATACTTTTCCCGTTATCTTTTATTTTTTTCTTTCTAGTTAAAAAAGAATGAATTAAAATTGGACTAAGTGTAATTGAATTACAACTAAGTACATATTTTGACTTTCATCTCCTTTCTCCAGGAAACCGTGCTGAATTTCGGGATAAAAAGTATCCTATGTCCTACCTCGTAGTATGAACTCAAATCATGCCAAGTTTCATTTGAATCCATTCAGAAGTTTCGGCGTGATGCGCGGCCAAGAGACAGACAGACAGACAGACGGACAGACAGACAGAAATGAAAAAAAAATAGTTTTGGCTATAGTATCGATTATAGAGAGCCCTCCAAAAAAAAATTTCAAAATATCTTAAATGTACAGAATTGGACCTGTTACATTTTTATTATAAGTATAGATACAGTCATCTACCCTATTGCACGCAACTTGGATCGACCCTCAGCGATAATATACGTAGTGGTAGGTTGTAACACGTGATGTGTTGTGCAGGGAGTAGCTCGCCGGAGGTGAAGCGCGCCACGATAGTGGGCAACCCGATGTTCTCCCGCGGCGAGGACGGCGCGCTGCCACCCAGCGCGGACTCGCTCGGCCTCGACGACCTGCACATGGACTACGATCAGATCATGCATTATTTCCACAACCTCAAGGTATAAACCGCACACACCGTCCCACCATGCTTCTAGTGTAGTGTTGCTGTCGCTTGCATCGATACCCGCCCCGCGCCCGTCATCGGCCACCGCGCGGTTCTATCATATCTGTATCGTGTCTCGATGTTCGATGTACTTTCTTATGAAATATAGAGCCTCAATTTTGATGCATTTAATGAAATTAGGATAATATTTTATATGAGTACTTACATTTTATATGACTATACATATGAATGCCGTGCAGTATTATAAAACTTAATTATAATTGGTAAGGTTCATCATAAGTACCTACTCATTATTTCACACCCTGCAGCAAATTCGAATTTTCGGGTGAACGCCTAACACAACATTCCACTTTTCACCTCTCTCAAATCGTTATTTATTTTCTCATCAATGTAGAGTGCTAGAAAGCTGATTGTTACCTACCACTAGCATAGAAAGTAGAGTCTAACTTCACGATTAATCTTTTAGAAAATCTTATAGACTTTGCTGCAGAATCTGATATACTTATGTATTTTCAAATTTTTCGCAGGAATCAAACGCCTGAGTAGAGCAGATCATTGCAAAGATCCGGCAGATATTGTCTACGTTTAAATATCAGCATATCAACAAAGCTCCTCCGATCGACGTATACAATGCACCCACTGTTACGTCCGGGGCAGCCGGGCTGGGGGATAGTACTATTGACACTCACAACAACAACTCTTATACGACCAATGAGCACATTTACGAGAACGTTAACAACGGAAACGTAGTCGCACCCACACAAATGCTTTGCGACTCCATCGCTCATAAAAATAGCTTCATGAAAACACAGCTCAAATTCTTATTGGAGCACCTGAGCGAGGCGTATGAGTAAAGTTCTTGAAGTCAATGTATTATCCTCAAAACAATATGTGTCTAAAAGTGGATCCTTGCAGTGATCGAAATCGAAATTATACAAAATGTAACTGTTTTATACATAATATTATCGTTAAACATATTTACTCTAGTCATCTACAAAGCTGCACATATTTAAAGTACCTTATAATGAAGAATTGTGTGCATGTAGTTAATACTCATATGTCAATAAATATAATAAATATTACTCACGCGTTTCGTCTGTATATTGATATTGTTGTCATATTGTGTAAACAACGGGCTAATTTTTGTGTACACTTAAGGGCCGTGCATTCTTGCCTATGTCTTGTCTTGCGGTCTGAAGACACGCGTCATTATGTAATGTTCCCATACCAAATAAACTAACGTTGCATTCGTTCTCGATCTGTACATATTTTTCCACTAGAAGGTAAAAACGCTACCTCACTTTTGTCTTAACTTAGAGCTTAGCTAATGTACGCGAGATGAAAAGTGAAAATATAATATTTTATGAATGTCTGGTCGCAAAATCACTTTCATTTCGCCGCCTACTATTTATTGGATAATGAACACAACAGTTATTGTATTAAGACTGCAAATCGCCAGTTTCTAGGGAATATAGTATGTAAGTATAGTATTTAAGAAATACAGAACTAGTCAAATATATTATTCTTATAATTAATCTGAGCTAATTTATTTGCTCAATTCTATATGGTTCCACACGTACAGAAATGGCTTTATCGTCTTCTAGATCTGTCGTCGGAGTACTTTCGACACGTAAGTGTATTTAATTGTAAAATATATGTATTTCAGATGTTGAGATTAGTTTGTTTCGTTGACTGATTATATTTTTTATTAATAGGTACCTTTCCCAGATGTTGATTTTAAAAACATATACATGATATTAACAACAATTTTCAATAAGATGGCGCTAAATGGACCCACTGTTAACTTTGTAGGTATTTCACAAGTCCATTAAAATATATAATTTTAAAGTTTTGATAAAATGACTGCCAGGGATTGATTTTGTATGCAGTCTATTTTATAAATAAAAGGCCATATCATATACCTATAATAAATGTAACGCTTGTATGATATTGTAAACACATGATTAATTTATTGAAAATGTAAATTGCATTTACTTGTAAGTTAGTACGTTAGGCTTTGTAAATATTGTTATGAGTATGACGTTATATAATTTATAGGTACTTATGTGGATATGACAATGCAAAATAGAAAATATATGTGGTAGAAGTCGCTTATCATATTGAACGGAGTAGAGTTGCACACAGTATCATGAGATGTTTCATGTCTGTTACGATTGTACACTTAATAGTAAATGTTTTATCTTGTATTGTGTATTAATGTGACCCTAAATGTATTAATAGGAGCCAGATTACTGAAAATGTAACATTTATTTATAGCAACGATTAAAGCCTGTGTTCTCTGGTTCTGAACACGCTTGTACTATCAAAATTTATAAGTGATTAGGGTTGCCATCTCTGTTTTAAAGTACAGAAGTAAAATCTATCAAGTTAAACTATTTTATCCATTACGATCATAATTATAGATATCATAAAACTTTGAAGGTTCATCGGTAAGTGTTTTACGGATTAGTGTGGGCGCACACCGGAGTCGACAGACAGTCTCAGACGAGACAGTTTGTCGAGGCTGGACTAGGTTACCGTAAAAAGCGGTGTGTTAGGTGGAACCGTCGCTCACCTAGGCCGTTTCAGACAGACAGACACCGAATATATATTAATATTCAATATTATTAATAAATAAATTTTAAAAAAAGTAAGCAAACACTCTTTAAAGACGTAACATTCCTAAAATCAAATCGTCCCTTCTCTCTCTTCGACCGTTCGTTCGGTCTCATGCGGTGTGCGTCAAGACAACAGTCGAAAATCGTCTTGTCGCGGACGGTCTCGTAGAAGACCGTTTCGGTGTGCGCCCGGCGTTACTATTCAAACAGAACAATGACCAAAGACAACAAATACGGTGTCTCCCTCTAAAGCACAAATTATATCATACGTCATTATTAATAATATGGAGGTTCGTACTTTAAGTAACCGTATGATATAATACCGTATGATAATTGAATTAAAAAAACTCAAACAGAGGTGGCATTTCTACTTACAATATTCTCTAAAATATTAACTAGCGTGTTGTTTGGCTTTTGTCGTTAGGTTAGGGATGAGTCATAAGATACTAAGTACTCTACGCTGTAGTATTTGTTACTATAATACATTTGTTTTTGTTGAGTTTTTGCTATAATTGTAAGAAAGGAGTTTATAAAAATAATTATTGCTACAAGGGTTAATACATGTATGCAAACTGAGGCTTGTCACGAGAATCCTTTCATGAAATGTCAGATTTAATAAACCATTATTAATTTTACTGAGTTTTTTTATTATTATTATTTATATGTTGTAATCCCTATCTCTTTTCTTTTGATTGTTTACTTTAACCTGACGAACTCGACATTAAAAAGTCAGGCTTTGGCAGAAATGGGCTGGTTTGATCAGAGAATTACTACAGCCTCACGGCCTTCTCACCGAGTAATTGAAGTTACCGAAACAGATCTGGGCACTTAAAGGTTTAGAAGGTAGTAGAGCCACGCTGATTTCAGCACGAACGGACCAGCTCGACCGGGGCGGTACTACCCTCGCATAGTCAGCGTGAAATGACAGCGTTCGTGCTGTCGTGTTTCGTTGGTGAGTGCCAAACCGGAGGCCCAAATAGTCTAGTCACTTGTTGACTGGACTAAAAGATGCACAAGCATCACTAGGCCGCCATGGTGTGGGTCACCATGCTGCATTGTCTGCATTCGCAATGAGTATGGTGACCACCACTCTTCGATTTTGCTTATGCTTTCCATCAGGCAGAGTAGAGTTCTTTTGGCGGGCCATATATATATATATAAAAAAAAACTACACGAAAAAACCAAGACGACGTTATTACGTATATAAATAGTTTATTTCACTTTGTTCTCCTGGGTTACATCATCTAGTACCTACATTTTACCTACCTACATAGTACATAAGTACCTAAATTTTTGAATTTCCTCATTTCACATAGGTGACATCACGCAGATGAAATATTTCGACGTAAGCGGTGTCCTTGGAATTGATTCATCCAGGTTAACAAAGGCGACTTTTTAAGAAAATCGCCTTTAAGGTTTAGAACTCTAAGGTAGCCTATTAAATATGGCTTTTACTTGTAAGAATAGGAGAAAGGTAAATTTTCCACATAATTACAATTTTATTTTTGTATAATTTTAATCATCACACTAATATATAAATGCGAAAGTTTGTGTGTATGTTTGTTACTTCTTCACGCAAAAACTACTGAACGGATTTGGATGAAATTTTACAGTAATATAGCTTATACATTAGAATAACACATAGGCTACTATATGCCACGATAACCGACATACACGCGGGCGGAGCCGCGGGCAACAGCTAGTACAATTATAATTCACAATATCTTACAATTGGATTACTTACAATGAAAGAACAGAAGTTTAAAACCAATCATTTACTTTCACTACTTATGCACTAATTAACGCAATAATTTAATGGTATTTTCCGTACCAGCGATGGTCAAACGGCGACAACATCTTGTGACAATTACCCATGTTATTCTGTATTATATATTTCATCGTGTAGTAGTTTTGATTGTTTTCTTCCAACCATTTCTCATCTTTTGCTTTCTTTTCTAATATCTTTTGTGAAACTGCCTCAGCTTTGAATGGTAACCTTTCGGCTATAATTCTCAACATAGGTAAAACCTGTAAAATACAACAAATTTAGAGATAAAGAACGAACGGGCCGGCTCGACCGGGGCGGTACTGCCCTCGCACAGAAAATCAACGTAAAATGACAGCGTTCATGCTGTCGTGTTTCGTTGGTGAGTGCGGGACCGGAGGCCCAAATAGTCTAGTCAACAAGTTCCATACTTGTTGACTAGACCAAAAGATGCAGAAGCATCACTAGGCGGCATGGTGTGGGTCGCTATGCTGCATTGTCAGCATTCGCAATGAGTATGGTGGCCACCACTCTTGGATTCTGCTTATGCTTTCCATCAGGCAGAGTAGAATCGTTCACGGGCCATAAATAAAAAAGAAGTTACGAATAAATGGACTTTAATAATTATTTAGTATGGAAACGTTAGTGTAAGCTCCCACGACCACACATCGTAACGACATGGTCGAAGTCATGTACGAGGACATAGTTAAGGCTCTGTCTCGTACCAACACTTCTTATAAGGTTTTTCATGGGCGATTAAATGCGATAAAGGTGTACAAGAATGTGGTAAATTCATAGTAGGACAGTAGGATTTCTTTAGTAAGTGTATTATACTGTCACGATGTCAAGAAGAAAAGAAAATCAACGTGAAATGACAGCAGCAGTGCTGTCGTGTTTCGTTGGTGAGTGCGAGACCGGAGGCCCAATTAGTAGGTAGGTAGGTAGTAGGCCCAAAAAAAAAAAAAAAAAAAAAGAAGCAGTTAGTCAAAGGTGGTCTTTTTTTTAAGGTTAATTTGGCATTTAGGTGAAACCGTCACTTGAATTACTTGAAACATACTTCTTCCTATCATATATGTACCTAAATCAGGAATGCATTTTCTTGTTAGATAAACAGTAGTAAAAAGGTATGAAACAACTTACATCTTCTTTTCTCGAAACCACCTTTACAGACTTACTGCCCTCTCTATTACCATAGCAGTATAGAGCACAAGATGCTTTATGGATGACAAATTTCAAATCGATAATGTTTTTTTTATTTTTTTATTTTCTTAGATTATAGAGAGAATAATGGAGAGAAATAATGTAGATAAATAAAACTGTTACAATAATTACAAGTTTACTTAAACTACAAGCTCTCAATATATCACGTACTAGCTGTTGCCCGCGGCTCCGCCCGCGTGTATGTCGGTTATCGCGGTGATTCTTCAAAGTGATATAACTTTTTTATTTATGAACTACTTGAAATGAAACGAACACTAAATGTTAGTGGAGCAAACCGGAACGCATCAGTGAAAACCGCATTCAAATCAGTTAGGCCATTTCTGAGATTAGCATACACAAACGTACTGACAAACAGACAAAAATTCTAAAAATCATTGTTTTGGGTTCTATTATGTTCATAAAGCCCCTATAATAATTTATCTTAAATATCTACGAGTTACGATTTTATTTTATGTATTGACTAGCTGACCCACGCAACCTCGTTTACGTCTCCTATTATTGCTCGTAGCGTAATAATTTCCCTCCGTTTTTGTAACTTTCTTCATTGTTACTTCGCTCCTATTGGTCTTAGCGTGATGATATAATTATAGCCTATAGCCTTCCTCGATTAATGGGCTATCTATCACTGAAAGAATTTTTCAAATCAGACCAGCGGTTCCTGAGATTAGCGCGTTCAAACAAACAAACTCTTCAGCTTTATAACGACATAAACGAGGTTGCATGGGTCAGCTAGTATTAATATATATAGTATAGATTACACTAAGTTATTACACATACCTCCTCATAGTCACACTTCCCACCAACTTCCAAAATTATCCGACCAGCTTTTACAGGAGTAACATAATGATCAATAGCTCCTTTACCACCCCCCATACGTTGTCCTTGACCTTTTTTCGTAATAGGTTGCCAAGGTGGGTCTATCCTCCAAATTGCAAACATTCTCTTCTGGTCCAAATGTCGTGCAACAACAAGACGTGCCATTTCATAATGCTGATGAGCCATTCTACCTCCTCCTGTAGCCTGGAAAAATGAAATCACAAGTTATTCTTAGCTTTACTAATTTTTGTCTGCATGCACAAAGAGTATACTGATCATTTCATGTGGCAGAGTAGTCACTTTAACAGGTTCATAACAAAAAAATACACATATTTTTTACTAGCTGAACCGTAGCTGTAAGGCCGCGGGGCGAAGCTAGTCTAAAAAAGTAGCCTAAGTTACTCCTTATATCATCAGCTACCCATCAGTGAAAGTCCCGTCAAAATCGGTCCAGCCGTTCCAGAGATTAGCCATAACAAACAAACAGACAGAAAGATAGACAAAAACTAAAAAAAAAATATTTTGGTATATATTTGGTACTCTAATTTTATTTCGTGTGGTGACAGATGAAGAATATGGAGTGTTACCACACCTTTTTGAATGATGGGTGTCATAACTCATAAGAGATGACTAAGGGACCTAACTCCACAGGACAACATCACTATACAAAGAAAGGAAAACTTGTAACAAACCCTATACTAAACTGTCTGGTCAGCATGGTGGTAAGCTGTGGTAATGTTGTTGGTGGATAATATCTGCTGCAATGCATGGTTGGCCTAGTAGTTAAATCGGTCGACACGCCGCTTTCCACTGCTCCAAGTGTTGTGGGTTCAAATCCTACGTGGGACAACACTTTGTGTGATACACAAATTGTTGTTCTGAGTCTGGGTGTACTTTGTGTCTGTTCATGTATGTATGTAAAGTCCCCCGTGGCACAGGATTTATATTCCTAATGCAGGAGTTGTTTCAAGATAAAAAAAATATAATAGTTATTTTAAAAAAAATAGGTAGTTAATGAGTAATATAGTAGTCACAATTAACAATTCACATCAACAGGATTTATTTAACAATTAGTTTATTCACAATCTAATTGCAAGAACAATTCATTCACTAGTTTTGTTTTGACAATACTGGTCTGAGGAATAATTTATCCTGGAATTTTCAGTATCTACATTCATTTTCAACCTAGCAGTGGACTGTTAAGGGTTTTTGATGGATAATATTATAGTATTCACCATTAACAATTCACATCACATCAACAGGATTAATTTACCTATTAGTTTATTCACTTTCAGTTTAACTGTCAACAATTTTGAATTAGCAAAAATACTCTCTCTAAGTACTATATACCTATATAATAGGTACTTTTTCTTTTACACGAGTAACTATTTAAATTCTAAATAACTGGAATTTTCAATTGTTATGAACATTACTTCAAAATTGAAACCTACATTTACTTCACATGAAGTTGAATGGGCAACCTGTATAATCAAGACCTATTTCATGTACTTAGTATTTGGTAGTTGTATACAAAATACCTTCATACTGTATCAGATGTTGATGCCAACCAGGGATGTTGCGGATGTCGATTTTTCACATCCGCGGATGTGAATGCGGATGCGGATTTTCGATGTCTCACATCCGCGGATGCGGATGGAGATGTTTAAAATTTTACATAAATACTAGCTGATCCGGCAAACGTTGTTTTGCCATAAAAAATGGATTATAAAAAATAGATGTTGGTCGATTCTCAGACCTACCCAATGTGCACACCAAATTTTATAAAAATCGGTCCAGCTGTTTCAGAGGAGTATGGTAACTAACATTGTGACACGAGAATTTTATATATAAGATAATAAATTAATGAAGAACTTAAACAATAATAAAGTAATGATTAACTTGTTAAATTGAAAATTTGTGTATAATGCTTAATTTATTTTTAAATTTAGTTACTAACTTTAGTTTACTTTAGTAAATGCAAGTGAAGTTAAAATAGGAGGCTTATACTTAATAAAGAGTAATATTATATCTGATTCAAGGCGGTTATGCAAAGGTTCGTAAATACAATAATAATAAAACACTGCCTGGTGGTGTCTCAAATACCTCTCGATGAACACGCCACCATTTAAGAATACTTTTTTAGTGCGGTAAGAAGATAATTCCTAAGCATGGGATTCGGACGAAACTTAATGTCCCTGGTCCTACTTGTTACATATCCTTTTCCATGGAATCAGTCATTCTTATTCTTTTAACCAATTGGCATTAAGAGAACCGAAAACGTCATTTTCAGTAATTTTCATTATCAAAATGCCGTCTGTCTTCTTCTTTTCTTTAGTAACCGGTGTAAAAAAATTGTGCTTAAAGCGGGAAACTAAGTATGTGAGTGGAATAATAAAGAATATTGTTTTAGAACGATAAACTTTATCTACAATAAAACGTAATGCCGGTGTAACATAACGGCATTTATCTGTGAATTTTAATTTAATAAGCTGACCTAAGACCAATTTAAAGATTTATCAATAAATAAATTATTTAGACACAATGATCACTGTTTCACAATAACACATATCTATATATACGATACGCTATCCACAGCGCAAATAAACACATAATTATTTATTTACAAGAAACAAATGATGCACCATACACAACAAACGCGTCCGATCTAGTCACCAAATTTTTCGCTCGCATTGGTCATTGATACGTGCTAACAGCACGTGCTATTCGCTGGACACCGCTCAATTTCTTTCTTGTCACAACTTGTATCACATGCGCATCCGCATGAAAATCCGCATTGATTATTGCGGATGCGGATGCAGATGTCAAAATGTATGCGGAAGCTCCGCTTTTGCGGATGCGGATGCGAATATCCGCAACATCCCTAATGCCAACCTCAATTTATGCAAAGCTAATTCATACTTACAACTACACCATATTGTTGCAATTGCAGAGTAGTATGTAAAGGCTCCGGGCCTCTCATGTATCGGAGACGTTTTTGCATTTTTGGTGGTTTTAAGTTTGAGGGATACATGGGCACTTTGTCATAGACACGTAGTCTTTGACGCTCGGGGATTTCAATATCTGAAATAGCAAGCAATATGAAAAGTTAAATAAGGAACTTGACTTCATAATTTATTTATTTTTTATGTGATTTACTTACGGTCATAGTTCTTGGGTGGAGGAAAGTATTTAATGCCAACAGCTGTGACAACCTGAGCACTTTCCGGGCGTAATAGACCTGAAATAGGTTTATATTTAACGATTATTTATCACAAGATTTTACGAACATTTTAAAATAAAAAAAAGATTGTCTCTAACCTACTGTTAACCGGATCGATTGTAACAACATCGTAATTTTTTTTTGTCTGCGAATAAATATGCCAAAATTTATTTTATTTAACAATTTGCTATTACATTTAATATTTTAATTTTATTAGATATTTTTGAGGTTAATTTCCTTCCTTTTCTTTCTTTTGACAACTGTCAACATACTCATCATTCTGTGACTGTCAATAGACTAGAGGACTAGACAGAGACCTTTGAAGTTACGCATATTTATTTGATTGATAATAGGTATTTGGAATAGGTACATGCATACAGCGTACCTACTGCAAGTCTTGTCATAATTTAGGACATGCAGTCTCAAGTCTCAATTAAAATAAATTAAGTAATATGAGAAAATAATAATTTGGATATGATATTGAAAATTTATTGTCAGGGTTAAAATACTTGATGTCACGCTTGTCATGGCGAGTGGCAGAACGCACCGTGAGGCAACCCTGAGGGCTGCGGCCGGTGTTGCCCAAATCGTCGAACAAATCTGGCGCCTGGGTCTCGAGGTGGCTCTGCACAAATCCGAGGCTTTGTTTTTTTACGGGCCTCGGAGCAAGTCAACTGATCGACTCAGCCTTATTGTAGGAGGCACTCGCATCGGCATCAAGCCCTTTATGGTGTATTTGGGGCTCGTACTAGACGGCCGATGGAACTTCGGATACCACTTCCGAGGTCTGGTTCCAATCCGGTAGGCGCAGCATGTGCATTTGCACGGTTGCTGCGAAGCACGAGGGGGTCCGATGACTAATGCTGGAGACTTTAGTTATGCAACCGCAACGGGTACTGGCCATCAGGTACATAAGGGGGTACCGCATGATCTCTTTTAAGGCAGCAAGTCTCCTGGCCAGAATTCCACCTGAAGGGACCTGGAGGCGAGAGCCCTTGCGGCTCTTTATCAGTGGCGCAAGAAGCCAACGCCTGAGGGCCACCATTGCGATGACCAAACCGTGGGCACGGCTCTATACACGCTGGCAGAATGTCGGGCGTGGAGGGAGCCGAGGCGTGATCTCGTGGCGACCATCGGGGTGGCATTCTCTCGTTCGTTAACATGATTGCGGCCATGTTGCGGAGCGAGAGCGCGTGTAACTCCGCTGTTTCTTTCTGCAAGCAAGTTATGCTTGCCAAAGAGACTGGGGAGCAGGACCGGTTGAGGTTTAGAACTCTACCGGCCCGCCAGGCCGGGGAACGGGTCAGGTAACGCGGTGACTTGGGCGTTGGTGATCTCAGAAAAATCTCCGTCCTCCATAAGCGCAAGCCTGAGGGTGATGGATGGTCACCCTAGCAGAATCAGGCTCGGGTCGAGGCGCGGACGCTGTGGAGCGTACGTGCTCCGGGGGATAGTAACGGGAACATCGGGGTTTCCACACAGTAGGGGTCTATCTACGAACCGTGGGTGCCCCGAGGTACGTCGGGGTTCCAGGGTTTTCTTTGCTAGGGTGCACCACCTGATTCCCCGGCTTCTAGTACCTGAGACGGCGTGTGGTTTTAGTCGGTTCGAGTCCGACATACCACTAGGTGGTGTCCGAGGGGATTTCCGCATGAGAAAAATAAAGGGTTAAAATACATTAAACTTCTATATTTAGTGGTATTGTTTAAACTCAAGATCAACTTAACAGGTCAAATACTAATACAAAAAGAGAGAATTCAATGAAATTATGACTTACAAGTAATGATAAGTCAAAATCACATAAGAAATATAACGTATGCTACAAGCTAATCGAAAAAAAAATGTTTGATACGTCTTTTTAAAATCTACTTTCATTTTGCGAATTATTTAGTTGTAGGGTATACTGATAGGAATGCCAAACTCAATAATCCTAAATTAGAGATCACTTTACTATGAGCACATATATACAGATAGAAATCTGCGGGATTGCTACCATGTACCTTTTTGTTAGTGAGTATCCGATATTTCGGCGCTGTTGCAAGCGCCATGATCACGGAGTAACTGAAGATCTTTCGGGTGGGATGCAATAAGTAGGTCAATGGTGTGATGTTATTGGCAGACATATAGGTCTACCCATGGGTCTACCCTCTTTCGCAGTCTTTTACTACGATCGCCCCCGGTACCACTGTTCACTAACTCACTATTTACTCGTAATTGTTCTCGACACACAACACTAACAGTATCTGATCGCGAAACTATATTTTGTTGATTACGCTGATTTTTGCACATTCGAATCACGGAATTCCAGACATTTGACAATTTGAACCCATCCTCACGATTGAAATTTTTGTGTTTAGTAATTTCAATCGCTTCCCTGGCCAATCTAGGTATGTAGTGGCGTTCTGTCGTAATTATCTGTCGGTTATGAAACTCAATCCAGTGATTTGGGCCAGTTTGGGCCCGAGTCAATCAAATGCTTCGCGATTGCCGATTTCTGTTGGTCATTGTTTTTGACCGGATACTCACTAACAAAAAGGTACATGGTAGCAATCCCGCAGAGATCTATTTTAATGTTACTGACCATGAAAGTTTAAAACAATACACATATACAAAGTCCAATTCTTTCATAAAACTAATGCTTAGCCATATGAACTATGAGTACGACTCGAGAAAGGTAGTCGTGGTAGTTTGGCTATGTTCATATGTGTTCCTTGTGCGGACTGCGAATACCGGATGAAAAGATGAGTTCAATTTTTTTTTAAAAAAGCTTTTACTTTCTCTTTACTTATTATTTGGACCTGTAGTGTATATAGATAAATACAGACATGCCCACTGGTGGAGCGAGCGGTGGTGGGGAGTGCGGTCGGGCAGTCGCTGCACGGACTCGGAGGGACTGCACAGTGCACACTCTCGGCTAGTCCACCGTGTGTCCAAACTGTGTTGCTTACTACGTACCCGGTGGCACCCCGGTGCGGTCGATTTCCGTTATTTGCCAATTATAACAAGGGGGACGAGAGCAGATCAAGTCAATGCATCGCTTAAAATATCGTATCTTCGGCCACATATAACGAAGTGTGAACTTAAAACCAATAAGGGGATAGAGCCACGCAAGCTAGGTGAGCCACGCTGATTTCAGCACGAAAAGGCTGGTTCGACTGGGGCAGTACTACCTTCGCACAGAAGACCAATCTAAAGTGACAGCATTCATGCTCTCGTGTTTCGTTGGTGAGTGCGAGACCGGAGGCCCAATGACGCAGATGCATCTCAATAAGCCGCCGTCGTGTGGGTCATCTTGCCGCATTGTTGCATTGTCTACATTTGTAATGACTATGATCACCACACTCTTAGGTTCTGCTCATACTTTCCATCAGGCCGAGACGAGTAGAATCACTTTGGCTGGCTCACATATTAAAAAATGTATACTCTAGCGACGATAATAGGTAATTTTTAACGATTTGCTCGATAATAAAAATGGTGAAATTGAAACATAAAATGTCCGTGTGAGTCTTAATAATATTTGTGTATTTGTTCAAAAAAATAATAAAAAAGGTATATCCTGATAATATGCTACTAATAAATTGGTTCGTTGACACAGTTGTGAATAGAGGGCAGTAGGTAACTTTTCCAACGGAATTTCTAAATTATTTGACTGGAATTTTTGAATTCCGTCGCAAAACTATGCAACGTTATGAGGTTCAAACAATTAATTTTAAAACAAAGTAAAATTTTCAAATGTAAAGCTCCAGACAAATTATCGGACGCGGCTGACGGACGCGACTTACAGCCGCGGCTGACGGACGCGACTTACAGCCGCGGCTGATAATGTGCACAGTCTCTTCGGACGTTGCTTTCGGACGTTTTCAGTGTTGCCACTTTAGTGATTTTAGACCACAGTTTTAGACAGAGATTTTCCAAAAAAAAAAACACTGAAAAATAATGTAATGACTTTGTTGTAATTGACTCAGTGATTTTGTCACTAGATTTGATGAATTTTAGAAGTTAGACAGAGATATTCTAAAAACAATCACTGAAAAATTATATAATGACTTTTAGTACATACATTTAAAATATCTCAATTAATTTAGAAAATACATATTTTCCAACCCTTTTACCCTTCGGTAAAGGCCCTAAGAAATATTTTTGGCTTAGTAAAATGTATACTTTGCTTTGCCGAGTATAATTACCTTTACAGTAGGTAGTAGAGCCACGCTGATTTCAGCACGAATGGGCCGGCTCGACCGGGGCGGTACTACCCTCGCACAGAAAATCAACGTAAAATGACAGCGATCGTGCTGTCGTGTTTCGTTGGTGAGTGCGAGACCGGAGGCCCAAATAGTCTAGTCAACAAGTTCCATACTTGTTGACTAGACTAAAAGATGCAGCAGCATCACTAGGCCGCCATGGTGTGGGTCGCCATACTGCATTGTCTGCATTCGCGGTGAGTATGGTGACCACCACTCTTGGATTCTGCTTATGCTTTCCATCAGGCAGAGTAGAGTCATTATGGCGGGCCATACATAAAAAAAAAAAAAAAAAAAAAAAAAAACCTGTTTTGAAACGTAGCTTTAGACATACAATAGACTTATTAAAGAGTCGAACTAGCAACAGCAAGTCGTGGTACAATAGATTGGCAGCAAATTTAAGAATGTTTAAGGTTTCAACCATAAATATACTCGAAAAAACAAGTTGTTGTAAGGTTTCTATGTTTATACATTTTTGAAAATATTTAAATTATCAAGATACATCTACATCCACAAAGATAATCGATCAAGATGAAGAAAAAATAACAGCAGAAGTATTTGAAGTTGATTTTAAAAACATAATACCGGGCGCATTAATGATACTAGATAACAATAAACCAGAAAGTAAAGTGCCAGAACCTTATAGTAATGTCCCACGTCGTTAGTTTTAGTAAATATACTAGCTGAGCCTCACCGTGTTCCCCGCGGTTATTGTTGTAAATGCGAGTAAAGCCGCGAGGCGAAGCTAGTCTAAAAAAAGAAGCCTAAGTTACTCCTTGTATCATCAGCTATCTGCCAGTGAAAGTCCCGTCAAAATCCGTCCAGCCGTTCCAAAGATTATGCGGAACAAACAGACAGACAGACAAAAATTAAAAAAAAATGATATTTTATAAAAAGCGGTTATTTTAATATTACAAACAGACACTCCAATTTTATTTATTTGTATAGATAATCACATAAATGTAAGAAATTGAGATAATTCCACAATTTTCGTAAAGTCATTAAAAAGTTAAGTTTTCATTTGTATAAGTTTTAAGTTTACAAAAGTAACCTTCTGGCAACACTGACACGGACGCGACAAAAACATCCAGCGCTCCAAATTCCTTTCGGACGTCCGAAGGCTCAAGGTCAGTCAAAGGTTACGTCCTAGACTTACGTCCGAAAGGAATCTGGAGCGCTGAATGTTTTTGTCGCGTCCGTGTCAGTGTTGCCAGAAGGTTACTTTTGTAAACTTACGCAAATGAAAAGGTTACTTTTTAATGACTTTTCGCTTCACTTTCTGGTTTATTGTTAACTAGTATCATTAATGCGCACGGTATTATGTTTTTAAAATCAACTTGAAATACTTCTGCTGGTATTTTTTCTTCATCTTGATCGATTATCTTTGTGGATGTAGATGTATCTTGATAATTTAAATATTTTCAAATATGTATAAACATAGGAACCTTACAACAACTTGTTTTTTTCGAGTATATTTAGGGTTAAAACCTTAAACTAATTTTTCAGTGATTTTTTTTAGAATATCTCTGTCACTAAAGTGGCAACACTGAAAACGTCCGAAAGCAACGTCCGAAGAGACTGCGCACATTATCAGCCGCGGCTGTAAGCCGCGTCCGTCAGCCGCGTCCGATAATTTGTTTGGGGCTTACCCTCAAAATCGCGTGTAAAAAAAATGTTTCGAATGACAAGTAATTAAGCGCAGGGTCAAACATTGAAAGTCGCTGGAGTTACAGTTACAAAGCACACAATGCTCATCGCACGGGTAATTTTATGTTGCCTTTGACATATCTTCGAAACCAAATTTGGTCGCGTTTACACGTGATCGGCAGAAGTAATTTATTTTGGAACTGGACTAAACTAATGTTATACAGATAAAAGATTTAATTTTATTGCTTGTTACTCATTAGGTTTTAAAAGTTCGTTCACCATTAGATAGCTGCATCTCGTAACATAGGCTATATTTTACTTCCCTTAAAGAACCCGTGTGAAGCCGGGGCGGGTTGCTAGTTTAATATAAAGCAGTGTACGGTATTTCAATAAATTCAGTGCTTCATTTGCTTACAGCATTTATACCTGAAAAGGCAGCTGAACGGGCGGAAAGCGTGATCGGAGTAGAGAGAGACCGAGTTTGAGTAGTGTCTATCTCTCTCACGCAAGCTTCTGATTGGTTAGTTCATTATCCGCCAAAGCAGTCATGCAAATTGATATGTGCATCCACCAATCGGAATCTTGCATGAGAGAGACAGATACTACCCAAACTCAGTCTCTCTCTCTCTCTCTCTCTCGACTCCGATCACGCTTTCCGCCCTTTTGGCTGCCCTTTTAGGTATAAATGCTCTAAGTTCATTTGAATCCACGACGCCAATATTTAAAATTAATGGCAACACTTGAAATACATGTCGCAAGCTGTCATGAATTCATTTAAACAAACTTCAAAGTTGTTTGTTATTAAACACATCAGCTTCAAACAGTTTGTTGTTGAGTAACCGGCTTACGAAGGATCTGTAATTTTTCGTGCGATGATTGTCTGTTTACTACTAAATTTATTAGTGATGAAGTGGTAATTTTTGAAATAATAAATTTTATCAATAAATAAAACAGAATGGAATTCCAAACAATGCTTCGTTTACAGAAATGCCTGTATTTTAATTTTTACTTGTTTGTGATTTGGTTTGTCGTTGTTGGATTCTTTTTATATACTAGGGTAAATCCAATTGTATTGTTTAATACATTTTTTAGATTGCAAATGATAATTCTAATAAATGAAAAAAAGTATGCTTTTTGTTGCAGTTGAATATTCTTGGCCATTTAACAAAATATTTATCACTGACCGTGTATACGTTACTTATTGTGATCGAATCTCCAAGAATATACCTTGGTCATTACGGAAATCTATCATGCAGGGTTAGTAACATTAAAAGAAAGAATTTTTAATTTATATTTAAGAAATACTAGATAATAGCTTTTGCCCGTCTCCGTCCTCGTGTATGTCGGTTATAGCAGTAAAAAGTAACATAAGTCCTTCCTCTAATATCAAAGTATCTCCAGACCAAATTACATTGAAATTGAATAGCTGTAAATGTGTAGAAGACAGACAGAGTTATTTTCGAATTTAAAATAATAATATGGAAGTATGTATTAACAAAACTAATTGACTCAATTGAACAAATCTAAAATGTGATAAATATAATTAATAATTATTATGTCTCATGAAATAATGCTGGCTGTTTGTCTGTTGAGTAGTGTTGAGACTGCACGAATTTTGTGAGGATGCCTGAAGTCAGTCAGCTGCTGACCTCAACCAATGAAACCTGGAAGAAACATCTTACAGCAACTTAAAAACACTATACTTGTATACATAATCATAGTTGTGATTCTCTTCTTGTCACTAACACAGACAAAGGAAGCACACTATAAAGGACAACAGCACTGCAAAAAGAGAATGAAATCTTAAAACAAACTATACCAACTTGTCTAACTAGTGTGTTATAATAGTCTAGTAGGCCAAAACAAAAAACAAAACGATAACATGAGAGTGCCCTGCCTCGGCATGAATAGGCCAGCTCGACCGAAGTGATACCACGGCCTCACAGAAACCCGGTGTGAAACAGCACTTGCGGTGTGTTTCACCGAGTGAGTGAGGATACCAGAGGCCCATCCCCCAAAGGCCGTCAACGTACTCGTGACGCCTCTGGTGCAACACCAGAGATAATCGCTTACCATCAGGTGATACGCCTGCTCATTTGCCCCCATTCCATAAATTAAAAAAATACATGTGGCACTCCGGGACTGCCGCGATAAAGCTGTTGCATAGCATTTTTTATCAACTTATGCAATTATATTTTTTTTTTAAGCAGTATGTTCGTGCGTGACACTGACACAGATTCGTTGATTCGTCGTTCGGACACAGATGCTTTGATTCGTCGAATCTGTGTCGCTGTCGTTTCTGTCTCTGTCATCAAACATTCGTCGTTCGGAGCAGCTCGTCTCGATCCGTGCGAGCTTCGGGTGTCAGGTTCTTTTGTTACGTTACGGAATTTCTGCACAAAGGCCCCAAAGCCCGCGATAAAAGCTATGCAATAGCTTAAAAAAAATACACCTATATACTTTCTCAAACCCAGACTGTTTTGTCTGTCTGTCTCAACAGACAGACAGAGACAGTTCGTTCATTCGTCGTTCGGAGCAGCTCGTCTCGATCCGTGCCAGCTTCGGGTGTTAGGTTTTTTCGTTACGGAATTTCTTGATTCGGTCGCCGCGCTCAAAGTTATGCAATAGCTTAAAAATAAAAACTTCCTTTCCAAGGAGAGATTTATGTCCTACAGCGGACATATAAAAGCTGTATTTGATAAACAATAATTATAAAAACTGATTTCAGTTTTAAAATATCTTCATTCTCATCTATGTTGTAAACTCATATAGATTTTACTTCTTTACAGGTACCAGAGTTGGCAGGATTTTTGATGTTGACTGTCCTTATGCAGTTACCACTAGTCAGTTTCTTTTTATTTAACCCTTTCCTGCTAAGTACTCCTATGGAATTAACTTTACATGCCATGCTGTGCATTTTCACAATAACTGAAGTAGTCTTAAGTTTTATTGCCCTTAAGCAGGCATCTGATTATGCAAAGAGCATTTACTTGTCACAAACAAAAGATAGATGATTATAAGCTGTATGCTTTATATCTATTATCTATACTAATATTATAAACGCGAAAGTTTGTAAGTATGGATGGATGTTTGTTACTTTTTCACGCAAATACTACTGAACGGATTTGAATGAAACTTTACAGTAATATAGCTTATACATCTGTATAACACATAGGGTACTATTTGCCGCGATAACCGACATATACGCGGGCGGAGACGCGAGCAACCACTAGTATTATATAATTCTTATATCATGCTGTTTGCTATAATGAACTCTACAACTGTCTTCACTGTTTTTTTAATGTGTGTTATGGTAGACGTATGTGCAAGTCTACGTAAAGTACATCTCCAAAGGGAGGATGCTACAATGTTCATAAAAAGGAGTAGTTTTTGCTTCACGTATGAATAGATTTCAATCGTTCTATTGTTTAGTAACAGTCTTTTATTACTACTGATATGCTTGACTGCTTCCTGTTAGTAGTTCCACTCATTTAATTTAGATTATAAGTTTTATTGCGAATTAAACAACGACTACAAAAATGATAGTAAATGGCTTAAATGCTTTGTGACTAATGTATATGAGTTGGAAGGTATAAAGAAAATAATTAGTAGTACAGTTTACATGAAAAGACTTTTATTTGATGTTGTCACACAACATTAAATGCTCACATTATAATAATAGAGGACTAATAATGAAAATGTATGAAAGCAAAGCTTTGATATTTAAAAATATACAAGTTATTCAGAATAAACATGTGGGTTAACATAATTTTGACCTAAATAAAGTATAAAGGATATCGGCAGTACATACTAGATAATTAAAAGATAAACTAGGTATTACACAAATGATAAACATTTGTAATCTGTAATCTATCACATAAAAGATTACAACTCGTAAAACATACCCAAGGAGCACCTCTATTTAATACCCTATGTGGTACTTTAACTGGTCATCAGAACTAATAGGTACCTAGTTTAATTGTATCAAATATAACCTCTTGGTAAAAATTATGCATTGAATCTTAGAAAATAGTACAACTTTGCCCTTATTTATTTCTCAAGGCACTGGACATTTGACTGTTATTTTTTCTAAATAAGAAATAAATATTAAATAAAAATAACTGGACTATGTAGAACTGCAATATATAGATGCAATTTCACATGATATTAAAATAAATAAAATATTCTTGTTTCTAATGTCTAAGAAATAGCTTTTAGGACATATTCTAACACAGCACTATTGTATATTCTTAGGCATTAAGATATAATATTTGGTATATTAATACTATATGTACACAATTCTGTTTCATACAGGATCACATCCCTAATTACTTTTAAATTTAAAAAATATAGTTATTTCTTTCTCATATCTTTATAATGTTGAATTCTAAGGAATATTGTTATCTCTAAGGAAATCATCAATTTTACACCTAATTAAATGTAATTTTGCATTATAAGTTTCTGAAATTTGTATATATTCTTCCACATTGTCAATTTCCATGGATGTCATTAATTGTGGCAGGTCCGGAGACATTTTGCAAAGAAACTGAAATATAACACAATGAAAAATTTAAATTTCACATCTTAATTTGAGAATTTCCTAAACGAAACACCAGAAAAACACACACCATTCACCATTTAAAAAGCGATTAAAGTCTAATACTTGGTTACATTTATATGACTTAAGCTTTTAATCTATACTAATATTATAAACGCGAAAGTTTGTAAGTATGGATGTTTGTTAGTCTTTCACGAAAAAACTACTGAACGGATTTGAATGAAACTTTACAGTAATGTAGCTTATACATCAGAATAACAAATAGGCTACTATTTGCCGCGATGACCGCGATGATACACGCGTGCGGAGCGAGCAAAAACTAGTATTTAAATATATCAGAAAAATTATGCTTACAGAAAATAATTGTTGGGTGATCCAGCCATGGTATTGTTTTACAGAGCCCTCATATGATTTTGTGAAGATTTCTTTCATATTAACATCACTTGGGGGTATTTGCTCTTTCAATTTACTAACAATTTCCATGAATATTAATTCAAAGAAAAATAAAGCCCTGCAATATAAAAAAAATACATATTTAATTTATTTACATTTGAAATTGTACACTTTCTTGATTCCTTACAGATAAAATAACATGGTCTGCATTTTCAGAGAGTATGGTGGGTGGCCCTCATTTTTGCTTTTTTTACTCATGCTTTCCAACAGGATGAGTACCTAGTCAGTTTGGGGGGCTTTAAAAAAAAAGTTTCTAAAGAAAGTGAGTGAGGAAAGATCACTCCTACCATAATTGTAGGATTGTGTGATTGTGTTATTATTATATATTTGCTTAAGTGTAGTCACATCTAAACGTCAGGCAAATCAGAGGTATGTTTAAATAAGTGATCGCGTTAATTCCCATAAAAATAATAATTATTATATCATGAACACGAAAGTTCAAAAGTTAGTAATTATGTAGTCATGTCTGTTAAATTTTTACATTCTGTTAATTTGATATAAGGCAAGCCTATTAAGATACTTGAGAGATTTGATGAGTAACTGGGGACTAAATTGAAAAAAGAAAGTAACAAGTTAGGGTTGTTATTTTAAAAAAAATATACTCAAGCTATTGCTGAAAAGCCTGATTCATCTGAACACCCTAAGTACTACTACTGTCTAGAAAAATTTTAAGACATAATATATGTCAGTCACATAGAAGATTATCAAACACAAAAAATCTATATATATAAAAGCGAAATACCACTCACTTATTAATCACCAAATCTCAGAAACTATGACACCTACAAACTTGACATTTGGCAGGTAGGTTCCTTATAGGGTGTAGACATCTGCTAAGAACGGATTTTACTAAACTCCACCCCTAAGGGGGTAAATCAGGGGATGAAAGTCTGCGTGAGCGAAGCTGCGTGCAAAAGCTAGTTATTAATAAAATGCAATACCTATTCAGCCATAGAATGCCTTCAGATGCAGTATTTTCGCCTTTAGCCTTTTCATTGAGCATTAACTCCAGTAAACAAGAGTTTTCATCGTATTTATAACATTTTTTTATTTTCTGCAACACAAAATTAATTAATTAATTTACCTTATATAACTAAAGTGTTCAATTTAGTTACCATAAATTTTATTAACTTATAAAATATATATTATCAACTTCAACTTTGTTTTACAGCTTTGTAGCGGAACTGTAACCACAATTTCATCATTATGATTATAAATATTTTAATTAATTCATGTGAAGTAGTTAACTATTTTATAAATACATTTTTAATAATGAAAATAATACTTACATTGATATTTCCTTGCATATCGACGGTTACAGGCGTAAACATCTTGCCAAGACGTTCTGAAAATTAAAAAATCTAAAGTTCATAAAGACTGATCAAAAACATTACACGAAGGTTTAGAAAAAAGTAACACGTACCCACTATAGCTACTAAATCCAATGAAGCTTCCACAAATGCCATAATATTTAATCGTTCATCGATAACAGCAGGAAAATGTTTTACTGTGAAAAAAAAACGTTCACTGGTGCAGGGACTTGCCATTTTTAGTGCAGATACGAATAACTTGATATAATATTTTTTATTTTTAACAGACCGTCTTATTTTTTAACTATCACTTACATTCACAAAACTATACGTTTAAGTCACTTTTGTCTTTGTCCCTAAAATTGAAAACATTTTATCTTTGAACTTAATGTCAATTTTCCAGTTGCCCACTGTCTATTAGGGTTACCGCGTTATGAAATATGCACACACCAAAAGTCAATTAATTCCTTTTTCACCATTCTTTAATATACCTTCTTCTAGCTTATATTATACCTATAGATTAAAGAGACAGCTCTGTATAATAATCCATTCTTTTAATACTCTTCCATATCATTGTTTCAAACGTTTTCTTCATTTATTGTCAACTTTCTTAATACTGTTATTGCAAGTCCTAATATGAAAATGTCTGTTTTAATACGTTGCCTAAGTCATCTTCCACGACTATTGTCAAAACTTTAGTTTTAGGCGAAAATGTAAAGGGTAGTAAGAATCTTTTTTCTGGCACTAAATTAGTGAATTCATACGAATCTAGTACCATTCCATTTGATTCATCTCTGACTTCAACTATTCTGAGACCAGCAGTTGAAATAATCATCATTTTGTTTTTATCAAATTTTAAATACCTCGTTATGGCTTGTCTTTCTCTACCGAATTCATTATTGAACCACCGATGGTAGGATAACAATACTGCGCAATTTCTTGTCCAATATATCGAATCATTTCCATTAGTCCTATTTATGTTTCTCTTTGAATCTGAAAGTCTATTAGTCATACTTGAATAAACACTGGATGGTCTTGTTATAGGAGTGACATTCGGGCTTCTTCTTATAATATCTGATTTGGACATGGATGCAAAATTGCCAAGTGTAGTTTTACTTCGTGGTCCTAAGACTCGTAAAGGCTCAGCTACATTCATTGTAACACTTATGTTGCGTTGTAGAGAAACCGTGGAATGTTGCACTGGTTTTCCGTTGTAATTGTTCATGCTATCTTTAATTAAAGCTGATCTTTTTTCTCCAACCACAAACACTCTGTCAATGTTGTCGAAACCTCTACCCATTATGCCATCTTTAGTATGCCCAAGATCAAATGTGTGACCAAGTTCGTGAAACACTGATCCCAAAGTAGTTGCGAAACATCCTCCCAAAGTCCCACGATAGCCACTGTCATCCATAAATCGTCTCGTGTTTACCGGTGTTGAATCTAAAAATTTTGGGATGATATCATCAACGTTCATTGGCCATGTGTATAAACAAGCTGTTCCAAATAGGGCTAATCCGCCACCTCCCAACGCTGCATAGGCTTCTGTTATAGACGTGATTTCTTCGTGTGTCATAGGTTTATCAATATCAGTACCCTTGAAACGAGTGCATGAAATAAAACCCAAAAACTTTCTGTCGTTACTTCCCAAATCAGACAACATTAATTCTCTTCCAAAGTGAGACCACAGTTCTGTTTGTTTCATTTTTCTTGCTTTATTAACATTGAGATTGCTTTTAAAGATTAAACATTCTGGTTTTTTTGTATCAACTTCATGTTCTAGTTGAAATGTTTTTCTTCCGACACCACTTTCAAAAAGTTTTTCAGCTGTTAGACTCTGAATCAATTTAGAACCTAGTGATATTCGGGCACATGCACTTTCAATAGAATTTTCTATATCGGGTGGACTTTGAAAACAACCGTCATGTCCTTGACATATAATATACACGGGAGTTACGCGAAGATTTGTTTTTCTTGGAGTATAATCAAGTAATAATGTTAAATGCTGCTGTTCTGCGTAATCCAGTTCTATAACGTTCTCTCCTTTTTGAAGTTCTATAGTCATTTTGAATTCTCCGTTGTAAACAGTCCATTCTGATTTAATTTGAGTATTTCTACTTTTTACTGTACATATAAGTTTTTCGTGATTGTTAGAATTTCCCCGAGTTATTATTCCTTTTATTAAAACAAGTGCATAGTTTATGACGTCACCATTTTGAAAATTTGTTATGAAAATTGATGAGTTGTTTTCAGTTTCGTTTTCTTCATTTATTCGGTTGTCCATTACCTGAAAACCGTTTTATAACACATTACATTATTTATCGCTTGACCTTCATCATACTTCAATACGCAGTTTCCTCGCTTTCTTTTAGTAGATCTAACAGCACGTAATTTCACGTAATTAAATTCAATAATGTCACTCAGTTACAAAGTTAGGTATATTACATTTTGTTTTCAAGCTGTGATTTTAGGAATCGTCAGTAGATGTTATGATATGAAGCGTATCACTTTATTTTTATCTCTGCCAAGCGTTAAAGGTCATCGTAAATGAATAGATTCGCACTGTGTAGAAGTGACTCACCATGATGCGGTTAGCGTGGAGCGCGCAGAGCCGGCGCGGTGGGAGGACTGTGGGTGCGGGCGGCGCGGCGTGAAGGCGACTCGGCGACCATTTGCAGCCAGCGTGCAGTGCCGTTCCTCCTCGCTTCTCACTAAACTTGGTCGAACGTTTGTGTGGCTGGAGTGCGCATGCCCGCCGATGCAGACCGACGCGCGTCGGTAACGATTGCGCTTAGCAGACAGGTACGCGACTAGCTGTCTCCATGAGCAAGAGGGAAATTTGAACAATGCAGTAAACACGGATGGGAATGCGCCACTATCGTATATGAAATCTTTGTTGTTTGTTTTGCGATGTGTTTGTTTACAATTAAGCATAGGTACTGCAATGAAAATAGTCTGTATGCCGCCGTATGTGTGCAAACCTAAATCTTATATAATAATATGAATATATACCTAGTTCTCTAACGAGGTGGCTTGACGGTTTCACTTCTTTTTAACCAACTTCAAAAAAGGAGTTGGTTATCAATTCGACTTTTTTTATGTTTGTTACAGTTTGTTACCTCATAACTTTCGACTGGGTAAACCGATTTTAATGATTCTTTTTTTATTTGAAAGCTGGTGTGATCCCATTCAATTTGGTCCAGATTGAAGTCGTTTTTTTTTGTTAAAATTTGTGATTATTTAAATATTTTGCGAATGCCATAAGGCGAAACCGGCCAGGTGTAAAGATAATTAAAATAGTGGAATAAGTACAAGTGAGTTTGATTCTAGAATGTATTAAAATATTAGTTTTATGTACCTCCTTCAATTAATCGAGAATACTCACATCCAATGTTGAAACTTACCTATGCTTTGCCAACCCATGTTTAAAAATCTTGACAGCAATGATTGCAAAACCTCGAATGATTATTTGTACCTACTTTACGATAATCTACGGAATATTCTTAACGTGTGAACATTACACAACACTAAAAACACCTCTATGACACAAACCTACTTATTTTAAAACATTCCTTTTTTAAACGACACATCTAACCTAAAAGCAAGTCTGTTTATAGTTGGAGGTACCTATATTTGTAGAGGTTAGTACTCCGTGTGTTGATGGATTAAGGTATTCTTAATGAGTTTCACCACCCCTATTGGTCGTCGTAAGACTCGACTAAGGGAAAAACTACGCAAGGCAACATCACTCACATCACATCAACATCACGAAGACCAGCGTGGGATAGTAGGCCAATACCTCTTTTCTAATGAGAGGCATATGTTCAGCAGTGGACTGTTAAATGCTGTTGATGGTGATAAATGATGATAGATTTATTTGCAACATTGTGATCAGGTTTTGATGGAGTAATTAAGTATTTAGGAGAGGATTTAAAAAACCGTTAAATGTTAGATACTAGATAATCCGTCTTCCGGATAGTAGAAAATCCGGAAATCTTGTGTCCGTTTCATGTATGTTTGTAAAGTCCCCCGCGACACAGGATTTATTCCTAGTGCGGGAGCTGTCTTTAATAAAAAAAAAGGTGCAATATTCAGGATTTTCTTGAAGCACCATTTTGAAACACTTATTATCTTCAATTGTATGTTTGTTACCGGCTATTGTAAGCGTTTTTTTAAACTAATTTATTTATGCAACACTTCGGGGTACTGTATCGCAGTAATCCAACTTTATTTTGAAACACACAGTCATCCCTGCTCGTGACTAGATGAATACGTATGTTATGATAATATGTTCTTGTCATTTAGAATCATTGTTCCATTACGTACCTACCTACTCATTGCTTGTTTTGTTATGAAAAAATCTCAGTACATAGTACTTATCAGTTACAATACTATAATAAAAATGTTTCATAACTTGTTACTTGTTGTACCTTGCTTATCCAAAGGGAAAAGGGACCACTACTTTAGTACTTTTTCGGGATAAAAAGTAAAAGCAGTACTTTGATTATTTCTTAGAAAATGATTCAAAAACCTACAACCTACTAAACACAAGTAAAATTGTAACAAAAACCGACTTCAAGGTTCGACACGATTTCTCTTGGATGCCATCATCAGATCTTAGTGTCCTTATCATGGTACCACCGTTTCCAATAAAAAAAGAATCATCAAAATCGGTTTATAAACGACGAAGTTATCCGTGAACACACATAAAATATAAATATATACGGTCGAATTGAGAACCTCCTCCTTTTTTGAAGTTGGTTAAAAACGTAGATAAGAAGGTTGGTGATACCGGGGCTAATAGACTACGGGCTCGTCTCGAAATTTGATGGGTCATGTGAATCACCATGAGACCTTTTTAGAAAGATACAGGGGCTTGAAACAATAATACAAGGAATACCACAGTAGTAAAATCATCTAATACTGCTATTGTCACTGTTTGCGCCAGACAACAAAGCGCCTGGTAGAGACAAGTAGCAATGTACTTTAATACATTGTCTGCTTTATATTAGTTAGGCGCTGTCGCTCGAAAACAATTCCCAATATTGTCCAATTCTATTCCAACATAGAATTGGAAAATATTGGGAATTGTTGCAACCAAACTTGCAAGTTCTGATTTTCCAAAAAATATATTGCTAGTTATACTGATCTTCAGTGGCGGCCTTAGGGGGTGGCGAACAGGGCAATCGCCCGTGGCCTCGCTCTTGCAGGGGCCTCGCGCAAAAGCCCAAGCAAATTTTAAGAAATAAAGATTTCTTATAATTTTTTTTAAAATTAAAGCTTTTGATTTTGATACCTAATTACTTATTAATATATTACCGTAAATTAAACTAAAGTTAGTTAACTAATACATTCATTCAAAACATAATAGAAAAATTCATTATGTTGTACTTGAGTATCGCGCCTCGAAACACTTGAAAATCGATTTTTTAATCGCATAGCACTCGGGTCAGTTTGGGAGTCAGGACATAACGTTCTGCTCCTCTATTGCTCGGGGAATCCCCGGACCCCGTGTTTCATTTCGTTTGTCGACTCTTGTCACCTTGGAATTATTTTGCTTGCAGTATGAGTTACAAAATCGTTATTGTACCGCACAAATCTGAAACAAAACTGTGTTTTTTTTTTCACATTATTGTAATGTCATCGGCCCTTTACCCCTGTGCAAATTTTCAAGTTAATCAGACTCCTAGAAGTAGCTGAAAATGAAGTTAAAAGATTTTGTTACATACATACAGGTCAATAGAGTAAATTAGTGATACTGAACTTTGAAGCAAAGCAGCGACTTATACAGCAAATATCTATGACAGTAGGGGAATTGATATAGATGAACATGAATTGTACGAAGAACTGAATATATTTTTTTAGATTAATGAATCCGTGTGTATGAAGGAAACGACGACATTATCTCGGTGCTGAAATACTTAATAGAATAAAAAAAACTGAAGTTTACCCCACTACCTATGGAAATAGTCCTGAGAATTATTGCTACCACACCTGTAACAGTTGCGTCTGCTGAAAGGAGTTTTTCGATGCTTAAAAATATTAAAACATATTTTAGGAATTCGATGACACAAGATTTTTATTTATTTGTATAACTTTACCATTTCTTCTCAAACATGACAAATACCTAAACCAAACAACCAGACCTAGTTTCGCATCACATACTTTTCACGAAGGACAAAGGGCCTCGCAAAGACCTGCCGCCCGGAGCCTCGCAATGGGTAAGGCCGCCTCTGCTGATCTTAATAGCTCTCTCTCTCTCTTAATTTAATGTTTTAAGCATGTTCAGTTAAACACGAAAAGATATATTTATTTAGTTTCTTTAATATTTTTTTATAGGTTTTATGTAATAGGAGAATACGCCTAGTTCATGCATTATCATCATGTCAGTGTTTTATCACTGAAAGCAATGTAGGTACATACACAGATTAATAAATACCTAGCTACAGGCGCTCGGAAATGTTTGAAATGACTTTGAGAAAAGTCTCCACTGTTGCACTGGCAAACTTGAATAACTGATGGGTAGTAGTAGATATATCTAGTAACTGCAAAAATTATCAGTTTTTATGTATCGATAAAAATATTTAGTTCTATTCTTAAAGTAGATACCTATATCATCAATATAGATTCTTCGTTTTAAAATCTTTACAAAATGATTTTCTTACACACATCAAAAGTGTCTAGGGATCAAGCATTTTTATGCGGATTTCTTGAGATTGAGATGTGGCTTTGGCCCTGGCCTGCTCAGTCGCCAGACTTGAACCCGATTGAGCATGCATGGGATATGCTACAGAGAAGAGCTCTGCCGAATATGGAGGGTATCCAGTCGCAAGAAGACCTTTTTTTGTTGTTGCAACGAACATGGGCGGCCATTCCACAGCGTGATTTGGATGAACTCATTTTGAGTATGCCAAACCGATGTTCTTGTGTTAGTGTTCGCGGTAGAAACACGGATTATTAATTGTTTAAGTTACCTAATAAAATTTTAAAGAAAACTGTTATTTCAGTCTTTTTTTCGAACTTTAATGTTAGTGGTTCAAATGTCAAAAATCCTTTTATTAGGAAAATGGCAAATTTCTTTATTAATGCAAAAGTGACTTGGTTTATCGTTACTGTGACAAACGAAAACACTTTATTTGATGAATCCTTAAAGAAAATTTTAATTAATATCAATCAGGAGAAAAGTTATTGCAAAAATATATGTTGATCCCTAGACACTTTTGATGTGTGTATTTAGAAAAGTTCCCTTTAAAGTTAAATTGTTTGCTCTCAGGGGAGCTTATCAGATTTGTGAAACCAAGAAGCCCCTTCTAACTAACTAATTTTCACCCGAGGTCGTTTGCGCTTCTGTTATAATTTTAACTTGAATTGAAATAAGCTTTATGACTCCCCAAAGCTCAACTTTGAACGAGATATTCGTAAATTTTTAAGTAGCACAACCTTGCAAAGTGACTGTTTTATGTATGCAATTTGCACTGAATTTTTAATTAATTACTTAATATAATACTCATTCTTTCTGAAATTAACCAGATACAGTTAGGCCATATACCTACTCATGCAAAAGGGTGATTCTTCGGAACACGGTTTTGACATGTTTTTGACTGAAGAACTGACTGAATTCTTTATTTTATCCAATTTCTACATCGATTGCAGGTTTTATAGTAATTGACGATATCTATCTAGACATGAATTTATTTATTTGAGATTACTATAAATATATAAAATTAAATCAACAGGAAACGGTCAAAACTCATTCATCTGCTGTGTCC
Source organism: Diaphora mendica (assembly GCA_949125395.1). Taxonomy (NCBI): domain Eukaryota; kingdom Metazoa; phylum Arthropoda; class Insecta; order Lepidoptera; family Erebidae; genus Diaphora; species Diaphora mendica. Next base: position 18,843,717 of record OX421318.1, read on the forward strand.
CCATGCCGCTTTTCGTTGAATTATTCGATTTTATGTAATATTACGTCGAAAGAAGTCATATTTAAAACGTCGTATCGATATTTGAATAAAGGTATTTTCAAATGTTGTGATTTATATTCAAAATATTTGTATATGTTCGTAATTACGTTAATTTAAAAAATGTCCCCAGAAAAAAATATAATTCACCTGGCACAATTTGTTCGAACATATTTTCAATGTAAACACATAATATTTGGTAGAAAAATATCGACTCCTTGTTGGCCATAGCAGCCAGCACAGATGTATCATATGTAGTGCTAGTGTGCGGGTCTAATTTTGCAAAAAGAACGATTTATAGTTGTGATCTGGCTGTTTGTCACATAAGTTGCATAATTAATCTGATTTCTTTAATAGATTGTGTATCTATTAAAGAAATCAGTATTAAAGTTATGTTTTGCAACTTAAATATGGTTTGTAACTTTGTAAATTAATAACGTTTATTGTATCTCAGATTCCATTCGTCTATAAATTATGGAGCAGAGTGCAGTTATTTCCAAATTTCTAATTTTTCTGGCACCCATTAATCTGGTTTTATCTGGCTCTTATGACCCAGATGAATTTGGAGGAACCAAATAAATTAGATTTGGTACAGTTAAGGATGACCTGATAAGAGTAGATATTTCTTTCAGATGGATTAGTTTTCATAAAAAGTAAGAAAACATCGACGGGGTACATGTAGTACATTATATAGACCAGTAAAGACACAACTGATCACCTACTAAACCGTGGCTGTTTTGTGAACCTAATCGTCTTATTTCAGATCTATATTTTAGAAATGACAAAACCAAAAAGCAACCTAGGCAAGAAAGGCTTGAATTACATAATCGCGGTGTAAGATATGAAAGAATTGAAATCAATCATGCAAGAAAAACAAAAGAAAACTATAAGACTATGTACGGAGAAAACGAAAAGAAACAGCTATCAGTTATTAATTAAATGAAACCTAGATAACAAAGATAATAAAGAAAGTGGTGTGGAAAACTTTACAAAATATATTAAACTTGAAAGTAACAAGAAAAAAGAACATCAGAAAGAAAATACTCGACCCAGAAATCTCAGCATTTTGCCAGATACTAGACCGATAGTTTTCATAGTCAACAGTAATAATCTCCCTCTAAATTTAGTTTTCGAACAGAAAACTCGTACCACAACCATCTAGAACTCTTTCTGCGCAGATTTCCTAAACAGAGAAATCAATTCCTACCTGATCTTTTTAGGTTCCGCTACTTATTCTAGGTTATAAGATACTTGTTAATGCAAATTGCACACTAACATGGATTTATTCATTTGGGAATTATACCAAAGGATGATAATATCGAAAAAGTCCGCCTGGGATCTTCTTTCTTTGCAATGTTGCGACAAATACAACGTGGATTGTTTGCACTGAACGTGTTAATCGTGCAAAGTTAAAGTAGTCTGTTATTGAAAAATCAGTAATTCTACAGATATAACGTACTAATCGTGGAAGACTAAACAAGGTATCGTTCACAAAGTACAGAAAGGAAAATTAGAACTAATAAAAAAGACCCAGTTATTTAACCAGTGCGTCCTACCCGTAATGACATACAGAGCCGAGCTGAGACCATGGGGCTGATCTACAAATTAAAGTAGCGCAGTGTACGCTCCATCATACGCTGTGCTGCTTTAATTGCAATGCGATACTGAATAAAGTCTGGTAAATTTGATAACGAAGTTATTTGACAGAGAACTAAAATAACCAACGTCGTACGGAGAATCAGTGTATAGAAATGTAAGTGGGCCGACTATGTCTCCAGATAAGCCGATGGTTGTTAAAGACGAAACGTGCTAGACTAGAGACCACAATTAAGTAAAAGTAAAATAAAGAAAGTAGAATAAAGTGACGACGATTTGAAGAAGTGGCTGGAAGGGGATAGATTTGGACTTTCCCGCTTCCCAGGATCGGGATGGTTGACACTCCTTGGTTGAAACCTTTGTTTAGCAGTGGAGGTATAGGTTGATTTAGTTATTAGACAAATTAGCTTTTGTGCGATTGAAAGCAGCCTGGCCACCTAGTAAAGATAAAGTATCATTATCAAAAACTCTGCTTTTCTGAGGGGACACGGAGGTGTTCCCTCAGGAAAGCAGAGTTTTTGATACTTTATGTTTACTAATATGACATAGTGTCTGCAATCGCCTTATAGTCAATTTGAGGTTTTACAATATGAGATCCCACACTTTGTGGATATTTCTTCGGTCGTAGATGTGGTAGGCCGGCTGGAGTGAGAGTCATCTTCAATGCTGTATCGTCCACATCCGAATTCTGCAACTGATTTTTTTATTGTAGTATGGTTTGGTTTTCCGCACTTAACCTCTTGATTGGGTCATTGTACGTAGGTTTGTCATCTTTTAACTCGAACTATACTAGATCAGATTTTCAATTCGATCAGGTTGCTTCGTCTTTTTGATGCCACCGGCACTGCATTTTTTATTTGCCTGCATCTTTCGTTGTTTTTCCATTCGGTTTTGTATTTTTCTTCAGTATTGGCGCACAGTCACGTTTTTAATTGGGCTTGGGGTAAATGTAGTAGTGGTTCCGGACCACAATTTTTATATTTCAGTCTCTCACATCTCTGGCTGAAACTGCTTGTGCTGCTTTGATTTATTAACTCATTCTGTTTGTAAGATTGTGTTTAGCTTATCTAGAGTTCTTGATATTTAAGTCGTTTAAGAAGACGCCAGCTCCGGTACCCTGTTGGGTTTTGGAGCCGTCTGTATATATATTAACTTCACCGATGCCAGAGTTGTTTTTTGTTTTTACGATCATTTGGATATAATAACTTCTATCGATGACGTGTGATATGGAATTCTATCCGTGGGAGCCTCGAGGATACTCAAGATCAGTGGGGATTATTTATTTATCATTAAGGGAATTCGACTCGAGGAGTCCAATTTCCTTAAAGTTGAACCCCTGCAGAACTTTTAATGTGCTGCTTCTGTGTTCAGCTACCACGATTGATCGTCTCGTCTTAGGGCACTGCTGCTTCCTGCTGGAAGTAGGATACGATAAACCGCATTCTCTTAAGATTTTCGTATTATAGTTTAGATAAAATTGATTAAATAGTCTTTGTTATTCTCATTTATCTGTACGATCCTCATTAATATGGTTGAAATTCTCATTCATCTGGCTTCGTCATCATTAATCTGGTTTACCAATCCATCAGCACAAGCTAAATCCTAAACTACTAGGTGTAAACCAGTGCAATTGATATATGTTATAATGTGTAATGACCGGGACAAGATAAAATAAAAATTAGGACCAAAAAGTGAAAAAAAAATTGCACCAGATCAATGAGGCAAAAACACTCCGTTTCAAAGAATCACCCAAAAGAGATCATAGAAGCAATCTAGAAAATACAAAAATGTTATCATTATCATTTATTATGATATATATCACTTTATAAACCACTAGAAGTTCCACATACTTTTGTCTGCTCACAGTATTATTTATAAAGATTTCTTTCTACTAATTAACAGTACATATATAAATAGTTTACTATGATTTATTAAGGTATACCAGTAGGAAATTAGTAGGTACATTGTAGTCTTGCTTATGCAAAATGTATCTTAAATATTAAGTAAGTAGTAATCTTTAGGACTACCTAAAATAATACAATAATAATAAATAAATACTAGCTAGTTGTTGCCCGCGGCTCCACCTGCGTGTATGTCGGTTATCGCGGCAAATAGTAGCCTATGTGTTATTCTGATGTCTGATAAAGTTTCATGCAAATCCATTCAGTCGTTTTTGCGTGAAAGAGTAACAAAAATCCATCCATACTACAAACTTTAGCGTTTATAATATTAGTAGGATTTACGTCGGTTTCGTCGAAATCAAACTGTAACAGAACAAATTACTGGTTAATTTTATTTAACTTGATCAGTGTAAATTGCGTACTATGACAGATTAACCTTTAACTCATACGGGTTTTTAGAGTCGCTTTTACTTCAATTTTTTATTTCACATCGAATTTAAAAAATAAATAATATGTGTGCGTTAAATTTTTCATATTACTCCGAGTGTAAACTCTGATAAAAAAATGTACCTATACTTTTTCAGAGATTCTCTTAAAAATAAACACAATTTAATCTATTTAATCGTAAAAAGGACTTTTTTTAATACTTCTAAGAACTTTTATTGTGCGATGCAGGATTATCAGTTACTTGGTAGTTAAGCGTGTCTTCGTTAGATGACACTGAACAGTTGTCTTTCATCGCATGTGGAAGCACCGCTATATTATTATTCACTCAGCATATTGTTTGTTAGACATTACTTTTGACATAATTGTAAACACAAACAACGTAATTTGGTCACTATAGCACTTGTCAGCTTTCTATTGCAAAAATAACATTAAAAATAAGTCACTTCGTGCATTGTATTTTCGTAATCATCAAATAATTCGTTGTATTTTTTTTGTATTAAACCCACTGAAATCTAAATTTCTGTGATTAAGCCTCTGTAGGGCTTCTCTGAAGTTATAAACGTTGTGTGACCGCGTTGCACACTACTTTTTTTCATTTAGCATGAAGTTAATTGTGTTTTTATTCTAAATAAGTTAACTCCCGCCCGCACTAGGAATACTTCTGTTTCGTGAGAGACTTTATAAACATAATATGAAACTGACATCAAAGAAGACCCAGATTCATTGTGGATCACACAAAGTATTGTCCTATGTGGGGTTTAAACCCACAACACTCAGCGCAATAGTAACCACTACACCATCTGTGCAGTCAAGTAAGATTTATTTCTAAAAAACATTTTTATTATTTAACACATGTGCTTCAGTCGTATTTTTAAACCCCGATGCAAAAAGAGGAGTGTTATAAGTTTGACGTCGATGTGTATCTGTCTGACCGTGTGTGTGTGTGTGTCTGTGGCATCATAGCTCTCATACGGATGGACCGATTTCAATCCGTTTTTTTTTCATTTGAAAGCCAGTTTCCTTGCGGTGGTTCTTAGCTATATTTGGTTAATATCGATCCAGAAGTGTAAGACTATCAGCTCTTTTTCAGAATGATGTAAGGCATTTTTAAGTGCTTGTGTAGGGGATTTTTTAAATTTTAAATTTTTAGCTTGTATTAAAGTCAATCTTTCACTTACACTGAAGACCTAGAAGTGTTCCGTTGTCCCCCTGCGGATTTGCTGGCCGCAATCTGTCAATCAAACAGTTTTGGTACAAAGATATTTAGACTTTCTAATATTCTAAAGTCATTTAAGGTAAATCTATATCTATACTAATATTATAAACGCGAAAGTTTGTAAGTATGGATGGATGGATGGATGGATGTTTGTTACTCTTTCTCGCAAAAACTACTGAACGGATTTGGATGAAACTTTACAGTAATACAGCTTTATACATCAGAATAACACATAGGCTACAATTTGCCGCGATAACCGACATATACGCGGGCGGAGCCGCGGGCAACCACTAGTAATGTAATAAATTTTAGTCAAGTCAGATTTTAAAGACGATATATGGACATCATTACCATGTAATCACTACTACTCAATTTAAAAATTACTGTGTTCTATACGAATAGTTATTTCCATATATAGTGAATGATGGACGTTGTACATTATTACGGCTTCGTAAGTATTCTTGGAATATGTTACCATATCGGTATATTAAAAGCACTATTTTGATGACCTTTGCTACTGCGTACAAATCCGTTTCTCAGTGAAGGTACTGAGAAGTACGTCACATCAGAAAATATCACTTTTCCCACGTTGAGTTACTGTGACGGAAAACCGAGTGTTTATGTGGTAAATAGTTGTCTTCCGACATTCCACTTCACTATGATTTTGTTTAAGATAACAGAAGTACAGGTTTGACACTAAGATTTTTCCTTTGAAACCCGTCTTACAAAACTCAGTCGAAGTAACCAAAGTAGGTGTGACTATATGTTTTATTGTAATATGAAAAGAAAGTTAAAAGTACTAAATTGTTCATTTCCGTTTTAATTTTTTTTTGTGAAGACTGAAGAATGGCAGGTTAATGAGTAGACATCGGATTATATTATGCACTATCAAAATGCCGAAATATGCATGTAAATATGCACTAAAAAAGGCGAAATATGCACAAAATATGCACAGTCAAAAAGAACGTTAATATTGGTTCCCACCGTGTTAATATTGGTTCTGGGAGTAGTGCTGCCTTTGGTAGTTGCTCTTTATAAGCTTGTACTCGCGATGTGCTTTTAAAACACTTTTTTGTAGAAGAAATAAATTTATTGACTATCCCGAACTCGTTTCTGATTTCTTCCGCAACTCTCTGTAATCCGAGGGCTAGTCAGGTGATGTGAAGCAATTTTGGGTAGAATACTTTCAGAGCTTGACCAGCTATCACCATATAAGGCGCACCGTCAGAAACAAAAACACATATGTTCTCGTCTATACACAAATCGGGAAATAGTGTTCTGATGGAATCATTCATGAACCGGGCGATAGTTAAATGGTTTGTTTTTTCTAGGACCTTGCAAGCAACCAAATGGGGGTAGGGTAGAGGGCTCTTTAGATAATTTTCCAACAATTATGAATATAAATAAGCACGGTTGACTACTAAAATAAGCACTGTCAATGAAAAAGTACCTACCAAAATATGCAATAACGCAAAAAAAAAAATATATGCATTTGCATATGCAAACATGCAAATGCATATAATCCGATATATAATCCGATGTCTACTAATGAGCAATGTAATAGAAGTATTACATTGCTCATTAGCCTGCCTCCTACACAAACCAACTGGTTCTAAATAAGAGTCTGTAAAGCCTTAGGAAAATATTAGTAAGTTCCATTTAAGCTCCCTTAACGATGAAAAGTCAGACAATGCAGTCAGACACGCGGCTTCCGAAGTCCACAATCGGAAGCCCCGTGTCTGACTGCAGCCGACAGTCTGCCGACAGGGTGAGATTGCGGGAAATTGTACGACGGGCTTTGTCCGCCTCTACCGCCAATGTAGACAACTCTACGTGACCAAGACCGCTCTGCTAAGAGTGAGAAGAAGAACGATGAAAATAAGGTTATACTGGGTCATTTTTTGTCAGTCGTTCATGAACCAATCTTTAACATATCATTTTATTTTCCAAATATATGTAATAAATAATTTAAATTATTAGCTTTTAATTTGCATTGTAAAATACCTATTCATATTCCTATCCTATTTCTTCCTTTATTCCTATAAAGAAACCTATTCAACGAAGCATGGAGCGGTCTATATAGTGAACGAAGCACGGTTTGAAATCGTATAATGAATTTGAGTTCGTGCGTGTCAGTTACTTTGTTACTGTCTACAAGCGTAAGTACTTACGTACCTACGTATAATATTTTCGAACCTTGTTTCGTAAGAACGACATTACGTTCATAACCTTCATATTGCCGTACGTTTCAGACTTTATGATATTATATATTGATACATATCAAATTGGATACCGATGCTCACACAGACACGTGCCGTTCCGCATGCATTCTTAAAAAAGATTCGCATCTTGTACTTACTGAAAACCTTCGGTACGATTGGATAGCATAATGATACAATATTTATAAAAGATTTTTCGCTATGTTGCTTAAAACCTTCAATTCTTATCATAAGCAAATTTTCATTTCCATATTTTAATAATACGTTGTTGCATGATATGTTATAGATAGTAAGTAATGCGACCGTCAATTTTACGAGTATAACTGTTTTATTGTATCATATGTTCGATGCATACTAAATAATCTACTATCTAGAAACATTAACAAAACACGTAGCACTCGGTTTCAGTTGCTATATCCGTAGGCGCATCGTAGCACGCAACCTCTGATGACGTAGTTAATGTTTGATGATGACCTGGATGCAGGAAGCCGACCAGGGCTGACCGCAGGAGTCGGTCGTTGTCCCAGTGAACGTAGCACTTTCGCTTTTATCGGCGAACGAACCCGGCCCATTACTACCTCACTCGCGCGGTTACACCATCACTACGCGCTGTTCAATTTTGGCTGCGTTTGTCGGTCCGGCACGCATACTAATAGCAGTTTATTTAGGGTTTTGATGTTTAGATTTCTCCACGCTACTACCAACGTACCGTTCATTGTTTTTAAACTGTATTGTTTATAAAGCCGGTGCATAGGTAACATATTAATCGTATTGCGTTTGTATACCTACTCACCAAGGCGGTTAGCAACACAGTTTTATTGTAGTTGTCTTATGTACTTACGATCTATGTACACATATTGTATGTGTATGTTAGTTTTATAAATATGTAGATACTCTTAGATAATCATGATTGAAATATCTTTGCATGAAGGAAGTAGCGATATGAGGTTAGTTAGATTTATATGAAGATTAGCTTGTAGTTTAGTACCAATTTTAATGTTTCTCTGATTATAATAAGTCTTCTACGCTTTTTATAAATAGACGGTAAAGTTCGTGGTTGGAGAAATTATAAAACTAATGGGCATCCAAATCAATGTCAAATTCATAGTGATTATTTATGAAAACATTCTACTATTTTGCCAAGTTTTGAGACTGTCATAATTAAAAAACTTTAACTTAGAACCAAACAAATATTTTCTTTTTCTGATGTTTAGGCTAAATTCTAGAGATGGACCGATCATTACTTTTGCCGACTAGCCGATTAGTCGGCCCAAAAAGGCCGACTAATCTGCCAAACCGATCGTGGTTTCGGACTTTCCCGTAACTCTTCGTTTACAGCTCATTCGCGCCCCAGTCGCAAACGCCGCCTGCGAACCTTGTTTCTTCATTATTGCTTCTGTAAGGGTCGGAGTCGGAGCGGTGTTTTAGTTTAAAAAATATTTTTGTGTAAAGATATTATTATTGATTGAAGTGAAGAGTTAAATGAAAAATAAAATCTCTTGTGCCGATGTTTTTAAACAAGTGGATAATGTTTTCTTTTGTATGTGATAGCCTGCCAAAGTGATTCTGCTGAGCCTGATGAAAGCTTGAGTAGAATCCAACACCATACTCACTACAAACGCAGACAATGCAGTATAGCGTCCTACACAATGGCGGCCTAGTAAGATGCATTTACACACGCCGCCTAAAGGACCCGGGATCATAGTGGAAGGTAAACACGTGCGCTGGTAGTGCCAAGCAGTTAATAACTGCTCGGCACAGGAAGGCAGAACGCAACCGTTTAGTTCCAGAGCGTATTTCTACGACTCTGAAGCGGTTACTTCCAATGCCAGTACGTGTTATCCTGTAGAAGATGGGAGAAAGTGGGATCAGTTGGAAGAGCTCTTCAGAACACTGTCCAGGGTAAACACGCTAGAAGACTGTCCCAGAGGCGATATCTCTCCGCAAGTGCAAAGGCTCAAGGGACTCAGTGGCATCGGGACTGTTGATAATGCGGACTGCTGGCCGCTTCAATCGATCAAGAGCATCAAGCAAATTCTGCGTGGATCCATCACAAAGATGAGAACAGTCCTCCACGAACGAGCGAACCTGGGTCTTATAAAAAAGACACAGATTCTCGGGCGCAAAAAACCGTCTCACCCTATTCAGTACGCCTGCCAAAATGACTCTGCCCTGCCTGATGGAAATCATGAGCAGAATCCAAGATGGTGGTCACCATCATCAATGTAGGTAGGTAATAAGGACAATGCAACATGGTGACCTACACTATGGCGGTCTGGTGAGATGCTTTTTCACGACCCGTTGAAAGGACACGGGACCATAGTGGAAAGGAAACACGTGCGCTGGTAGTGAGTTCCAGGTTTTGTCCGCTCGGCACAGGAAGGACGAACCGAACAAGAGTGCGAGAACGTATGTCTACCACGAAGCGGTGACTTCCAAGGCCGGCACGTGTTGTCCTGTAGAGGAAGTGAGAGAAGATGACCAGTTGGAAGAGCTCTTCAGAACACTCACCATGATAAAGGCGATAGAGGACTACCATGGGGGCTATATCTCTTCGCAACTGCAGAGGCTTAGCTCAAGGGATTCGGTGGCTTAGGGACTGTCGACAATGCGGATTGCTCGCCGCTGTAACCGGTCGAGAGCGTCAAACAGATACTGTGCGACACCATCGCAAAGATGAGAACAGTACTCCACACACGAGCGAACCTTTTTTTTTCTTTTTTTTACGCGGGGTATGCATTGTGCACCATACCCTCCGTGGAGGGGACACACGAAGGGCGTGTGTAGGACTCGAGGAATCGGTCGACCCACTAAACTCCGCCATATCTCATGACTGAGGTACATCCCGGGGTAACCATAGTCACCCCCGCGGGGCGGGTTGCTGTTGCGCCTCCTACCGCTCTACGCAGTAAGAGTCGGAACACCGACCCGCCTTAGACGATTCTCCCCGGCCGCAACGGGGTGTCACCGGTCTCGGGTCGTTTGTAACGGCCACATCTCCCCTAGATGAAGAAAGAAGACACGGATGCTCGGGCGAGAAGAACTGTCTCACTTTGTTTAAAACACCTAGCTTCCGCGAGGCTGCTTTGGTGACACTCTCAACGTATTCGTGCGGGTTAAGATCTCTGCAGAAATCCATGCCAAAGATATCGAGCTTACCTTGTTATTGCATTCGAGTGTTCTGAAAAGTGGATTTGGAAGGAATGGATACTTTTCGACAGATAACGCGAACACCTGTTAATCTTGGCATTGAACTCGACCAGATTCTGACAGCCCCATTGAGAAATGCCGCCCAGAACATGGTTGAGCTCAGCGACAAGCTCCTGACGTTTTTCCTCAATGTCTGCCAGCTTGAATGCAAGTTGTCCAAAATATCGCCCATGGACTGTGCTGTTGTCTGCCTAACAATTATCATGTTGCCATGGGCTAACATTGTGGGCTAAAGAAGAAACAGTGTGGGCGACAGGACGGAGCCCTGAGGTACGCCAGCGTTTACCTCTAGAAAATCAGAGGCAACGCCGTCTCATTGGACCCTAATGCTGTTATGTGTAATCAGTGTCAATGAATATATTTCTCGTGGTGGAAAGGAAAAAAAGTGCAAACACTACAAGCAAACATTTTGTATAATAAATGTCAGATATGTTTTTTATCAGCAAGTAATTTTAGAAACTGGTTACCAAAAGAAAGATTGCTTTGTTTTACATTTCAAAATGTCTAAAACTGATTATAAAATAAAAATTTACAAATATATTATTGAGAAATACATACAAAGTAATAAGCCGAATAGTCGGCGCTTTTTGCCGACTATTCGCCGACTAATCGTCGACTACGATTGTTGCCGGATAGTCGGCTTTACCGACTAGTCCTCGACTAGTCGGCACATCTCTACTAAATTCACAAATTTTAGCAAACTCTATGGATTAAAAGTATTCTAGAAAATCTGGTATCTATCGGGGTAACCACTTGGTATTATACAAAAAAAAGCAAATGCCAAGGGTTAAAGACAAAAAGTGTACCGTACAGAGTGGAAAAATTATAATCAACAGTTTTGAATAATAAATAAATAAATAAAATAAATATTTCGGACATCTAACACACAAGGCCATCTAGTCCCAAGTTAAGCAGAGCTTGTGTTATGGGTACTAGACAACTGATATAAATACATATATACTTTTTTTTTTGTAAATACATACATATTATACATAGAAAACACCCAAACTCCGAAACAAATATTTGTAGATCATACAAACATTTGGTCCGACCCAGGAATCGAACCCGAGACCTCTTGATCAGCAGTTGCACACGCCAACCGCGAGACCAACAAGGCGGTTTTATTAATTCCTATTAAACGGCCAATAAGTTATGCACGATATTTATTAAAATTCCGAATTTAAAATTAATAGTTCTTGCAGTTTATGATTAATCGAAATATAGTATATTCGATGAGATCACCATTAGAATATCGACACTAGGTTTCGACTTTGCATTAGGTACTACGAGTATTTTAGCGTTCAGCGGCTCCTAAAGGCCCGTATTCACTTTGATCAGTGCGAGTGCAGGTGTGAAGTGAGGTGATCAATGATTGGTAGAAAATACGCGTGGATGGCGAATTCGCGGTCCACACGTACTTTCCACCAATCACCCATCACCCGCACTATACACCTGCACTCGCACTATACAAAGTGAATACGGGCCCTTTAGCGTAAGGAGTGCTGCCAAAATACTGACACTACTCTTAAAAGTAGCTATAAATCAAGCCGACTGGCCATTGTGGTTGAGTAAGGCAATACTTCCTTCCTAAGGAGAAGCCTACGTCCAGCAGTGATCTATTAAAGATTGTCGATGACTATGATGATGACGATATAAAATATCGTTAGTATTTTGAAAGAATCGAATACAACGTGAGGTGACATTTCTTCGGCACATATAGGGTGTCTCACAGAATACCTATTATAGGTCAATATTTCGTTGCATTGCACTACTGAATCTACTGATTCTACGCCCACTCTCCACTTTAAACAAAGGGTAATAATAAAAAATAAAAAAAAAGAGTAAAAATCTTGGTTACATGTTGTCTATGGTTTACATCTTCTTGTTATTATATTCTAAAATTCAATTACATGTACAAATAATGCTTATAACTAATATATGGCTATTTTGAAATGTGTACCTAAGAGTGAATACAGGAGAGTGAAATCAAAATATGACAAATTCTTTTGCAATCGGCCTGACCTATTTCTGCTTCAGGCAGTTTTGAATAGCCATATCCTTGTGCCTCTTGAACTGCAAGTGTATATGACAATCACCTAACATCAGGGATTCATCTGCTCGTTTTTAAATAAAAGTTATGGTTTCCTTCCACATAAAAGGTTATGTTTCTTTTTTTATGTTTGACCCTGCCAAAATGACTCTACTCTGCCTGATAGAAAGTATAAGCAGAATCCAAGAGTGGTGGTCACCATACTCACTGCGAATGCAGACAATGCAGCATGGTGACCCACACCATGGCGGGCTAGTGATATTTCTGCATCATTGGGCCTCCAGTCTCGCACTCACCAACGAAACAAGACAGCACGAACGCTGACATTTTACATTGATTTTCTGTGCGAGGGTAGTACCGCTCTGGCAGTGTGGATATATACGTATATGTATGCGTATAATAACGGCACGTGTACGCGTAGCGGGTTCTATGTGCTGGTACCGATATTGAGCCTATCAGACCTTCGTACTTTTAAATTGGCGACCCACACACGTGTGCCGAAGTTGCATAGCAAGTAAAACCTAATAGGAACACGTGTCAATATTTTCTTATCGGCTATGAACAGCCATACAGCCAGGTATGTAGCTAGGCAAAAAGCGGTATCTATGCCGAGTTGCAAGGACTACGTTGTTACTAAAGTGCTGGCATCATTTAATTAAAAGTTCAAAACTTTGGTTTTGAGTAATGTAAGATTTAGGAACCTATGAGGTACTAGGTCTACTAAAACAGCTATAGATTGCGTATACTGTTTAACAACAAACTTGGAGCTGAGAATTGAACACTTTATATTTTTATGAAACTAGTATTTTCACCCTATTACATTTTTTCCCCTATTCATATATTTCATCCTATTTCTATTTTCTATTGCACCCTGCATAGACACCAAACTTGATAGGTTCCATCGTTACAAAGTTCCTATGACCACCTTCCAGCTCCAGCATCAGATCAACTCCATTTCATCATAATATTGCATTGTCACGCTATATACATATGCCTACAAAAATACAGCACAATCGGTTCAAAATTGAGTTGCAAGATTCCATCTTAACAAATATAGTTACATACATACATAGCAAGTCAAAAAAAATAATAAAAATAAAATCTGTGTTAATAAATAATATTTTTCTTTGAAATTATTCTTTAAAAAAAAAACAAAATTAAACTCAAGAATACAAATTAACAGTGACAATTCGACACTAGTAACCCACCCTAAAACTTGTCATTTACCTAATTATCGAGCACGGTGCGAACTACAAACGGACGTGGTGTCACCTTGAATATTCGGAGGGCACTGAATATTTTGAGGGCGTAAACTCTTATTTATTGCAATTTACGGGAGACGATTTCTACGTACTTAAATGTATTTTTCTACCAAAAATGAGTGATGTTTAAGTTTAGACCATGGCTTTTTGTTGAGAATTAATAAAAAACTTAAACTTAAATATTTTCTCAATAGCTTTGTATCGCGATTAAAAAAATAATTAAATAGAGCAACAAAATAGCAGAGAGAGATAAAAAAGAAAAGGTGGATTTCTAAGATTTTGATCAATGTTAAAAAAAAAACTCGGAAAAGAAAAAATATTTTATAAATTTTACTCGGCAGATTTGTAGACTGATTAATAAATCAAATAAAAAAAATTGTCAGTAGCTTAATAAAGCTACTGACAATTTTTTTTTGTGTCAAATAATGAAGTGAGTTTTTGTCTTTTGGAAAACTGTAAGAGCCTTTTCGCGTGTTTTAGGGATGCGCCCCTTAATATTGCGTTCTATGTGATCTTGGCATAGAGTTCTGTATTAGTGTGAAATATGAATACAGATTAACAAGGAGAATCAATTCATTGCATCGTCTAAGACTCTAAGTATATTTCTTCAATTCAGAATTCCCGGTAGCACTACACTCTGCCAAATGATGTGTTTTTATATGGGTATCACTGGATTGCTCTTGAGAAAATTAGCAAACGTTTCATTTAGTACTTATTAATTGGAATTATAAATTATTAGCTATTAAAGAGGCTTCATGGTTAACAAACTTGAGTTTAATTCTTGCATCCTAAAGCCAAACTTTAATAGTATTGCAGCAAATCGATCCCAAAATGGCGGCATCTCCCTACTCTACTGCACGCGTATTTTCACAATTCTTGCTTAATGTAACAAATTAGTGATGCAATTATAATTTATATGTAGACGATAGATTAGTAGCTGTAACACTATACTGTATATCCCGATTTGTTAGATATCATTTTTCTGAATTGCCTCCCACTTGGAAAGTTATTATAAAGGCGTAATTACGTCAGAAGGTGTGGGTAACAATCCAAGATATGGTTCTTCAATGCCTTTAATATTTTATGAGAAACTAGGTTGCCACTGTTTGATATTAAATAATGCATTAATATGACATCAACGCTTGAATAGATGACGCCATTCACCATGACCATATTCAATGAGAAAAATGGTAATTTATAATCTTTTACTGAATTTTATAAATTTTACCTTAAAACCTGAAACACCTTTTAATTATCGGTTATACCTATTATTACACAGTCTTAAATGTGAGGGCTCTTTGTTTACAAATAGAAGAAAAGACTTTTGAAAAGGATTCTGTACTACCCACTTTTTCACTAAACAAGAAAATCTTTTACTAGCGTAGTATTTAGACGCTAAAAATGTAGGAGGCTTTTACTAAGACGTAGCCTAATAGACAGATGCAAAGATTTGTTATTAGTGTAGGTATTTATTGGCAGTTATAGTTCACGTAAGAAACGTTTAGATATATTATAAAGCAATAATGCTGTTTCCTACAGTAAATAGTCCAGTAAATGATTGGCTTTGCAAATTATGTTAGATTTGCACTAACGAAATTTTTCTCTACAAAGGGAAGGACAACTGGAAATAAACCCTATACAAAGCCATCTGTCCACTATGGTATATTAAGCCAAAACTTCTATTCTAAGGAGAAGTCTACATTCAGCTATGAACTACTAAAGGCTGGTGTTTATGATGATGGATTTTTACCATTTGACAAATAATATAGACAAGGTCGTTGCACCTATAAGATATTTAATAGACTGGACATTAAGCTAATGTTATCGACTACCCACCTTTTTGTTTTTTATTTTGGTTGTTAGGGTGGTAATTCCCATCGGATCTCCGTAACCTCAGGAACTAAGAGCTATAAGTATGTGGCGTTTCCAATAAAGGGCGATTAACCAGTATCGCTGTCGACGTCCTCTACGTTCGGGACCGGCCCTCTCCCAATCCTGTTTAGCTAAAAGTAGTCTAAACACTGAAACTATTGCAAAAAGTTTAGTTGTAGGTACCAAACTGCAGAATTTTACAAGTTTATTTCTAATGTGGCCAATTTGGTTTGTTGTGTAAGGGTCCGTTCACATAGACCGGCTCGGAGAGGAGAGCAGATTTTTATCACATTGGAAACAGAGGTTTGAGTAATTGTAGTAAGGTTTATTTTTGCATGTGCATTTCTTTTGTCATCAAGAATGCTTGAACGTACTTAGTCTGAAATAATAAGTGGAGCCGAGCGGCTCCGATTGCGTGCTCTTTGTCGCACTCGCAGCCGATCGGATCTGATTCACTTCCACAGCCGGTCTATGTGGAATAGTTGGCAGCTCTGCTCCGGCCAATTCCAAGCGTATACGATACGGTCTGTGTAAATAGTGTAAATATGACTGCCTCGTTGGTCTCGCGGTTGGCGTGTGTGACTGCTGATCATGAGGTCTCGGGTTCGATTCCCGGGTCGGACCAAATGTTTGTATGATCTACAAATATTTGTTTCGGAGTTTGGGTGTTTTCTATGTATAATGTGTATGTATTTACAAAAAAAAAAGTATATATGTACTTGTATCAGTTGTCTAGTACCCATAACACAAGCTCTGCTTAGCTTGGGACTAGATGGCGTTGTGTGTTAGATGTCCAAAATATTTATTTTATTTATTAATAGAAAAATGCCAGCCGATGCTCTCTCCGAGCCAGTCTGTGTGAACGGACCATAGGGCAGCAAAAACATACACTTAATGAATCATTAGATATCTTACGTTTATACTGCAACGAGAATTGATGGACTAATAAAATCAATAACATTTTCCTTCAAACAAATTAATATTCTAATTTTTAAATTAGAGAAACAAATAATTTAAACAGATTTAAACGCGTTTTTTTGTTATGAAAATACATTGCCATTGATTTCAGGAACAAGAATGTCTAAAATTTTATTTTTGGCTGTTTAAATTATATTTGTTTTGGAATATATTACAGTCTACCGATATTGGTTACACCTGATCGCATGAACGATGCGGACTTTTTAACTCCCGTTAGACCGACTGATCGGACGACGTGTTTTTTTTTGTTCCTGTTAGTCCTATTGATCGGAACACGTGTATTTATTTCTGTTGGTCTTCCCATTGATTAATGAATCGGACTATGATAAACGGGTCTGTTAAAGATTACGGTTATTTCAAGGATATTGATAAGGTACGTATGTGCTAGAGAAGAAATACAGACATTCATAATGAAAGATGAGATAGTTTAAATTTCAATGTTGTTACTCACTAAAATACTTAATCGTCTTACGTACTTAATAATACTAAATGTCGATTGAAATAAGTCTGTAATTCAGTTATTTTCCAGTCTTTATTTAAGTACTTTTAGTTTTTTTTTAAATGGACTTTGATGTACCTAAATTAACATCATCTATGATGTGTAAGAGCAATGTCTTAATTTAAATATGAAATGATCTCTGGACTATGAAAAGTTGGAAATTCTGTGTAGTACTATGTATAGATAGAGTTATAACGAAATCTGTCTTCGTCGTTCCATCAGTCGAAGTAATAGAAATAAAAGGCCGCGTCTTCCGATTAGGTGGACCAACGGAAAAAACTGTCCCCATCGTACGATCGGCCCAACATGAAAAAAGTCATATTCATCGTATCACCGAGATGAAGTGGTCGTGTGATCTGACCACTTGATCTCAATTTTACATATTTGAAGTCCTGCGGGTGATAAATTCCATATCATTTGTATGATGGTACTAGCTGACCCTATGAACTTGACGTATCGCCTTATTTATTTTTGTTAATATTTTCTAAATTATCGAAAAAATCTTGTAGTAAGCCCGTGTCAACTTCCCGCAGCGGTGCAGTGTATAGAACTAAGCGGACTTATAAGAGAATATAACACCTTTTCCTTTTAATTTCCTTCTAAACAAACCTTGTCCTTAAAATAAAAAAACACATAAAAAATATAATTACTCAATTTGGTGCAGTCGATCGAAAGTTATGGGCGTACATACATTTTTGTGGTTCATTTTTTTTATATAGATAGATAGATAAACAGTTCTGTTCGCTCAGTCTTTCAAATATTTTAATACTGTTTGTGCAGAAAATAATATTTACTTTAATAATATTTATTTTTACTTTATTACCATGTGTTTTAATCCATTAATAATATAACTTAGTGCCTGTAGATTTTGATCGAATTAACCAATACTCAAATATATAGAAAATGTCCTATACATTTTTTTTGTAATAGTTTCAAAATTTCACAGCCGCTGCTTAAATTAATTTGTTAAAGAAATTATGAAATCTTGGCGCGAAAACACGTTTCCAGTAGTTATATTGCTAAGCTGATGAAGCCATTTAATAAAAGGAGGTACTTTATATTCAACTCTTGTTAGACTTTAAACGATCGGCCATTTTCTTTTATGTCTTTGTGCACATTCCTCTACACTTTTATATGTCTATATCAATATTAGTATGACTATATTTAAAATAGATGATCGATTTTTGGTTTTATGTTAACGATTGTTGAATGAAAGTTGTTTAAATCACAGAATAGACAAAATGGTAATTTATATGGCAACATCGGTATCAAATCCCCTTCTACCATAGCCCTTCAACCACCTTCACTCCAGAGTAAGAGTACAGACTCTTGAGGCATACAACCGAAGGTGAAAAAACACACCACAAACACACAAATACAGTCTAAGTAGACGAAACATTAGTATAGTTCCAGGACCTAGGGAGACCTAGTCCTGGATCGACAACTATTCGCCATAAATGCGACAAACAGCTCCCTTTATTAACCGTCAACCCATGCGATTCTAGAAAACGACAGGCTAGTCACCGGAGTAACACCGACTGGCGGACCGGAGGGGAGAAGCTACAGCGTATTCTTCCAATGCAAAATAGTCTGTCATTTTTTGCATGGGGAAATCTTCAATCATACACATTTTAGACTGATATTAAATTAATCGTCTCTCACTACGAACTCACAAATAACAATTAAACGAAAACGTTCAGAATTTCATGCACACAAAAATACATTCTGTATCATAACTGTAATGCGTAGGCCCATTTGAGCTTATACTTTGACAGAGGGAAAATCCTGCGTATGACTACTCCCTACAGTGTTCCTCGATGGTAGCCACATAACGGGCTAGTATTAGACCTGATACAAAATTTCTCCTAGAAGCATACAAATGCCCTAGCAGGCGTTTGTGCTTCTGTAAAAAGCTTTGGGTTTGTTTCTGGTTTTCTGCAAGTTAGGTGCGATTATTTCGACTTGCTTATGGCTTATATCTATGCCCTATATTATTTTTGCTTTATAGACGAGGACAGAGCTGTTTCACTTAGGTTCTTCACTTGGGTGAAACACGGGGCTAAGTAGGGGCCCGTGCTCCAATTAATGACGTTTTTGTTTGAGGATACATTAATTTTTTGCCATAAATGATTCAAAATATCTAAATAATGATTGAATAGAAGAGCATTAAGGTCTATTTTTTTTATTAACTTTTAAATAGTTTTTATAACGTGTGGTTCAGTGGTAACTGCATAGGTTAACGCAGTGTAATGTTAAGCAATATTAGTCCTGGTCAGTCTATGAATAGGTGACAATTCAGACATTGAGACGTAGGGATCTACGTGCCCCAGAGACCACTTTAAGCAGTCGGTCCCGGTTACCATACGAATATCTTTTATAATCGTTATGGGTATTTGGAGCCCTAAGAAGTCAGACAACAGTATTTCTACAGAACTTCGATATCGGTAAGTGCTCGGGCTGTGGAGTTCTGATGGCAATCGGTCCACGAAGGGATCATAGTTTAACCGTATCGTAGTAAATTTAAAGCCAAGGTCCAGGTAATTCGGAAAAAAGACTCGGAAAAGGGTTATGTTTAAGGGAGGTGTTTATTATAGGTTAAACTTTAGTCAAATTGGCTTGTCTTTTCATCACATGCAATTCGTCTCATTCCTACCGATAATTTTAATAACACCTACTCAGTTTTATAACACAAAATTTACAAAATTTCTTTTATTAATAAATGAATTTCTGCATCCTTTTTTTTATTAGTTCAGAAACCAATCACCCCTAGGTATAAGTATCTAATAATTTAAACTTTAAGTCGATTTAATATTTCTACTGTTATGAGAAATACATGCAAGGTTACGTATGTGATACTCGCAATAGAAAGTTATATTCATCTTCCATGGAAGATGAATATTATGTATGATAGTAACGTTTTGGTAAATTGGGTTCTAGTTTCAAGACAGTTAAAATTTGGTACCTCGGTACTCGCTGAGTGTTATGTTTGGTATGATCGTGTCACTGGGAAAAACCTCTTTCATTCATTCCTCATTTCATCACGCAAATTATATTACCTACGTTGTCAGTAATCACAAATATCTTTATGTGTATACTTAATTAATGTTTAAGATATCATGTTACCTAATAAACAATTACTCAAATTGTAACTTTCGTTCCTTATTACGATTCTGATATTATACATGGTTTTGTAATTGCGAGTTTTGTAGCTACGTGCCAATAAAAACTGAAAAAGTAAATTTACCATTTCGTCGAGCATAATACATGTTTTGTATTGACCTTCCACGCAAATAAGCGGATAGCTACTCGAGACTCGCAATTCACTAAAATATTTTATTATAGCCACATGAAAACGGCATATAACAATAAATCATGTACCGAGTAGGTACCTTCATTACATTCGGTTAACAGTCAGCGTGGATTTCATTGCGTTTGTTGTTCGTGTCATATTTCGGTTTGTTTTAGGGCCCGCTACGTGCCCTACGAATCAGTACGTGTTCTAATATTTCGTAACGTGGCTCTCTGTTAATAGTAATGAAGATTTGCGTAGTTTCATCACACTGTGCTGGTTGAATAATAAGGTATGGTTGAATGAACCATTGCACCGTGTCCTTGTTTTCTGTGTTTCCATGACACGTGTTTTATTGTGAACCAGTCTTCACATTACGTCTTATTCCTCTAGTGAGTTAATACAATATTTTGATATATGATTGAGATGACATGAACAGATGAACAACAGCGCAAATTAAATCTAGCCGTAATGTAATGTATCCGGTCAAATGATGATAATTAATGCAGTGCGGTGACTGCCACTACGTGATGTGCAGATGATTACAATATTAAAAGGCATCTATAATTGATTTCATTATAGAGAAGAAGGGAATAAACTTTAACTTAACCTTAGATGACTTTACATACTTATGTAGGCCAGAGACTATGTACTACAGAGACTATGTATGAAAATAGGCGTAGAGTTCCAAGACCGTGTCCGAAAAACAAAACATAAATATCAGAAGTCTTGGCTGTAGGGCATGAAACCGAGCACTGTGAGGCACTGATGGAGTTTAGGTTTATTTTAGACAAGTTGGGCGTTTTTAAACGGTTCTATTTAACTTGCCCTGTTTGTTTGTTTATTTATTTATTTGTTTGTTTGCGTCAAATCTAGCAATTAAAATTTTACTCTCTTTCTGTTGACAGCTTGATCTGAAATTTGGTACACGCCTTTAGTTCTGGCATTGATAAACAAAACTATCAAAAAAATTAAATCATTGGGCCCGTGTTTCCATCCAGTCAACTTAGTTTACGATACGCCCAACGATTTTATTTTTTTGTCTGATGAATGCTTTAGATTAACGAGGAAAGGGGTGTGATGACTGGAACCCGGGACCTACCGAATTATTTTTTAGCTTTTAGTACATTATTTTCAATAAAACCGTTAAAATGAAAAAAAAATTACATCTTTTTTTAAGTTGCGATTCCAGGAGAACCGTTAGATAGATGATTTTCGCACCATACCCTTCGTGGGGGAGATGAAAGGCGTGAGTGGGACTCCCAGAGAACAAGGCTACCCACTAAACCACAGCGGCGGCCTACCTCGGCAATTAGGAGGAGCTCCAGGAACGCATCAGGGGCTTCTGGTGTCCCCCCTGCCATACCCCACTATGAGGTACATCCCGGGACGACTAGAGTCAACCTCAGGGCAGGACGCTTTAGCGCCTGTCACTGTTCTACACAGTAAGAGGCGGAACACCGACTCTAAACAATCCCCCCCGGCCGCACCGGAGTGTCACTTGTCTCGGGTCGTTTGCAGTGGTCGCATCTCCCCAAGATGTAACCGCAGCGGCCCCTTGGCGACGATTGGGGAGCTAGCAGCCTCTACCGCGTCCCCTTCGTCGCATCCTTCGAACTTTATCGGCCCTTTCCCGATCCCGCTCTGCGATTGCCTTTTAGAGCATAACGTTCTCACAGAAGAAGACTATGGCTTCCCATCCCTCACCACTCGCTAGCACTGCTGCCATCAATGCTGGCGGTGACAGGTTTCGTCCGATCTATCTGACCAGGTCTCGACGCTTAGCCTCCCACGGAAGGCAGTCCTCCAGCGTGTGCTGGGCGGAGTCCCGGTCGGACCCGCAGTGGTGGTATTGTGTCGCATCCTCACGTTTCATTCTGTTCAGATATTCACCTAAGCAATCGTGCCCGGTGAGTATCTGAGAGTCAATCGATAAGTGACACAGTCGGTCCTCTCTAACCAAGCTTCGAAGCTCGGCAGAACGGCTCCGACAGTGCGTTTTCTAGCACAGCTTTGAATTCCGAGCCATGCCTGCCAAGCCCGCAGAGTCCTATCTGATGCTAGTAATTTTTTTCTCAAAACGCACGGTAATGACGATTAAGTTTTACCTGCTTTGGAAACGAAGGTTGTCAATCTACTACTCTGTCTGTCAGTTTGTCGTTCACAACTTATTAAAAACTAGCGTATGCCCGCGGCACCACCCGCGTGTATGTTGGATATTACGGTAACTATTTTTCTAGTCTATATATGTATAGCTTATTATATGACACTCAATAATAATTTGGCTCTCTATTGCTAAAAGAATTTTCAAAATCAGTGTCGTAGATCCAGAAATTAGATTGAATAAATGTTATTTATTATCTATGTGCCATGCACAATTTTAAAAGTAAAGTACTACTTGTAAAGGACAAGGTACTAAACAGTGCTAATAAGAATGGTTTCAAATATCTGAAGTCATTAACGACAGAACAGTGGAGAATAACAGTATTTAAAAACAGTTGTTCTCACGTTTTTATTTTTGTTTTATTGTGCCTGCTTCTCTATTACATCAACAGACTCTATCATTTGTCTGCTAGACATAGACCTCCCCTAAGAAAAGAAGATTTCGCATCGAATAAAAGGCGCAAAGTAGTCGCAAAACTGGTCAACAGAATTTAATTTATCAACGTGGAGGTGAAATATTTTAGACAGCTATTTATAATGAATATAGTTATTCTCTGCATGAATAACAACAATAATGATAAACTATTATGTTGCTATTGAAATATGTTATCGAATCGACGCAGCCTCGTGGCGGATACGCATTGTCATGCGTTTAGTGGAATAGTGGAGCATTATTCAGTTATGTTTTTAATACGGTTACTTTTTCTGATGACCCTGATCACCGAAATCTAAATTTAGGCCACGCCCTTTGTTATCTGATCTAATAGTAGAACCGAACGTTACACGGCCCTACTACTCTCAGTTTTTTTATCGACTGAAATAAGTTTGTAATACTACCAGTTACCAATATTTTTCGATAAAAAGTAAAATAAATGGTAAAACCCCGAGTTGATATTCTGGTCTTAATGACCATCTACTTTTAAACAACTGGGTACGGTAAGACCTACCCTTAACATTAAACTAGCCTATGTCACTTTTAGAGTTTCAAATCTAAAAAACAAAGTTTAGTTAACTGCAGTTAACACTTAAAAACTTATGTAAAGAAAACTGCTGTTATTTACGCATCTTGGATAAAATTACTCTTCATTGATGACTAAGACGATGTCAACGTGACCATGTACATGCTTCACTACATCAATATGGGTCATACGTTCGTGCGACCTGATTGAATCGGCCATTCAAAATCCGTGCATCAAACTGATTACACATACTAAATATATGAATTATTCACTGTTAATGTGTCACTTTTGCCAGAAGTAAGCATTTTCGAGTACGGTCAATGACCCTAGCATTGCGTAGGCTAGCTACTTTCTCTCACTGTTGGAGCGAGGAGGTGTACGGTAGGCGCGGTGAAGGGGGTCCTGCCAAATTAAGTGCGTGAAAGGCTGCGGACAGCCAGCCGTTCCGGTAACGCGACTCTGGTACCGCGACTTACGCACCCTTTACACCAATACCGCACTATCTGCTACAACAATAAAGATGCAATTCATCATTCGATTGAGCTGTTTACGGTTACTTTGCGTCATTTTAACACAGAGAATGGCAACATCGTATCAACTGTCGTGAGCCGTTGGCGCCACTTTATAAATTTCTGCGCATCTTCGTTGAATGGACGAATCGGGTCGGTGACCCGTGTCCAAGTTGCAATCGCGAATCATCAGAGACTTGGTAATTGCACCCTGATGTTGTCGCTCACGTGTTCTGTTGAACAGTTGTATAAGCATTCCGACACTTTCTACGCCTTCGTGTAATCAGAGTAAGTAAATAAGTGAGCGGAGAAATTGTCAAACTTTAACGGTTCGTTTAAAAAGAAACAAAGAATTGGGAATGTTGGACAGTGGATTGTTCACTAATATTTTTTAGCTTTGTTTCTCATCTAAACAGTTCGTGACTTTTTTCTATTAGAACGTTTTAAACAAAATATTTAGAGGTGTTATTTTTACCTCTCCTAAATTGTCCGATATAGAATTGATAGTTGTCAAAATAAATAGCTTAATAATAGAAGAGCTTAGGATAAGTTATAAAACATTATTATTTACTTGTTTACAAAATGGGTACCAAGAGTATTTTTTATGGTTATAAACTAAATAAATTTATTGAGTTCATTTCCCCATCGCGATTACGCTTAATCTGCGGTAAAATGAACTACACTATATTATCAGTAAAAACCTCTTACTTATAGAAGTCTTAAGCATAGCAAACGCAGTAGTAAAATAGCGTAGTAGTAAAATAATTAATTAATAGGTAACCTATTCCTAATAACGGAGTGGAAAGCGCAGGGTCCGAAATCTGCGGTTGAATGTACTGAACTATTTTAGCGACTGACATTATATGCTTTATGATGTCCAGAAAGTTAAAACTAGAATGATATGATTATAAAATCGAATACAGTTATAACAAATTAAGTAAAAATGTAGTCTGAGACCGGAGGCCCAAAGATGCAGAGGTAGTAGAGCCACGTTGATTTCAGCACGAACGGGCCGGCTCGACCGGGGCGGTACTACCCTCGCACAGAAAATCTACGTGAAATGACAGCGTTCGTGCTGTCGTGTTTCGTTGGTGAGTGCGAGACCGGAGGCCCAAAAATGCAAAAGCATCACTAGACCGCCATGGTGTTGGTCACCATGCTGCATTGTCTGCATTCGCAATGAGTATGGTGACCACCACTCTTGGATTCTGCTTATGCTTTCCATCAGGCAGAGTAGTGTCATTTTGGCGCCATACATAAAAAAAATGTTTGCTTCACTTGTATTGTATTGTTTTGTATTTTGTCTTAAAGTCTTATCCTTTTAATTAACTAGCTGAGCCCTGCGGTACAAAAACAACTGCGATTAACGCCGTGGCAAAAGTAAAAAAAAACAAAAAACTTTGTAAAAAGTGTCCTATGTCCGTCTCGTGGTTCTAAGCTACCTCATCACCAATTTTCAGCCAAATCGATTCAGCCGTTCTTGAGTTATAAATAGTGTAACTAACACGACTTTCTTTTATATATATAGATACTAGCTTTTACATGCGGCTTCGCTCACGCAGACTTCCATCCCCTGATTTACCTCCTTAGGGGTGGAATTTCAAAAAGTTATTTCTTAGTGGTAACTTACGTTATATAAAGAACCTACATGCAAAATTTCAGGATTCTAGCTTCAGCGGTTTGGGCTGTGCGTTGATCTCTGGGTATGTCAGTCAGTCACCTTACTCTTTTATATATATAGATTAATGTGCCTTTAATTAACCTTTTCTAAATGATATAAAGTTATATATCCTTAGCCAACATTATACTCAAAACAAGAAAAAAAAAATTGGCAAAATCAGTAATTGACATGCCTTTAAATTTGTTTAATTAAGACAGTAAATATTACTTCTGAATTTCAGTTGGTTCGATCAAGTATAGACAATTTTGTGTGCAGTGTGAGTTTTGTTATTAGGAAAAAATTAAAAAAACACTATTATATCTATTAATATTATAAATGTGAATGTAAGTTTGTTTGTTACGCTTTCACGCAAAAACTACTCCGATCACCATGAAACTTTGTACACATATTCTTGGCGGTATTAGAAGTAACATAGGATACTTTTTATTAAATGCGAGCGAAGCCGCGGGTAAAAGCTAGTATGCTATAAGACAATATACTACATTAATAATTCCTTTATTCGTAGCCTTATAAAAGTAATTTTCTAAATTATTTCATATTTAATCAAGTGTTAATTTAACCAGCATCGTTTTGGAAGTTTTATAAAAAAATTTGTTCTATGATTCATCATCATCATCATCAGCCTATCGCAGTCCACTGCTGGACATAGGCCTCTCCAATTGCGCGCCACTTGGTTCGATCATGATTGTGATTGTCATAAACAAATTACAGTGCTGTTCATTTTTCATTCTTTTGTTGCGTCCAATAACTTTAGTTAAGGAAAGTAAAGTACTTGTTTAAAGCTACTTAATATGATTAATGATAAATCGAGTGGTTCGGCTACACTGTGTGTGGTGCCGTCCGTACGATAATGTAATGGCGATCACGTTGCTGTACTCGTGCGCTGCTGAGTCGCAAGTTACGAAAAGCACACGTTGCCGCCCGCCACAGGAATACCAATCGGGTTAAATTGGGCGGCTTACAAAGGTCGAAGGCGAAATTATTTATAAAAAATTACGAAACGACTACATAAAAAGAGTTGGCACATTGGACGTGCTTACGACGCCGCGTTCTCTCTTTTGAAGGTTACTCGAAGCTGTGAGTGTACCGTTAAAAAACTGTCATCGTCACATGGAAAAATTAGTTTTACAACTGATAGACATAAATCTGTGGTTAACTAAAACAAACAAAAAAAGATAAATTTGCGTTCATCTCGAGTTTCTCATAGTATGTAGTGTTATAAAATCCTTTTGAACACTCTAATCTTAATCGTGTACTTGTTGAGTGTTAAGCATAAAATAAAATAGAATGCGACATTGATTTTGTTATGTTGTTGGTCTAATAATAAAACCTAATAAAATACCTCAAGTTAATAAAACCTTTGTCAGAGTTAAATTAATATTAATGCTAAAGATGGATTACATTATACGTTAACCGATTTTCTTTTATTACTAAACAAATCTCGTTTTTTATCTGATGTAGAACGTTCGTAGCGGCGCGTTAGAGGCGTGGAGCGCAAGCCGCTGTGCGCGCACGCAGTTTTGGCCCGCAGCATGCGGTTGCCCGGGGTCGGGTGTCGTATTTCTAGAGCATTGAACCTCTGCAACCTTGTGCGTTGAGCCCGACCGCTCTCCGCACGCTGACGCAACCGCTCCAGCCCCTTCTCTACTTCGACCGCAACCATATCGCATAATTACTCCTTTAGGGCACACCTGTGCTTAACAACGGATACAATGGACGATTTGATGTTAGCGCTAATCGATTCATGAAAGGTTGAACTTAATTGGAGGTTGTTTAACGTTACACAATGTATAGAGAATAATTCAGCTACCTTTCAAATAAAGTATAAACTTGAATTGCCTATTGTAATTCTTCCAATTATTTTCTTAATGATGGTAATATGTTAAATATTGTTGGCGCTCTGGATTCAGTACTAATGAAGTTAACACGTTGTGAACCACTCGGCGTGGAAGAACAATGCTGTGAGTCGGTCAAGAGGTGTGAGGTGCGAGAACAGAGCGCTAACGAACCGTCACCGTCCGCAAATAGTCCGCGAGAAGTGCGAAACGGTTGCGGGCCTACAATTGGCGTCTGCCCCGAGAACGTTGCGAGGTGACGCTTACGTAAACTACTGACATAACCGAGTCGACGACCGCTGCTTGCGCAACCATCACCGAACCTGGAACCCCACGCACCGCACTTCCCCCTCACCACACTAACTCTCCCACCACCCACCGAAATTACCTAATTGTACCCAAAATGCATCAAAAGGACACTGGTCCAACGGCCGAGTTACGAAATCGGCAATCATTAGAGCAATAACCTTCTGCTTAGGCAGGTGACGGACATAGCTTAAACGTTTGGTGTGGTACGCGATCGTTTAACTATTTAATAACGTGATCTGATTTACTACACAACTATTTTTATTGCCTATTGAGTTTAATTGTGTTCATTTACAAACCTAGGTCAATGTAAATCGTGTTCACGTTGTAAACTTACAAATTTGATTGTCAACGTGCCCATAGGAAACAAAATAATATTGCTAACATACTATAAGTACTAATACTATCGGTATTACTTACGCAGGATGTTCAATTGGAGCCTAATTGGCCTAGGTTATAGCAATCTCCCAAAGTTCAATGAACTCAATATTGAAATCTAAAATCTGCATGCAGAAAACATAGGCAAACGTAATGCGACATCCTGGGAAGTAGTGGTCGGGCCTTTGGTGTAGGTATTTGCAGGTTAGGTGTTCAAAACGACGGTATTGCGTATTCTCTGCAGGTCTAAGGAACCGAATGGGCAACAGAATTGTGAGCATGTACGTGACGTATATGGTACAGTTATCCTTAGTGAACGAAAGTGAAAACTAAATGCAGAGTCAGTCAACGACCCCGCGGCGGGTCGTCGACCGAGCCGAACTGCAAAGGCCGTTTGTGAGTGCTGAGGCCGCGCGCGCGACATTTAGCCATGCACTGGACGCGCCCGCGCAGGTATTGCACACCGTAACTATAATGAGATCATATTAATTTGATAATTAAGAAAGTATTTTAAAAAGTAAAAGTTATAGTCATAATTAAACTGCGATTTGATGTTTAGAATTATCTTGCTCTCCAGCGTGGATCATGATTAGTTATACCGAGTTCCGTTACTGGGTTAAAGAAGTTGAAATAATAATAATGGCCGTATACTGTTTTTTGTATCACTTCTGACTGTTTACAAACAATAGGCAACAGTTCGCATGGAAACAATAATGTTGCCATGTGCGCCAATTCGTTTTAACGCCCGTACAATTTTACAGTTTTAGGCAAATATCTGCCTCTTTCTTACGGTATTTAGTTATTAGCAATGTTAGGAAGTGTAGAAGAAATGTTGAAACTTCATTTACGTAATGTCAATTAGTGTAACATTATCAGTGATAGCTGATATTAGTTGTTAAGATTACTCTACTTTCTCTTACAATTACAACTACTTGGCTTATGTTTTTTCATTCGAATATCTGTTTTGGGAAATGTGTTGGTGTATTTTTCCAGTATTAGAGTCGTACCTAACAGACGATACGGTTTTCAGTAGTTAAAAAAAAACTTGTAATGTTCTTTGGTGCTCCTTCATACTTCGTACTTTTTATAATTGTAAAATTTGTAAAAGGGTGTAGTCTAAACATTAAATATATTGAAGAAAAACTAATGAAGGGGTATTTATTAAAGTAACAGAACTCAAAACAATAGTTTTCAGTATTTTTGTCTGTTTGTCCGTGTGTTTGTGCTCTCAAAAACAGTTTAACCAATTTGGATGACTTTGTTACTTATTTGAAGTGGTAAACTTCAGTTAGCATTTAGTGTTTGTTTTATTTCAATTCAATTAATCTGTTTAAAGAATCAGCGTGATAATCGATTTATACGCGGACGAAGCCGTAGGCAAAAGCTGGTATAGTATATATTTGGCCCTTGAATGTAATACAATATATTAAAATATTAATTTGAATACCAAACGAGAATTAATAATAAACTTGTTTGAATTTCGTAGTGAACTTTGATGTTTAACCAAAGAGGTATTATGTCATAGGTCAATAACTTTCGAGTTTATTGCTAAGTAATGGGAGATTATATTTTAGAAATAGAATGTGGTCTGTAAGAGTATAACATTTTCATAATTGAATTGATTGGTTGTGGAGCAATATCTCAAAATATTGAAAGCGCCTACGAACTACGCGCCTACGGTCTACGAAATTACAAAGTGTAATTTTTTACAATGTCTTTGTATTTATATTACTGCATTGGTACATAAATATCATTATACAATATATTGTAAGCATACTTAAAGGTATAATAATAGAATAGCAGGAAAGTCTACGTATAAAAAAGACATAAAATGAATTATTGATTTCATGGTAGAAAGGCAATAACAATAATTTGGAGATACTTCACGGCTAAATTTTTGACGTTCGAAATTTAATCTACAAAGACGTATCGCGAAGCTTGGAGAAAGAAAGGCTAATAAACATCAGGTACTAAAAATAATTTTCTCGAAGTGAAGAGAGCTAGAGAGCTGTCTTCACTTAAAGTAAATTATTTTTGTTATTATTTATTATTATGAACTTCAAGCTGATTTTAACAAATATTGGTTGGATCGTATACATCGATTGGATATAAATCCAATCGATGTTCACGCAATCTTTCCGCAGTGAAGTACCAGTAAGTTGTATATAAAACTCGTAGTACCGAAAATTTATTTATAAGAATATTGCCAAAGCAAGTAATGTCACTGTTGCTGTTGTGTTTGTTAAAATCAGCTTGAAGTTTATGATTTGAACAGTAGAAAAGTTAGGGTCTTTACACACTTTTAGTGAGGAGTGTCTTAGGTACGGCTAGTGCGTCGATTACCAAAATTTCACAACGATCTATATAAGTATACAATTTTCATTACAAGGATGGCGTCAAAATTTACTTTAGATATAATGACCGTAGTAGCTGAAGGCATATTGCTATTACCTCTATAGCTATACATTATAAACAAACTTCATTCAGACAGAAAAAATGTATTTCGTGCTAAGTGTTTATTATTGTTTACAATAACACATTTGAATTATTATTCGCCATCAAGGTATTGAGAGGAATACTATTTGAACTTTTCTGGGCCTGCTGCCGCGTGTCTAGAAACAACTGAGAATAAGTACCTAACAAATCCGCACCCCACGAGCACTTTGATTTTTCTGATGTATTAAAAGCCTCATATACAGCTTAATCAATACTGATATTAATTTGCTTCGTTGAGCATATTTTTACCCGTCTGCGAAAGGAGGGTTATGTTTTTCGAGTGTATGTATGTATGTATGTATGTATGTATATTTCTTTGGAACGCCCTAGAGCCTAAACGGCTTGTCGTATTTTTATGTGAGTGGTGTCAATAGATTCGTCTTAGTCGTGAGAGTGACACTGGGTACATCAAAATAAAAAAATAAAAAAGGATTTCTGTACGGTCATTCGATTCAATGAAATGAAACGAATTCAATTTGTAAGGATTAGCGTGTTAAATGTAGTTTTATTCATATAAGTCGTCTAAAGCCATGGATTAATGCGACAAGAAATAACACAGACTAGAGATTACGTTATATTATTGTAGATAAGAAAATATTATTACTATATCTATTTATTTATTTTGCCGAAATACATAGACAATCATTTATTTTTACAGCTAATAATAAAATTGCACGCGTAAACTCAACAGTGAACTGGTTATATCGGACACTATTGTTTTCACAAATGATGCACTCGGTGCAAATGAGTGTTATTCTGCCACTATCAAGTACAATTAACACTTTGGCCGGGGCGAAAGTAGTGACTTTCGGGTTTTCTTGTAGAGCGGGCTGCGCGCGACGCTATGTGGGCATGTCGTCGTCACAACTAGGCCGCGTTTCCACCAAACGGGTCTTGACTTTTTGTTCGTGATGATGCGGAACAGAAGAGAGAAATTCGGTGAGATAAAGCAGCACTCGCTAAGGAGGACACGGTCACGAGGAGTCATCGGCTCCAAACTCAACGAATGTGGAGCAAGCGTTGTTTCTCCTTGGGCCACGGCGCAACCTGTCCGCTGAGCACCATAGGCCCCGGCCAAAATATTGCTGCGTGTTACTATAAATATTTGTAGTTAAGCCTACATTTCAACATCGAACCTCATTTTTTAATAACACTATTTTTAGACCTAGTAATTTTTCTTATTTCTATGGTATAGAATGACTTCTGTAAAAGAAACTTTCGAGATTGTTTTACAGAAAAAAATATACAGATTTTTGTTAAGACTATTAAGATGTTTGATATTTTTTAAGAAGTATTTCTTAACAGAGATCCCGTTGAATATACTACTCCCTACAACCATTAAGATTTAGATACGCCTAAATGGTATCAATTAAAAAACAACGAGCAACTTTCTTTTGTGATGGCTGTATAGATGCACGACAAAGGCATTGTTTGCTTAAAAAGGTAATAATTCCGATTCCAATAATATTTTGGAAAGCACAACGAGTCCTTATGTAAGAGTTCAACGTGACACTTTGAGCGAAGCGAGTGCGCGCGTCCGTTCAGCGCGCCACTTTCCTTCGCACACAATATTTGGATAGTTGGAAAACTATGCCTACTCGATCTCATCTACGATAACATCCTTTCATTTAACAAGTTTGTGATGTATCTTAGTAACGCGCCACTAACGGTGTGATCATACACATTTATTTTTACGATTACGACCTCGGTCATACGATTCCACACTTCTATGTACACACATCAAAAGTGTCTAGGGATCAACATATGTGTCTAGGGATCAACATATATTTTTGCAATAACTTTTCTCCTGATTGATATTAATTAAAATTTTCTTTAAGGATTCATCAAATAAAGTGTTTTCGTTTGTCACAGTAACGATAAACCAAGTCACCTTTGCATTAATAAAGAAATTAGCCATTTTCCTAATAAAAGGATTTTTGACATTTGAACCACTAACATTAAAGTTCGAAAAAAAGACTGAAATAACAGTTTTCTTTAAAATTTTATTAGGTAACTTAAACAATTAATAATCCGTGTTTCTACCGCGAACACTAACAACACAAGAACATCGGTTTGGCATACTCAAAATGAGTTCATCCAAACACGCTGTGGAATGGCCGCCCATGTTCGTTGCAACAACAAAAAAAGGTCTTCTTGCGACTGGATACCCTCCACATTCGGCAGAGCTCTTCTCTGTAGCATATCCCATGCATGCTCAATCGGGTTCAAGTCTGGCGACTGAGCAGGCCAGGGCCAAAGCCACATCTCAATCTCAAGAAATCCGCATAAAAATGCTTGATCCCTAGACACTTTTGATGTGTGTAGTTTTACTTGTGCTTTTTGAGGTCTATGTCAGGTCCTCTGGATATGGAATCTTTTAAGTAAATATAAGGATGTGTAATAGGTGTTATTGCGAGAGGCGTATAGCAATACAGGCTTATGTAATCCACAAAGGGCCTGCCTGGCTTATTGTTATCTATTTCGTATACCTACATAAATATAAAAAAATCTAAAATCAATTGAATTAAACATTGGGTTATTGATCGATTTGTTAGATTTAAGCAAGTATTGAATAAGTTCTGTACTTGTTTAAATAAGTTAAATTAGGTTTCAGTCATATCATTTTTTTTTATTTAACACAATATGTTTATAAAACACAAATCAAATTACGCTACTAGCATGTTTTCAAGTCTATCACCGTTTTTATAGGCTTTTGGTGAAATTAATTCTAAGTCTCAAGTATGTGACACTAGATACAGAGATCCTGTGTAAATGTCATAAAAGTAAAATGTATATTATGCGAATTTCTTTATTTCTATATCCTACATGTTATATACTGAAATAAATATGTTTCCAAAATCTTAACATTTTCTTCCCTCTGTATGTATTAATAAGACAGAGATCTGTTTGATTGTGATTTTTTATAGTTATCCTTATTATAATCAGATGAACCTTATCTGTTCATAGATATTAAAGTAAGACGTAGCTGTGTTTGTACCAAAAATGATATAAAAACCCAACAATTGTATTGCACTGTTGATTAAATTACGAGTAGGTATCAGATGAAGGTTTTATACATGTCTAGAGTTGTAAAGCTATAGTAAAACTCACGCTTCACACAAATCCTCAACGAAAATAATATTAAAATAACTCGATTTTCTTTTTTATTCCGGTTGACTAATTAAATATTTTATCTTTAGTTTAATTAATCCACCAACACCTGAGCCTAAATAATTTTAACATAAATAATTTAATTAATTACTACACATTGAACAGGTAGGTATAATTTACAACTATCGGAATGATTACCGCAGATGTTTATGCTAGGTGATAGGCGAAGATACTTGGTGTGTAAATTTATAGCGGATGAGCAGAGGATGTTTGCGTTTGCGCTGATGTCGGCGTGTCGAGTGTCGTTCGAAGAAGACTCTCGTGCTGACGACTGACAGCACCAACGTGGGGTCATCGACCTCTTACAACGCTATACATTTTGCGAACAATGATTTGGAGTGGCGAGGTGAATGGCCGCGCTCGGAGGGGCTGAGCGTGGGCAGTTATTGACCCATATTGGAGGTGAAATGTAGATCAGTGGGCGAGAGCGGCGAAATTCGCCGCGGAGTCTCGCGCCGCTTGCCTCGGAGTTGTACTCGCGTCCGCAGATCAACACAATACTTACGCACAGATGAACGTAACCTTAATATAATTTAAATAACAGTTTAGTTTGTTTTGTAGTTTAGTATTAATTAGTTGTAAGCCAAAACTGTAATCAAAATAAAAAATGTTGTTAAATTCACTGATAAGCTACAATTTTAGAGAATTAATTATTGTATGTACTGTTTCATAAAGTTATAGTTGTTAAGCTTGTAGTTGGTAATTTATATCTGCAATATCTGAGTTAGATTTCGAACATACTCTAATAAATTACATTCTTATCAATCCTTGACCGTCCAGGTCGGTATCAGATGGGATAGGTAGAAATGAAGGAAAGACTCGCATGTTTCTATTTTTTTAATTCCTTTTTCTTTCTGCTTTTTTACTTTATTGGCTGTAAAATTTATTCTTGTAGAAAGTATACTTCTATTAAAAATATTTAGGCATTCCTATTGGTCACAACAATTCTGACAATGTTGCACGATCATTTTCCAGGACTAAGTCAGATACACACTAGTGATACTGTAACTTGACAAAGGCTATTCTTATCACTTGGTTACGTCTACATGACGATCAAATACTTCGGGACATTTCTGCGATAGTTCTTCTTTATAAAATTTTTTTGGGGAGAATTGTGTGGACTAAACCATTTGTAAAGATATCAATTGAATTATAGCCAGGATATCTGTATCCTGTTTGTTGTGTTAATCTACATTTGAGCTATTAAGGCCTAAGCCACCGCCACCAAAACAATTTTGCCGCTTTTAACCCTCGCATATATCTTTATGCTGGGCAATAATGCGTTTGTGGCAAATTTTCTATTGTTAGTGTTAGCTTAGTAAGTTCGCTGTCGGGTGCTATCACATACCGATGTAAATCCTCGTCAATAAAGAGAAAGTAATATCTTAAATTATGTTGCTCGTCAATAATATTAAATTGCTAGAATTCTTGGAAATCTTGTAGCTGAAAGCCACATGTAACCTTTTTACGTAGAACTGTCGAAGATTAGTACAACGTTTGTACCTTCGAATGTGTCATTATTATAAGTCAGAAACCTACGCCTTTTTATAATCGTCCCAATATGTAACTGAGACCCTTTTTGTTAAAGCGATTGTAGGTTAAGTATTGTAGCGGTATAAAGAGCTCTTTAGTGAAACCTGCTCCACTTCTACATCCATTTTGAGAATAAATCATAATAGTTTTGTTAGTCACTTCGGATGTTATCTTAAACCTCAAAATGGACGATAGTTTTTTATAAAGGAGTTGGAATTCCTTTACGAGCAGTATGTATTTATTGGGATGCGTGGCTCTACCAAACTTATATAGTGAGTGATTTACGTGTGGTCATAAAATTCAGAAGTAACCTGAATTTAAGAATGATTGAAATTGAAATGCCGAATACAGGAATGGATGTGTTTACATTAAGTACTGCTATAAATCTTTAAGTTCATTTTACAGGCTTATAAAATCAGCGCAATTGACGGGATACAAAATATTCCACCCATTGAGATCATTGAATAAACCGGTATAAAATACTCGTAGTACAGCTAGCATGAATTTCGATTTTACGTGTGATTTTACGACTTGATGTAGATACGTCACGGTGTTAATAGTATCTAATAAAACGTGAGAGGTGAGAAAACGTGTTTTTAACAGCTAAGAGTTTTTTGGTTAATGGTCTAAGAGATTCATAGCTTTGTAGATGGAATACTAACATGGAAACAACAAGCGGGTCGTGGTGTAACGGTTCAAATATTGGCCTAGCAATCAAAGGTTGCGCGTTCAAATCCCATGTAGAATTCTATTTATCAACGGTACTCTTTCATACCTTAACCCATTTTTACAAACTTCACCGGTTTAACTTCAACCTTGTGTAGGCGAAGTCTTGCAATTAAACTTTAAAGCAGTTGAGCTGACATTCTGTATGTACCATTACTGCTATTCAAAATACAGTTATATGAAATAAATGAGCTTGTTTGAATGGGGAGCTGGAAGGAGGCGTTAGAAACTCTACAATACAATACGACATAACCTTGCTACGTTTGGACTTATTAATTTATTTTGTTCAAGTCATACAACCAAAGGTGTCATTTTTATATGTACCTACCATAAACTGAACTAATGAACTGTACGAATAAACTTTTTTTTAATGCAGAAATAATAAAGTTTTGTTTGTTTTACTATGAAGTTTGTTTCTGAATAGGAAATAAAAATCTTTAAGAAATTATTTATTATGAACTGAGGGCTTAATAATGATCTCAAAGTTCTAAGTCCTATAAGGGGATTTTGAATTGTTTAGATATGCTAAATAAGTGGCTCTTTGATAAAAAAATTAATAAAAGAATCCAGATTATAATGCATTGAAACAACTCACGTCAGTTACCAGTCACGATAAAAAACGTAATGAACTAAACCTTGAAAATCCTATTTAGCAGCATTATGAACGATTTGTGTGTAGTGGCATGGCCCAAGGGCGTTATGCTACTTAAAACCCTTTCCATGTACATATACTTTCTAATATTATGCCTCACACATTAAATTTGAAGCCCTACCAATTGTTGTGACCATGATATATTTAAGCAGTGGCAAAATGAACCTGCTGATAACATACTAATAATATTTGAAATCGATTGTGGAAAAAAATTACAACTATATATTGAACTATTATTGAGACCGGGATTATAAGTTATTGAAGCAGACGGTGAATTAATCTATCTATCCGGTCTTACGTCGACATGATAAAATTAAAAACATTACATAAAGCAAAAAAATTGTAGAAAAGAGTGATGTTCCCTCTAAAACTACATTTAATTATTAATCTCTAACAACAAAGTTTGCCTTGAGTGTTAATATCCGTTTCATAGATATTTACGTATACATATGTTACTTATAAGTTACTTATATCTATGATTATTACTCGGCCAATGATCTCAGCGGTCAAGCGAAGAATTTTCTGTTTTTAACATTCACATGTTTGTGATATGGCGCATTCCGTTCAAGATTGTGGCCTTCTATGGGTAATTCTACCTCTATATGGACCTAATCGATAATCGCTACGCAAAAAAGTAGAACGTGTACCACTGTTCTTAATAGGATTATTGTTTAATGACTGTAATTTATCATAATGAGTGTACACAATTTTAGTTTCGAATATCTTTGCAGCGGTCCGTATGATAATGATTGTAGAACGAATGCAATTTGTAGATTTGTCTAAGAAAGAAGGAATTATTTTTTTGTATCTTCAATAAGGTATTTGTTCCTCTCTCTTTCTCCCCCTTCTCTCTC
This sequence comes from Diaphora mendica, assembly GCA_949125395.1. NCBI lineage: Eukaryota > Metazoa > Arthropoda > Insecta > Lepidoptera > Erebidae > Diaphora > Diaphora mendica. The sequence continues at coordinate 18,881,555 of OX421318.1, forward strand.
TTTCTCAATCTCTTTCTATCTCTCTCTCTGTGCGTATAATTTAACGATAAAAAAAAATTGTTGATGTTCAAATTTCTTTGTAACTAGTAAAGTTGCAAAGTAATATTAGATAATGATAAGCATTATTTTTAACAAACCCATCGTTAGATAACTCAGTCATTCAATGAATAATCTGGAATGTACCTATAATCTACATGTATAAAAAGATAAACATTGTGTATTTATTTTATGTTGTGTTATTGATTATTGTGTGGACTATTGTCAATGATATAATAAAACATTTGTTTAAAAACCATGTCGTAATCCACCATATTCTAGGACTTATTTTTATTAACGTTTCGATTTAATCAACACATTTTTTTTGGGTTTAGCAGACGTTTATCTTGTACTGGATTGATTCAGAGGTATCTAAATCAAACTATACTCTTTGCGCTGTAGCATAGTGCGGGTGACAGTTGCCTGCACGACGATTCTGGTTGTTTTATCGATTGAAAACTACCCCGGTGGTCTGCTATTTGCCTATGTTTTCGGCAATATAAATCGCCAGAACCATATTCTATAATCCTTAATAGGCATTTACGCTTTTCCTGAGTCTATGGCCCAGGAGGGAGTCATAGTTCAAAAAGACGAAGGAAGCAAATACTCTAGACAATACATATACATATTTTAAGCCGTCATAATCTTCTTATACTATAAAAACCAATTGATGTTCGTTTGTTTCGCTAAAACTCGAGAACGGCTGTGCCGATTTAGCTGATTTTGGTTCTGAAATGTTTGTCGTAGTCCAGGGAAGGCAGTGGTGGATTTACCACTAGGCTGAGTAGGCTGGAGCCTAGGGCGGCGAATTTTAGGGGGCGGCAAATTTAGACGAATCTTTTTTTTCATACAGAAATAAAAAAAATACATTGTTAAGTATAATATAAACGGCGAAAAGAAGTCTTAACAGTTTAACGAAAAAGAAACAATTTATTATTTACTGTACCAAACACTCTCAACTTTAATAAAATTTTAAAAATTACTAAACGGTTAATTAAATATATCTCTGTAAATATAGGTTTTTAAACATGTCAATAGCAGTTTAATATTATAATTTAAATTTGTAATTTAGATTAACATTTTTCTTAATCACCTCTGGGGCGGCATGAGGTCCTACAATGCACCGCGCCGCCCGGGCGGTGACCAATTAGGTTCGAGTAGAAATTTTTGTCCCTGAATCTTTCCGCCGCCTCTTTCACCGCGATGTGATCTTCGCATAAAGAGGTACAACATATGCTGCTACCGACCATACTGGCGCCCTACTTTAGTGATCAGAGCTACCGTCCACACAGGGGTAACGTATAGTGTTATCGACCGGAGAATTCCTCTTACAGCCTTGTGGCGATGCTCACGGTTTACTCAGATTAGGCAAAAGTTGGCGAAGGACAAACGCTGTGCCCACTAGCTTTTGAGCAACCTGTCAAAAATGCTCCCCAAAGAGCTACCTACCGTCAAGTAACAATCCTAGATACATTTTTTGGGATTGATCCGGTACGAGGACGGAATTGAACACGATTGAGGCGCCATACGATGGAAAGATGGATCACTACGGGACTAATGAAGTGAAGAGACTTACGTTTTTGTACACCATTAAGTCCACTGCCATATCACCAAAGAGACATCCCTGGTGGCCACATCTTTAAAGGTCGCCCTTCGGGCTGTATTCAAACTGTCAATGACATAACAGTGTACGCCCAGACCGGATGGGAAGTCCGGGAAGTCCGAACCTATGTTCTACGGGACAATGCCGAAATCAGTCCCCTGTGGAACACTGCACGGCATAGATCGACGCCTTAGATATTCATCTTGAACCTCTTACGTGACGGTTCGTTCCTCTAAATAGTCTTAGTAGTTCCACTAGTCGCTTCAGGCACTCTTGTACCCCGTGCCTCCACTACAGGCTAATAAATACGTCGGCGGTGTTCAACTCCAACGGCGTGTACGGGTGTATAAAATACATACAGTCGGAAATTCCAAGTAAGACGCTAAATCAAGTATCGAAACGATAATATACAAATTTTAACAAAAAAAAACCGACTTCAATCTGGACCAAATTTAAATGGGCCCACACGGAAAGCACCAGCTTTAAAAAAAACATCAAAATCGGTTCACCCAGTCGAAAGTTATGAGGTAACAAACATAAAAAATAATACAGTTGAATTGAGGACGTCCTTCTTTTTTTGAAGTCGGTTAAAAATAAAGGATTGTCATAATTTAGATGACTAATACACGTATATTTTACTATTACATTATAATTACATCTATGTCGATCGGTTCTTCTCGATCTCTGTCTACGGCTTTCAATCTCGATTTTATTTACAATATTTTAAATGCAAAAATTTGTGTCGATGGATATATAGATGTTTGCTAGTTTTTGATGCAATAACTACTGAATAACTGAATGGATTGGAATGAAATGGACAAGTAGAGGCGAAACATCAGGACGGCTATTAGTAAGTATTCTCTTATTTAGGTGGAAATTGTGAAGGAGAGGGCGGAGTGGGACTAGGAAAGATTTAGTCTTGGTCTGGTAGGTCCGGGAACGGGCCAGACTCTACCTACACGTAGCTAAGATAGACGATAGCCACTTGCCTGGGGGGTTAGAGGTGACGGGATTTGTTTGCGGTAGTAGAATCAGGCCAGGGTTAGATTTTTAGAGCCAGGAAGGAGAGATTGTGGTCCACATATACGAGGCGATCATATGCAAACCGTAAATGGCTCGAGATCTATCTGGGTACCACACGTTTCCCTTCTATGTTACATTTACCAGCTACCACCATCTATCATACAAGACGCTGGTACTCGAGACAGAGTGTGGTTTTAATCAGTCCCAGTATGACATCACCACATCACCGATTGTCTGGTAGGGGTATCTCAATGTGTTTCAATGCAACACGGAAGAAAAAGACCAGCTTTGTTGGTATTCTACGTAGGCGCTCAAACAACTATTGGCAGGCCTGGTCGAAGTCTAGGACCAACACAAGTTTTGGGGGCTTACAACGGATCCGTAGCCGTATCACTGCATCCAGGACGAGTAGAACATCTTCCACGCTCTTCTCATCGATTCCGGTCAAGAAGCTCATAAACGGGGACGTGTGTTCCACCTGTGTTGTACGAAAACGCCTTCAATCACTTTCTGCACCTGCAAAAACAGGTTGATGGCGAACCCTTCAGCCCAACTTCTTGACTCTGAAATAAGGGTCTGATGGTGCGGATGACGATAATTGTAAATCACATCCCCCTCCTCCCACCAACACCTTTACTCGGTTCGATTTCGACACACTACACGCAAAAAAACCCTTTAGAATGACGGCCTGAAAAGGTTTCCACACGAAAAAAAATGGGTATTGAATTAGAGGAGTTAGAAGGGGCGGCAAAAGTTTCATAGCCTATTGGCGGCAAATATATAAATCCGCCACTGAGGGAAGGTTTAAACGGTTTGAAAAATTAAAAATAACTTGAAAATCCAAATGTCACGTGTACTAAGTAGCGGGCACAGCTAGTAGTTCATAAAAGTACTGTGGCAAAAGTGTTTATAGGCAATGTAATCGTTTAGAATAAGTTATAAGGTTTGTATGTGTAGGTAGTCGTCATAAAACTTCATGATAATTTCATCATCCCGTGCTATTGCGATTTATTATTAACCAACTTAAGAAGAGGAGGAGGTTATCAATTCGACGGTATTTTTTTTGATGTTTGTTACCACAGAACTTTCGACTGGGTAAACCGATTTTGATGATTCTTTTTTTATTTGAAAGCTGGTGCTTACCGTGTGGTATTGTATTTATGTTATGTGGGTGTATTTCAATTTGGTCCATTTCTTGAAGTCGGTTTTTTTGTTAAAATTTTGGATTATTTCCCAAATGGACGCTAAATAGAGAACAGAATACTTTCTTGGACTGCATGTAACTTTATATGAAAGCCTCCCGAGTTTAATATTATTATTTTTCGTAAGGCACATTAGATGTATGTGATCTACCGCCTTTAACGACAATTCGGGAACCAATCGTGCTGACCTATTTCGACACGTGTGTTTCGAAGGCAACTATAATACGTTCTGAAATAAAAGAAACTGTTTTATTGCCTTGGAAACAGTTAAATGGCTCTTTGTCCAGGTTCAGACACATAAAAAGTGCCAAATATCTGAGGGAAAACTTAATGGTCCCTCGAATAACGGGTCTTTTTTATATATTATGTATGTTCAGAGAGCAATTTATACCTATATTGGATTGGTCCTATACCTAGGTTTATCTAACAAAAAAAAAGACATGTGGCACTCGAGGACTGTCGCGGTAAAGCTATTGCATAGCATTTTTTTTCAACTTATGCAATTATAATTTTTTATTTATTTTTTATTTATGCAGTGGTTTATGACACCATTAATCATTTTATACATTATATGACATAATAAATCTTCGTGTCCAAGGCAACGAATCTTCCTTGATGTATTTCAATACGCCTACGCGGCCGGCTGTTAACATAATATTCTGTCTGTCTCTGTCAGACAGACAGATTCGTTGATTCGTCGTTTGGAGCAGCTCGTCTCTATCCGTGCGAACTTCGGTTGTCAGGTTTTATTTTCGTTATGTTACGTTACGGAATTTCTTGAAAGGCCTCAAAGCCCGCGATAAAAGCTATGCAATAGCATAAATTTTTTTTTTTCTAGACGACTGTTTATTTCGGCGCTTAAGATGTTAATAGGAGCAGAATATTTACAGTTAAACTAGGTATAAATAAACACGAAAGTCACTTTATCTGTCGGTCTGTCACGCTTTCACGGCTTAACTGCTGCACTGATTACAAAGAAACTTGGTATGGAGACACCTTGATTCCTAAAGAAGGACATAGGCTACTCGATAACCGATATACACGCAGTTAGAGAAATAGACAAATTCAAAAAACATTCTTTACAAAGCGTAACTTCTGTCTGTCTGGCTATTCGTCGATTCTGTCTAACAGATCCTCAAGTAAACGTATATAAATAAGCTGATAAACAGTCACTTCAGCTTTTAATTGTAGTATTGATTAAATCGCAAATACAAACATACGTTTTTTTGTATAATTTACTTGTAATCTCTATTGATATTTTGATATCATTTACAGTAAAAGATAATACGTACGTATATTTTATTATGCCTCATATAATTTGCGGTGAGCAGTAGTGATAACTACAAAACATTCCATACTATTATGCGCTGCAAATAATATCAAAATTCGGGTTACTGAATTTAAAGCAATGAAAGTAGGGTCCCTAATTGGTTCAATAAAAATTCGTGGATGCCCGTTAATCGGATTGGCTTACATTTTCTTAATCATAATTATGAATAGGTCTTGATGTTGATATTATTATTTAATCTATAAGAAAATATAGTTAGTAATAAAAAATAGAACTAATCAAAAATTTAACTGAACTTTGTGAAAACAATAAGAGTAAGCAAACGTCCACTCTTTAAATTACCCAACGCTTTTAAAATACAGTGATATCAAGCTATCAAGATACAAAGTAAAAACTAAACAAGATAAAATTAACGTTGGAAAAAATGGGAAAAGATGAAACACATCAGCACACATTACATTTCTCTATAGGTAAATTCACATTATTTACACAAAGTAAATTGGACAGTAAAGTACAATCGATTAGGAAAAAAATATTATTTTTCATGTATGAGCCTACCAAAGTGACTCTCCTCTTTCTGATGGAAAGCATGAGTAGAGTCCAAGAGTGGTAGTCACTGTATTCATTGCGAAAGCTGACATGAAATTGAACTTAGAAATGCGAGTAAAGTTTTTGAATATTAATAATCAATTTATGAATAACTAACATTTATATCTCACCAGCCTGGATCTAGCGACTTAGCAAGCCAAATTTCAAAGCTGGAAGCTAATTTGAAGTAATTTATACTCTCTATTGTCGGCACTTGATGGAACTTGTTGCGATACATTCTAGAACTAAACTCACTTGTATTTATTCTACTATTTTAATTAACTTTAATCCGGAACGGTTTCGCCATATAGCATTATCTTTTTGAAAATGCCATACTCTATGATTAATCTTTAAGGTGTTATAGAGTTTTTCTGATTATAGAAATACTTACTGACAGCTCGGAGTGTGAACCCTCGTGCCTCGGAGAGCATGTATAGCTGTCGGTGTTGCGCCTAATCTCCCACCGATCGTGTCGGTTAGCAGTCCCATAAGATTATGAAAGTAAAGAGAACAGAGAGTGCACGTCTGATTGCGCACACATTTGTGCATATAATATAATATCTCCTGCGTAGTTGGCTGGTCTCCGTTGTGACTGGCCGCCTGTAATCGTCTAGGAGAACATCAATCTTTAATAATGCCATAAGGCGAAACCGATGTAGTACAAATATTTTCTTCATTATTTCAGACAGTTTAGCTATTTGATTTAGGTAAAATATATTTCTTTTTAGTATTGAATTATATCCAATCGTAGGCAGTTACGCAGTACACGTATAATACAGTTTGCACGCGTTAAAAGCTAATCTCAGTAACCATAACATATATATATTTGTTTTATAGCCTGTTTATTGAGAAAGGTTATAAAACTACTTGCTCCACAGAAGCAGAGACGTAACCATAAAAGTAAAAGAAAATCCAGGTGGTAATAAAATGGTAATAAATGTGGGATGGTATATAAACTTAATATAAAGCTACATTTAAAAAAATTGTAACAATAAGCTGAGTCCGCAATGACATTAAAAAAAACGCAACAACGGCAACAGCTTTACCGCGGCACTCGGGGACTGCCGCGGTAAAGCCATTACATAGCATTTTTTATCAACTTATGCCATTATATTATTATTATTTTTTTTTATTTATGCAGTTTTTTTTTCTTTGAACACGTATACTTATGGGGCCACATGCGGTGAGTGTGGCATTATAAAGATATGATAGATACCTATACACCTAAATACTTTCTCACAAACAGCTGCTTATGTATTCGTCCGATTTCGGAGCAGCTCGTCTCGATCCGTGCGAGCTTCGGGTGTTAGGTTTTATTTTCGTTACGGAATTTCTCGATTCGGTTGCCACGCTCAAAGCCCGCGATAAAAGCTATGCAATAGCTTAATAAAGAATTAAATATAAATAAATAATTAAATATGAATAAATAATTAAATATAAATAAATAATTAAATATGAATAAATAATTGAATATTAATAAATAATTAAATATAAATAAACAATTCAATATAAATAAACAATTCAATATAAATAAATAATTCAATATAAATAATTAATTAAATTACTTTTCTTTTTTTACATTATCTTATATAGACTTTATTTATTAAATGATTACAATTAAAAAAATATGTCATAAAGTACAGAGTAATATGCAGAAATTAATATTAAACAATTTACATCAGTTACAATATAACCCGTTCTGCATCGGTGCCAAAGGACCTGTGATACTGGTAGCGCAGATACGCTGGATTGCAACGGACATCCATCCTTTGCACAGTTTATATCTAACTTGACGTCCAATCTCCGCAATTAGACTAAATTACTTACATATTAAAATATAATTAGTGTTAAGATTGTTTAATCCAATGTTACTAAGAGATACCAGAGACGTTGGAGAGGCACAGGCACTTTAAAAAAATTCATTTGATGTAACATGATATTTTAGTAACCTACATCGATTGCAAAAAATATTACTTTATCAATAAGCATCTTCTCTTTACCCTATTTTCGGGACCTTTGGTTGATTTAAGAACTTTGATTTACTAAGATCTGTTTATCATAGAAGGATTGATGTTTGGAACAATGAATATGTGCTTATCACTATACATACATCTATACATATAATAAAACCATAGCAGGTATGTTAATTATAGACATTCTAGTAAAACTAATAAAGGGGGTCTAAATTAAAGCAATTAAATTAAAATCATTGTATAATGAATCAATAATTATTAATTAAGCTTTAATTGGAACCATTTGTACGGTGGATGCCAATAAAGTGTGTTGGTTAACAAACGTTGATATTTAATACTAAAATACATTACTCAGAAAGAGCTTAGTATCTTGTAGGATGAAAATTCAGATGAAAAGTTGTAGGGAGCATCAATAACAGATAAAGACGTTGGTAAATATATTTAAGACTGGAAGCTTTACGTAAACAGTGAATTACGTTTATATTTCATCATGATCAGTCTATTGTAGTCCACTCCTGAACATAGGCCTCTCCCATTGCACGCCACTGTGATTAATTTTATATAATCTTTTGTAAAATATTTATCAAAATTATTATAATGCTTTGAGTAAGTCTTTTGAATAATAACGAATCACTATTTGTATCAAGAGCCGAGCCTGTCGAAGTTGAAGATCTATGAATTCGAAGGGTCTTAAAAATGTAACGGTAAATTTAAAGGTAATAAAAGTACGAGAAAGCCCATGTACAGATGACGAGCGCTCAACGCGCGTTTTGCTAACGCGCGTTTACAACTACATATAATTTGTTCTAGGAGTTCACATGCTAACGCGCGTTTTTATATGGAGTTGTTAACGCGCGTTAGCAAAACGCGCGTTGAGCGCTCGTCATCTGAACATGGCCTTAGTGAACCCACTGGTGTCAACTGATGTCGGTACTTGTCATGGTTTTAGATTAAGATTGGCATTAATGAATTTGTATTCGACTAAATATGAAATATAATGAATTTCATTTCAAAACCGTTTTTACTTTAAGGCACAATCAATAACCTCTAGTTGCTAAGCAGTAACTTGAGCATGAAATAGAAAACATTTATTTACAATTATTAAAAACTAGTTGTTGCCTGTTGTTCTGATGTATAAGCTTCATTACTGTAAAGTTTCATCCAAATCCGTTCAGTACTTTTTGCGTGAAAGAGTAACAAACATCCATCCATCCATCCATACCTACTTACAAACTTTCACGTATATAATACTAGTTTTTGCTCACGGCTCCGCCCGCGTGTATGTCGGTTATCGTGGCAAATAGTAGAATATGTATTATTCTGATGTATAAGCTATATTACTGAAAAGGTTCATCCAAATCCGTTCAGTAGTTTTAGCGTGAATTTCAGAATCAGTGAAATTTTCAGGATCGGATCAGTGCTTTCGAAGATTACCCCCTTACAACCATACAGACAAAGTTAGAAACTTTATCTTTTTATAATATTAGTATATCTATTGATTTTCTGCTCAATAGTTTCAAAATAACCGCCGTGTTCTTTTGTAAAACCACAAGTATTTTTTCGAAATCCTCCCCGTTTCCTCTTGTGGTATGCAAATCTATCTATCCTAAATATATACATACAACCACATTAAAACAAAAACTGTAAACTTTCATTTTTGATGCAAAAAAACCAATGATGAAATACAATATGTTGTTTGCTACAGGATTGCGAGTAACATAAATATTGTGACGATTTTTGTGAATCACTCAAGTTTCTAAAGTGTTATGATGAGGTTTTTTCCGTAGGATCAACTTTCGCAACCGGTGGTGATTGGTAGCTTTTAGTTGATCACTTGTTGTCGTAACCCTACGTGAGTATTTAATATGCTCTAATTTCACTGCTGAAGATTATTAGTATTTTGTTACCTTGTCAACGGAGAAAAAGTCAAAACATAATGAAACAATCGTTTTTTATCGTCGGTACTTTGAGTAAACAAACACATTACAAGTTTGTGTTTTTCATAAAAATGTAAATTTTTAGTGTTCCGTAGTCACGTGGCGGAACTCTTATAGTTTCGTCATGCCCCCCCCCCCCCTCTAAAAGCTAAACGCCTGTCTCAAAAAATCAGAAAAAAAACATGATGGTAGTCCAGTAATGATGGTAGATCATAAAAGTAATGGCTTTTGTTAGTTCACGAGTTATAGAGGCCTAACTTGTAAAATGCCTTTCAAACGGTTATTGCTAGAAAGATAAAACTTTACATGGATGTGTGTATTTACCAAGTCGACAAAGTGCTAAAATAAAATAGCATTTTTTTTTGCAGTGCCTTGTTATTTTTTCTTAGGATGAACTGTTACAACTGGAGGTAATTATAATCATGATTTTTAAGAGCGTTGTACGAATAACACATTATTTTATGCTAAGTATATTGAAAAACTTTAATAAATAAAGATTTTACCAAAATAAACAATTCAACATTAAGCCAAGTTATACTTATATAAATAATGAAGACATTTGCAATTATGAAGTGTATTCAAATTAAGTTGAACTGTTAGCATAATAACTCACCCGATAAATAAAATGAGCGCAGAATTAAACATAAATACAACAAAAATGGAAGCACTAATTAAGACACATTATATTAATAACATACGAGTGTAAAGTGTTAAGTCTGTGAAAAATTGTTACACTTATGCAAAATATTGTAATGTTTATTTTAATTATAAACAATTGTAGAATAGCCTAAAAAACTTTTTAAAATATAATTATGTGTTTCTAGAATAATTTCATGTTGCTGCGTCCGCAAAATGTTTTTTAAAAGCCTATGTTAAATTCTCTTTACATATTAATATTTTGAAGATTTTAGGTCGTTCGTTTTAGGGCAGTGCTTCTGTCTCCCCTTTTCAGTATAAAGAGATTAATGTTTTTTGTTGATGTACTTGCAGTTTAATAACAAAACAATTTATCTTTGAATTTGATACGAAAATAAGTCGCATCGGGTGGAAGGCTTAGTTGTAAGGTTTATGACTGTCATAAATTGTTTCAGTGAAGAAGTAAGACAATCTTAGATAACTTGCTGATAGTAAATACGCTAATATATGACCAACATAAATGTTTTCATATAAATACTTGGAAAATAAACATAGCAGTATAGTTTTCTTTGTAATTCGTTGCAATAAGGTGAGTTCTAAAATTTAGTACTAAATATTGGTATTTCTAGAATCTTAATCACCACCATTTAAATCATTGTCTGTATTAATATTAGGTATAAAGTTTGAAAGTTTATAACGCATATTAGTAATAACATAATTCACGATCTTTTCAGTTTCTAATTATTCTTATTGTTTATTGGACATTGAGATATGACGCAAATATAGATATCTATATCATATAGATTCCTACAGACTACCGGGCTAATACAATTAGCCACTTAGTGGCTGCGGACTATAAAAGAATTATAAGAGTGATTTATTTAAAATAATAATAATATAATGTAACAAAAGTGCAATAGGGTTTTGGATACCGAAAAACAAATTGTAATATATATTTGTGTAGAAATAAAATGTACGAAAACTTATTAATATTGATTAAAATAGATTTGTCTTAAGCATACTTATATCGTGATCAGCCTTTAACAGTCTACTGTTGGACATACGACTCCACAAATTTCTTCTAAATCTTACCATCGTTTCTTCTTAAATAAACCACGTCACTGGAAGCTTTAATCTATACATCTATACAAATAAATAAAATTGGAGTGTTTTTACTAAATGCATATGTATGTATACACGGTACATGTACCAAAATAGCATTTTTTAAACTTTGACTGTCTGTCGGTCTGTCTGTTTGTTCCGGCTAATCTCTGGAACGGCTGGACCGATTTTGACAGGGCTTTCACCTTAGGCTACTTTTTTTAGACTAGCTTCGCCCCGCGGCGTTACCCGCGGTACGACAATAACCGCGAGTAACACCGCGGGGTTAAACTAGTTTAAAATAAGATATCATTTTTTTTGTAGGTCTCCTAATTTAAGTTTCTGTTGTTTTAAAATCCAATTATGACCAACAAACTATATTATCATCGCATAGTATTTATATATCAGAAGAAAGCAATAAAACTATTGCACTATATCGGGATAAAGTAATGTTAAGTGTTAGCAATGTAAATTAAATCCTAATCAATTAATATTTAGTTTCAGCTAAAAACGACTACAAAAATGAAAACTTTTGTTGCTCTACTTGCCTTAGTGGCTGTTGCCTGTGCCGCCCCCGCTGGACCCCTCGTACAGATCATCGTGAACGTTGAAGGCAAGGACGGCTCACCTCAAACCCCGGCACTATTACCTGCTGATGTACCTGATGGTATAATACCTGATGGTATTGTGCTACCAGCACCTGCTCTCCCAGAAGTAAACGAACCAGGAGTCATTCTTCCCGACCCTGCTATGCCCTTGCCCATTCCTGAGGGAATTGTTCTTCCAGCACCCGCTCTTCCCACTCCCTTCAAGAAGGCTTAAGTTATCCTTTACCTGATTACGTTTAATCTCTCCTTATTATCGACCTACAATACTCAAAATTGTCAAACATTAAGAATACATCAAGATTTAAACTTTCTTTTAACGTTTTAAGTTGTTTTTAAAAGACTCTCCAATAAAATCGAGTAAGTGATGAAATAAACCAAATAGCAACATTAAATGTGTTTCTTTTAGTTGCTTTTTAATAAGCTGAATATTATGATGGATTAAACTTAATATTAAATACATAGATATAAACTGTCAAGACTGAAAATCTAGAGTGCTAGTGACGTTTTTATGAATGTGATGACATTGGAGCTACAATTATACAGGGTTGGTACACAACAACAAAGTTTGTCACTGCCCGAAGAATATTTTATGAACATATTTTTGCTTACCTACCTATTCTTCTTTTTTATGGAATAGGCGGGCAAACTAGCAGACGTATCGCCTGATATTAAGCGATTATCGCCGCCCATGGGCACCCGCAACACCAGAGGCGTCACAAGTGCGTTGCCGGCCTGTGGGGGGATGGAGGGGAGATAGGGAGAAGGGGGCTGGGGTATGGGCCTCAGTTATCCTCACTCACACGGTGAAACACAGCGCAAGCACTATTTCACACTGGTTTTCTGTGAGAGAACTGCCTGTTTATGGTGGTATTATGAATTTAACGATCGTTGCAATACAAAGACTAATATTATAGTAAAATCATTTAAAGACGGATTGATCCTGTCTGCGTGGTTAGCACGAATGCGACTTACGGTTCATCATCATCATCAACAACCTTTTACAGTTCACTGCTTTACAAATGCCTCTTCTTAGAATCTGGAAGTTAGTATCTGAGAATTGTAAATGTCAACTACATACAACTCAGCGCGAGTGGTTATTGTGCGTTGTAGGATAATAAATTACCATGTAGTTCGACTAGTCCTCGCTAGGTGGCGCTGAAGCGTACTTTATTTTTTTTAAATATATTATTTTACGAATAATTAAATTTATACTTTACCTAGAGGGTAGTTTTTTATATTTCTAACAAGCCGGCTAACGGCGATAAGCTCTTTTATTTAAGTAAACTCAAATAAAAGTGGGTAAAATGTGGTACTTTAGTACGTGCGTTTGTGCTTATTTTGTATCATATTGTCCTTCTGTTAGCGAGTAGAGTTTTATAAATTCTTAAAAAATTTTCGAAATGTTAACTGTATCCGATAATACACATTTGATAACCGAACTCTTTAATCGAGTCCTGGCTGACTAGCTCTAAATAAAAGTGGTTCTTTCTTACGAAGAAACTCTTGATACCTACGTACATACAAGGGGCACTTTTATACATAATACATCAAAGAGGAGGTGAATATACATATACATCAGTATTATGTGATCGTGATAGGTCGGACTTCGTAGCGACCTTTCATTCTCTCTACTTTCGTGTTGAATGGCTGTACCTATTGACATTTTCTAAATAGATTCTTTTGACATTTCTTAACCAAAAAGCACACCTAACTGCATTCTACAAGTAATTCACAATAGTTAATTTCAAATATCTGTTCGATGAAATATTGCTCCTACATTTTTGCTCAAATAAACTAAAAAAGAAAAAATATATAATAAGGAAATTTTCCACAACAATTGTAGTACTACTTGATCTCATTACGCGTAAATACTACAATACTCACTTAAATTTAACACTAAGATAAAGAAACTTAAACACCAAATAGTTTTGTATATTTCTAGTAAAATAGATAGTTGTTTTAGGGATAGACTGATAATTGACTATTAGACTACGGGCCCGTGTCGAATAGGATAGGCGGATAGGAGTTGCGGAACAATATACTAGAAGAGGTTTTGAAATTGTATGGAACCGATACCGTACAAAAAGGCTTAAAGTTGGATTTTCTTTTTAATTTCCCGTAGATTCTCTCGGGCAATTTGGTCATTTGATTTAATACCTCTTCTAATCCATTATTTCGCAACTCCGTACAAAAATCATGTGACAAGGGAGAAAAATCGAGGGTTGCTACCCCTTCCCCTTCATCAGTACTCAGTTGGACAGCTTACAAATGACGGTATAGTGCTGAATGTTATTGTTTTATGCCCCTGTATCTTTTTAAAAGGTCTCCTGGTGGTTCACATGAACCATCAAATTGCGACACGGGCCCGTAGTCTATGCAACAACAATGTCCATGTGGTGACGGGTTCAGTATACGGAGTACCACCACCTCTATTAATAGAGGTGGTGGTACTCCGTATACTGAACCGTACCGAACCGAACCGTATACTGAATTAATTCCATGGATGTCATAAGAGCAGGCTAAGGGCGCAAAGTACGCTAGTGAACAGCACTACAAAGGCAAGGCTAACTTGAAATAAACCCTACACAGACTCGTCTGGCTTAAGGACAAGCCTTTGTCTAGTAGTGGACTTCTAAAGCCTTTTGATGATGATGATAATATGCATAGTAGTAAAGAATGGGAATCAAAGCGAACAAATGGTGTTACAGACTACTTAGTCACAATGTAATGGATAGACGTTTTAAAAGAGTACTTTCAACCGACTAAAGAGAAAAGTCCCTCAAGATCATATCTATCTAACGAACTTGGGAATACAGAAATGGATTGGTCATTGGACAGATACAGTTTCATGACAATTTTAAACTTTATAACCTCTAGCTAAATGCCATATAATATGGCAGGTTGCAAGATATAGATAAATAAAATCGTCGTGGTCGCCCAGTAATTCAACCATAATTTATATTTTTTTCAGCTTTCTGCATCTCTCCTCTATATAAACTTTAACTGTGCCAAATGTCATACTCCTTTGTTCATATAATTTTCGTAAGAAGGGGTACATAGTTTTTGATTCACGTTTTAATCTTCGATCAACAATACAAAGGTTTTAATATATAGATTCCAATACTCTTCAAATTGCTTATTCCTAAATTGTAGTTATTGCAAATTGTAATAAGATGTTCTTGTAAGAAGACACCTACACAAAACTTTTCGTAACTTCATCAGAATTACTTATTATTTTACAATGGGAAAAAGTTAAAATAATCTAGATTTTTTATGAATTTCTCAAAAAGTGATATTCAATAGGACGTATGCTGTGTCAATTGGTCGAAATATGACAAAAATAAACTTTTTTACTTGTACTGGAAAGTTTTGAATATCATTGACACACTAAAATTTAAATTTCTTTATACCTAGACCTTAAATATTTGTTTAGTAAGACTGTTTCGATGAAGTATTTACTTATTTATGTACTGTATTTTGATTGCCTAGGAACATTGTACATTTAATAAAATGTAATAATTTGTTACATTTTTATTACTAATCGGGTAAAAATGTATGAATATCTATATATTGACACATGTAGTTTTTAAATAATATTCCATTTCATGAATTTTTACAGCTTAGAATACGAGAAAACAGTTTATACTTAGACAGCGCCTGGCGATAATAGGTCTGGCAAAGGGAAATTAAACATAAGTTCGAGTAACTATTTATTTTGTGATTATTTGAAAAAAAAAGAGTTTTTAATTTCTGATGAACTAGTTTTCCAATAAGTTACACATGAAATAATGTTGCCGAAGAAATCCTAAGCCAGACTTGTCTTTGATTGCTTATTCACACCTCACCAAAAAAGTGTCATACAAATTTTCATCATGTAACAAGCATGTTACAGTAAGTAACGAAACACTCAAGAGAACATAATTATTACCGACTACACAACTACATATCTTACACAAAGCAGATTTTCTAAGTACAGTATGCATTCCCCATCCCTACAACAGGAATAACATTAGATTTAATTGGCTTTATTTACGCCTCATGGGAATTCGTCTACAGGTTAATCCAATGATGCAAGGTATGGGAGTGGGTCTATAAATACGTGTTGACTCATAGCGTCTAGACATAGTTCAGTAAAAGGGTTGAATGAAAAATAAACGACGTTCATTCTTTTTGTTTCATGAGATGACGCAGGCTCTAAGATTGTTGCGATTTAAATGGGCTTCGCAGGCAGAGACAGTGACGTCATTCGAGTAAAGGCTAAATGACTACGTGCACTATAAATATGTTTAACACGTTTCTAGTAATTTATATATGACGGAAAACTTTGTTTTAATATCGAACCTTCGACAGCATTGCATTTGAATACTAAGCACTAGGTATTATTATAGGTCTAGCAATAGTTATTAAAATATAAGGTAGTATTTAAAAGTAGCAAGTGGCCTTTTTGATGACTAGAACGGTTTAAATTTTTTAAATTATCGCAAACGAGGTTAGTAATCGGGTTTTCCACCTCATTAGAAATTACCTAGTTATTTTATTACTATGTTAGTTCAAACCTATAATGCATGAATAGTTAGGTCGAGTACTATGTCTTTTCTGTCGTTAGGTAATTCATGAACTTAAATTTTAATAGATATAATACTTACACCTGAAGAAAGTTCAGAATCAACAAGCTCCATATCCACTGATTTAGTTTTACCTGTTGTTTAAAGTCCACCACATCTCACACATTGACTGACTCGGTGGCGCAGTGGTAGCGTATGCGACATCATCGAACATTTCAATAAGAGTGCACATGTTAAATTTAGTGTCATATTTTCTTTGTGCATGTGACAACTACGAATTTTTGCAGGTGTACCTTATGTCTATTCCGATTATTAAATAAATTATATTAAAAAGTCGTTTAAAAACAAGCTTTTACTGGAATGCCTCAAGTCCAAACTCGATGATGTTGCGACTTTTTTTTTTACAGATCTTCCAGCTTCAGCATCAGATCAGCTCCATGTCATTATAATATTGTATTGTCACGCTGTATACATATGCTTGCAAAATTTCAGCAAAATCGGTTGAAGATATCTGGTTCAAAATTGACTTGCGAGATTCCACCCGAACATATAGGCATACATACATTGCAACACCCTCTATAATCACTGAAGTTTTAAATTCTGAATATTAAACGTCAGGGCCTATATGGGATAGTTGCCTAATGAATGTGGAAAACTTTGCTAAGCTTTGTATCTACATCTGATCGCATTAAAAAATTCTAAATATTTACTTATGATTTAATTTCAATGAATCTAATAATTAATAGAATTTTCCATTACAATTTCTTTGCCTAAATCCGGTTTCTGTCCATTTTATGCCCATATTGTGTTATTAAATAAAAGCGTACAATACTTGTCAGTGACTTGGCATATACAAGTTGATAGCAGCCAGTACCTGTACGTATATAAAGCTACAATGCTGACAGGCATGCACCTGCATCCTTTATTCTTTTTACTCTATGACATTGACCAATATAATTTTTACTGTTTGTTACTTGATACTGATGATGTGACTAGCCATAATGTAAAGTTATTTCTTACTTATAGTTACACGCGAGAGCAGCGGTTGGAAATCAATTAAAACAAAGACATTTTCATACTTTACTGACTTACTCGGCGAACTTCGTACCGCCATATTAATATATCTGTCTCAGCTTCCCACAGGCAGTATACAGTCGCGGACTAAAAAATGACTTTTCCCGTTATCTTTTAATTTTTCTTTTACACATACCTTGTCCTAACAATTTACGGAAGTTATGCGTGTACATGCATTTTGGCGATTCATTTATGAGTATATATATATATAGATGAGTTACCTGCTTGGTTCTGAGTGATCGTAAATTGTTAGCACGATTCTGATGTAGAATAAATTGATGGAAAACTATAGTTATTCGTGAGGGCAGAAATGCATAGTGCTTTCGTGACTTTCGGTGATTCATAGAAGTATGTTAGAAGACAAAAATCTGATATATCATTTAAGTCCTTCTTGCCCTAGTGCTATGCGATTGCCCAACCATTTGCATAGAAAGCTCCATGTTTAGCAGAAGCAGGCCTGGGTGGCGGCGCGGACGCTGTGGAGCGTGCGCGCCCTGGGGGACAGTAACGGGAACATTGGGGTTCCAACGCAGGAGGGAGCCATCTACAAAGCGTAGGTGGCCCGAGGTACGTCGGGGTTCCAGGGTTTCCTTTCTAGGGTGCACCTGGTTCCCCGGCATCTAGTACCTGAGACGGCGTGCTATTTTAGTACGTTTCCGCAGAGGGGATTTCCGCACAGAAAAAATCGATATTTTAGTGGGTAGAACTAAAGCATCAGATTTACAATTGTATGTGAGTATAAACCTCATCGAGGAAAGAGTAACCTCTTTGAAAATACACTGCAAAACATCGACATTTAGAACTAGTTAAGCCCTTGTTATTGTTTAGTTAAATGCAGTACTTTTGAATATCCTGGATGACATCATTCTGCTATGCGTAGAATGTATTTATCGTCTCAGAACAAACGGGTAACCATACAACAGGTTCTTTGAACGCTCTCTCGTTTCCAAGAACCCTATTTTTGCACACCTGCTCCATTTGAACAACCATTTAATTGTGACAGTACCTATAGCGAATGCTGCCATCAATAAACAACAAAGTCTTTTTGCTTTAGTTTTGTTTATTGGTGTTATTAATGCAGGCAATGACGCCATGAGGTGCAACTGAAAGCTTTGAACATTCTATGTAATCATTTCCGTAGTTTAAAATAGGCGAGCCATTATAAATTAAATTATTGATGGTTATTAAGTTTATTAATTACTTAAAGTCTGTTAAAAGTTGTCAGTTTTTTTTGGACATCCAACACACAACGTCATTTAGTTCCAAGCTAAGCAGAGCTTGTGTTATGGGTACTAGACAACTGATATAAATATAAATATATATATATATATTTTTATGTAAAACATACATATTATATATACATAGAAAATATCCAAACTCCGATACAAATATTTGCAGATCATACAAACATTTGATCCGACCCGGGTATCGAACCCGAGACCTCAAGCACAGCAGTGGCATACGCTACCACTCCGTCCCGGAGCCAGTCATGTCAAAAACAAGAAGTCGTATCTTGTTTTTAAAAAGTTAAAAACTGTCCACTTAAATACTCATATCAGTCCCAGTCGCTTTGTATAAGGATAATATTAATAAATAAGGTTTGTATCGTATCTACAGCAACGTTCATATACATTGTAAATCTTTACATATAAAATTACTTACTTGTCCTGACTGACTTTATTCCTCAACGCAGAGCATAAGCCACTGCTGTTACACACCAAAAATTTTGGCAGCTGATGATTTTTAAGCTTTAACCACTTACTACAAGAGGTTTATTGGAAATTTCACCCTTAAAGCTTAATACAATCACAATTTTTTACATAAAAAACCGACTTCAATCTGGAACAAATTTAAATGAGACCACATGGGAAGCACCAGCTTTTAAATAAAAAAGAATCATCAAAATCGGTTAACCCAGTCGAAAGTTATGAGGTAACAAACATTAAAAAAAATACAGTTGAATTGTTAACCACCTCCTTTTTTGAAGTCAGTTAATAAGGAATGAATGGTTGAATGGAGGTTAGGTTAGTCATTTAAAAATGTTAGAGATACGCAATGAAATATAATCACGTGAGCGAAGCCGTGGGCCATAGTCAGTACTTCATAATAAAACGACTGAATGTTCTTTATAATTTATGTATCGCGGAGCAAAAACGTGATTACAATTATTTCTTTTGTCATATAGCAATTTATACTTGTCGCAGTCATTCACAAGTGCGCCAGTGTTCGTATTGCTTTTAAACGCGAACGATGGAAGTGTATCAGAGTGTGCATTGGCGTACGTTTGTGATCTCGAGGCGATAATGAATACAGAGGTCGCGCTATCACTCGAAGACTTCGTCCATTTTGACCTTGCTCCAGATTTTCCGACCTTGTTCTCTCCAAGCGAATAAGTAGCAAACGCCTATCGTGTATTCATTAGTTGTGCTAGTTGGGACACTGCACTTAATTGAGCTGCATTCCCATAAGGATCAATGTCCATAGTAAAAGTAAACTAGTATTGTTACATAAATTGTGCCTTCCTTGTCTAAAGATTGTGATGACGACGTGGCAACAACTTCAAGCAATGCTTACTTTGACTCCGGTGATGATTGAATTAAATTAAAGGAAACTATAATATTCTTGTACACGATAGCAGAATAAGCCTCGAGCCATGAAATTCCTAAGCTATGAACAATGATTTCGCTATTTGTCCTCTCGCCTATTCTCTTGTAGGGGAAACGGGACACCCCTTTACGAGAAGAAGGGATAGGATAATAAATGGAAAAAAAATGACATTTAAATATTGCAGCTTTCTAAAATTTCATCAACCGAAATATTTTGTAAGTAATTTTTATAGCTTTAAATTTGATAAAAGTTAAACTTAATTAATTAATTAGTAACCTTCGCGGAGATAATGGTATTTTTTTATTTAGCTTATTGTCGATGGTGATGTCATTATGATAATGTATATGATGATGATAATATTTAAATTGACTACGCAAAAAAGACCCGACTAAAATTTTAACATTTTGAAGTTAACCTACTTTGAATATTGCTTAAACTACAAAATGTTAGAAATTAACCATAAATTAGTCATGTTGAAATATCGTATATTTAATGTGTCCAAAAACCTCGGTAACGATAAATGTAGTGATTTTATTTATATATTCTTCTTCTCCTTAGATCTAAAAATATTCTAACATATATTTCGAAATACATAAAATCCAAAAATCTAAGAAAGTATTTTTAATTATTATATATTTTTTTAATAATTAAACAAATAAATCTTAATACCTATTGTATCAATTGTTAACTACCTGACAAGTTTTCTACACCACTCAAATGTTGGGTAGAGAATGCCCAGAGTATTAAATGCGCCAATGTACGATAGTGCACATAGTTGTAAAGATATAAAAAAGTAATAAACATGTCTAAAAGCCTAAAAAAGTGTAGATAATAATTTATATTTCTTAAAACTTAATTATCATCAAAACGAAAAATATGAACTTTCATTAAAAATATACCTACAATCATAACATCTACATTAAAAGTGAAATGCATAACCGGTAGAAAACTTCATGTGTCGTTTAGACCGATTCATTTAAAGCAAATGCAGAAAATATTTTGAAAATACGTGAAGAAAACTTTGCTTGATAACCTTTATTAAATTAGTGAATCTTTTTACCATACGCGAATAGGTTCACTAAATTTATACTACAGTATACCTACACAGTTTCGGAAGCTAAAGCTTCTTTTAGATTTTTTATGTTTAATTTTTAGGATAGACACATTAACTTTAAACCTTATATAAATATTTAGTTTGACCTCAGTCTGTAATAGCTTTTCAAGAGACACGAAATAAATTGAATGTATTTATATATAGAGAAGAATTGATCTATTGAAATCGATGAATACACGTATTACTGTGTAGTCTAATTTTAGAGGAGATTGATTCTCTTTATATATATACACAGTCAAAAGTTTATAAGCAATTGCAGTATATACATACTTTTCAATGATTTCAATAATGTTCGGGGAGTAAGTACGCGCATGTTTGATCTGTGTGCTTAGTATAAAGCGTTGCCCGCCCATGTACCGAGCTAAGTTTTCTCAGCTTTCCGAGTAGTACCCCCACCGTGGCGGGGCGTGAAAGCACTGCGGTCGTGCGCGGGCGCCGCTAAGTATGTCACGCGGGTCGACGAACGCCGGCCTAGACCCACATACTACAATTGGGGCACAATCAGCGACAGTATAGCGAGTGCGTTGACCCCGCGCGGTGAAATGCACATCTCTCTCCTTCACACTCTTTCTCTCGACGTCGCATGTCGCCCGGCGGCTTTCCCGGCGCCTCACCGCAGTACCTACGCGCCGTGTTGTACACGTGATACCTAATGAAGTAATGGCAATCACATGTACGCACATTACATTTAAATTATCATTAGATTTAAAATAACCACAGAAATAATAATTATACAAAACGTGATCACGAACCAAGTGCAGTGCCCCAGGTACTGAATTTCAGATAGTTATGTTGCATACAAACTCAACAATTGAATATGAAGTGCACGTATGTCGTGCCGGAGCTATAATGCTTGTATTTTCTCTCGGATTTATCGCTCGCATGTGACCATCCAAACTATTCAACGGTACTGACACAAGAAACTGTCATTATATCTACCAATAATAGAATATTCGATCTTCATTCTCTTTTAATAGGTTCTTATATTCGAGTCGGAAACAGGGTCTTATAAAAAACAAACAGATGCCCGCTACATCCACATCGGCATGTGATGCTCGTGCCTAGCGTGATCAACATCTCTGCACGTACAGAGCAATGTATGCACGATGTACGATTTTCACTTTCAGGTAAAGGAAATTAATCTTGCTTGGAACTCATATTTCCGATTATGAAAACATATATAATATCTATTCCTTTAATCTATTTTCACCGCTTTTAATTCCTTTATTGATTGATTTCAATAGTCTAAAATACATTTAGAGCCATAGTTCATACTTTTTATTTTTGGTGGTTTATTGAATAAGATCGCTACGGTTTCGATTAAAAATGAACTAATTTTTTATTTAAGAGCAACTGCATTAAAAATTGAAAAATGCTGAAAATACTCACTGATAAAATAATTATATTACCAAAGTAAAATAAGTATAATAATAGTACAACTAAAAGGTTACCTAAATTTACATTGATACTTGTTACTCATTGGTACACATTGAAAATAAATCAATTTAATCAAACACGAATGTAGCCTAAGTTTAGACTGGAATTTTAATCATTAACGTTGAATGTAATTGAATACAACCATTCACTTCTATAGAAGAAAGCTTTTGTCTTGCTTTCAAAACACTGCAATAATATTTTTTTTTTTTTTATAAGAGTACAATAAGAGTTCGTTTTAACTCTTTTAATATTAAAAATAAACATTTGTTTAATAAAATAGATTAACAGTATCTTATAAAGTTTAGATAAAACAGGAATGGTTGTATGTAGATAGTAACAAGGAATTGAAAGTAAATGTTTAAATTTAAGTGCATTTTGATTTATTTAGCACAGAGTATTTATGGCTAAAATCTGGAAGCGCATGAGAAATAAATGAACAAGAGCGAACGGAAAAGAAAGTAAAAATGAATGCATTGGTACAAGAACTAGGCAAACGTGTAGATAAGCGAGAAATGTGTGCAAGCGAGTGCAGCGGTTTCATCTAGGGAGAAAAAGTGATGGTGATTGAACTGGAAACGACAAAGATTCGGAACGAGTCCGTATTGTTTGTAACCGCGTTCCCGCGCCTCCGTGCACTTGTATTGCACATTTTTCCCCTACTTCTTCACTTTCTTCTTATATACACTTTCTAGGCTTCATGGTGAAATGTCTACGCTTTCCAACGTAACACTAGTGTAAGTTTTTCTTGCCACCTACCATTTGTAATGAAAACGAGTTGATGTTGTCATACATTCTGTGTGCACTATTTAATTTTTAAACAGTGTTCAACATGGTCTTCGTGTCTCATATGTTGGCGAACAAATCTAATGACTACATGTTAAATAGGATAAATGGTTTTGTCAGTGTACAAAATATACAACCATTCTTCATATGCTCTAACTACGATTTGTAACGTTTTTATTTAGGTCATAGACTCTATGAAGGCTTGCTCTGGAAATCTGCATAAACGGATGTCGGTACTAAGTATTAGATATTGTAAGTTTCTCTATTGGAGAAACTTTCGGAGTGAGCGAAGTGTGTCGATCTGTGAGCCAGGCAGTGGTCGTGCACCCACGGAAATGGGTCCGCGACAATGTACTATAACCATGTCTATGTAGGTCATCGCATAGTCAAGCGAGAGCAGGATCGCCTTCGCTTGTCGCTCGCCGAGCTCTATGCAAATCACTAGGAACTTTCTTCCGGCGCGTTTCTGAGAGGTCATTGTAACGATTTCTCCTACGGAAGCGCACGATTGTTGCCCTCCAGAAACTTTGACCTCATTCCACCTAATTGTCGTAGAGTTTAAATATTTGGTTAATTTTAGTAACATCTACTAACTTATTTTATAAGTCATTAAACGATCTTATGTCAGACGTGTCGGATGTAGTATACCTAATAAACATGCAAAAAAATATTTTAGAAACGTGTTTTGTACTCTATTTAATAACCCGAAAGTCCGTCTAGTATATGTACTTTGTATGTCCGTTCATTTAGTTTGAAAGTTGATGTTCTGAGACCACGACCCGCGCAATACGGGCCGGTGCGCGGCGGGCTGTTGTGCGGGCGCACACGGCGCGTTGCTGCGCTAACCTACTTGGCGAGCGTTGATCTCTTTGTTTGTAAACATGACGTCGTCGCCGTCTCCGTCGCCCTCTACACTTAAGAATAAAAACTAATTCGTGGTTCTGTATCTAAATGCATGATGATTATTTTCGTACAATAGCCTCATGTTACTGTGACCGTGGATAATGTTTTGTGTTGAAATACGTGACAAAAAGTCACAGTACTGTAAGGTTTTTCTTACAGCTCTTCTGTTCTATAGTTGGCAGGTATGATTTTTTTGCGATGTTTCAATTTTTTTTTTGTAATTATGATAATAGTTGTTGGTACAGGTATACCTGTTACAGTAAAATACTGAGTTCAAGGTTAGCTCAAGTGTAAAATGGGGCAAAACTGTGATTTCCGAGAAATCAAAGTGTATTTATAGGGTAATTTCTACGGTACCTACATGTCGCCTACTTTTATATTCACCACAACAACAAATTAAACATATTATCCTATACCGCGTACCACATTTACGTATACAATCTACCTACCTACACCGAATGTGAGAGTAATTCATTTCTCGTGTATCTCTAATATTTTATGAGTGTTAGTGTTTACCCGTCAGGTGAGCTGCTTGTTTTGAGATGAAATATTGACAAAAATGATTGCAGTAAAATTTGCTTAAGTGAGTACAATTGGCTACCCAAATATTACACCTCAATGTATTAAACACAACATACCGTGCATGAGATCTGACCTACTTAAAAGTTTAACAACTATACTGATATAGACATCACTTAAGGCATGTGACGTTGATTTCAATTACATCTGATTATTCCAATATATAAAAAATCGTATTAAACATTAGGATATCTCGCGACCGTCAAACGTTCCCGAGTTTTCGACCCTCACGCTTAATTCATTACGTAAGATACCACGCCTCATAGCTAAAGAGCTGATCCCTTCACATTGTCAAGAGTTATTGAACCGGTACCATTTTGCTCTGTCTCTAAAGAATGCAAGGACATCGATGGCCAGTTTGACGCGAGTGACTCGATTCGGACAAACGAGATACACTTGTCTACTTTTGCTCCACACATCGATAGGAGACATCATACGTTCCATCAAGACAGTAACTTATTACTTAAATTATTACTATATCGCAAGTTTTTAACAAAAGTCTACATATTTTTTTCTGATACATCAAATTGTGAGAAAAATAGGAATATCGCAAAACTTCGAATATAAGTAAAAAAAAAAAAAGTTGTTACTTATGGTACTAATATCAGAGTCAATAGTTATGGGTTACTTACAACGGCCCAAGCAAGAGGCTTAGTGCGGAAATGGCCCGGTAAAACAAACAAAGGTAGTTAAATTGAACGATACTATAGTATTATATATACATACTTGCATTAAGCAGCTATCAATACTGCACGGGTACCAAATCAAGAAAATTACAAACATAATAAATGAATGACATCTACTTTTCCACGTATTGCTCAGACGCATTTGTGAAGCGCTACGTTTACAAAAGCATTGTATGCGTTCTTACGCGATCTCTGTTTTGCTGCCAAACAGAGGAATTTCGAAATATGCCTTTAAACGCCATCCTGCAAAATAACTCGAGGCACCTAACAAGTAAAGTCAACAAACACAATATTCAACACGCTCTCACAGAAGATTTACACGCTCGACTTAAATATAAATGAGTTCATAGAACTTGTTAATCGAAGACATAATATGTAAATTAATTAATTACGAATTACTATTGTTTATGACCTTATTTGTTTAATAAATGGTATTAACGATTAAATAAATTAAGTAATTAACGTTACATGATCATTCCAATCCATCAAATCAAACAACTACTAGTGTATCGTCTGGAGCAAGGATCAGAAAAAGTCAGTCATGTCTGGCAGCCTGTTCCCATACCTACGCATATATATACCACCGCTAGACTAGACACGACTAACTGACTCACAACTGGCTGACCTTATTAAGAAGAACACGCAAGAAAATCCAAGAACACCCTTTTCAATACATTACGCTATTTGAGTAGTGGCATTCGGAAGATGATCAGCACTCTTATAGTTTACCAAGTTGAAGGCAGCCGAACGATCCAACACATTCACTGCCATCACTAAAACTAACGAAACGAAATAACTAACTCAGAATTACCTGCCAACATAAACATTACCTAGGTATATGATTATAATGTTTTCACATTAAAAAACTTAACTCAATATTAATAGCAATGATAAATATCAATATAGTTGGATGTATATTAACTAGAAGAATAAACAAGAAGCTTTCAATGTAGAAAGTAAATTGCAAGTAAGGGAGAAAAGTTTATATGACACGAGAAAGTCGAGAACGTTTATCTCTTTCTTGCATTACTTTCCGCTTTTTATGAGCGCTGATTGATCTTACAAACGCCAATTTTTATATCTTCGCTACAGAAAATTATATTTTGGAAGAATTTTTCAAAACACAAACCAATTGTTATAAAATTAATTTCTTTCATTATAGATCTAGAATTTAAAAGAACTGTTTACAAATTATTATTTATATATTTTTACCTCTACTACAGACACTCCAAGACTCAGTAAAAAAAAGATTGCTGTTTTTAACCGACTTCCAAAAGGAGGAGGTTCACAATTTCATCGATTTTTTTTAGAATAGACAATTTACAGAGGTTGTACTGATTATCTTGTAATATGTAATATAAATTAGTATATAAGTGAGGAAGCACATAACTTGTTATTCTACTAATTATTTTTGTTTTGTTTTTATGTATTCCTCATTGAAAAATCCTTAAATAAATAAATACGAGTATGTCATTGTAGATCGTGCCTAGGTGAAGTAAATATGACTTAACTCATTAGCATTCAGCGAATGCGGGAAGTTTTAATTGATAAACGGCTATTTATAGCATAAGTTGTGCATTGTCCCGTCTCGTGTAGGATATAAATAGCTTGATCTCATGTGGAATATTCCAGGAATTTCCCTGTTATTGTGCAACACCTGCATCAGACAGGGGTAAAACGCCTTGAATACATTGACCCCGCCGCTGGGACTGGTCGTCTGCCTTTTCTCGTTGTAACTAAAAGAAAAAGAAAGGTGTTCTAGACTATGCTAAAATGTTGAGGAAAAAAGAATTTAGTATGTGAGTAGACGACTGCTGTCGACGCGTTGTCTGCACCCAATTGAATATGCTTTTGAAAGTAAAAGGATAGGTGCAGAAACGTTTCAAAGGAGATTGTTGCGCTCATTGACAAACGTGCCTCATTAGAGATCCCATACATCTGTTAATTATTGAATGTGTACAGCATTCTGAGATGAAGTTATTGCCTTTCATCAACTATGAGCGTAATGAAATGGGAAAAATTCCACTAACATTAAGGGTCTCTACGCCAACTACGACTAGCCTTGATATTTACGCGTTCGTCTAGAAATTTTTACAAGGTAGCTACTTGAAATTTATTTAAATGAAATATAAATGACATACACCTCTTGAGTTAACTATCAAAGAATTAATCAAAAGAGGTATAGGTACCACTAGGTAAGTATTTGGTCGATATATTTGTCCGATTACAAATCTATTATTACCGACTTTATCATTAAAAATAATCAAGTGATAACCATTCTGAAAAGGTTTGCGAAGCTTTCCTCTTTGCTATGCATAGATACAGGAGGCTCTCGATGTATAGGAGGATGGTGTATATACTGTTCAATTTATTTAATCAATAAGTTAGTAACGTTCAATTTAAAACCGACGTGAATTAATATAAGTATTCAGATCGACTCGTATCTTGTAGACCGAACCTAAAATCTCTTGACATATAATATTAATTGCTACATAAGCTGTGCACCAGCTAGTTATAAGGAAAAAAATTAACACTTTAATGCAAGGTTACTGCCGTGTAAACTGTTCAAATGCATTTTAATAATTATCTAGGAAATATCATTACGTAGAATCATCTTACAAAGAAAAAATCATTTCGTGTGCAGCAAGCTATTTCGGTTTTTGGTTTGTCCTGTTTAATCTGAATGGTTCTACAAAACGTAAATGTCCTTTTAAGTGCTATGCTGCCAGTTGTGCGGCCGTCCACCTCATGTTAACCTTGCATTGTGTCAGTAACACTGGCCGCGGGATAACTGTACGGTGGCTGAATGAGAATGGCAAAAAAGACCTCGAATGCTTTGCAAAGTTCTGGACCAGTCGCGCGCAGCCTATTGTTTATTGGTGACCCTCGCCTAGGTTTTGATTACCTGTTTCATCTTGATAAAATCACGTAATCGTTGGTAAACATCTTTTATTATATAATTTGCAAAGTCCATTATATCAGTAGTTTTTTATGGTCCAAACAAGATATTTACGACCGGCCTTTAAATCCGTCTCGAGCATGGTCTATCCTTTGTTGTCTGGTCTTTACTATATATCTACGAACCTTAGTTATGCATCGTAGATCCACTGAAGCTTGATTGTGTTGGCTGAGTTTAAAGGAATGATATATCAATGGAAGTCCTAGTCCAATTCACCAATCATTCTGTACTAAATCAAAATAATATTTATTATATCAAAATAATTAAATAATAATTATTAAATCAAAGTAATTAAGTAATAATTATTAAATCAAAATAATTTAAAGTATTAACAGATTTTCATATAGTAGAAATTGTTACGGTGCTTGTAGAATTCACATTCAAAAAAAGTCTATGAGCATATTATTTTCATTCTGCACTATGGTATTAAACAGTATGATGTACTTTTACGTTATTAGTTTTATTTTATGAATGCCAGTGATTGTTAAATTTATTTACTAATGTAAATATATGTCCAATCATAATCAATTATACATCATCGGATAGCTTATTAAATGGACATTCTAATGGTACAAAAAGCATCAATAACCCCAATACATTTTTTTTGGGAATCGTCATTCATCAATGAGAGACGGAAATTTGACGGGAGTATTTCCAAAACGGCGACGCAGATCCGCCATATTTGGATTTTTTTTGACACAGTTGAAGTGTAGCTAGTGTAGCACAATAAAAATCAATTTCGTTTAATCGTTTCATCACACTAAATATATAAAGGCGATAGTTTGTGAATGTGTATGTTTGTTACTTCTTCACGCAAAAAGTACAAACGGATTTGGATGAAACTTTACTGTAATATAGCTTATACATCAGAATAACACATAGGCTACTATTTGCCGCGATAACCGACATACACGCGGGCGGAGCCGCTGGCAACAGCTAGTCTTATAATAATGAATAAAATCAGTGGCACGTGGTGTTTCTAATGCTAAGTATTAGTAGACATTAGGTGAGTCGATCGTTACGATTGGTCCGATAACAGCAGCTCGGCCGCTGACCGGCCTTCACACTTCGCGCCGGCTGCGCCGCGACTGCTAGCGACCTCGCCCGTTCGTCTTACAGCGTCCCAGCTTGATTCTTTTGTATCGCTATACAATAACATCTTGATTTGTCGTATTTTTTTGATAATTATGTGATTGTTCTAGTAACAATAGCATTATTTAACGGACTTAAAAAATAGAGATGGTATCCGTCATGGTATTTTTTTTCCGATATCAACTTAATTTTTTGTGTTTTTTGTTGTAACTTAGTATGTCGTTACTGAAACTGTTGACAAAAACAACAGATGATCATGACAATTTAATTATTGATTCTTTAATATTGAATTTAAAGTTCAAGCTAATAGTGTAGGGCCAGGATCCTTGTTTATGAAATAACACTATTTCCTAAAACATAACGAGCAGTAAAATTCGCCTACTATAGCTTTGATAATTTTACTTTTTTCGGATGAAAAGCAAAGAAATTATAAACTATTAGCTTCCAATTCAGAGGTGCCTTGAAATTATAAATTTCAGATTTTAATACGCAACAAATTACTCTCAGATGATTTTACTGGACATAATGGAACTGAACGAATATGCCAGTAGCGCCAACTATCCCGGTCTTGGACAGTTCGCTTCCCTCTGCTGCCAATTTCTTTCTTCAGATCGTCGGTAAGCCTTAATAAGTACAATTATTTCATTTATTACACAACGTTGTAGCCCTGCATATTTTAATCGTAAACAAAAGTTCACATTGCTCTATATATCCAATCGCTACATATTCATTGATCTAATAGGAAAGAAATTAGTAGTAAAGTTCTTCTTTGCACTTAGATACTTACTTAAAGGTCTTTACTTAAAGACTTTTTGTCCTCTATATATACAGATTTTTATTTGTGACAGGCTGAATAGAATGACTTTTAATACTATGAATTAAAAAATGTTCTGCCTTTACAAGAAAACTTGTTAATAACAAAACAATGCATGGCCTCGTTCATTCTTTTGTGGAACCGAAAGATAATAAAATAGAAATAATTATCTTTATGGAAATACGCGCAAAGTATGTAAAGTAATGTTGATAAAAAATATTTTTAAGCTACTATTGTATCCTTTGAATACTGCTTTAAAGAATTTTATTATTCACAACTGTGGAATAGATTGTATCATATTAAACTAGATTTTCCCGCGGCTAAACTTGATTGTATGTCGGTTATCGCGATAAAGAGCAGCCTATGATATCCTTCCCTAACAATCAACATTTCTCCATGTCAAATTTCATTGAAATTGGTACAGCGGTTAAGTAGTGAAAACGTAACAGACATACAGACATAGTTACTTTCGAATTTATAACATTAGTATGAATAATACATTAGGTTTACATTTTCTTGATCATTTAAAATGTACATTTTAGATTTTAATAACATGATAATATTTAAATCCAGTTCAAGATTAGATGATATTTACTAGATTTGTCACTAAAGTCTTTTGTAGTATTAATTGAATATTATAATATTTAATAAATACATCAATATGGAGGAGGCCTTTGGGCGGCTTAAAAACATCCAACGACAAGATAACGTAGCCACAACGTTGTCTTGCCAGTCCCCAACCCGCACTTGGCTAGCGTGGGGACGAATGGCCTTAACCCTCTCCAGAGAGGAGACCCGAGTCCAGCAGTGGGACGTTTGTTGATGATGACGATGACATCAATATATTTTTGTTAATTAACTAAAATGTATATGTACTTCCAGCCAATTATTATGATTTTTAATTAAATTGACAATATGTTTTGATGGCACTAACTATTAAGTAGTATGAATATAGCAATAGTTTTCTTGACTGCAAACAAAATTAAGGTTAACGAATACCGGGTGAACTATGGACTGCCAAGATCGAGATAGTTGGAGCTCCTAAGGGGAGACCTCTGTTCAGCAGTAAACTGACGACAGGTCGAAACGGATACCAATTTCTTTGCATTACGAGAAATCAAAGGGTTCTTTTGGTCTTATTGGACAAGGAAAGTTTTAGAAAATATTTCTACTCTGTATACTATTTATTGCAGGGTAGGTAGATATTTCACAAAATAAGACAAACTCTCGTTAATACTTCTGTTTCACATACTTCATTTCTATGTGAAATAAATGTATACTATATATATCAGGGGTGGCCAACTTGATTAGACCTAAGATCGACTGTTTACTGATGAAACCTTGTGCGATCTACCAATGACACTTCTTGAAATTTCCCACGAAACAACATACTTCATAGTACAATCGATATAATTCGTAGTGTTTTAAACGTTCGCCTAGCAGTTTTGTAATGCATTAAGTATTGTGGGTTTAAAAACCTACATGGGATAACACTTTGTGTTATTGTGTTATGCATAAATTGTTATTTTTGTGAAGTAAGTACCCTGCGACAGAGAATTTTTTCGAAGTTTTTAATTAAAAAAATATATGGAGAATTTTTTATTTTACTAAGAGAATAAACATAAAACTGAAATATTTTTTTAGTAACTACTTTTACTTTGCCTTTGCACTTCTTGTGTTAGATTTTTAACCGACTTCCAAAAAGGAGGAGGTTCTATGTTCCACTGTACGTTTTTTTATTTATGGATGTTCATCGATTACTCCGTCAATTGTGGACCGATTTTGAAAATTCTTTTTGTATTCGAAAGGGTATGTTCCGAGGTGGTCCCATTGCCACCATATCAGGATCTGATGATGGGATCCCAGGGAAATCGAGGGAAACCCTCATTTTTTGTAGGCACATACTATGTTTTTCGTATATTTTCTGAAGTTACACCGGTATTTGCGTCTGGTAGTCATCATTTTATGATAACGAGCTGATGATGTAAGGTACAACTCCTTTACGGTTAGGAGTTGGAGGATAAATCTTTAAATTATCATATGTATGTGTGTTACCTTTAGTCTTATTCTTTCAAATTATTTAGGTAAGCTAATGATGGAAGGTGGAAGGTACAACTCCTCAACGGTTAGGAGTTGGAGGATAATCAATCTCACAAGTATCAATTTCGTCGTATACTTTCAAGTTATTTAGGTGAGATGATGATAGAAGGTTAAACTCTTCAACAGTTAGGGATTAGAGGGTGATTTTGATATTACACGTACGTACGTACGTACGTACGTTCAATACGTATGGAACTTAATTTGTATTCTTTCAGTTATTCATATGGATCGTTTTATTGAGTAGACACCCACTAAGGAAGGCATTTTGGAATTTCTACCCCTAAGGGGGTGAAATAGGGGTTGAAAGTTTGTACGAAAGTCCGTCATTTTTTTAGTTAGAAACATGAAACTTTATCTGTGGGCTACTGATTAAAAAGGGGTAGAAATGTCTTTAAGCGTTTCTGGATATTCTACCCCTAAGAGGGTGAAATAGGAGTTGAAAGATTGTATAAAAGTTCGTATGTTTTAAGTTAGAAACGTCAAACTTTATTTTTGTGCCACTGATAAAAATGAGTATTAACGTATTACCTACGTAGTGTTTCTGGATATTCTATACCTAAGGGGTGAAATAGGGGTTGATATTTAAACCACTAAAGTTATTTGCATCAACAGAAATTTTATGAAATAGTTCAACTTACTACTTACCTACGATTTGCACTAAAAACTGTAAAATAAAAACTTTTTATAAAAAAAAACCGGCTTCCAAAAAACATCCAACGAAAACTCTGCCAAAAAACACTAAAAAGCGTAAAATAAACTGGCTCTTCATAAATTGCTATGTGCCAATTCTTGTCTATACCTAATTCTTTATTCATTTAAATAGTACCTACCTAGTGTGGCGACTTCCACATACAGCGCAACAGAAATATACGTACTACAGCGCCATCTACCGAAGTTACACTGAACTACGGAGTAACGAAGAAAACTAAGAAACTACCAATCCTGAATCGCGCAGTGAAAGTTCTCGCGCCGATAATCATATATACAACATCCCAACATTAACCGTTGGGCAGCTGGCCCGCCTCGCCTGGTCGGAGGATCCTCCATTTGCGTTGGAGGGACATGACACCCCTGTCCTCCACAGTGGTGACCCTGACGTGATTGGAAGCAGCCTTTGAAACAGCATCAGCTCGCCACCATATTGTTCACTCCCACAGCAAGTCTCACAGCCAGCCAGCAACCTCGGCCTCAACAGGGATACACCACCTGCAGGACGCGACCGCTCCAGCCTGGTTACCCCTACGGCCTCTACAGCG
This sequence comes from Diaphora mendica, assembly GCA_949125395.1. Taxonomy (NCBI): domain Eukaryota; kingdom Metazoa; phylum Arthropoda; class Insecta; order Lepidoptera; family Erebidae; genus Diaphora; species Diaphora mendica. The sequence goes on from OX421318.1 coordinate 18,915,519, forward strand.
TCTAGGCACAGCACACCGCACCTATGGTCCATGTAAGCAGAGCAAATCTCTCCCGTCTATGCAGCAGCCAGCCACTACGCAGCAACCGCCCCAACTCACTGGGGACCTAAAAGCAGCACCGCGCACCGCACGCCATCCGGACTCACTGGGATCAGCGGACTTCAGCCCCGACTCACTGGGACTAGTGGCACTCAGTTCCAACTCACTGCACAACTCACTCCTGGCACTGGCAAGCTCCTCAACAGAGCACAGACAGCTGACACAACCTCCGGTCTTGGTGGGGAGTGATGTGGCGACTTCCACATACAGCGCAACAGAAATATACCTACTACAGCGCCATTTACCGAAGTTACACTGAACTACGGAGTAACGAAGAAAACTAAAAAAGCTACCAATCCTGAATCGCGCAGTGAAAGTTCTCGCGCCGATAATCATATAAACAACATCCCAACATTAACCGTTGAGCAGTTGGCCCGCCAGGCATGATCACCTCGCCTGGTCGGAGGATCCTCCATTTGTGTTGGAGGGACATGACACCCTTGTCCTCTACACTAGTATTATAATGTGTGCTAGGTACCTAAAATCAGTTTGAAGTCGGTGCCAAGCCAAAAGAATACGAACGAACAATTACAAAAATCTAAGCGATAGTCGCTTGGCACCGACCATCATTAGTGCTCGTCGAAGAGCCACCTACCGTCTAGGTGTCTACGTCTATCGTCGAGGACCGAGGTGTCTCTACATTGGAGGCGCCGGGGGGTCGACCATGAAATAATAGGGCCTCCGACTTATTCAGGCCTACCCGTAAGTCCAGCGCCTCAAATACACGGGCGCCGGGCGTAACAAATTACACCTAGCCCGGGGGGAGAAAACTTCGAAGGACCGTATCCCAGGTTCCACAGGAGTGGTCCAAGGCCAGAACCCTGCGGAACACCGCACGATATAGGTAGCCATCTAAAGATACCATTTCGGCCCTCGTACATGACAGTACGCTCCTCTAAATAGTCTGTCACTAGCGGCGTCAGGTACTCTGGCACGCCGTGCTAGTGGAGTGCTTCCTGATGCAGCTAAATGGCAGACTATTGAATGCGTTGGGGATGTCCAACGATATCCCCAACAGCACGCCCGCGCCGCCACAGCGCACTGCCTCTTCGGTAACAGCCCTCGGTCGCAACACGGCATCGACTGTCGGACGCTCTTCTCGGAATCCGAATTGAGCGTCCGACAGATCGGGGCCAACCTTGCAGAGGTGCCGGACGATACGGGCTGAGGGTCTCCACTCAAACAATTTGCCTGTCCAGCGTGCCGACATTGGCCAACATTGTACATTGGTAAAATCTAAACTACTTAAGCGTTACGCAAAGGGAGGTCACAGAAAAAAAAAATTGTGTACGGATGTTCATTTTTTTTACAATTGAGCAATATTTTAACAAACAACAGAGTACAACGTGGGCATTATCCGACTACTGTGATGGTTTGGTGGAGTGTTAGCTATGAAGGACTGACTTTGACTTTTCTTCGTGAAAAAGGTATCCAAACATCAGCACAAGTGTATCGAGATACCATTCTTGAGAAGGAAGTTAAGCCCCTTAACGACACCATGTTGAAAAACCAAGAATGGTCCTTTCAGCAAGACTCGGTGCCGGGTCATAAATCTCGATCCAACCAATCTTGGTTAGAAACGAACATTCATCTTCATCAGAGCTGAAGACTGGCCGTCGTCTAGTCATGATCTTAATCCACTGGATTATGATTTATGGTCAGTTTTAAAGATTAAGACTTGCTCTAAACGCTATGATAAATTTGGAGTCCCTAAAACAATCCACACGATTGGCAGCGAAGAATTTTCCCAAAGAAAGAGTGCGTGCTGCACTGCATTGATAACTGACCTCAACGTTTAAAGGAATATATTGCAGACAATAGAGACCAAGTAGTTTGCTAGTTGCATATTATTTCAGACTGCTGCCCCACCCTGAGCCCATGGCTGGCTACGCCCATGCGACTAGAGAACGCAGTCAAAGGCTTTGCTGTAGTCGATGAAGCACAGCATGAGAGGATTATTGAACTCGTATGATTTCTCAATTAGCTGGCGAATGTTGAGAATTTGTTCACGAGTTCCTTTGCCTTTGACGAAACCTGCTTGTTCCTGTGGTATTTGCCATTCCAAAAAATGTCGGACCCTGTTGTCAATTGTATGTACCAATACTTTGCTAGAATGAGAAATTAGAGCCAGAATAGTTCTATAATTGTCACATTTATAAACGGTTTAGGTACTGATAAATTCCACCAACTTTCGAAGTCACACACGAACAACACTTTTGAAGTCTGATATCATAGCCGTAATTTCTGTCTACTAGTCCCTGTTGTCAACTGATGAGTGATGAAATGACACACGCACGCTGCAATTGTCATCGCGTTCCAAACATATAAGGAACTAAGTCGCGAAAAGAAGATAAATTACGTGCCGGAATGAAACAAGATGATGCCCGCAACAATTTTATTGGTGATTGATTGCGTTGCGCAGTCTGTTCTGGACCAAAACAAACAAATTTTTATTCAAATTACCTACGAACTTATTTTTTTCCATTTAATCCAAATTAAATTTATGTACGTACCTATTATTTTGCCTTGCCGCGATCGACTGGACTAATAGTTCGTTGGCCACCCCTGATATATATTATTAAATAATAATTATATCAGAAGTCTGAATAGCAACTTCCAATACTCAATTCTCTCTCAGTCCATTAAATGATATAGATGCGTTGTTTTTTATAGAATAGGGGGCAAACAAGCAGACGTATCGCCTGATGGTAAGCGATCACCGCCGCCCATGGACACCCGCAACACTAGAGGCGTCACAAGTGCGTTGCCGACCTTTTAAGTAGGATTAAGCTCTTTGCTTGAAGGTTTTGCTCTTTGTTTTCTTGTGATTTGGCTTGTCTTGCATTTTTACCCACGACAGTAAATGCGGAGAAGGTAGGTATATGCGTGTGGGGTAAGAGGATGTTTATGCAAATTAATGTGGTTGTCAGTGATGTGTTCGGGTACCGTCTATAAAAAAAGTTTTGTTGTAAATACATACTTGCATAATATTTAATTTTGTATAAACTATGTCGGTATGTAGTATAACATATACATAAATATAATCTTGGGTTTTTTTATTAAGTTCATAGGTAGTTAAATATGTCATTGCCACATCTGTATCTTCGAGAATCAAATAGCTATGCAGGGAAGTGCTATGAAAACTTGCATTATGTGCAATGAAAAATGAAAGTAAAATAAAAATAAAAAACTTATAAACGCAAATAATTTTCTCGCTGAAAATGGTTGTATTTCAAAATTATTATTATCATTGTTGGATTTATTACCGGCACGTGTCAAGCTGTTCCAATCATATACCGATCTGATAAGGTAAAGGTCAATGTGTTTCCAGAGTTGCACGTACAGGTGTCAATATTCGAAGAATTTACTCAGCCATCAACGATCACCTGGCGCGTTATCTATATTGACTTTACATGCCGCTCTCACAATACGTTTCTGGGTACTTACACATGCATTTTCGTCTTGAAATAAATCAAATCAAAAACTTTCATTGCCAACTAAGTGTACATTTTTTGATCTTGTAATATTGTACCTAATATTATAACAATGTCCCTACTACTGTGTACTACCATATCCTTCCGTTATAAAGGTGTGCGGATGTGCGGAAGAATGGCGTCTAAAATCACATCATTTACGTTTGATAGTGCTATCATTACAAGGAATATAGGCACAGTTATAGTACCGTTTACCATTTATTTAACTTTCCCCAAGTCAACAGTATGTGGAAATTTTCTACTATTAGTAGTGGAGCCCATGATGCTACATTGGGACTTACTCGAGTGTCGCCCATGCACTTGAAACATTAGATGATAAAACTAATAAAATAATAATGCCTTCTCTATTAGGTAATATTATAAACGCAAAAGTTCATATGTGGGTGTATTAGTATGTTTGTGACATCTTCACGCTCAAACGGCAGGAACAATTTGGATACAATTTTTTATGGAAACAGCGGACGTCCTGGGATAATACATAGGCTGCTTTTATTTAGATAAAATGGATTCTTTGGGATGGGCTTAGTATTTCTGATAAACCACGCGTAACATCACTGAAATAACGATATAACAGTACAAACAGCATTATCATTCTGAGCATCCAGAATCCAGAAGTCTAATAGCTATAGTTTAAAATAAACATAAACAAAAGCAACCTCAACTAATAATGCGAAAATCAATTTCATCAATAGTCTATATTTAGGTAATCACCAACTTCATAATATTAGTTATACGATGTCCAAAACTATAAAACTAGATAACCTAGACAAAGGATTTGATCTAAATGACATTGAATACACAATGACTATAAACTACATTATAGATTTTATTACCTAAATACAATGATATTATTGCCTAAATAACAGACTTGTCTGAACAATATCAAACAAAAATATAAACATTGCAAACTTCTTCCACCTCTCACTCATGCTCATCCAAGAGTCAAAAACATGATGAGTATAGCTGAGTCGATGAAATTAGCCCCTAATGTACTTAAATAGAAATATTTTGTAGAAAAGTATTGAAATATTGCAAGACAACAACGTTAACGTCACGATTGCTAAGTTGAAAAGTCCCGTTGGAATGTAAATAAATCGACTTACCTGAACGATCCTGTATAGTTTTTTATTTAGAATTCAAGCCATAGATAAAACGATTTACATTGATAAAGTAATTTGTATAACAAATCTATGCAATGCATAATAAGGTCAATGAATGTCAGCTATCAATAATAGGTTGTCTGAACTTGTCTACCAAATTAATCCGATCCGTGTGTCTAGTTAGGCGATATTAAATTTAGACGTTAGACTTTATCGCGCGTTTTGAATACGCGCGTTAACAAGTACTGTCATCTATTTTGTTTGTTGTTCACGTATAAACTCTAGGTACCTATATACATAAACAGAAACCTTAACGCGCGCTTAACGCCGGCCAAGTAAATGTATTCTGATGCTCTCTGGAAAGATCAAATATGAATTTTAAATTCAATTTAAAAAGCAAATTCGATTCCAACTTCAAATTTAAATCTGAAATTGTAATTTTTTGAAATGTTCCCGCTATCGGGAGGACTTTGATGGACAGTCGACGATTGTCCGGGCACGTGACTGGAGGTACCGTGTGTAGGACATATAATTGGGGCGCTATCATTGCGTTAAACTATTGCAATAGAAAGTATTTTGATTCAAGATAATAATAACCCGTAAGGTATGTGAGTATTACATTGTTTTATATAATTTATTGCACTTTATATTGTGGTGTTGATATGTTTCGAGCTTATCAAGGTTATCACAACGTAAGTGATTCATGCTCAGTGTTACTGTTCATGTTCGTCTTGTTGGTAGCACTGATAATAATGATACCATAGAGCCGATAGATACAATGATGTTTTTTTAGCGCGTGCAATATTGTTATGTCAAATACACTTTTTTGTAGTGTTCTACTAATCGTAATATAGTGCACACGTATTTGTTATTATACATTACAAAATAATATGTAATATAACTGTAATGAGATAAGTTTAGGTAAGGATTAGTATAATTTATGTTATCTTTGCTTATGTGACTTTGATCGTGTCTTAAGATTAGTTGAATAAGTTGGTAGTTACATTAAATTATTTAGATAAGTAACCATTACTGTATTGAGTAAACATATAACTCTATTATAGGTCAACTAAATTCAGTTTGTTATTTATAATAGTATTTTGAAACAAAAGTAAATCAGAATTACGTATATATGATGATAATATTATTTCTGTTCGAGTGGTATAGCAGGGGAATTCTCCTGACTGTGCGTTGTCTTCTATTACAGTTTGATACTGAATGTGGCAACTCAGTAATATATTAGACACTGCCGGGAAGGCCGTTGCTCGTCTCGCCGCATGATTGCTCATTCCGGACGACTGAGTGTGACTTCTAACAGATTGAGTTATTAATAAAGTCGCATATTATATTTAGTTTAAGCAAGAGTGCCCTAGGTTTGACATAGTACTGAAAAATTGAAAAAAAATCCTTTGCTTCATTTTAAACGAGATTAAATGTGTTGACATAGAAATAACAAAAATAATTGAAATTTAATGGTAATTGTCTTTTAATACAAAATAACTTCATATTAATCTATGTTGTTATTGTTTGATACCCTTACCAACCCAATGTTTATGTTAGAATCAGAAATGTTTAGCAAGCAAGTATTTTCAAGATGAAATTTCAGCTCTAATTTAATTTAATCTAAAAATCTATCGAAATAATATTGTTTATATACATTACACTCTTTGGCTTTATATGGTCGAGTCAAATTGTAATTAAATAGACTTTAAAACAAATTATTTCATTAATCCATTCCGCAAAGCACTTCGCACTAAATATATTTAACACACGTCTTGTTAGAAATTAATACATGGTATCACAGATTTTATATCGGTATTTAACAAGAAAATAACAGAAAAAACAGAGTTACCAATCTTATCTTAGACATTTAAAATTATAAGTCAAAACTATTCAAATAAAATACAAAGATAGTGACTGTTTTATATTTTTTACAAAGATTGCAAAAGTCAATGAGACCTACACGAGGAATTCCTATTTAGAAGGTTCCACATTTAAAAGCCAGATTGTATGAGTATAATAAAACATATCCAGAGCATGTTTTTTATCTACATCAATACTTGTTGCACAATACTTAGCATTTCTGAAGACGTGACTTATGCGGAAACAAAGAACTGACATAGAGACTCGTTTGCCTTTTTTTCCAAAACATTAGATTGTCCGATTTTAATATATTCCAGACATCTTTTTGTTAGATTCCCATCTACTTTAGTGGCTAAATAATATGCGCACAATGTCTTTTGTTTTAGATCAGAATGGACCTTTTATTTGTATTTCTGTGCTCAATTGTCTGCGGATTTTGGATATTTAAAAAACTAAAGGAATGGCAGAGTCTGCCGCCAGGTCCGTGGGGGTTGCCGATCTTAGGTTATTTACCTTTTATCGATCGCCATCAGCCGCATTTGACGCTTACGAAATTGTCTAAAGAATATGGACCTATTTACGGCGTTGGAATGGGCAGTGTGTATGCCGTAGTATTGTCAGACCATAAATTAGTGAGGGATGCTTTCGCTAAAGAGAGTTTTTCTGGAAGAGCTCCATTATATTTGACTCATGGTATAATGCATGGGAATGGTACGTTGATGTAAAAATATTTATTGATGCGTTAAAGACTAGTATGTTTTTAAATTGTATGAGATTAATGTGCAATTTGTAGGTATTATTTGTGCTGAGGGAGGATTATGGAGGGACCAAAGAAAGTTGATAACGACTTGGCTTAAAAGCTTTGGTATGAGTAAGCACAGCGTGTCGCGGCAAAAGTTGGAGAAAAGAATCGCGTCAGGCGTGTACGAACTTTTGGAAGTAAGTTACTATGACATTGTTATACTATGGAAATATTACTTTTAAAATGGAAATTTTGACTCAAAAAAAAGTATAAAAATAAGGAGTTACGTTTTAAAGTTTTACCAATACCTACGATAAACTTGTGTTATATCATAATTTAACCAACCTAACAAAGTACCTACATATTTAATAATATGTATCTATAGCTGCAGTATTTGTTTCTAGTTACCTAGGTAAGAATACTCGTATACACAATATATATTGAAAAATAAATAAATTTCGACATATACGTCCACCTTTCGATCTTTAGTGACCTTTAAGAACTACATATTTTTTACTAGCTAAGTTCACTGCCCAAATTATCTTAAGTATAGGTCATAATGCTAAAATGATTTGGCCTTTCGATGACATTGAGTGACTTCTAAAATACCTACCTTCAACTTTTGCATACAGAGCAAGGCATGCAATCAAGAGCTAATAAGCACTAATGCAGATGGAAATTCATTCATTTCAATTTTTTAATCACGTGCTTCTAAGTGTGCCATTTGCGAACATCATTTATATAATATATTCTATCGCTTGCATTTATTTATTTTAGGATGTGGAAAAAGCAGGTAATTCTGCTATGGATCTATCGCATATGCTTTCCAACTCCTTAGGGAATGTCGTCAACGAAATCATATTTGGCTTCAAGTTTCCACCTGAGGATAAAACATGGCATTGGTTTCGACAAATCCAAGAGGAGGGTTGTCACGAAATGGGAGTTGCCGGCATCGTTAACTTCTTACCCTTTGTTAGGTGAGCTAGACATCAAAATGCATTTGACTTACAAACTACAGGTGTTCAGAATTAAACGCTGTATGTTTGTTTTAAGGTTTATTTCTCCATCTACTCGTAAAACTATAGAAGTACTAACACGTGGTCAAGCTCAAACGCATAGGCTGTATGCAAGTATTATTGAAAGACGTCGAAAAATGTTAGGGCTTGTAAAACCAGACGGAGCGGCTTACGCTTTGCAGGACAACCTTTTCAACGAACATCCAGAGGGTCACATAAAATGCGTCAAGTACAGTAAACACGCTACAACCACTGAGGAACATTACTTTGATCCGAGTATTCTAATACCATCTGACGGAGAATGTATCCTAGACAATTTCTTAATAGAACAAAAGAAACGGTTCGAAAATGGTGATGAGTCAGCCCGCTATACAACTGATGAACAAATGCATTATCTGTTGGCTGATATGTTTGGAGCGGGTCTCGATACGACTTCTGTGACCTTAGCTTGGTTTTTATTGTATATGGTTCTTTATCCAGAAGAACAGGTACGTATTTTGATTCGAAACTATATCAAGATTTTCTTTTTCAACAAATATTTCTCCAATACTAAAAGAATAATTCAAATTGAATACTTGATACTATTAAAGATTAGCGGGAACACTAAACAATTTATTTTTGCATAGATGTTCTCATATGTTTGTCAAATTTCTTGGAACTCAGTACCCTTGAATTCACAAATAACAATAGTAGGATAGCAGAAATACCGATGTTGGTCATTATTTTTTATTGCAAAAAAAAAACAAAAATGGGATTTATAATTGCATAATATCTTACAGGAACTTATACGTAAAGAAATTCTGTCCGTATATCCAAACGAAGATGAGGTAGACAGTTCTAGACTACCCCACCTAATGGCTGCTATATGCGAAACACAACGTATTCGATCTATAGTTCCTGTGGGAATTCCCCATGGTTGTATGGAAGTAAGTAATAGCATGTTTTGAATTTCCCACGGGTAATTCCCGAGGGGGAATAGTATGTGTACCAAGAATATCAAATGATGTAGATATCATTTTCAAGTTATATGAGATCAATACAAACGTTATTAAATTTTAACGGAAAATGAAAGAAATTCTGTACAACATTGTTGTGATTCCAGCGAATGACAACAATATTTTAAAACTTTAATAAAAGATATAAATTCCAGCTTTTTGTATCACACAGTGGAAGAAAATGGATAAGATGAAATTTTCTAATGCTTGTGCTGATTGATCTTGAATGATTACATTTCATGTAGCTTTTATTGATATCAGCCATCAGTAATTTATCTTGCAAAAAATTAATAGTACACCAAAAAAAAATACAACGTATAACAAAGAAAGCATTTAAATGGAATCCAAAATTATATTACAATTGAATTTTGGGACGAAAAAGACATAATATAAAGAGACCAATATGGAATGAACAAGATTTTTTATACAGACCGATAGACTGTGAAAATGAAAAACAAATATAAATATTACAGTGCCAGCAACAAAGTAACGTATATTTTATTTTTATAGGATACTTTCCTAGGAGACTACAGGATCCCCAAAGGTGCAATGGTGATACCACTGCAGTGGGCACTTCACATGGACCCCAACGTTTGGGCAAACCCCACTGAATTTAGACCTAGCCGATTTCTCGCTTCAGATGGTTCACTGCTAAAACCTCAAGAGTTTATACCGTTTCAAACTGGTAAGATATATCTGTTAATCTCTTTAACCAATGTCAACTTCATGGCAGTCTGTCTATCCTAGTCATTCTATCTAATCATTGTGAGGAACTATCAAAATCGACCAAAAGAGCTTGCAATGGGAATGGCCTATGTCCAGCAGTCATCATAAGCTTATTGCAGTGGACTGAAATGGGCTCATGATGAAGGAAACATTTTATATATTATTATAATTACATGATCTAATAAAGTATAAAATAACAACTAATAATCCGCCCCTGCTCGGCACATGTGCAATATTTCTTTATGGAACTTTTCTGTTATTTCTGGGTTTTTCACCTTCACACTCTGCCTATTATTTGGTCTTGCGGTTGACATATGCGACTGCCGATCAAGAGGTCTCGGGTTCGAATCCCGGGTCCGGGCCAAAAAGTGTTATTGAGTTTAACTGATTGTAGAAATACTTAATAACAGCTCGGAGTTTGGAAGTTGGGGTCTGAACCCCCGTGCCTCGGAGAGCACGTAAAGCTGTCGGTCCTGCGCCTGATCTCTCTCCGATCGTGTCGGTTAACCGTCCCATCGGATTACGAGAGAGAAGGAACAGAGAGTGCACCTGTGTTTGCGCACACACTTCTGCACCATAATATCACCTGCGGCTGGTCTCCGTTGAGACTGGCCGCCGTGGCCGTTATCGGCTAGGAGAACATAATTATTATATTATTACTTTTGTATGGCCAGTCGCAGCGACAACACATTAAGTTTACAATCTTATTGTCTTTATTTCATTAATAGTTTTTACTATGAGTTGAAAACTTTACTACCAAAAATAACGAAGTTTCATGTAATTTTCAACCCTCCTTTTGATAATAAACTTAGAAGTGGAATTTTTAAAATTCCTTTCTTAGTGCCTACTTTTCACATCTAAGGAACAATTGTGCAACATTGCATGCTTCTAGACCCCGTGTTTTCAACTGTGCGTTGATCGATTAGTCAGGCGATCAGTCTGTCAATTTAGTATTTTGAAATTTATACTCTCGATTGTCGGCACTTGATGGAACTTGTTATAATACATTTTTGAATTAAAATCACTTGTACTTATTCCACTATTTTATTTTTGTTTACACCTGACCGGTTTCGCCTTATGGCATCATCAAAGGTTACTGATTATACAAAATAAAATATTCACATCTAAAACCCACCAACTGCGGGTACATGTAAATATCAGTGTGTCCGTGTAAGGAAATTTCACCGAAATTAGGGAAATTGTATTTGGCTCCACCTATGCTATTTGTTAAATTAGTAACTTACAGCTAAACAAAGTCCCAGTTATGATGTACAGTAGACTACATGTATGTGACAAAGGCAGAAAATTAACCGCTTTGGAGGCGTTAGAAATCAATAGGTTGTTATTAGGGAATCGGGACAAGGTGTTAAATCAACAATTAGGTATCAACAATTCACCACTATTAAAATATTTCAAATAATGTCATCTACAATATTTGTAAGGGGAGTTTGTATAATTTAGACGGGTTATAGTTAACACATTTAATGACTTTTATGAATTTTCGACATATAATTTAATAGACATATAGTATGACACAATTTTGGACATTAAATATAAAGAGGACATAACATAATCATTTTATTTCAAAATTTTTCAGCATTAATGTCGATTTTAATTATTAAAATTAATATATTATTTGTAATTAGTATGTTCATATCATAACTGGGACTTTGTGTAGCTGTAAGTTACTAATTTAACAAATAGCGTAGGTGGAGACAAATACAATTTCCCTGATTTCGGGGAAATTTCCTTACACGGACACACTGATATTTACATGTACCCGCAGTTGGTGGGTTTTAGATGTGAATATTTTATTTTGTATAATCAGTAACCTTTGATGATGCCATAAGGCGAAACCGATCAGGTGTAAACAAAAATAAAATAGTGGAATAAGTACAAGTGATTTTAATTCAAAAATCTAGTATTTTGTAGATTCGAGGTAGATTTGATATTAATAGATGCGATCTGGAAATTAGATCTAATATTGATTAACATATCAATAACCTTTTTCTGCTCTTGTAGTTTCTTTGTATCAACTTCTTTTTACCTTTGGGACTGATTTTTTACTCGGATTCAGTACCATCACATCATCATGCTCTGGTTAATATAAAGCCAAGAACTGGTGCCGGTAATTACTCTCCATCATATAGGCTTCATGTTTTTATGTAAAAAATAAATACTGTCAGACTATTAATGAATCATAATAACAACGATTGCTTTATTTTTTTACTAGTGGTAGCCCGCGGCTCCGCCCGCGTTTATGTCAGTTATCGCGGCAAATAGTAGCCTATGTGTTATTCTGATGTATAAGCTATATTACAGTAAAGTTTTATCCAAATCCGTTTAGTAGTTTTTGCGTGAAAGAGTAACAATATCCATTACAGTACATTTCCAGTACAGTATCCATCCATTCATCCATACTTACAAACTTTCGCGTTTATAATATTAGTCTCGATATGAGCCACGAAAAAATGCCAATTTAGATTTAGGTGAATAAGTTATAAGGCTTTTTGACCGTGCTTAAACAACACGGTCTTACAATCTTTTTTGTTTTATATGTAAAATATGAGTTCAAAAATCTCACTTAACGTCACAGAAAAAAAAAGTAGGTAGTAGAGCCACGCTGATTTCAGCACGAACGGGCCGGCTCGACCGGGGCGGTACTACCCTCGCACAGAAAATCAACGTAAAATGACAGCATGCTGTCGTGTTTCATTGGTGAGTGCGAGACCGGAGGCCCAATTAGTCTAGTCAACAAGTTCCATACTTGTTGACTAGACTAAAAGATGCAGTAGCATCACTAGGCCGCCATGGTGTGGGTCGCCATGCTGCATTGTCTGCATTCGCAGTGAGCATGGTGACCGCCACTCTTGGATTCTGCTTATGCTTTCCATCAGGCAGAGTAGAGTCATTTTGGCGGGCAAAACATAAAAAAAAAAAAAAAAAAAAACTTCAATCGGTCCATCCGTTTGTGAGTTAAAATGACACGATAAGATACGCAGATATAAATACACACATATAAAACGTATAATACCCCTTCTTTTTGCAAAACATTCGCACAGATGAACTTTCGTCTTTAGACTTGCAGAAACACTCAAAAGTCTTAGATAAAATGCAGAATAATTGTAATTTTGTGCCCTTCCACTCTAGCACAAAAACTCTTTCTTATCTCTTTGGTCTTACATAGTAGTGTAAGAAGTACTATTATTTAAATAAATTCGTTATTAAACTATGGTCACAATTCAATTAAGGTAAACGTAAGTCATACATGAATACTTAATTACTTAACATTACAATAATTACGTGTTGTGAATTAATTGTATCTCTACCTTAAATTAATTAGGTAGTTAAGGAATATTACTAATTTGTTTGCTTAATCTTCCTTGCTTGATAAATGTATAAAAACAGGTGTTAATTACAGGTGTACACAACTTACGAATTCGATAAGATATAAAAACTTTTAGTTGATTGTTAAAAAAACACGTCACCTGTTCAGTGTTTGGTATTTAGAATTTGGGTTTAAAGTATTCAAAATATAAGCAAAAATGACTAAACTTGGTGAAAACTAAGCATCAAATATAATTTGGATCTGGTCTTAAACAAGTACTACCAAAAACGCTTTACTTCATTCATTCATTCTCACTTACTTTTGTTTGCAAAAAAGAATCTATATTTATAAAAATTAATCACCGAAATGTATGTACGCGCATAACTTCCGATCGGCTGCATCTAATTAAATAATTCTTTACTTTATGTGTTCGTTATTGTTAGGACAAGGACAAGGTTTGTGTACAAAAAAAAAATAACGGGAATAGTCAATTTAAAAGTCAAACGAGAAGCTAAGACAAATATGTAAATATGGCGGTACGAAGTTCGCTGCGTCAGCTAGTTATGTATAAAACTTGGCAATACTATTCTGCTAATTGCAGAATGACTACCTCGGTGGCGCTCTGGTGGCGTATGCGACTGCTGTGCTTGAGGTTCTTGAGATCGGGTTCAATTCCCGGGTCGGTACAAATGTTTGTATGATCTACAAATATTTGTTTTGGAGTTTGGGTGGTTTCTATGTATGATATGTATGTATTTACAAAAAAAGGTATTTATATCACAACTGATATAAATACTTTTTTTTTGTATATGGGTACTAGACAACTCTAGTACCCATATTGCAACTCTGCTTAGTTTGGAACTAGATGGCGTTGTGTTTTCCATCAGATGTCTCGATCTATTTATGTATGTTATCTAAATTATTATATATTTTTTATGGAATAGGGGGCAAACGAGCAGACGTATCGCCTGATGGTAAGCGATTACCGCCGCCCATGGACATCCGCAACACCAGAGGCGTCACAAGTGCATTGCTGACCTTTGAGGGATGGGAGGGAGGGATGGGAGGGAGGGATGGAAGGGAGGGATTGGGGGAGGGGTTGGGGTATGGTCCCAGCGCAAGCGGTGTTTCACACCGGTTTTCTGTGAGTACGTGGTATCACTCCGGTCGAGCCGGCCCATTCATTCCGAAGCGGTGCTCTCCCACGGTAAAAGGATCCTCCTCCCAAGGGAACCACATTGCAGACCAAAATAAAATATGAAGATTGGAATATGTACATTATTATACAAATCTGTATAAGTATTGTAAATGTATATACAGGGTTACTGGTTAAGTCGACCTATTCCCGTTAAGAGTGTGTAGTTAACAAGGTTTCTGACTGACTTCACTATGACACCCTTCCTAAATCTAACCGTTTTTGAGATATTTGAATTTAATTGTTTTTTACAAAAAATGCCCGATTTTCGGCTGTCAGCTTGGATATTTTCAAATGTGTAGGTCTTATTATTACTATTATTTGATTTTACATACAATATTATACGGCAAATGAATAAATAAGTCGTAGTAGATGAATAACACTAAAAAAATATACAAATTTAGAAAGAATATATTTGTTCAATGGACATCTAAAAAAATATTATGGCGCCTGTTTTTCAGATGTACTTAAAATATCTACGTTTCATCAGCTATTCAACGAAGTATAGCATTCTAGGTTTTTATCAAAAAATTGTAAAATAACTGTTGCGAGCCGACAGGTTACAATTCTAAAAGTCGCTTGCCAATTGTTCTTTAAGGTTAAATAATAATAATAATAATAATTTCATTTATTCGAGTAATAAAACTCATTGTGTTAGTAACAATTTAACTTATATCTATGTTAGTAAAATATATTTAAAAAATAAAGCGGTGCGTGCGAGCAGACACCTTACTATTTATGCAGGTGTGAGTAAGACATGGACACGATGGTCTACGACCAAATTCGTTCTGACGGTCGGAATTGCGAAGGGACAGTGCCGGACCATGAGCCCGGAATGCTACGGCGGAACGCGCATCCGCAAGCTCTGCGCGCTTGGCGGGCACGGCTTGAAATCCAGGGATGTGCCAGCCAACGCGCTGTCGGAGCCGTTCTGCCGAGTTTAGAAGCTTGGATAGAGAGAACCGACTGTGTCACCTACCGATTCACTCAGATACTCACCGGATACGGTTGCTTCCAAGAGTATCTGAACAGAATCGGATGTGAGGCTACGGCACAATGCCACCACTGCGGGTCCGACCGGGACTCCTCCCAGCACACGCTGGAGGACTGCCCTGCGTGGGAGTCCGAGAGTCGAGTCCTGGTCGGACAGATCAGACGAAACCTGTCACCATCAGCATTGATCGCGGCAATGCTGGCGAGTAGTGAGGGATGGGAGGCCGCCGGTTTCCTTCTGTGAAGATGTTATGCTTCGGAAGGAGTCCGCAGAGCGGGATCGGGAAGGGGCCGATCCCGCTCGCAGGAGGCGACGAAGGGGATGCGGTAGAGGCCGCTAGCTCCCCAATCGTCGCTTAAGGATCGTTGTGGCCATATCTAGGCCCGAGACCGGTGACTCCCCGGTGCGGCCAGGTAGTGTCGTCTAAGGCGGGTCGGTGTTCCGACTCTTGCTGTGTAGAACGGTGAGAAGCGCGACAGCGACCCGCCCCGGGGGTGACTCTGGTTACCACGGGATGTACCTCAAACGTGAGGTATGGCAGGTGGGACTTCAGAAGCCGCTGATGCGTTCCTGGAGCTCCTCCCAACTGCCGAGGCAGGCCGCCGCGGGGTTTAGTGGGCAGACCGATTCGTCGGGAGTCCCACACACGCCCGTATTAAAAAAAAACTACTTACTAGATCTCGTTCAAACCAATTTTTGTCTGTAAGTTTGAATGGTACTGTACATCATATATTTTTTTTAGTTTTATCATTCTCTTATTTTAGAAGTTACAGGGGACACACACACACACACACACACATTTTACCATTTTGGAAGTGTCTCTCCCGCAAACTATTCAGTTTAGAAAAAAATTGTATTAGAAACCTCAATATCATTTTCGAAGACCTATCCATAGATATCAAACCCGTATACAGGTACGGGGTTGACGAAAAAAATAATTTTGAGTTTCAGTTCTAAGTATGGGGACCCCCAAAATTTTTTGTTTTTTTTTTGTGTGTGAAAATCTTAATGCGGTTCATAGAATACATCTACTTACCAAGTTTTAACAGTATAGTTCTTATAGTTTCGGAAAAGTGGCTGTGACATACGGACGTACAGACAGACTTGACGAATCTATAAGGGTTCCGTTTTTTGCCTTTGGCATGGAACCCTAAAAACCACTTACTAGATCTCGTTCAAATCAATTTTCGGTGGAAGTTTGCATGGTAATGTACATCATATATATTTGTTAGTTTTATCATTCTCTTATTTTAGAAGTTACAGGGCGGGGACACACACATTTTTCCACTTTGGAAGTGTCTCTCGCGCAAACTATTCAGTTTAGTTCTTATAGTTTCGGAAAAAGTGGCTGTGACATACGGACGTACAGACAGACTTGACGAATCTATAAGGGTTCCGTTTTTTGCCTTTGGCATGGAACCCTAAAAACCACTTACTAGATCTCGTTCAAATCAATTTTCGGTGGAAGTTTGCATGGTAATGTACATCATATATATTTGTTAGTTTTATCATTCTCTTATTTTAGAAGTTACAGGGCGGGGACACACACATTTTTCCACTTTGGAAGTGTCTCTCGCGCAAACTATTCAGTTTAGAAAAAAAAAAATAAGAAACCTCAATATCATTTTCGAAGACCTATCCATACCGGACCCCCAATTTTTTATTTTTTTTTATTTTTGTTTGAAAATCTTAATGTGGTTTACAGAATACATCTACTTACCAAGTTTTAACAGTATAGTTCTAATAGTTTCGGAAAGTGGCTGTGACATACGGACGGACAGACAGACGGACAGACAGGCAGCCAGACAGACAGACATGACGAATCTATAAGGGTTCCGTTTTTTGCCTTTGGCACGGAACCCTAAAAAGGTGAAAAGGTGTGAGTGAGAAAAATAATGTGCAGAAAGTAGGTTGAGTATAATACGTTTTGTATTAACTTGTTATTGTTAGTCTACTTATGTGATTCGTCTAGTCGCCTAGCTAGTCGCGCAGTGCGGCCGGCCGCGAATGTTTTAGAACGTCCGTTTTACTAAGTTGCTCGCTAGGTGACTCGCTAGGGTCTAATCGCTAAGCAAGCCACCTGGCTGTGTGTTTGTAGCCTTAGATTTAGGATAGGGTGTTTCATAGTGAAATCAGTCAGAAACGATGTAAACTACACGCCCTTAACAGGAATAGGTCGACTTAACCAGTAAGCCTGTATATATAAATAAAACACTGTTCATTCCAATTTTTTATCATTATACTTTATTTCTTTGATATTCTGTAGTTCCTTTTATAACATAAAAATGGTTTCCATGGAAACGCAACCTGGTTTAAGCTTTTGAAAAAAATCATGTTGTTTACTGCCAAAGAGTATGTAATAAAACTTTCCTGGTAGGTATTTATTGCCACTATTTATGAAAGCGAACGTTACCGCGTGAATACATTCTCCGAAAGTCATTTACTACGTATTTTTATTTTTTGTCCTTTTATCCATTCCAGGAAATCATTCCAGCTGCTTACTCCACACTATTTTGTTTACTGTAAAATAGTGGCAATAAATACCTACCAGGAAAGTTATATTTGCTTGAATATAGTTATCGGCTTTTATCAATATATTTAAAAATCAATGCCACTTTTCGTTGTAATTTTATAAGTCAAGAACGGGCTCACCTATCCAAACCAAATGTTTAGGCTTTGTTCGGACTATTTAGTAGATGGTTTATGTGAAGTTTGCACAAAATCGTTCGAGCGGTTCTTCATTTATCACATTTTTTGTAATAACTGACATACACGCGGGCGGACCGGCGGGCAACAGCTAGTATGGTATAAATATATTAGCCATCATCGATACTAATACGTGTGTGTGAAATAAGTGTCTTAACGATAAGGGCCTGAAGAAACCAGGGGGGGGATTTTATGACCTGGTGAAGAAACCAGGTGGTGTCGTTTATGATATAGAGCTGTTCTGGGCAATGTACATCCAATACGGATGCGGTTTCACGATATAGAACACCACGGTTTCTGTTTTTAGTCTTTGGTTTTACAAAATGCAATTTTAAAGTGATAATTATTTTAAATATATATTTTTTACCAAATTATAACTCACCTAAAAATTAGTTAAACAAATCAAAAAACCGAATCCAGAAATCCCTTTCGTCTTGTTAGTGGTCAGCGTCCTAGCACTATTCAGAATAAATCATTCCCAGATTTAGGCATACGTCTTCTGCTTGCTTCAGAGGGTTTACTTATAAACGAAATTCTGAATTATTGATTTTGAAATAAGCTATAATAGTCTAATACAACACACTTTATTTTTTTTTAAACTCTCTTTTGTCATCTTCATACGACTTTTCCAATACACATTTATTAACATGTAGTGAGTGTAAGCTATACACACACATACTTGGTATACTCACTAACTATATAAGTAACTATTCTCGTTTTAGGAAAAAGGATGTGCCCCGGCGACGAGTTATCTCGAATGCTGTCGTGCGGTCTAGTAACACGACTGTTCCGTCGTAAGCGCATACGACTGGCCTCGGACCCACCGACATCTGAACAAATGCAAGGCGTTGTTGGAGTCACACTTGCGCCTCCACGAGTGGACTTTTACTGCGACTCCCTTTAGATCCCATAAAATGGAATTTCGATCTAGCTTTCTGTACTTTGCTACTAATAGAATTAAATAAAAAATAGTGTTTCTTTTCATATGCAGTTTACTAATGATAAATGCTCTTTACTTTTCACAGTAATCTGTTTTCAGAAACTTCTTTAGCAGACGAATGCGACCTCCCAGCAGAAGTGTACCTAACGCTAATGAGATTTTAGTAGACAGTTAAGACATTCACACTCGTTGTAATAAAAAATATCAAGAGTAATATTTAAGGAATACATAACTACTGTTAGTGCAAAGCAATGTTTCCTTGACTATTTTCATTTATAGGGCTTATCACTGTTATGTATTTAAAAAAATGTCAAGAATAAAATTGCAGAGGCAGAGAGTTGAGCAATAATTGCAGAAAATTTAAAATTAAACTAATGTTTTTAAAAGTAATTACTAGATATATAGATAAAATTGGTAGAAAAAAACAAATTCTAAAGATAAATTTTAAAAGAATAAATACAATATATTACGTCATAAGATGAAGTCACATTAAAGTTGGACATATTTATGCTTTTTAATCCATTATTAAAATAGTTTCACGTTTTACACGTGTGTCACAGTTGTGTGTACCATGCCTAACAGTAAATGCTTACCTATATGAAAAGATGTAGATATGCATGCCGTTCACACCATATCCTTTCTACGTGCGTTGCAACATGTCCTACCGCCTTTCTTCCTATACGGCCCTTGCGGATGGCATACATTATAAACACGTAGACAATTTCATAATGTACAGTAAAAGTATTCTTAGAAACAAAAGTAGAATTATTCATCCAAAAATAATTAAACATTGCTTTTATCATTAAAATTATAAGTTTCTTTTGTTAATTCAATAAAATAGAAAACAGTGGTTGAATCGGATATGCCCTGTTACTTCACTCCATTTTTAATATAATTAATAAATATATTACATCGATATGGAATCTTTAAATATATAAAATATAATAATGAAATGTAAAGCAATCCATTAAAGTATGACTTTCGTCACATAAAACTGTCAGTATTGCCATGTTGAACAGCAATACCTACCGTACCGTGTATACAAATAAAGCTGTGTGAAAACACAACAATACTTTAAAAAAAAAAAAAAAAAAGTTATCTATAGTCAAATTTCTTATTATCTGCTACAACATATCAAAGGATTAGTTAATTTTTGTAAGCTACTACACTTCTACGATCAAATATTCAAACTATAATCAGGACTTTTCGTTTCTCTAAACCTTTTTAATAGACTAGGTTGTACTCGGCTCGACGAGTCTACTACGATACGGCTAAAGCCCGATTTTCTACTTGGATCAACTGCTATTAGACGTCCTGCGTCCACAGCCCAAGTCCCTATATCGAAGTTCTGTAGATAGACCGTTGTTAGACATTTTAAGGCCTCCAACTACTACTAACGATTGCCAAAGATGTTCGAATGGCAATCAGGACTGACATCTTAACTTCTTCTCAGAGGCACGGAGGCTGAAAGCACAAATATTTAATGAACGTTACGTACGTAAGTATTAAAAAGCACACAAAGAAATATGTATGCTGATTCTGCTGTAATTTTTTTATCAAACAAAAATTAACTGGTTACCTACTCATTTGCCGAAATGTGTAGATCTGTCTGTCTAAAATATCTTTGGTTTCTTTCAAGTAATTGCAAATTGCAGTATTAAATAATTTGGAACATCAACGCTATAGAAATTTTCTTTTAAAAGTTATGCGTTATAAAAGTACCTACTCTCAAATCGTTGTTTTAAAAATTGGTTGTATGGAAAGTCTGTTTACGGACGATAGTTTAACGTGACAACGTCCTACTAACGATAACAAAACATTGATGAAATGATGAGAGATAGATGCCCTGCATCTATCTCTCATACAATGACGTACGATGAGCGCAACGGGACAATGAGCGTAACGAGACAATGAGCGTAACAGGACAATGAGTCATCTTTTTACGTGCATGCAGCCGGCGCGGTGTTCATCAATTTATTAGACGTTGTCACGTCAAAAATATTTGTAATAATGAAAAGTAAATGAATAAATAAATATCTTTCACGTGACAACGTCTAATCGTCTTTATCGTCCGTAAACCGACTTTACAGACAACCATTTTTTTTCGTTTAGGTCTATAATTATTGTACATCAAATTCACGCAAGTTAATGATTTTACAGGTTATTAATGAATAAAACATTTTCTGACTGCCTTTCATATTTTATGTAGACTTATATTAAATAAATAATAAAAATACTATAAAATTTCTACATAATATAATCTTTATATATAAAAATTTATCGCCGATATGTATGTACGCGCATAACTTCCGATTGACTGCACTAAATTGGACAAGATTTGTATAGAAGAAAATCAAAAGTTAACTGGAACTTTTTTGTCCGCGACTGCACTCTATCCGTGGGAAGCTGAGACGGGCAGTACTACTAAAAACAAGTTTTTCCGAAATTTCGAAAATATTTACGAAAGAAAAATATGGCCGTACGAAGTTCGTCGGGTCAGCTAGTAATTATATAAAAAGTTTTAAATGACACATTTTATAATTAAAAAGTCATCAATAAAATTGTAGATAAATTAGTTGGCGTTATGATCGAAAAGTTCTATTTAATTAGTTAACAAAAGATGAGTGCTCTTTGTTTATTTAATGGGTCGAATAGTAAAGTACAAATATTTTAGTTTTATTTTGGTTTATTAACATAAATGTATTAAATACTTTTAAAGCATAATGGCATTTCTATTCAAGAACCGTGACGGCTACTGTAATACGAGTCCACAGAAGCATTGACTACGTGCTACGTTAATGTAAACACACTTTTTTTACTCAGTAATAATTTTGCTCTACTTAAATTAGTGTTTCATA
Organism: Diaphora mendica; assembly: GCA_949125395.1. Classification (NCBI taxonomy): domain Eukaryota; kingdom Metazoa; phylum Arthropoda; class Insecta; order Lepidoptera; family Erebidae; genus Diaphora; species Diaphora mendica. Next base: position 18,937,575 of record OX421318.1, read on the forward strand.
ATAATGAATAAAGCAAAAGGTTTATCGCCACTAACGACTTCTATGACTAATGGGCAAGACCATGAGTAATGTTGCGCTGTCGATAGGTACCTCCAATAGTAGTTAAGTCGTTGTACCTACTCTGTGACGCAGCTTGTCAATGGGTCATTCACCTCTAACATTACCTAATAGTATTTATGTTCACGCAACTGCACCTTTGCATACATACCAGTTTAATTCAGTTTAAATCATTCAAATAAATTACTTACGAAAGACCAAAAGTTCAACAAACTTTGTGTTTTGGAGCAATACAACTTTTAAATTTAATGTATTATCAGAATATAGTATCTCATTTAAAAAGCTATTATTATTATTATTTTCTAAAAGGCTCTTCTTGATTTTTGTGTATCAAGAAATAAGTACATATTTTAACATATATTCAGTTTCTTTTACAAGAAAATCATATTTTTAATAATACGACGTAATTTTTTAATACACACTATTTTGTAAAGTTTGTTCTCAGTGTAATATATTTCGTCTTGCGAGGTGTACTAAGGAACAGGTGGTGGCAATAAAACGGGTTTTAAAAATTATTTTTTTCTATTAATTTATTTTCTTAAATTTACAATCATTTCTTAAAGTGTTGCATTATGTACAAAGCTTATTAAATAACTAAAACGGTGTGCTTCAAGCTAGAAGACTTATTTATCTGGAATTTAGAACCGAAAAACATGGTTGCAAAGATAATGAATATTAGTCTAAAACTTAAAGTAGGCGCTACATATAGCGATAACATCGCTCTAGACTAGTTGCTGGTTGTTAAACTACCAAGGAATGTTTCTTTGAACTTCCGATAGGTACTTATGATATTACTACACATTTTTATAAACAATTACATCCTAAATACTAAAACACAATTAAAACACAATAATCACGAAATCACACACAACATTCTCGCAATTGACACTAATAAATATCGATCTACAATTTTACTTTTATTTTGGTATAGGTACTAGAACTTAAAATTTAAACAATAAAAACTACAATGTACCGTGGTGTGATTTGCTATCGTGGTTTGAAATCGTCTAGTCAACCAACATTCTAATACTGCAAAATTCACACAAATGTCGTTTAATAATCTCAACGATGGGAACATCACTACAACTAAGAATGCGTTTACTATTTAATTGAACACTTTATGCACAGCCTTAACTATCGACGGAGCGATGTATTTCCTTAGAGTAAAATGCTTAAATAAAATGGTTGTCGATGCGCTCTAAAACGAGTGATCAATGAATACTGGTGGGTATATGGTGGCAATGAGGGTTGTATACCGCAGTAGTTAGTGCGCACCGACATGACGTAAGTGTAAATGGTCGGATCCAAATAGGGCAGGCACGGGCGGTGATCGCGGCTGGAACTTAACGCGGAATGCGTGCGGGGCGACGGTGGCGCCCACTGTTCCCTCCAATGACGGTAGTTCATCACCGACCTCCATTTGTATGTCGAACTGGTGCATTAAGCATGAAAAAAAGATGTACATTTCCATCCGAGCCAGGATATCACCCAAGCACATGCGACGACCCACACCAAAAGGCATGAAAAATTCTGGACGCCTGATCTTGCCCGTATCGTCAATAAAACGGCTTGGATTAAACTTGTTGGGTTCGTCCCACAGATTGGGGTCCATGTGTACACAGTTGATAAGGGGCACAACTTGACAACCTGCTGGAATTTTGTAGCCATTGATATGTACGTCCCTATGGAAGAAAAAAAAACTTTATTAGTAAAATATGTCTTATGTAAATAGCATAAAGAAATGTCTCTTAATAATTTTGAGAACTTACTTTGTAGGGGAATGGGTGGTTGCCAGTGGGACAATATTTGACATACGAAGGGTTTCCAGAATTGTGGTTTCTGTGTAAGGAAGATTGATCATATCATCGAGTGTGGGTAAACGTTCGCGACCAACGACGGTGTCGAGTTCTTCTTGAACGCGTCTCTTAATGTCAGGATTTCTCAACATAAACACTATCATCCACAATAAAGATGATTTAATTGTTTCCATTCCGGCCGAGAACAGATCTCCAAGAATTTGTTTTAGTTGCAGTTCTGTAAAAAAAAAATTGTAAATAAATTGTAAGTCTAAATCTCAAAAAAAAAATTGTGTAATGTTTGCATTTATATTATTGTAATCATGTATTTCTTGTGGTGACGGATTAAGAATACAATGTCCCTTTTCATCCCATGGGTATCGTAAGGGGCAACTAAGAGAGTAAAGGATGCAAGTCAAAATCACCGCAAAAAGAAGGAAGACTTGATAAGAACCCTATACTAACACCTCTGACCAGCGTAGTATAGTAGGCGATAACCTCCCTGCTAAGGAGAGGCACATGTCCTAGTAAACTATTAAAGGTGGTTGATGTGATGATAATGAATCATCTAGTAACTTACCATGATCTCTGCCTTCAAAGAGCTCTTCTGATGTGCCTTCGGCCTTGGCTTTTTCAATTTCGACCAGATAGACATCGATAAGATCTCTCACGTTATCGACATCAAGAGTTTCACGATGTTCATCAATCAAAGTTTGATAGAATTGAAACATTTCTTCGCGATTCTTAGCTACTTTTTCCTGAGCTTCTGCTTTTCCAGGCAGATACTATAAAGAAAAAAATAATGCTGTTATTTTTATTTAATAAATAGATATATTAATAAATGATACCAACAAGAGGACGAAAATTACTGAATTAAATTCACTTCAGCTATGAAATAGTTATCACTTTGGTCTATTCTATTTAAGTTAACACTTACATTGTAGAAAGGAATATATTCTCCGTAGTGTACTTCGCCGAAGAGCCGCATTCCTTCTTCAATCAAAGTATTGAGTCGTTCAAAACGAATATCACCCTGGGTGAAGCGCACAGACATTGTAATCCCGCAAATAACATTTGATACACCCAAGGCGAGAAGGGGGTTTGCGTCGACGGGAGCACCCTCAGCACGGTGCAGGGTCTCAATCAAATCATGAACTTCATTCTGGTAAGAAAAATTTTTTTTATAAATATATTTGTTTTTAATTAAAAAATAAATAAAAGCTTTTGACAGGGGTACAAACCTTAATTCTGCATTCCATGATTTTCTTGCCATTACCCATGTAAGTCATGCCAAATTCTCGCAATTTTTCGTGTAAGAAACGGCGCTGACTCTTCCAGAGGCGACCTTCGCTGTTGATTATACCTGTGGAGAGGGAGGTGCTATAGAGATGGCTCATCGTATGTGGGCGGTGCAAGCGCACACCGCCCATCTGGAGAACTGACCAATGACGCACACATGCACATGTACACTCAACTGCATTTACCGGCTCATAAAACTTTTCTGGCAATGATTATTTCAACTATTACTTTTTATTCTCTGAACTTATTTTTTAATAAAACTAAGTGGTAATAATATTTTAATGTAAGCGAAATTCAAATCATAGTGTTATCATTCGAACATGTAAATATTTGGTTTACTCACCTAGACCATCCAAAGTATGCATCAACGGAGTATTGGGACGCCCGGTAAATTCTTCTCTCCGAAAAGTGTCTCTGATCAGCTTATAGTTGCTAATTACGATCGTCAATTTGTTTCCGATTCTTGCGCTGAACAAAGCGCCATGATGATTTGCTAGACTTAAGAAAGTTTTGTGACGTACTCCAAGAAACGGCAAGTAGCCAACAATGGGTAAACTCCACGGTCCAGGAGGTAGCATGCGCATTTCTTGAACAAAAAAACTTATTCTCATAACAATTAACGCCACACTTGCTGCTGCTAACAAATGCAGCGAAGTATTCGAAGCACCATAGTACACCATTTGGTCTAGTCCCCACAGTAATGTCGAATTTTCAAAAAACGACGTCATTTTTAAGGTCTGATAATTTTTAAACTAAGAAATATTTAATGTTTATATTTTAGTTGCAAACGAAATATATCGTAAGCGCGGAACGTAATTTACGTGCACCGAGAAGATTGTTTATCGCGCGTGTAGACTTTGCGACTGGCTCGAAACGAGCTAGCAGTGCGAATATATAAGTTCACATAAAGGGTGGAGCGTAAGAGTTGCTTTCGTCAGCGTACGCTACGAGCCTCGTAGCAGTAGCTCGTAGACCATGTCGTAGACAGAATAATTCGTAAACTTTTGTTTGTAAGTGATAAGAGTGACCCACAATAAAATATTTTATTTATATTTTGGACATATTTTTTCCTTTCTGGGCAAACAATTCTTACAAATCTAAGTTTTTACCCTTCTGCAACTAACCTCTATTTGTGAAACAATATGGCAAAACAACATTTGCCGGATCACCTAGTTATTTCATATGCATCGATATTTATAACTTTAATACATCATTTGAGTTTTACATTATTTTATGAGGTATTCCATATTTTTATAAAATCCTCACTTCAAAAATGAGAAAAAAAAATCAGAACAGTTAGTTTAAATCAATATTATGATAACAATTACATCGTTATATCGAATACCAGGTACCAGTTTGTCCCAAAAATTATTATTTAAATTTGAAATGATTTATCTATCGATATACTTAAAATTCGACAAATCGGCGAGGGATGAGGGGGGCGTGATCGAGGTTGTGCGGGCGCGCATGCAGATGATAAGATTAGCGAATTGCGTAAGTTGGCGCGAGCAAGGTGACGGCGGGTCGACGACTCGCGGTTGAGAGCCTTGGGCACTTCTACGCGGCTCGACCTCTAAGCGACACTTAAATATCACTTTTAAAATTATACAATAAGATCGTGTACCTTTAATCACAGCCATGTCCGTATACTATTTGTTTAAATTATAAACAAGTATTTAGCATGATAGAATCAAATATTAAAGATTTTATATTCTTTGCCAACTGCCAACTGCCTCGGTGGTGCAGTGATTGTGAATGCGACTGCTGTGTTTGAGGTCTCGGGTTCAAATCCTGGGTCGGACCAAAAACGTGTGATCTACAAATAATTTGTTTCGGAGTTTGGGTGTTTTCTATGTATAAATATGTATGTATTTACAAAAAAAAGTATGTATGAATTTATATCAGTTGTCTAGTACCCATAATATAAGCTCTGCTTAGTTTGGGACTAGATGGCCTTGTGTGTTAGATGTCCGAAATATTTATTATTCATTTATTATTATATGTACTACATACTCGTTTCATAGAAATATACAATTAAAAATGACACTGTTCTTAAAATTGCGACAAAACTGAGGCAATTGATCTATGAACATGTGAATCACTTTTTAATGTTTATATTTACGACGTATGTCTACCTTTCAATAGAAGAGAATAAAACGTAATAAAGAATCCGATATCCATTAAAGGTTCGAACACATACGATATTCTATTTTTAGCATACATTTATGATTTAAAATAGAAATGAGCAACTTAGTGAGATGAAAATCAATCATTATGCATTTGTTGTATCAGGAAAATGGTACACTTACGAGGTAGCCAAGCCTGTAGTCAGTAAGATAAAAAAAATAGAATTTAAGAATTTGAAAGTATTTTAATGCGCTTGAAAAACACATTTTTCTTAAGAGGTTTCTCTGTTCGTTAAAAAACTTTAACGTATTCCCTATTGAAGGTTTGAAAACGATGTCGCTGTGGCCGGTGAAGGTTATGTGGGGGACAGGTGTGTCATGTCCTACCAACACAAAGGGAGGATCCTCCGACCAGGCGAGGTGATCATGCCTGGCGGGCCAACTGCCCAACGGTTGATGTTGGGATGTTGTATATATGTTAACTGTCGCGAGAACTTTCAGTGCGCGATTCAGGATTGGTAGTTTCTTAGTTTCCTATATTACTCCGTATTTCGACGTATCTTCGGCAGATAGCGCTGTAGTATGTTATGTTGTTGTTGTGCTGTATGTGGAGGCCGCCACAGTTACATAGTCCTGACCGGGTTTTATTGAAATCTTTATTTTCATTAAATTTTTCAAGCCTTATTGGTGGGTCAGATTATGAACTAGGAAAGTTTTAAGTCATCTTTTTTTTAAATGTTTTAGCCGGGCAAACCAGCAGAGTTATCGCCTGATGGTAAGCGATTACCGCCGCCCATAAACACTTGCAACACCGGAGGCGTCACAATTGCATTGCCGGCCTTTGGGGGATGGGGAGGGAGATGTGGAGGGGTATGGGGAGTGGTTGGGGTATGGGCCTCCGGTATCTTCACTCACTTGTTGAAACACAGCTTAAGTGCTATTTCACACCGGTGTTCTGTGAGGCCGTGGTATCACTCCGACCGAGCCGGCCCATTCATGCCGAAGCGTGGCTCTCTCACGGTCCATCTGGTGATCATAGACTCCTCTATGTTATGCCTCTAATTAATTTTATTTATATAATTTTTATGACTCTTTATACTATCATCACGTACATCTTGTTCGTTTTAGTGTAATGTTTATTTTATTTTATTATTTTGCATCCTATTGACGTTTGGAAGTGCTATAGAGTTTCCCCATTATGTGACCAAATGGGTATTGAGGACTCCTATGACTTCTTCGACGATAAGAGCATTGTATGTAAAATAATGTTCTCATAATGATATGAATCATATATATATTAAATATGTATATAATATATTAAAAAACAAAGATTCATATTTTCGTGAGAGTTTTATTTTGATTAATCAGAATACATTAATATTTACAAAATATTAACATATTCTAATTGCTTAGATTCAGGTCAAGTTTCATGAAAATATATTTTTTTACTATTATTTTAAAGCCTGCCACAGTGACTACTCTGTCTGATGGAAAGCATGAGTAGAATCCAAGAGGCCACCATACTCGTTGCGAATGCAGACAATGCAGCGTGGTCACCACACTATGACGGTCTAGTCAGATGCTTTTTGACGCCCCGCTTAAAGGACCTGAGATCACAGACCTTTACCGTGGGAGAGCCACGCTTCGGCATGAATGGGCCAGCTTGACCGGAGTGATACCACGGCCTCACAAAAAACCGGTGTGAAATAGCGCTTTTTACCTCTAGTTTTTGACAGCTCGGCACAGGACGATTAAAATATAAGAGTAAAAAAAAAAGATTAACTTTTTATTTATGAATTTTTAAGTATTTCATTCACACAAGAATCGAGATAATGAAATTATCATATCATATTAATTTATATTATAATATTATAAATACCATATATGTTTGCATTGCGATCACTTTGTTTAAGTAACCTTATGAACTGTCTGTATTCGTACCTACTAATGTAATAACATACATACGTACATATTATTAAATCCTAAATATTAAGTGTTTATTTACATGATCATAAATTTTGTATGGGCTTTGGGAAGTGTACTAAAAGTCATCAACATATTCAGATAGTACACTGCTCTACATAGACCTCTAATAATAAATATACAACGCTGGCCAGATGGATCGGCAACTATACTTATTTTTACAGTGCTGTTGTTTTGCGTAGTTTGCTTGCTCCCTTAATCGGAATAAGAATTAATTAAAATTAATTGAAAAATAATTAGTCATTCATATTTATATATTACTCTGAATAACTAACACACAGTTACAGAAAAGAACTTTACATTAATATACAACCAAAGTGTTCCGTTCCATGCAACTCTGTAATTTAATTATGCCAATAATCAGTTACATAATCCCTTCAGCAGTCATTTAAATAAAAAATAGGAATGTCATAAAAATATACTACTACCATGGTTAAGTTAACCCCGATTTGAGTTCATAAACCTCTTAACTCGGTGCATTAAAAACAATGGACAGTTTAGTGAAATCTGAGAGGATATCTTCCAATGCAGTTGCCACTTTCATAGCTCAATGTAAATTCCACTCATTGTATTTAAATCTACATAATAGACGAAACGAGGACACTAGGTCTAGGAATTAGGATTATTAATATGTGAGATACAGTCTGAATGGCAGACTTGACAAAACATTATTTAACTTTATTCACGTATTAAATTCTGGAAATTAGTAGACTTCAAATCATGTTAAAGATTATAAGATGTTAAACTCTTTCAACTTTTTGAATCGTTATATCTCAACAACGGTGGCACTTAGGAAAAACGTTTTTTGACATTTTTATAGATAGTTGTAGGTATAGTAGTTATCTGATCTACATTTTTGTCCCGACTAATTTTATGATAAAACTTACCGTTTTGCTGAAAATTGCGAAAAACTGTTTTTTGTGACCTTTGACCCCAATGTTTTTTTTTCAGGTGTCGGATCGATGAGGACTTTTTACATTTCATTTATAATATATGAACAATCCTACCAATTTTCAGCCAAGTGTGAATTTTTGTAACCTTGAATGTCTAAATTGACCGGACTAAATGCAGAGTAACAAATTTGAATATGTTATAAATTGGGTAATTTTGTAAGTTCTTTTTTTTCTCCTTTTTTATAATAGATATTTAATCCTATAGATTATTGTTTAGGATGTGTAATATTTCTGCCATAATATGCTATTTAGGGACAAAAGAAAAACTTTACGAAATACAATTAAATGTAAAGTAAATATTGTAAACTATACTTTCTTACAGAACTTATGGATGACCACGCATAAACTTATAAATCAATGATTTACAGAATTAAGTATTAGAAAGTTATTTTATAATTTTACGAGACCTTGAACATACTATTTGAGGCCATGGTTAGTAGCAGTAACAATATTATTGCATTGTCAATAATCACCTCATTGTCACAAACTGTTTAGTGCCGAAGTTCATATAGAATATTGACATTGTTGGGTATTGGATACACAAAAATCGCATTTATTAAAACTCCCGAAAAAAAACACATTTTTCAAAGATGTTCAACTTTTATTGGCCTGATGTTTTATAGCCTATAGACTTTCTCGATAAATAGTCTATCCAATGCTGAAAGAATTAGCAAAATCGGTCAAGCCGTTCAGCCATAATACCGTGACCAAGGTAAAATAGGGATTCATTTTTATATATTTATATGTGTCTATATCGTTTTGAGTCTTTATAAAACAAACGGAATAAAAATTCATATTAAGTCACGAGTATTAAAATACTACAAAGTTTGTTTTGTTTTTTTTTTTTTTTATGGAATAGACCGGCAAACGAGCAGACGTATCACCTGATGGTAAGCGATTACCGCCGCCCGTTAAGTTCTCTTCAACTTGTACAAGTAAATTTTTCCATTAAATGACCAAATGTGAGGTGAATTTAAAAGAAATACAAATACACGTGTAGTAAAGTATATTCACCTATCGAACAAATATTATGTTTTTTGATAATAACTATATTTTTATCTAGGAATAATTACTTCGAACTGTAGCGGACTATCAATCGCTATCGCTTATCAACGCAGAGAAGTCCACTAATACAATTATGTAATAATATCTTTAGCCGGTATATCAATTTCCAACTTCGTATAAACAAATCTACAAGTCACGTTGCACATAGGCCAAAAGATCATTGACCGTCCCTTTATCGCTGCAGTTACGATTTATCTGAGTTGTTATCACGTTTAGTTATTTCCTATCAGCCGCGAATATTGTGTGGCAGCCACGTGCCGTGCCATTGATTGGTTGCCAACAAATTAAACGGCTAAGAAACAGGTACAACAGCTAATGACTGTAAACTTTCAGAAGAAGTAAAAAACCCAACTACGACAAAAAACGAAGCTGAAAAAGTATGAAACAAGTTTGAAAAGCCGTAGTCACACGTTGTTAAAGTGTTATGGTGCGTTTCTATGTAACGTGTGACTACGGATTTTCAAACTTGTTTCATACTTTTTCAGCGTCGTTTTTTGTCGTAGTTGGGTTTTAGTTTTTACTTTTTTTTATTTAAAATGTTTTGGTACCATTATTAATATATATATTTGAAATGTACAAGTAACGCCCTTTCCAATGATACCAAACACGGTATATTTATCTCAAATATTTTTTTTAATTCATTACTTTATGTCGGCTAGAGGCCACATTAGATTCAGCGACACGTCATATAGCCTATAACCAGCAGACGATCAAGACGCTTCTAACGATACCTCATTTGTCCAGTTCTAATAAGTAGTTAAGGAGCTATGAGGGAACAAATGAACATACATACATACATAAATACATAAATATAACCTGTCAAAATCATAACCCTCCTTTGGCTTTGCCGTAGTCGGGTAAAAATAAAAATTTTCAACACCATTAAAAAATCATAATAATCATATTGTATCACATTCGCACAACGCCATCTAACCCCAAACGACGCAGATGTGCACTAGACAACAGTTATGAGTACTGTTGTACATGAGCACATTGGAAACACCTATCTATACTCTGGAACAAAATATATTTGCAGATCATATAAATATTTGGTCTAATTTATGAATCGAACCCGAGACCTCAAGCACAGCAAAGGCATACGCTACTACATAAAACATCACCGAGGCAGTGTAGTACACTTTTTCTTTTACATAAATACGAAAAAACAGCGTTCCTGATAACCTACTTAAAACAAATGAGGAGCTTATCATACCCACATTTCTAATTGAATTATGAGACAATATTTCGTTCTAGTGTATATCTAAGTCGTACTTGAACGTAGTTGAACCGAATCTGACCCTGATATAAGGAGATAGCCTTTCGCTTCAACATACATATATCTGACACCGTGTGTAAGTGACCTTGATAGAGAGTGATTAGACTACCACACCTCTTTCTATTTCTTCGCTGTTTGCGATTAAGTAATGTTTATTAAATAATAAGTTAAAGGAAGAAATAAATGATGGCGATAATAAAATGAAAACACGTGTTAAATAGGTACACGTTTATTTGTTTTGACTCAAAGGACGATAAGATACTGGTCATTAATGACATAAGTACTCCTCCATTCATAATAATATTGTAAATTCGAAGACCAAGCGTGCGTATGCCGCCTACAAGGTAGTCCGACGACGTGGTGAGGGTTGCAGGGAACCGCTGGACGCAGGCAGCACAGGACCAGTTGTGGGGAGCTTTGGGGAAGGCCGTCTTTCGGCTGAGATGATGATAATAAAAGTAATTCAATCAGTCTGTCTTTTGTTTTCAAGGCTAAACCATTACACCGATGTAAATGAAATTTGGAATGGAGAGACTTTGATTCTTGTGAAAAGACGTAGGCTATTTTTACCGTGATAACCTAAACACACACAGGCAGAGCTGCGGGCAATAGCTAGTAGTTAATATTGTAGAGAGTTGAATTTTATTTTCTTGCTTTTCATTTCTTTATATGTGTAATCCTCACAGAAAACCGGTGCGAAATAGTGCTTGCGCTGTGTATCACCGAGTGAGTGAGGATACCGGAGGCCCATATCCGAATCCCTCTACCCCTACCTCCCCCCCACCCCCAAAAGGGCGGCAACGCACTTGTGACGCTTTTGGTGTTGTAGGTGTCCATGGCCAGCGGTAATCGCTTACCATCAGGCGATACGTCTGCTCGTTTGCCGACCGATTCCGTAAAATAATTTTAAAAAACTCCTAAAACTTGCTGAAATTTATATTAAATGTCAACGTCCGTAAACTGCAGAGATAAATATTTGAAATTAGTAAGCAGTTTAAAAGTCAAGCTTCGAAATCAATGATTTAAAGTCAAAAGATATGGCTATATACGTTGTATAAATTAATATTTCGCGAGTTAATCAGATACTATAGGGTATTTCCCACTGACCTAGATTCATGAAATTTGGCGAGAACCAAGGTCTTACAGCAGAGAAGGGAGAAAAAAACTGTCAGTCGTCAATTGTCATAACTTATAAAAAATATTTTTAACGATTACAAACTTATATTTAGCAATTCGAAATTTTACTGCAGCGCATATCTACGAAAGAATTCATCTTTACTTAGTAGAGTATGTATTTTTTTTTATTGAGTAGTAGGTATATGTTTAAATTATTAGGGCGGTGTTTTATTATTAAGGTTTTGAAGTATATCAATGTCTATCTTAACTGACATACGCTGTGCGTAAAAGTTCCAAAAAAAAAGAAAAATCTATTATCCGTTATCCTGGTTTTAAGTTGAGCAATTTGTATTTCTACAATAAATTTATCATAATTATTATATTTAAGTCATCGCTTCTGCTATCTAGCATATCTGCTATAATTTAGCAAAGCATTTATATACCATTTTGGAAGTACTAAGATACATTAAAATATCTAAATATAAGATAATTTGTAGAAGAGTATTTCAGATATAAGATGAAAAATACGTAAAATGGTTAATTAAGTCATACCTCTGTTCATATTTATTCAATTAAAATAATTCTTTTCGCTCAACAACTGCATATTTGGATACTTGGTTAGTTACTGTGCTTCTTCAATCACAGCTTTAACCGACATATACTACTAATACTCCATTGGCAAATATTGGATTTAACAAAGCATTAAATACCATTTTGGAAGTATTAAGATACATTAAAATATCTAAATATAAGATAATTTGTATAAGAGTATTTCAGATATAAGATGAAAAATACGTAAAATGGTTAATTATATATATATATAGCTCCTTAACTACTTATTAAAACTGGACAAATGAGGTATCGTTAAAAGCGTCTTGATTTTCCGCTGGTGCGGTGCTGCTATATGATGTGTCACTGAATCTAATGTGACGCCCTCTAGCCGACATAAAGTACTGTATTAAAAAAATAATTTGAGATGAATATGCCGTCTTTGGTATCATTCGATAGGGCGTTATTTGTACATTTCAAAAATATATGTATATTATTAACATTTTCTCGTGACTTTGTCCGTATTTATTCGATAATTGTTATATTTCTATGGTACCTATAAGGGACACCAAAACATTTTAAATAAAAAAAGTAAAAACTAAAACCCAACTACGACAAAAACGACGCTGAAAAAGTATGAAACAAGTTTCAAAAGCCGTAGTCACTTGTTGTTAAGTGTTATGGACTACGGTACATTACTAAGTTTCAAAAGCTGAAGTCTATATAGTTTCATGTACCATAATCCGTAACACTTTTTAACAACGCGTGACTACGGCTTTTGAAACTTGTTTCATACTATTTCAGCGTAGTTTTTTATCGTAGTTGGGTTTTTTTGTTATTAATGTTGTTAAAGTTATTAAAATGTTTCACATAATGTTGAATAAGATTTCTACGACAAGACTACTATAGAGAAACCCTAAAATTGGCACTCTCATTAGTTATCATATAGAAAACGAAAAAAAACAAGTTTTCAAAAAGCAAAATCATTGCGTATGCGTATAATTAAGCAAGTACGTTTTCAATAGGTACTACCTAACCACTTATATAAATGACCTCCGTGACCTTAAATTGCCCAATGATCGAATTTTAACCTTTGCAGATGATAGCACTTTGCTATTTCAAGGCCATTTATGGAAAAAAAATAAAGAATCAGCCCTGTTCAGCTTCTTTATAATCCTAAGTTGGTTAAGACGAAGATGTCACCTAACATATTATATATATAACTAATATATATATATGTCGGAGACACAGGAATAAACGAGAACATGAATGACAGATACAGCCAATCTGGACCAAAGCCAAACACTAATCACTGCTAAACGGATACGAATCAACCTAACACCATCAGCAACCCCCACAAGGGGGTTGGGGCAACGCTCACTCCACCGCGGTGCCCTGTGGAATTCGCCACCTAGGCTAGTAATTCCCCCACTAGTAAATATAGCCTCGTAAACACGATATAAAACACAGAGATACCGACTCATGGAACCGTTCGATAGTGGCAAATGTTTGTAACACTTTTATTATTCGGATACCCTCATTCCGACATATATATATAAATAAATGAAAGACCACACTTATTCATTTTCCGACACTTCTATTGTAGCTCAACTTGGTCTCTATTCATACAGTTCAAGCGTACTAACAGTGGCCTAAGTTCTTAATAAGGCACAAAAAATCTTAGCTATTTTAATTGCAAAAAAAAAGTTTTAAGGTTAATAATTACATTTAAAGAGCTGCTGCAAGTAGCCAAGAAGTCACTTGTTCGGAACTAAAGTGACGTAGAGGGCTGTGATAAAGTCATCATCAATCGATAATTAGCCTTTAACAAAGGACGCACCACAATATACAATTTGAACAAAGGCACATTGCACTGGTTACCTCTACAGCCAAGTAGTAAGTATTATAATAGATTGATAAACACTAACCCAAAAACCTTTATAGGTACTTAAGAAATACAAAAAACCGATGAAGACGCTACACGATATGGACAAACAAAAGTCGGATAATAACTCGTCGGAATTTATACATTCAAAATAGACACAAAAATACCCAGACTTAGAACAGAAATTTGTGGAACACACAAAATATTATACTATGTGGGGATTGAACCCACGACACGAATGTGGAAAGGTGACAGCTTCAAGTTAGTGGTTTATCATTGTCACAAGTAATGTTTACAAGATGTTTTGTTTAGTTTTTGTTACTAAGAGTTTTTTGTGTAACTGTATACTCGAGTAAAGTATGAGTAAGAAAACTTTTTATCTGTTGTTACAGTAAAAGTGTTTTCTTTTAAAATTCCTAAAAATTATTCCTATTATATTGACTTACTTTGAGATTAAAATTAACTATGCTAAATAAATCGCCGTATTTTATCTAAAATGTATGTACATTTACGAGTCAACTAAATAATAAATCAATTTAACTTTTGTAGAATATTTTTCCTTGACCTGGATTCTACAATCACATATAACAAACATTATCTTACTTCCTAATACAATCGTAAGAGATATTAATAACGTTGAAGGTTTTTTATTATCTCCTTAGATGTCCGTGACGTATATGCATTTAATAAGTCAACGGTGGCACTTTTAAGCGTAGATTATGGCAATCATATTAGCTCCTAGATCAAAAGAACTTATAATGTCTGTTGTGTGCTTCTCTTAGTTTCTTCTTCTTACTGTTTAAAAAAAACTAAGTTGAAACCAAAGCCGAAGTTAGGCGTATTGAATTGCTTAGTGTAGCTGTCTATCTTTCAGATAGTTTGTTGTTGTTTGTTTTTTTTTACGGAATAGGCCGGCAAACGAGCAGACGTATCGCCTGATGGTAAGCGATTACCGCCGCTCATGGACACCTGCAACACCAGAAGCGTCACAAGTGCGTTGCCGGCCTTTTGGGGATGGGTAGGGGAGGTAGGGGATTGGAGTATGGGCCTCCGGTATGCTCAATCACTCGGTGAAACACAGCGCAAGCACTATTTCACACCGGTTTTCTGTGAGGCCGTGGTGTCACTCCGGTCGAGCCGGCCCATTCATGCCGAAGCGTGGCTCTCCCGCGGCTTTTACCTAACATGGCCTAACTCTTTCTTTTTGTTTCGTAGAATACTCACAGACAAAAAAGTCTTCTACAATTACCAATCATTAAAAACAATCCAAAGGCCCAATGGATGCAAAAGCATCCCAATAGGCTGCCATAATAAGGATCACCATGCTGCGGTCTGATTTCGCAATGAGTATGGTGACCACCATTCTAGGTATCTGCTCCTGCTTTCCATCAGGCAGAGTCATTTTAGCACATACATAAAAAACAACCTTTAGATCTAAAATGAGAGCCATATAAACGCGCCATTTGGAGGTATTCACACTCTTCCTTTAGACCAAGACATGAGCGTAAAGCTTTTAAAGCGCTGCAACTTACCTACTAATAATAAAACAAAATGGAAACTAGAGAAAGACCTTACAGCTGTCTGCAAGATTATGGAGTAAAAAAAATTATACCGTGGGAGAGCCACGCTTCGGCATGAATGGGCCGGCTCGGCCAGAGTGATACCACGGCCTCACAGAAAACCGGTGTAAAATAGCGCTTGCACTGTGTTTCACCGAGTAGTGAGGATACCGGAGGCCCATACCCCAATCACTGCCCATGCCCCTACTCATCCCCCTCCCCATCCCCCTTACCATCAGGCGATACGTCTGCACGTTTGCCCGCTTAGTACATAAAAAAATATATAAAGTAAGAGGTAATATTATTATACCATGCTGTTCTAATATACCTTTACATCAACGAACTCTTCATCGAGTAGTTATTGTTTTAAGTAGTTTTTGAAGGATTGTCAACTTAGGATTAATTATATAAATTATAATCAAAGTAAATATACCAAAATTACCTTTATTATAAGTAAAAATAAAAGCCTTAAGGTAATAACCAAGTTAATGATTCTTCATCACGAGTGACTTGTAAAAAACCCTTATGGAAATGTGAGATTTTGTATGTTTTGTGTTAAATATTGCCCAATTAATAAGCATTTACGTTCCACAGCAAAAATGGATTGCTTTGTCGAAATAACTGAGTTAAATTATGTTTTTAAATTAGTTGATTGTTTACTTATTCTCGTACTAATACAGCTCTTATTTTTATTAATTAGTTATTAATTTGAGTGACATATTTATGTTTCGTCTTTGTAAACTGAATAGTCAAAGAGCTGTAATACACTTTTAATTTCCTCTCTCTAGCTCGTTTAGTGTATCAATTTACTCGATTATCTACTCGACTTTACTTTTCCTTGCTATAATGATTTGATAAATAAATAAATATTTCGGAGATTTAACACACAACGCCATCTAATCCCAAGCTAAGCAGAGCTTGTGTTTTGAGTACTAGACAACTGATATGAATAAATAAATACTTTTTTTGTAATTACGTACATATATACATAGAAAACACCCAAACTCCGAAACAAATATTTGTAGATCATACAAACATTTGGTCCGACCCGGGAATCTAACCCGAGACCTCAAACACAGCAGTCGCATACGCTACTACTGCGCCACCGAGTCAGTTTTGATGAAAGTAATCCATTACAGATTTATTGAAAGAAAGATCATCTTTATTTCATTCTTATGAAAGTGCAACCACTAGTATGCTAGAAAGAAGGAAACGAGTGTGGTGGTTTATGAAATATTATCATCTGCAGAAAGGAAGGAAATTGATGAATGATGATGATAGATGAAGAAGTAATATTTGCATATTGCAGCATAGTCAGGCAACGTCTATGTAGCCCCAGCTCTATCACAACCGATCGAAGTCTTTACGGGTCTCCTGACATTTTCTTTCTAGATTTTACTGCGTCCAACGTAGGATCCAGGAGAAAAAATAAATAAAGTGATCTCTTCTGATGAATTAAATTATATTAATTAGGTCTTTAATATATAAATAGTAATAAGCATATAAAACATTTTACCACTAAAATACGAACGATCTACGCAGCAAATAAATTAAAATAATTTATTATTTAATAATTGATAAGCCCTATAATTTAAATAAATTATAATTTGATTACATAAGACAAGAATAAATTTATACTTAACTAACAAGTTTAAATTAGATTTTGAACTTTAGATGATGTTATTTAGTGAATATGTAATATTTTTATAACAATATGCTGTTCTGTATACCTTTACATCAACGAACACTTCATTGAGAGTCAAAGTAATTTTCGAAGGATCGTCAACTTAGGACCAAATATATAAATTATAATATTAAAAAAAACACAAGGAAATTACAGAAACTTTTATCACTAACACGTGTTGACAACACAAAAATTGACAACTTTTGTTCGGTGGAGACCCCGGCTTTACAGTTTTAAGTTGGTAGTTATAAAAACTATTGTATCTTTATAATCTATACAAATAAATAATATTTTACATATAACAAAATAACATTTTTTGTCTGTCTGTCCGTCTCTCTGTCTATTTGTTCCGACTAATCTCTGGAACGGCTGGACCGATTTTGACGGGACTTTCACTGATAGGTAGCTGACGATTAACATAGGCTACTTTTTTTAGACTTGCTTCACCCCGCAGCGTTACCCGTGGTATGACAAAAACGGCGGGTAACACCGCGGGGTTCAGTTAGTTAGTCAATAAAATCCGTGAAGAATACAAAATGCATTAAAAAACGTAAGCGGTTTTAAGATGAAGCATTCAATCGCTGTGATAGCGGTAAACAATTATGTTACACGTGCGTGCATTAGATATGCAACAATTTAACTCGTATAAAAATTTTCGTAATTACTCATCGATAAATTATGCAACATTTACAAGAAAAAAGTGAAATTAGTCAAAACTCGTGAATGTTTCACTTGTTGTGAATATCTACACGATCTCGATTGCGAATAGTTATTTGTCATCATTTCCTTGTAGGCGCCGTTACGGCGTGTTCTGTAAGCCAAAACACTATTACTATTAGGGGAGCGAGGGCATAAATTTACTAGGATAATATATTCGCCTCTATTTTTCATAATATTGTTTTCGTGGAAAAATAACTAATCAATTTAGAAAACAACTTCTTATTTTAGTTTACATACTTCCATACCTATAATTGAAGAAAATAGGGAAAATAGATCAGCATATCCACAACTGAAACGTCAAAAAAATTGAGTCCTTCAAGGTTAATAAAAAATCAAACAATTGTCATCATACAAAACATAACTTTTCAAGTCCATTAAGCGAGAAGACGTTATCATATAACCTCTAACGCTGCCTGAATATATTTGGGGCGTATTCTGCTGTTGAACATGACCCCTACATAAATATATTTAATAAAACGAAGACTTTTTTAAATTGTCGCATTGACATAATAGAAAGATGTTATTATTTTTTATGTTTGGCCCCCGAAAATGACTCTACTCTGCCTGATGAAAAGCATAAGCAGAATCCAAGAGTGGTGGTCACCATACTCACTGCGAATGCAGACAATGCAGCATGGCGACCCACACCATGGCGGCCTAGTGATGCTTATGCATCTTTTATTCTAGTCAACAAGTATGGAACTTGTTGACTAGACTATTTGGGCCTCCGGTCTCGCACTCACCAACGAAACACGACAGCACGAACGCTGTCATTTTACGTTGATATTCTGTGCGAGGGTAGTACCGCCCCGGTCGAGCCGGCCCGTTCGTGCTGAAATCAGCGTGGCTCTACTACCTTTAATTATATATGTTAATCTATGAAATAATTAAGTCTATTTTCTTTGCTTTTTCTGTCTTCAAATTTTTCAAATTGCGGTTAAGCAGTCGGCGGGCCGTGTCTATCTGATTTCTAACATAAATATATTGAACCATTAAACTAATAGTCTGTTAAATTTTGAAATAAAAATTATTATGGTTTTTAATATTATTCCAGGTATAAAAAATATTTTATGTAAATATTGGTATATTAATTAAATTTAAATATTGCCACATGTCCCTACCTCACTTAAATGTCTAAATATTTCAACGCTGCATAATAACCTCTCTTATGTGTATTGTTAATTAATCAATACTATTTCTAAACAATCATTACACTTGCTGTTAAGCCGATCTAGAGATTTTTCACCTTTTTATGTATTGATTTATTGTATACTAGCTTTTGCACGCGGCTTCGCTCACGCAGACTTTCATCCCCTGATTTACTACCTTAGGGGTGGAATTTCAAAAATTCCTTTCTTAGTGCTCACTTACGTTATATAAAGAACCAATATGCATAATTTCAGGATTCTAGCTTCAGCGGTTTGGGCTGTGCGTTGATCTCTGGGTATGTCAGTCAGTCAGTCACCTTCCTCTTTTATATATATAGATTAGAAGAATTATCTATAATATTTTGCATGCATTAGTGACTAGTATTAGGTACTAATACTAGGTATTTTAGGTTAGTATTTTGTCAAGAATAAAATACTATATTATTTTTCGACCGAAGTGGTACATTGTCAGGGATTCTGGGTAAGGGTCCTGATCTATGCTTTCTCCAATTATTATTTCTTACTTTTATCTACAAATAATATTAATAAAATAAATCTTTTTATTCAAATCTGATAAACATAAATTATAACATTTTTAATATAAGAAAAAAGTGTGATTTGGTCATAATACCACAAAGCATTTAAGCATTGAGTATCTAAATGTAATAAAATAAATAAATATGTAAAAATGTATGCTCTTGTGAAGCAATATTCTGTTAACCTAAAAATATGTCCATCGCATGAACTGTCTAGTTGTCCGTGACATGCCAATCAAAGGTTTTGATGATTGTGACGATTTTTATTATAAAAAATATTATCAGCGACCTTCAACATGCGAAAAGTAGGTGACACAATTTTTTGCACTTGGTACCTACATCAACGTCAGGATGATAACTCAAGTGATAACTGGAGCCCTATAGGCACCCGCAGGAGCCGTGATCGCCGCCATTTTATAACAGGAGTCGAGATTTATTGAAAATGTTACTTTATTTTAATACCACTAGAAGATAGTAAATTGATTCAAATAGCGTTTAACATAATAAATAAAGTAGTTTGTTGTGATAGTGTTGTGTATACTTACGAAACAGATTATAGTAATTACCATATAATACACAATAAAGCAAATATTCCATTTGTAATAGCTTATCGAACAGTAATAAGATAATTAATAAAATCCAAACAATTATAGATGTCACTGCATCGCATGGATAATAATATCTGTTGACCGGAGATAACTCCGGAGAGACTATTATACAAATAACTATAACTAAATATTTTTCAGTGAAATAAATGTAAATTTTATTAGGATTTATATGAAATGAAATGAAATGAAATGAAATGAAATGAAATGAAATGAAATGAAATGAAATGAAATGAAATGAAATGAAATGAAATGAAATGAAATGAAATGAAATGAAATGAAATGATATTTATTTGTAAGTAAATCTTTTCAGATATTTTTACACGTCGGACTTTACAGCTAGAAGAGACCGGCATTTCCTACGACTCACTCTGGGAAGAAATGCCGAAACAAACCACAGAGATGTCCTTTTTGTTTTTTTTTAGTCCGAGAACATTGATTACAAAACAAAAAATAATCTGTGCGAGTACAGTATAGGATCTGGGTTGGCCTTTTGAAGAAAGGACCATGATTTTGAGTCGGCCTGTCCATACAGACGGCATACGAGCCCCAGCCATCGTGTTACGACCCGAAGCGCGACACTACCGTCAGCAGGACATTTGGGTAGGCCGGGGAAACACTCAAAGCCACCAGAAAGATACTAAATATGAACTTATATTACAAGCCTAGACTATACTCACATTTACATACACAAAAGGAATTCATTTGGTATTAAAACAACATACAATAAAAAATGTTATAAATTGCACGAATAGCCCTCTTCTGCAACACAAATATACTTTGAATATCGGTAGCATTCCCCCACAACAAAATACCATATGACATTACACTATGAAAATAACTAAAATATACTAATCTAGCTGTTTCTACATCGGTTAATTGACGAATTTTATAAACCGCGTATGCTGCAGAGCTGAGTCTATTCGATAATCCATCAATGTGTGGGCCCCACTGCAATTTTGAGTCCAGAGTTATACCCAAAAACTTGGTGGTGTCCACAAGGCCCAATTCCTTTCCATTTATTTGAACACAGGTTTTTACTTGTTTAACGTTGGGTGTAAAAAATCTAATACACTTAGTTTTGTTCTCGTTTAAAAGTAAGTTATTAACATTGAACCAGTTCACGACATTGGAGAGAGCGTCATTCACGTCATCAGTAACAGATTGTTGTCTCTTCAGTTTAAATAAAAGTGAAGTGTCGTCCGCAAATAGCACTATCCCCTGACTATCCTTTACCAAATTAGGCAGGTCATTGATGTAAACTAGAAACAAAAATGGGCCGAGAATCGAGCCCTGCGGAACCCCCATAGTGACCAGAGATCCCACGGATCTATGACCATTAACTTCCACTTTATGGACCCTGTTACCCAAATAGGAGATAAGAAGATCCAAAGCGGTGTTTCTAATTCCATAGTGATACAATTTCCTGACCAATGTTTCATGAAAAACGCAATCAAATGCCTTAGACAAATCACAAAAAACTCCTAATGCATCCAGTTTATCTTCCCAAGCACTAAATACAGTCTCTAATAATTCAACACCAGCATCAGTTGTTGAGCGACCTCTTCTAAAGCCAAATTGTTTCCTGTGTAGAATATTGTTTTCACTGAAGTGAGTCTGTAACTGACTTAGTATAATTTTTTCAAAAATTTTACTGAAAGTAGGTAACACTGAAATAGGTCTATAATTTGTTGGATCAGACGTGCTACCTGACTTAAATAATGGAATGATCTTACTATGTTTCATTAGGTCAGGAAATACACCACATTCAATGCACTTATTGAAAATTAAAGCCAACGGTGATGCAACTACGTCAATAATTGATTTAGTAATTTGTACAGAATGACCCCAAAGATCGGCGGTTTTCTTAACACCAAGAGCATTGAATGCTTTAACAATATCTATATCGGTGATATAACTAAATCTAAACTCAGTATTACAAATTTTAATATTCTCTTTCAACAAAGATTCTGCAATAGTAGGGGATGAATACAATGATTCTGTTATTGAAACTGGTATGTTCGTAAAAAAATTCTCAAAAGCTGTGGCAACCTCTAAATCTGATTCAATTACTTTGTTATCAATAGAAAGGCTGTAATTATTGACTTTGTTCTTTGCTTTTCCAGTTTCAACATTAATTATTTGCCAGGTCATACGAACCTTATTTGAACTATTATTAATTTTAGATCTCAAGTAACCAACCTTTGCAGCATGACATACCTTTTTAAATAAATTGGAATATTCTTTAACATATTCTCGAAATTCCACACTAGTGTTATAATTCCTTTCTTCATAAAGCTCGTAAAGCCTGGTTCTACTTTTATAAATACCTGCGGTGGCCCGTATAGTGTATAGTGCATAATCATTTTAAATTAAAACACACTATATATTCTTCGCTGCTTTGTGATGTTAAATAAAAACAAAAGTTGAAAGAGGTCTAATTTCTGTAAGTTGCTATTTTAAAAGAAAAAAAATGTTTGAATAAATGACTTATGGCATGACATAGGCATATAGACTCGCTATTTACTTACTTATTTAACAATTAAAAATAAAATCAAGTATTATGTAATGAAATAAGAGTCCAAAAATAACTTTTTGATTAATTATTATCTTTATACAGGATCACAAACACTCTCATGCAGATATGCATATTTGATACCAGTGATTAGGACACGGTTTTGAAAAAGATGTGTTCTGGTTTTCCTTCGTATCTATATATCTCTACTAGTTGTTGCTCGCGGCTCCGCCGGCGTGTATGTCGGTTATCGCGGCAAATAGTAGCCTATGTGTTATTATGATGTATAAACTATATTACTGCAAAGTTTCATCCAAATCCGTTCAGTGGTTTTTGCGTGAAAGAGTAACAAACATCCATCCATACTTAAAAACTTTCGCGTTTATAATATTAAGTGTAGATAAATATAGGGTTATAAACCATCAAGGGAAGGAACGCTTTCAGATTTAATTGTTTTAATTAAATTTGAGTTTATCTTTAAATTCCTTCACTTTTTGTGGTTTTGAAAACTAATATTGTGTACATATTTATATATTTCATGTCTTTCCCCCGATCATTTATTCGAACAAAAATGAAGGAAATAGATAAAATTGATGTTAGAATGTGGGAAATTACCCGTTATATATTAAATAATGTTCATTTATACTACATCTATATTGATTGAGAATCATAACATTTGTAATACTTAACGTATATGCAGAGGAAAGACAGGAAGCTAAATTTAAAAACAAATAACGAATAGTAGTAAGTACCTACCTATTGCGTGGTAGTGACATGATCAGAATAGCTACTTTATGACAATTAAAATTATATTAAACTATATAATAATTTAAAAAACCTAATGAATTGTGAAAAAAAAATAACAACGAGGCGATCTCTAGTAAATATTAATTCTTCTCGGAAACAATTAAGGTATTTAAACCCGACCTAGTTCGATACATATTTGGTGAAATGTAAAACATAATGATCACCTTGCTGTGATCGTACTATCGTGTTCTGTTCAGAGAATATGAAGCGATACGATATATCGATGTTTCGTGTTTCGGACATAAAACTGTCGATATGATGGCAGCTATAAAATTGGTTTAGCAACGGTGTTCATAATACACAGAAACGCTGCGTTTTTGCATTGAAAAAAAATGTGAATGACAGTAAAATAAGTTTAGACCATGCTAAACATTTGCTCAACTTGAGCTAAGTATAATGTATATGAAATCCACACTTAACTCGTGAGGTAAGTCTAAGCAAAGCCTAAGCACACTTTATAAATTTCAGCCTTAGTAAGACAAGAGCAAGGGAATAAAAGTTCCCTTTATTTTTTATTTCAAGTTAGTTAAGTTATGAAACCTTTTATTATTATTTTTATCTTATTTTTATTTTTTTAATCATAAGTTTTTTTGATGTCGACCGAGCATTTATGTAACCATAATGGTAATCGTTACAGGCACCCACGGGACAGGCTTGGCTTACCTAGTGTGGGGCCCCTAGGTAAAACAGTTACTGTATGTTTCATTTGGCAATAAATCAAATTATTTTTATTTGTTATTTATTATCAAACTAAATTAAATCAAAACAAATATTATTTGAAGGAAAAAATACTTCATTAATGATATTCTCGTGTATATGGACTGCCTCGTATGACTCGCGGTTGGCGTGTGCGACTGCTGATCATGAGGTCTCGGGTTCGATTCTCGGGTCGGACCAAATGTTTGTATGATCTACAAATATTTGTTTCGAAGTTTGGGTGTTTTCTATGTATAATATTTATGTATTTACAAAAAAAAAGTATAAATGTATTTGTATCAGTTGTCTAGTACCCATAACACAAGCCCTGCTTAGCTTGGGACTAGATGGCGTTGTGTGTTAATGTCCGAAATATTTATTTATTTGTTATTTATATATCATTTTGTTGAATACAACATACTTTGAGATACCAGTTATAATAGCAAGATTAAAGCCATACTGTGTCCCTGAAATTACGACAACTCACTGTAAATATACCGAACTAGCAAATTCATAAAACCTTAATGGTCAATCATTTTAATACGAGAAATATTAGGTCTAAACAGCACTAAGAATTCTACGATTAAGAGGGTCCATATGCGGTTTTATGGAGTTTTATTTCTCTTTGAAGAGCTGTTATCCTGCAGAGTTTGTACTCTAAGTCAGTTCTCACGACATCCACTGGATGAATAGGGTTGATAACATCTCATATTTTTAATCCGGATCGCTACACAGATATTTTACATTCCCTAACGAAATATGAATCAATGCGTAACTAACGCATGGCCGCTGTATCACTATATTTGTTCGATAAAATTTGTAAAGATTTATGGGTAGCGTTTAGCGTATTATATAGCAGTCTAGTTCAGTAGATATTAATATTTTACAATTTTATGGCCTTTGCTCATAAACTCGAATGTCACCACGGCAAATGGCAATTGGTAAAGTTTACGATTTGTTTTTAAACTACTCTGCATAGTATTTTCATAGATTGTAATCAGAGTTAAAGTCAACAATTTTTTTTTTATTGTGAATAAATAACATAGGAACTAATATTATTGGTACTGCTATTCAAATATTACACATTATATAACGTTAGTATCACTTATTGGCTATTGTAGGTGCCTTTTACTAAAATAATGGATTTATTGTAGACTCCTGCTATTACTGATAACTATTGTAACTCTTAGGCTCCAACCTAGTTATTACCATACCACCATTTCTAAATATATTAATAAAATCCAATAATAAAAATATTTTCAAAACGTACAGGCGTGCAATTTGGTGAACCAAGAACGCCTTTTTAAATATTTTGTTAGTAAAGTCGCCTACACAGTAATCTTTTGGAAAACCCTACTCCACGTGCGGGGAAAGTTATTCAAAGTATATGCTTATGCAATTGTTACGTAATATGTACATATTTCTAGTATGAAGATAAAGGTCAATAACATTTATCATCGTCGGGTCATCTTTTTAACTGTGCTCTTACAAACCTAATCGTTGATATAATCCAACGTACAATGCTAGCGAAATTTTATTTCCCTTAAATGCTCTTTTATGCTTGATTTGATTGGTCCTTAATGTGTAGAATAAAAATGTTTAGAGTAAGGTATGGTGAGTAATCCTTTCATTCATATAACCAGATGCATATTAGGTTTTGTTGTGATAACATTGTTAAGCAAAGTTTCGTTATAGCCGTGATTCATTCTGTTGAAATAATTGTTCCGGATGTATTGACAGATGTTTAAACAAACAGTCATCAGATATCTTTATATAAAAATATTTTATCCATTGTTAATGAGATATGTATAATGAAAATGGGTTATCTACCGTGTGTTTAAATCCATTTTAAAAATATTAAATATATGTGTTGAACATAATAATAGTATGTGGTAGTGAACTCTAAGTAGTCTCATATACTTTGCCTACGTTTCCGAGTGAATAAATATTTTGCCTTGTCATTCAATTGAATTGAGATTGAGGCGGAAGACGCCTCATTGAGGCTGTCATTTGGAGAGGCGCTTGTTCAGCAATGAATGTCCTATTTCCGATGAAATGATGTGAAGTGGTCACATAGAGTGATTTTAAAATCTAGGGGCTCTCGTCGCTCAATTTCAAGTTAGTAATGGCCTTCAAAATATCAATACTAGTATAATATGGATTATGGATTATTATTATTATGGATGGATAGATGGATGGATGTTTGTTACTCTTTCACGCAAAAACTTACGAACGGATTTGGATGAAACTTTACAGTAATATAGCTTTTACACCAGAATAACACATAGGTCCTAACTTTCAAACAACCAGTTCGATAGTAAAATGCGATATAGTATTGGATAGAGTATTTTTGGAGGGAGATTAAAGGCTGGGTTAACATGTGCGTGTACTATGTGTTCTAAGTACCTATCACACTTATTAGCGAAGCAGTTGTTATGAGCGCGTTATTAGTGAGATAGAAACAAGATAAAAGCTGCAGAAAAAATACATGATCTGGAATATCCGCAGCTGTTTTCTTGTTTAGTCAACACTCAGACGTCTCACGGGGTTCGCATGTCTTTACGTGGAAGTATGGCTACTTATTGGCCAGTTCTGACCGTGTCGAAATCGTAATGTCTTCCCGGGATTGCAACTCGATGTAACCCGAAACACTCCTCACGTTACGTGTCGAACGTTATTCGCGCAATACGCTGCAAGTTATGTAAGAATTGTAAACATGAAGGTGATGACAACATTTACTTTCCTTCGTTCAAATATTTTTTTAAAGTACATAACTCTTTTTTGTCTTACGGTTATTCTAAATGATGATAGTAATACAGTACATGCATGATTAAGAATGGTAAGGTATGTTAAGACCTTGATTATGCACAACATCATACGTCGAATGCTGCTGAAAACACAACTTTATAGCAAGAATTGGCGCTAGAATTATTTTAAACCGATACATTCATAGATTTATAAAGACTTATTAATACAGTTTCCAACCTAGTAACTTTAGAATTAAATTACATTCTACGAAAATGTTTAGGTACTAAAAAAGGTGCCCTCTGGACATTGTATTCTTATTGACTTTGCACGACTACCTTACTATAAAGAAAAGAATATACACTGATCTGACTCATTTGGATCTGGATCCTTTATGACTCAGATATATGCACAGGTAGTGCAATCTTAAGAAAAATTTAGGTATCTCTATTGCATAATTGCTGTGCTAAAGTTGTTAAGGTACATTATTTAGTTAAATGTATATTTCTTATGACTGTCGTTCGTATATTCTGACTGACTGACATACCCAGAGATCAACGCACAGCCCAAACCGCTGAAGCTGGAATCCTGAAATTTAGCATGTAGGTTATTTATATGACGTAAGTGAGCACTAAGAAAGGAATTTTTGAAATTCCACCCCTAAGGGGGTAAACCAGGGGATGAAAGTGTGTAAAAGCTAGTATTGTATATTACTGAAATATATGAAGAAGTTGTTATTCATCAACAACCCATAACGTCCCACTGTTGGGCTCGGGTCTCTTCTCAGAAAAGTTTTAAGGCCATACGTCTCCACGCTGGCCGAGTGCGGGTTGGGGACTGGCAAGACAACGTTGTGGCTACATGATCTTGCTGTTGGATGTTTTTACGCCGCCCAAAGGCCTCCAACTAAGCTTCACGACTGTTGTCATATGATAACAACCGGGACCGACTGCTTAACGTGACCTCCGAATCACCGAGACGATCATAGTAACATTCCACTAGCGGTCACCCATCCAGGTACTGACCGCTCCGTCATTGCTTACCCTCGGTGATTGTTTCTAATACCCGAGTGCAACTGGGCTATGAGCGCCTGTTATAATTCATAGTATTAATACATAGTCTGTAACGTATGTAGTAGCTATACTAATATTATAAAGAGTTGCAGTTTCTAACTTTGTTTGGTTGTAGGGGGTAATCTTCGGAAGTATTGATCTAAATGATCTGATCCTGAATATTCCTTCACTAACAGAAAGCGACACTATTTAGGAGTGACATAGGCTATATTTATTATGATTGAACAAAAAGACAACGAAGTAGGCTCGGGACGGCTAGTTAGATAAATTTGTAAACACAAGCTATGCGATGCGTAGTGTTTATTTACTTTTGTTATCTAATATTTAAATAATTTAATGAGTTGGATAAATTGCAATTTTTAGTATTGTGTACAAAAGATTGTTTGCTTGCTCTAACCACACAAATGATTATTGATTGTATTGCGATTATACTTAGCACTAGCTCCATTAGTTTAGAATTCATCAGTTGGTCAATGGAAAATTCTGAAACCGTTTTTTTCTCCGAACCTTATTTCTAATTAGGTTGGGGTCTGCTTCGATTTTTAACGTGTAGCAACTTCCATCAGATCTCGACGTCAACAAATTTTGATAGTTCAGTGCTGGTCACAAGTCTTTATTCGAAATGAGGTTTTGGCCTTATAAGTATATCACGCTGGCCAGATGGGTTGGTATAGGGATTTTTTCGAGTTTTTCTTCTTTTCGCAGTGATGTAGTCTTGATTGTTCCCTTAGTTGCCTCTTACGACACCCATGACATGAACAAGGGTGGTGATACTTTGTATTCTTAATCCATCACCAAACAAAAAAATTAGATTCATAAAGGAGACACTTTTTACTTCGACAAAACATTTTATTTGTAAATCGAATCTAATAAGACAATTTATTCTAGAATGTATTACAACAAGTTCCATCAAGTGTCAACAATTGAGAGTATAAATTACATAATAGACAATTGTTTTTTCCTAAAATTTTTCGTATCTAGAATATCTCTAATCTTGAAATAATTTTATAATATTGTGTGTGGTGATCTAAGAAACTATATACATGAGACAGAAATAGACATGAGAACTTAGTCCAAATATTTTAAAACTTTTTAGGAACCGAAAAAGTCTTATATTTAGCAATATGAGTGAAAATTTTTTGATTTGTATGGACTCAACATATATTGGAAACAGAGCGGGCTCTGAATTATGCTTTGGGAGAAACCTTTGTCCAGCAATGGCCTGCAATGTTAATGCTGATAATATTAGACACAAATAACTTAATTTCTGTGGCATACATTGTTGGAATACAAAAGCTTATAAGTTTTTCTATTATCTATGCCATTGGTTATAAGCTAATGCATTCAGGGTACGTATTGGGTAGGATTACAATATCGAAATCTTTTGATTAATAATTTCGTTACCGTAATCGTACGATATCATCTCTTTATAAATCTAATCTAATCAAGTCCTTACTAGGACATATATTTTATCGGTTAACAGCCTGAGGATATTGTACTAAATTATACGTATTTACCTACCCATTACGCATTTATTACATTAGGCATATCTGTTAATAGAAGGTCACCTACATATTTTTCTATGTTATGTTAAATAAATTGACATAATAATTGGTTATTGCAATTAACGTGACATTAATTTAATATTTGACTTAGTAATGTAGTAGATAATGTAGTACGTAGTAATGAGGTAGATAAATTGATATTTATTTTTGATATTATTATTTGTATTATCGATGGATCGATGTATTTAACTTTATATCTAGAAGTAATGTATTAGCGAAGAAATAAAAAATTGTATTAAAAAGTCTGTTGTCCCACATAGTTCTGAATGATGGATAGAGACGAAAAGGTAATGAGAGACGCCTTCAGCGGGTTATCTTGGATCGCTAGAAATGAACAAAATATATGCAATAAGTAACATGTATGTTATGTAGTTGCAACAGTTAGTAGACCTGACTGTTTGATGATAAGATAGCTGAATTGCTTTGGATAATTGGACAAAATTAGCAAGCTGATAGTTTGACATGTACAGTAATCATTAATATAAGTATAATAAGTATAAGTATTTTTTCGGACATCTAACACACAACGCCATCTAGTCCCAAGCTAAGCAGAGCTTGTGTTATGGGTACTAGACAACTGATATAAATACATATACACTTTTTTTTGTAAATACATACATATTATATATTATACATAGAAAACACCCAAACTCCGAAACAAAATATTTTTGCAGATCATACAATCATTTGGTCCGACCCGGGAATCGAATCATTACTTTCATATATAACACATACGGCGGCAGTAGTTAGCATTTCAGTGAGTTAATTTGTTGTGCTTTTACACTTTAGAATTAACCGGTCGTTTCGACATTTTGTAGATACAACGTGAGGATCATATAGATACCGTACAGAGAGCACTTTGTTTTAAAAATGGTCGAGTTCATAATAATAAATACATTATTTTTAAAGTTATTTCGAATAAAAGGAAACTGTTATTGATGTTCTTTAAAAATGTATTATGTACATAGTTAAATTTGTCAGCTACATTTGTGAAAGTCTGGAAGTCTATTTATAATAATAGAATAGTATTGCAAAAGAAAGGTATAGGAAGTGGGTATGAAAGTGCAACAGGCCAGTTGGTCCACGAGATTTCCAAATCTATGTATTCGCGTGAATGGCCGGGTTGAACGAACTGTTTAGAGCCGAGCAAGCGCAATACAAGTGTGGCCAATCGATAAACTCTTGCGTAAGCGCAACACGCCCTCCTAAGGGTTTTAATATAAGGAACAATTGCTAAAAGGTGCTTAAGACATTGTTTAAATGTTGTGCATTATAATGCTGTGAATAAATCTTGATTGTATAACTTCCCTGAAGGGTCGGTTGCGCCAGCCCTTATCACAACGCGGTGCGGGTATTACAGTGAAGTGGTCACTGCTCTGAACTGGTGTTACATAAAACCTTTAATTACTTTCACAGATATCCTGTTTTAGTCGACATTATTGTTTACTACCAACTCGGTTTTGATATACTTTACATAAAGTTTGTTTTAATATGCGTGTTACATTATTATCTGTATTAAGTTTGTGCAGAAATAAATAATTTTGTAGTAAAAAAAGAATCATGCAACTTTTTAAGAAAGTAAAAGTTACAAAAGTTCTTAAAACGTAGATAACTTAGGTACTTTGAACTTTTTAAAGGTAAATTATCAAGTAACAGTGATTGCTAGTTTGTTTAAAATAAAACTTCAAGTAAAGTCAGTGATAGAACAGTTAACCTGTCAATTTTAATGGAGTTTTTCTTTTGATGTTGTGTTTTGAAACGCACTTTCACAAGTTATCGGAACAAAAGAGTTTTCATAAAAGGGCAGTAATTTTAAAAATGTATCGCATGTTATATTACTGTAGTCTTTGACATTATCTTCAATTTTTGAATCATTTTTTTGTAAATTAATTAAATAGAATCTAAATATATTCCCTAATTATTATAATACAGTAAGATACCCCCAAATCTTATTGACAGCTATACAGATACTTTATGAGTATATAAAAATCTCGATTTCAGACGAGTTTCCTAGTTCCTAAAATTTTCGCAAACCTTTCATGTTTTTATAATACATAGTTCCTCAATAAAAATATCTATTGTAAACGAGGCCTATATTTCTAGTGCGCGAGACCCGTGACGTCATTTCGCCAAAACTATTAACTACGCACTTCTTAGGTCAACTGATAACCTACTTATTGCTTACTGGGCAGTCAATTGCGTTGCGAAATCTTTAAAGTACATTGTAACTATTAACAACTAGATATTGATAAACTACGCACAACGCGCTCTTCATAAAAGTGTGCCCGATTGTCGTTGGTACAACCATAGATTATATTAATAGGACAAGTTCGACCAAATAATTGTTATAGATATTGAATTTAAATACAATTATATAAATTAACGTAATAAATAAAATAAAAAAGTTAGGGCGTATGTTGTTTGTTGATGAAGAGATTATAATTGCGGTTTAGGTTGTAGGCTTTTATGTTCACCGTTATAGGACCTACAATATAATATTTGTCCTTAAAAACCATTGAAAACAGCAAAAGAAAAGTTTTTGGAACAGTGTGAGATTGAATTGAAGAACTTGTGCAGAATTTTTAGCCAATGTTTGACTGCACGTTTGGCCTAGTAGTTTAACGGTCACCACGCCGTTTCCTACTTCGCCAAGTGTCGTGGGTTCAAATCCCACGTAGGACAATACTTTGTGTGATCCACAAATTGTCGTTCTGAGTCTGGGTGTTATTTGTGTCCGTTTCATGTATGTTTATAAAGACTCAGCGACTCAGGATTTATTCCTAGTGCGGGAGTTGTCCTTTAAAAAAAAAAATGTTCTCCGGCTTTTGTTGCAAGTTTTTGGACTGAATTCGTTGTGTTACCCGTCTTTAATAATCAATAAAATAATATCTGAATGTCTTTAGATGTAATGGAGTCGAGAGTTCTTAAAAAAAAAAACAGAATAAAACACTACATATTAAAGAACAAAGTCCTCCGCCGCGTCTGTTCGTCATAAACTCAAAAAAGCTACTGCACGGATTTTAATGCGATTTTTACATACATATGAGATAGAGTGATTCATGAGGAAAGTTTTGGTATATAATTTGTTAAAAAAATATTTTGTTCATATTTGTTAAATTGGCTAAAATATAACGATATTTGATAAGACGTCGGAAAAAATTAAGCCACATATCTCGGAGAAACATGCAACATTTTCATGTAAAATGTTGCCAAGACGACTGCATATGGCTTACCCTGGAAAAAATATATTAGATCTCACGTAGAGCCAAGCTTCTGAATCTACACGTCGTAACTCTACCAACCCTAACTTCACAAACTCTACATCTCAGTAAAAAGGGTATGAGGGTTCAAAAAAACGACGAAATACTTCGAGAAAAGGTAGGTGGTGCCCTTGCGCTTTGCTTGGCTCGTCTTGGCGGGGGCACGACCGTGCCCCCAGATGCAAAGCCGGGACGGGTTGCTAGTAAGTTATAAAAAGAGTTTAGTGTTTTCTTTTACCAAAACAGATATTTTTTTCCTATGAAATGTGAAACTGCATTAGGCCATCTACACACATCAAAAGTGTCTAGGGATCAACATATGTGTCTAGGGATCAACATATATTTTTGCAATAACTTTTCTCCTGATTGATATTAATTAAAATTGTCTTTAAGGATTCATCAAATAAAGTGTTTTCGTTTGTCACAGTAACGATAAACCAAGTCACCTTTGCATTAATAAAGAAATTTGCCATTTTCCTAATAAAAGGATTTTTGACATTTGAACCACTAACATTAAAGTTCAAAAAAAAGACTGAAATAACAGTTTTCTTTAAAATTTGATTAGGTAACTTAAACAATTAATAATCCGTGTTTCTACCGCGAACACTAACACAAGAACATCGGTTTGGCATACTCAAAATGAGTTCATCCAAATCACGCTGTGGAATGGCCGCCCATGTTCGTTGCAACAACAAAAAAAGGTCTTCTTGCGACTGGATACCCTCCATATTCGGCAGAGCTCTTCTCTGTAGCACATCCCATGCATGCTCAATCGGGTTCAAGTCTGGCGACTGAGCAGGCCAGGGCCAAAGCCACATCTCAATCTCAAGAAATCCGCATAAAAATGCTTGATCCCTAGACACTTTTGATGTGTGTATAAATTTACTAGTGATTAGTCATCAAAAATATAAATGAGAATGGACAAAGTATAGTCTGTTGCGATGGCTTAATAGCCGTAATTGTGGCTTATGGTTTCT
This sequence comes from Diaphora mendica, assembly GCA_949125395.1. Taxonomy (NCBI): domain Eukaryota; kingdom Metazoa; phylum Arthropoda; class Insecta; order Lepidoptera; family Erebidae; genus Diaphora; species Diaphora mendica. The sequence goes on from OX421318.1 coordinate 18,971,570, forward strand.
TTTAGAAAGTATAGCATGTTGTAACCGTCATTATCATTTGGAGTCCCTAAAAATAACAAATATTCATAGCAATAGGTACTATTATTATATACCTTCTAGTGGTTGCCCGCGGCTCCGTTCGCGTTTATGTCGGTTATCGCGGCAAATAGTAGCCTATGAGTTATTTTGATGTAGGTATAAGCTATATTACTGTAAAGTTTCATCCAAATCCATTCAGCAGTTTTTGCGTGAAAGAGTCACAAACATCCATCCATACATCCATCCAACCAGTTCTGAGTCTGGGTGTTATTTGTGTCCGTTTCATGTATGTTTATAAAGACTCAGCGACTCAGGATTTATTCCTAGTGCGGGAGTTGTCCTTTAAAAAAAAAAATGTTCTCCGGCTTTTGTTGCAAGTTTTTGGACTGAATTCGTTGTGTTACCCGTCTTTAATAATCAATAAAATAATATCTGAATGTCTTTAGATGTAATGGAGTCGAGAGTTCTTAAAAAAAAAAACAGAATAAAACACTACATATTAAAGAACAAAGTCCTCCGCCGCGTCTGTTCGTCATAAACTCAAAAAAGCTACTGCACGGATTTTAATGCGATTTTTACATACATATGAGATAGAGTGATTCATGAGGAAAGTTTTGGTATATAATTTGTTAAAAAAATATTTTGTTCATATTTGTTAAATTGGCTAAAATATAACGATATTTGATAAGACGTCGGAAAAAATTAAGCCACATATCTCGGAGAAACATGCAACATTTTCATGTAAAATGTTGCCAAGACGACTGCATATGGCTTACCCTGGAAAAAATATATTAGATCTCACGTAGAGCCAAGCTTCTGAATCTACACGTCGTAACTCTACCAACCCTAACTTCACAAACTCTACATCTCAGTAAAAAGGGTATGAGGGTTCAAAAAAACGACGAAATACTTCGAGAAAAGGTAGGTGGTGCCCTTGCGCTTTGCTTGGCTCGTCTTGGCGGGGGCACGACCGTGCCCCCAGATGCAAAGCCGGGACGGGTTGCTAGTAAGTTATAAAAAGAGTTTAGTGTTTTCTTTTACCAAAACAGATATTTTTTTCCTATGAAATGTGAAACTGCATTAGGCCATCTACACACATCAAAAGTGTCTAGGGATCAACATATGTGTCTAGGGATCAACATATATTTTTGCAATAACTTTTCTCCTGATTGATATTAATTAAAATTGTCTTTAAGGATTCATCAAATAAAGTGTTTTCGTTTGTCACAGTAACGATAAACCAAGTCACCTTTGCATTAATAAAGAAATTTGCCATTTTCCTAATAAAAGGATTTTTGACATTTGAACCACTAACATTAAAGTTCAAAAAAAAGACTGAAATAACAGTTTTCTTTAAAATTTTATTAGGTAACTTAAACAATTAATAATCCGTGTTTCTACCGCGAACACTAACACAAGAACATCGGTTTGGCATACTCAAAATGAGTTCATCCAAATCACGCTGTGGAATGGCCGCCCATGTTCGTTGCAACAACAAAAAAAGGTCTTCTTGCGACTGGATACCCTCCATATTCGGCAGAGCTCTTCTCTGTAGCACATCCCATGCATGCTCAATCGGGTTCAAGTCTGGCGACTGAGCAGGCCAGGGCCAAAGCCACATCTCAATCTCAAGAAATCCGCATAAAAATGCTTGATCCCTAGACACTTTTGATGTGTGTATAAATTTACTAGTGATTAGTCATCAAAAATATAAATGAGAATGGACAAAGTATAGTCTGTTGCGATGGCTTAATAGCCGTAATTGTGGCTTATGGTTTCTTTTAGAAAGTATAGCATGTTGTAACCGTCATTATCATTTGGAGTCCCTAAAAATAACAAATATTCATAGCAATAGGTACTATTATTATATACCTTCTAGTGGTTGCCCGCGGCTCCGTTCGCGTTTATGTCGGTTATCGCGGCAAATAGTAGCCTATGAGTTATTTTGATGTAGGTATAAGCTATATTATTGTAAAGTTTCATCCAAATCCATTCAGCAGTTTTTGCGTGAAAGAGTCACAAACATCCATCCATACATCCATCCAACCATCCTCCATCCATACTTACAAACTTTCGCGTTTATAATATTAGTATAGATAAATAAAAATGAATCGTTGAAATGTATGTACGCGCATAACTTTCGATCGACTGCACAAAATTGGATATTTATTTTTTTATGTGTATGTTATTATCAGTACAAGGTTTGTATAGAAAAAATTAAAAGGCGGGCATAAATACTAAAACTAGTTTTTTGGTAATATTTCATGAAAATAAAATGGCGGTAAGAAGTCCACCGGGTCTGCTAAGTAGTTTGTAATAAGATTGCGAAAAAGATTTTTTATAATTTGTCTAAAGAGACTCCGAGAGTTACAAGAACCATTTTGCAATATTTTATTTTACTTCTAGAATTGAAGTCACTTGTACCTAATAAATATTATATATTTATTGTATTTTTATATTATATAAATTTCATTTTTCTATTTCAACTAGGTACTTATTTTATGCAACGTTTAAATATAAAGGGATGTTGACTTTTTTAATAATTAAATCAATTATATTGCTAAATGCATTCTTTGTTATCGCTACAAAAACTCGTAGGAAGATACATAAAAATACATATAAAAGGCTACTCTAGGACACAATTTTATTTTTAAAGATTTAGTACGAATCTATAACAAGTTTTAACAAAGCAAATTATATTATACTAGCTGCACTGTTTTTTTTTGTTTTTTTTTTGCGTATCCAAACTTTGCTTTTATAAAAGTAGTTTGAGTTACTCCTTATAGCATCTATCTATCTGCCAGTTAAAGTCCCGTCAAAATGAATGCAGCCGTTCCAGAGATTGTCCGAACAAACAGACAGACAGAATTTTTTTTTATAGTGGGTAGTACCTAGTAGTAGAGAAAAGGTGGAAATTGGTTGGTTGTGAAATGTGGTGGTTGGAAAATGGTTAACTTAATGAACTGTGCCACTAAACCAGTTTCACATCATCATCATCAGCCTATCGCAGTCCACTGCTGGACATAGGCCTCTCCAATTGCACACCACAAAGAAATTTACATCACATTTTTTTCATCTTTAGTTTCATATAAAGATGAAAAAAAAATTAGTAGGCACAGGTACTTTAAGAAGATTTCTCAGATTTCTGTCAAAAGCTAGCGGTATAATTTTTAGATATTATCTATTATAATTATAATTGTCTCGTTGGTCTAGTGGTTAGCTTAAGCGACTGCAGATCAAGAGGTCTCGGGTTCAATTCTCGGGCCGGACTGCTGTTGGGTTTTTTATACAGAAAATTCTTAATAGCAGCCCGGAGTATGGAAGATGGCGGTGTTTCCCGCCCGTGCCACGGAGAGTACGTTAAGCCGTCGGTCCCGTTCGTCATGAATACCTATGGCAATCGTTATGTGGAAGTCAGTGCCCTCAAATATACTGACAACTATATAGTTCAACCTTCGAATTCAGTTCACCCTCGGGGTTGCGGAGGTCCGATGCTAGTAGCTCCGTGTAAAAACTGATATTCGGGTAAAACCGGATGAACTAGTAGCCGACCCCAAATTTTGAGAATAATGAAGGCTAGGAAGATGATGATTCTCTATTTAAATTACAAATTGTAAAACTTTAATTCGTAAACACACTGGCACAGTAACGAAGCTGATAAAAATTAAGAATTTCTTAATAAATGTATTTTGAACATTTTATTTTAATACCTCGAAACAGCTATCTAAATGAATGTCTGAGGTTATCCTTGCAAAAGTCATAGACGTACCTACTTAAAGCTAAAAATATGTTATATAACGCAAGGTGACCCTAAAAATTCGACAATACAGTCGTAAAGTTTAACTACATTGACCTCTACGAAATTATTATTACAATGATAAATATAAGCAAGTAAAGATTTATCAATAAAGTTTTCAATATATTTTTTCAGGTGTGTGTATTTTTTTAAAAGTAAATAAATAATCAATATTTTTGCAAAATATTACTAAAATCGAAAACACTACGTATTGGTCCTTTAAAATTTCAGGTAGCAGGGTGTTTCCAATCTTGTTGAATGAGCAGGATAACTTTTGTAGTATGTAAGGTTCCTGCACATCGTAAACTTGCTTCCTTTTGACTTTAGCATAAAGGGATCTAATCTTTAATATTTGTGCTTTTTTATGAAGACACAACTTTCTCATTAAGAATATATCTTGCGTCACGTGGAGTATTTCAGGAAATAGACACAAAGATAACCCAGATTCTGAACAACAATTATTTGTGGATTACACAAAATTTTGCTTCCTGTGGGATTAAAACTTACAGCACTCAACGTAATAGGAAGCGGGTACCTGACCGTTTATTTTTTTTTAAATGTTTTTTTTATGTAACAGGCGGGCAAACGAGCAGACTTATCGCCTGATGGTAAGCGATTACCGCCGCAACACCAGAGGTGTCACAAGTACGTTGCCGGCCTTTGGGGGATGGGGGAGATAGGGAAGGGGTTGGGGTATGGGCCTCCGGTATCCTCACTCACTCGGTAAAACACAGCGCAAGCACTATTTTACACCGGTTTTCTGTGAGTCCGTGGTATCACTCCAGTCGAGCCGGCCCATTCATACTCTACCACGGTTTTTACCTAACACGGACTAACTCTTTTTTTTTTTTAATTAATAATAATAATTCTTAATAATTACCTAACTAGATTTATTTTCAAGAAATAACACTTTGCTTTTATCTCATCCCATTTTATGCTCAGTGGAAAAAAGAGTGAAATCGGTGTGCCAAAAATTTAGGAACATTTAAACATTATAAAAACTGCACAAATTCACACGACTTTAACACCAAGAACAAAGTACATACCCACTGATGATGTAGAAATAAATCTAGTGTGGGTTATTGTTAAAATGCATTAAAATTTAAAATAATACTCCTACTATCTTACTATCCTACAAATATTATAAACGCGAAAGTTTGTAAGTATGGATGTTTGTTACTCTTTCACACAAAAACTACTAAACGGATTTGGATGAAACTTTACAGTAATATTGCTTATACATCAGAATAACACATAGACTACTATTTGCCGCGACAACCGACATATACGCGGGACAATATGCGTAGCTTATTAATTCTCTTCATTTTCCTCATACTATTTATAAGGAAAATCGTTAATTTCAGTTCATTCATCTGTTAAAGGCAAGTTAAAGGCAGTCCTTCAACCACATGGCATTCACAACCTTCACAAACATTGATGTTTTATTTTTAACTATAGATTACGAAGGGATTCTTTTTTCCGTTGTGAAAAATATGTCAGATGTTTTTCTTTACTTTCATTGTGAGATTTAAGATAGGTCTTACTAAAATTCTATGAGTCACCGTTAGTCTAAGTCAGTTCAAAGTACCTTGGGAGTTAAATATGAAATAACTTTATATTTTTCGATTGAATTGAATAAGCTTGACTTTTCAGCGCCGTAAAACCGCAGGTATAAATATTTGATCAATATTAATATCAAATTGGAATATATGTCATGATCGACAGTTCGGAAAACAGACAACAAAGTCAACCGAACTACTTTGGTAAACGAACAAGAAGAGATGTAGTACCATTTTTGTTAAATGAATTACCTTTAGATCTTAATGAAAGAAGTACATTCAAAAAATCACTTTGAAAATGAACTTCACAAATACTACCTCTCGTTATGTCCCTAACTAATAGGTAACATTCCCTTTTTTTTGTATTTGACCGTTATTGGCTTTGTAAACATGGTTAACTAATATTATTGACACAGTTTTTTATATAAATGGAACCAATTTTGTATTTCAATACACTATATTATATTATGTTTATATAAGCGAGAACTTCTGCCGACAAACTGTCTTACAGTTTGGCAGACTTGAGCATGTAGAAAGTGCATATGATTTTGAATAAATAATTTTTTTTAAAAAACCTGTAATTTACCTTTGGAAAAACGGAGCCCTTAAAGCCTATTTACTGTGACATTACAGTATTATTACTGGCACACCCATCCACTTTTTTCACTATAATTAGAATACTTGTTGATCTTCGTCATTATTGGATAACAGTGAAATACGTTCACCATGTAGATTTTATCAGAACTATTTAATTACAATTTTAAGTTTTTTTTTAAAGTTTTCATCTCAAACAGTCTATCTATTGCGTATTCTGTTTTATTGCGGGACTGAAGAACATTACGGCAACTTACAACCTTAAAATTCTCCGCCTGAAATTTTGGACAGTATAAATGCCTGTGTTAAACATAGGTATTTATACTGTTCAAGTTATAGCCGATGATCACCTGAGCAGATAATAAACGCAGAGACAGGCTGTTGCAGTTATACGTCAAGAAATTAATGACATCACACGATGAAATCGAACCTAAATATTTACATTGAATGGTCACAGGATATGAATCAACTCATGTGGGTTTATTTTACGCCACTGTAGGGATTTCGATAGAGCTAACTCATGATTCATGATATTCATAATATAATTAATAGTTTATTGGCATTACTTTAGTAATTTAATATATCTGTTTGTTCCATTCCTATTATATCCTATAGCGAAAGGTTACAGAGCAATGAACTCAGTTCAATTACTAATATTAAATACTTATTAGGCATTTATGTAATGCCCCTAGTTGTAATGTATATCTCGTTGTAGTATTTGATGTATATCTCATTTTACACAATGTAAGCATGTCTGCATCAAAGTTCAAAGGCCTTATCAATACCTTTACGCTGGTTTTAGTGCTCGACCGACCGTCGGTCGGCGTCGGTTCGTACGTCGGTCGCGCTTGTCACTTGTATGAAAATTTACCAAGTCGTTTCAGTGCTCGACCGACCATACGCACGCGCAATCTGCTACGCACTGAGTACGAGGACCATCGGTCGAGCGCGTCCGCATGCGTACCGTCGGTCAACCGACTCGCTATGTAAACATATTTACGCGTTCAGTGCTACACCGATAGGTGGACCTACCGTACGGGTGTGCGTCCATTTCGTATACGTATTTGTGACTGTACCAGTCCCGACAGTTTGGTTGGTCAGGAGAGCAATGAACGTACAAACTGCTGACTGTCGGTTGGATATTGTCGGGACCGATGGTACTCACCGGAGCACCAAACCAGCCTTAATAGCTATGACAATCAGTACTGAGACTAAGAGGCCTTTAATATGCTAATAACTGCGTGACCTTAGAATTATTCATCTTTGCTTTGTATTGCGGAAGTTACTTGGTGTTTATTTCCTAGAGCAATGTACATATTTATATTATATCTAAATAATGGTGTTGTACTCCTGCTCATAATAATTGTCGCTAGAGTTCTCAGAAATACTTATTTTTGAATAATACACACATCAAAAGTGTCTAGGGATCAAGCATTTTTATGCGGATTTCTTGAGATTGAGATGTGGCTTTGGCCCTGGCCTGCTCAGTCGCCAGACTTGAACCCGATTGAGCATGCATGGGATATGCTACAGAGAAGAGCTCTGCCGAATATGGAGGGTATCCAGTCGCAAGAAGACCTTTTTTTGTTGTTGCAACGAACATGGGCGGCCATTCCACAGCGTGATTTGGATGAACTCATTTTGAGTATGCCAAACCGATTCTTGTGTTGTTAGTGTTCGCGGTAGAAACACGGATTATTAATTGTTTAAGTTACCTAATAAAATTTTAAAGAAAACTGTTATTTCAGTCTTTTTTTCGAACTTTAATGTTAGTGGTTCAAATGTCAAAAATCCCTTTATTAGGAAAATGGCAAATTTTTTTATTAATGCAAAGGTGACTTGGTTTATCGTTACTGTGACAAACGAAAATACTTTATTTGATGAATCCTTAAAGAAAATTTTAATTAATTCAATCAGGAGAAAAGTTATTGCAAAAATATATGTTGATCCCTAGACACATATGTTGATCCCTAGACACTTTTGATGTGTGTAGTTTTAAGCGAGTGAGTGCATTGGTAAAAGATGTTGTACAAAATGTACAAAAAAGTATAAGAATCGATCAAACATACTGTTCTAATAAAACATTACTATTGAGTAAATGTAGGCCGGACACTGACATCATCCTTCCTTAGTAGTCTTTCCCTATGTTTTATTCCTATCGTGTACCTAATGCTTGTAATGCTAATATCTTCACACGTATCAGAACAGACTTTCAAGGATTAACTAGTTTTACAACTGTATATAAGCTAATTTTGTAAGCAAGTAAAGTCAGTAACTAAGTGGCGTGCAATTGGAGAGGCCTACGTCCAGCAGTGGACTGCGATAGGCTGATGATGATTGTCGTTTGAGGGTTGGGTTGGGGGTCCGAGAGCTAACCCTCGGACCCCCAAACGACAAATTTAATAAATAATTTTAAATTTATCGATTCGATTCACTACATTTTTTTTTTTTTGTTAAACCGACTTCGCCAACAACCGCAACAGGTGGAGGAGGGCTGCAGAGCACACGACCTTCCAGAGCCTAGCCAACAAGCGTGAGAGGAGATAAAAAAAGAACGAGAGGATCTCATCTGATCGAACACAAAACGATCCTCTCTCTACTCAAGTGTCAATCGTGCGGTTACTGTCGCTCTCGTATTGGGCTCTACAGCCATACCAAGAATTGCCACAGAGGCGATGTTTAAATCATCTGAAAAGATGGAAAGGCCATATGATGATGAGGCATAGGGTGAAATGAGATGGAAATTTTAAATTTCGTAAATCAATATTATAAGTTAGTACTATAGGTAATTAGTTCAATAATACTAATAACTTCACTAACCTATGTTAGTAATATTTTATTAGTAATTTTTTTTATTTTTTTTATATATTTTTTATTATTAATTTTTATTTATTAGTAAATAAATAATTATATTAGTAAAGCTGAATTGTTATATTTTCATTTATTTCAATTTATGACACTCTTAAAATACTGAAATAGAACCTTGCGTTAATAAAGGGGCCTATCTTAAAAATAAGTAACGTATTCCTTTACCTGGCCCTCCTTTTTATGGCCTATGTCACCTACGCCATTATGACGATTTTTTTTCATTTCACATTTTATCAAGTTTTTACGTAGCCGAGTTATAGTTTTTAAGCTTTATAACCGTCTTTAAAAAAGAAGAGGTTCTCAATTCAACTGTTTTTTTAATGTTTGTTACCTTAGAACTTTCGACTGGGTGAACCGATTTTGATAGTTGTTTTTTTATTTGAAAGCTGGTGCTTCCCGTGTGGTCCAAATTTCAATTTGGTCCAGTTCTTGAAATCGATTTTGTCGTTAAAAATTTAATACTTCTCATCTATGTAGTCGCGTTGTAGTTTTTTAAACTTGATATTTTAGATACATTTTTAAACGGGTTTGAAATGGTAATTGAACGCTCTGAGATAAAATTTGGTGCTAGTGTAGTTTGTAATATGCAATATCAAATGCGCAGTTGGTTATAAGGAAGTGCAATAATGTCAATTCAGGTACAGTCGTTTGTTTGATGAATCTATTTTGAGAAGCGGTAGACAACCAACGGTAGCAATTGATTCTAATAGCCGGCAGTAAGGAGGCCGCCGAGTTCAGGGCCAACACTTGATCACTGAAACACGTTTCGTATTTATCTACAAGGAATATTTAAACAAATTTTTATGAACACGTGCGTCAATACTGATACAAAAGACTGCCTCGTTGGTCTCGCGGTTGGCGTGTGCGACTGGTGATCATGAGGTCTCGGGTTCGATTCCCGGGTCGGATCAAATGTTTGTATGATGTACAAATACTTGTTTCGGAGTTTGGGTGTTTTCTATGTATGATATGTATGTATTTACAAAAAAAAAAAAAAGTATATATGTATTTGTATCAGTTGTCTAGTACCCATAACACAAGCTCTGCTTAGCTTGAGACTAGATGGCGTTGTGTGTTAGTTGTCCAAAATATTTACAAAAAAAAAAAAAAATTACATTATGCTAATTGCCGTCGTCGTACTACGACCAATACTCATGGCCGTCCTAAATACATAGATTGTTAATTTTAAGTATGTTTATATATGCCTATTTATACAATCTTAAAGATTAAAATGGCCTTCCTCAACGAGTGTACTTATAGCAGTCCCATGCTTCTAGTTCCCCTGTTGCTATTGCTTATATGCTTAGTGTAGGCGCTACAACTTTTAACGTAAGTAAATACGTACCTTCACTGGGAAGCATTTTTTCCTCTACTGTTTCCAGGCTATTCCAAATTAAGGAACTGAGTTGTAGGGTCTCAGTATTTGTGATCAGTTTTGGAAAAAGAACACCTTTTCTAATATTTTAAGTTCCTAGTAGCATATTACCCTGGTCCTTTAAGCGAGGTGTAAAAAAGCATCTCACTAGGCTGCCATAGTGTGGGTCAACATGCTGCATTGCCTACATTCGCAATAAAGATGATGACCACCGCTTCTGGATTCTGCTTGTACTTTCCAGGCAGAGTATAGTCATTTTGGCAGCTCTGGCAAAAAAAAATGCCTCCAGTCACAAAATATGACTTTTACTCCATTCTAGCTGACCCGGAGAACTTCGTATCGCCATATTTATCTTTTAATTTTCCTTGTACACAAACCTTGTCCTAACAGTAAGGAACACATAAAAAAGAATTATTTGATTTGGTGCAGCCGATCGGAAGTTATGCGCGTACATACATTTCGGCGATTCATTTTTATATATATAGATTACAATTAACTTTTATAGTGGATTTTAAACCTATAAGATGTTATTGTTATAGTAAGCATAAAAATGAACCACCTCATGGTAAGTATCCACAACCGGTAATGTACAGATACAAATGTCACACGTGTGTTTCGAACGTACTAGTAAGTAAGGAGGAAAACATTCATTAGTCACAATGACACAAAACTACTAAAAAGATAGATAAAAATACAATACTGTACTCGTATCTAGAGAACTCGTTATTACATACTGTTTACATCATGATTCATTCTGTTTATCTCAAAGTCAAGGGTAGAATGGGAATACCGTTTGATTAATATTTGGACTGTACGTTATTGTTTATGAAAACAACTCCTACAGTCAGTTGTTGTTGTTGTTACCTATTGATTTTTTTATTACTTATACTATATATATATATATATTACTTTATTAGATGTCACCGGTAAGTTTTCCCACACATCCCGGTCGAGATCGGTAATGTATTCACAATTATAATCTGATGAATTGCTTATGTGCTGAACGGTCCAACAGGAACACGGAACACGTGATAAAATCCCTTTCTATTTATATCTGATTCTTCAAAAAAAGGATCATTGAAAAGATTTCTGAAGTTCGGGCAGAGCGTGTCTTTATTTAAACTTCTAATAGCGATTAAAACTAGGTAGTTTACAATATTTTGAATTTATCTTACTACCATAGTAAATACAATAGTTTGGATGAATATTACGTTACTTAATTATAACCAGCCCATAGGCGAACCTGTAATGGCAAGATTTTTTTTTTATCCTGGAGAAAATAAATCATATTCTCGGGGTAAAAATATTAGAAAAACCAATATTAAGGGGGAAAAAGTACATATGTACTTTTTAAACGCTACAACGAAACAGTAGTTTTACATAGAAGTACTATAAACCAAAAAGTTTGAGAGGATTTAAGTATCCTGTTTATTATTTTAAATTATTTTATTTATTTATTATTTATTAAAAATAAAACAAACTGAGTCCATATTTGTCCCCCAAAACCTGGTTGATGGTTTGACTGGGGAATGTTGTTAGGTTTTGCTACAAGATCCTGTCAACTTTATACACTCATTTGCAAAAAAAAGGGCGGTTTCGATTTTCTTCCGGGCTAAAAAAAAATAAAATACCAAAAAGGTTTTAATCATTTGAACATGTAACTGGACAGTTATAAAAGTGCCATAATGTTTATAAGAGTACATTCCAAATTCAAATTTTTGACTGAGCCTGGTTTTCAAAGAAAACAACTTTTAACTACATTTTGTGGCGCGAATTCCCTATAGCTAATATCGACTCTAATTAACTTTTTGTCAATTTTTATTAAATTATTTGATGTCATTGACATTTAAAAGTATTGTTATTGCTGTTTAGCAATCTCGAAAATGGTAGATAAAGTGATAAAAGCGAGCAAAATCATTGCGCTGCTTGAAGAAGGTTGCAGCCAATGCTTCGTGGCTCAGAGGCTAAATGTGAGTCGGTCGACACGAGACCGGTTCCGTCAAGGGAAGGCCTGGTTCTGGCAGAAAGACATGTACCGAACCACGGGATGATCGTTTTCTAGTTAGTCAAGCGTTGAGAAATCGCAAATCTTCTTATGTGGACCTCAAGAAGAGCCTCGAAGAAGTAAGAAATGTGCAAATTTGTCTATGGACGGTCAGGAGGAGGCTTCTCGCTGCTAATATACACAGTCATCGCCCGGCACGCGGCCCTAAATTACTCCGTGGACATCGAGTTGCCAGGCTTAGCTTCGCTCGAAATTGTGTGTCATGGACTCATGAAGACTGGGATAGGGTATTGTTCTCCGATGAAGCCAGGATATCTCTGCATAGTGAAGACCGACGTCGGCGAGTGCTACGTAGACGAGGAGAACGCTTTGCAGAGGCATGTTTTGAAGAAATCACACCTTATGGGGGGGCTCTGTTATGTTTTGGGCAGGAATAAATTCTATGGATCGTACGGAGTTAGTCTTCATCGGTAACGGTAAAACGGTACACTGACTGGACACTGATACATAACGGAAGTTCTAATTCCTTATGCACAACCCGCTTTAACCGCTCTTGGCGAAAACTAAATTTTTATGGACGACAACGCTCGCGCCCACCGGTCTGGCGATGTGGAAGCGTATATGCTAGAAGTCGGAATTCGTCGTTTGGACTGGCCAGCTAGAAGTCCGGACCTCAATCCCATAGAGCATGTCTGGGACGTTCTGAAGCGACGAGTCAGATCAGTGCAGCCGGCTCCGCAGATCATCAGAGAGCTAAAGAATGTGATTACCGCGGAGTGGGAACGCATTCCCCAAAAAACCATAAAAGATATACTCGCTAGCATGCCCAGACGAATGCAAGCCGTGATTTCAGCAAGAGGGGGTCACACTCAATACTAAACTTTTATCTGCTTTTAATGTATTCAAGAAAAACAAAGAAATTAACGCGTTTCATTTTTATTTAGTGAGCAGGTACAATAATAGTGTTTTGAGCTTAAACATTATTTCTCAATAATTTAATCAAAATGTTATGATAAAACTGATGAAAACTATTCCTTCCTAATTAATTTATAAAATTCTGAGGATAACAATACCTAAAATTGTCAAACAAACTAATAGTAGCTACGAAAACTGTCAAAACTCTCTATATAGTCAGCTTTTAAAAAAATATTTTTGAATGACACTTGATTTCTTTATAAACTGGTTCTCTAAAACATAGTAACTTTTAACATACCTCCATGCAACAGCTGTCCCTATGATATTTGAATTGAATGCTAATCAATAAGGTTTATTTTGTAACGAAATACAAGTCGTGTCAATTATCATATGAATAACATGATTTATGAAGGTACTTACGTATGTAAATCAGAACACAAAAAGTAAATCGGGTCAAGTGTACGGCAAACTTGTATGACAACTTATAGACACATGCGTCTCTTACATGTACTTATAACTTATTGTATGTACTTGTAAGATAAGAGAGAAAAAACTCAACAAGAATGTCGGTAGAACAGGTGTTTGTTTTGAAAATAATGCAAACACAACACGGATATTACAATGTAAAGTGTAATTGGAATTCAAAATCTTATTATTCAATACATCTGTTTGAATTTTAATGTAAGAAATACCTTCAAACCTTGTGATTTACTATTTGTTTGGAAGTGCCATGACCGATTTTTAAACAAACCAGTTGGTCTTTTAATAAATAAGTGTTGTTTTTATATTTCTTGTTTTGTATGTGCATTAAAATCAATAACAACATACAGTGGAATATGATTGTAAGGATTATATAATCATATCTCAAAAAAACTACTCACTTACATCACTAAAAGCAACTTAAGCAAGACTCAAACGTGTAAACAGCTAGGATTTTTGAAGTGAAAACTTCTTTAGACGCGTTAAGCACTTTTAGGTAGGGGAAAATCTTATGGGTTCGCGTCACCGACATGCTAATGTTTGATGTTGATAATTTTAATTTAAACATTATAAAATTTCTAATTTTACACATTAATTTTACAAATAAAATCCTAAGATAATAAGTTTTCACTTTTATCGGCAGTCCTTATGACAGCCTTTTTTTTGGAACGAAGTTCCTTATGGGGGATTGCAGAGGGGTACCCTAGCCGGCAAAAAGCGTCCGTAACGTAAGATTGACACCTCAGTGTCACAATGGTAGCGTATGCGAATACTCGGTTTCGAATCCCGAGTGGAATCAAATATTTTTTTATGATCTGCAAATATTTGTTTTTTCGGAGTTTGGATGTTTTCTATGTATAATATGTACGTATTTTCAAATAAAGATGTCCAAAATATTTATTTACTTATTTCATGAACGAAAAATTTAGTATAGCGTAGTAATCTGTAAGATGTATGTAACAAATACGGAATAACTCTAGACAGAGCTTGTTTCAGTATAGATTACTAGGTAGCAGCACAAATTACCAGTTTAGTTTTATTTTTTATTTTTTATCGATAAAAAATCATAATAAAAATGAAGACCTGAATAGTTATTTTCCGTATACCTCGCATAGAACTTTTATATATTTTTATAAATAATTTTAAATAAAATAAAGGTGTTAAGACAATTTTGTGGTTTTTAAAGAGCGTGAACGAAAAATTTAGTATAGCGCCATCTGTATTTTTGATAAGAAACTTCGTTCCTCTCTGGTGTTCCACGACACCACACGACTTTTTTAATTTATAACCTACCAGCCTATTTTATCCAGTCTAGTTACCATGGTACAGATCCTTTCTAATTCGGAATCGGAGTAGTGATCGCGTCGCATACGTTAGAAGTTGATTTTAGGAGTTGCAGTGCCTTGGCTTTACAGATAAATGCAAAAGAGATTGAGTTTGTGATAAAGCCTCATATATGCATGGTATGGTATATATATTAACCTTTGAGGATGCCATAAGGCGAAACCGGTCAGGTGTAACTTTAATTAAAATAGTGGAATACGTACACGTGAGTTTCATTCTAAAATGTATTGCAACAAGTTCCATCAAGTGCCGACAATCGAGAGTATAAATTACATGGTATGGTATCTTTCTCTATGTAAGCATTAAATTATTTAACGATCACTAATTCACTAATATCGACTCATTTTAAAAATTTACGCTGTAACTATAGTTCAATGGAGTGCATATAATATATACGAGCAATAATAATAAATCATATATTTCATAAAACAAAATTGTATAAAAATGAATTTTCAAAAATATATTATAATGACTTATAAATATTTATTGCATTTTTAATATGTAATGACCAATGATACTCAAAGAATAATATCATTATACATTTTAATGTTTTCAAGTTTTGAATATTAAATTATTTGGCATTGAAAAATAATACAATTTAAAAAAGGTTTATCATGGAAGTAGCACACTTGTATAGAGGTGCAGTGATTTGAGGATTAAGGTTGAAGAAGCTAAATAATTTATATAAAAATATATCTCTTTTAAGGTAAAAAGTTATTGCTATGAATATCATAGCAATAACTTTTTACTAAATGCAAGATGACTGGCAGTAGCTAGATGCAAGATAAAGCTAGGTGTCGTAGGTATACCCAAAACCGATTAGAATAGCCTGTAATGGGAGAGGCCTATGTCCAGCAGTGTACTGCGATATGATAATGACAAAATGCATCGGACTGTTTATATGGTATATTTATCATATTAAGTCTATGAAGAATGTTTACAATCACCGTTCTCTTGACCAAAAAAAAAAAACTTTATCCTACTGTACTTTAACAATGATTTAGAACCATTTTGTAGCAAAAAAATTGTATTAAGATTTTACATTCAACACGTGCATAGGTCAAACGATCACGTTTTGTTTGGGTCAACACAATTACTATAACAGTTATTTTGGTGAACTGTGTCAAAATTAACTGTAAGAAAAAATGGTAGATAATATTTTGACATTGATTTTATCTAACATAACGTGTATATTATTGTTGGTAACATAGCGGAGGTATTCAAAATGAAGCCTTGCCGATACTATATTTAATTCATACTAATATTATAGTTCGAAAGAAACTCGGTCTGTGTGTCTTTTACGTTTTCACGGCTAATCTGCTGTACCGATTTAAATGAAATTAGGCCTGGAGATACTCTGATTCTTGAGGAAGGACATAGGCTTTTTACCGCCATAACCGACATACAAAAGATAGCGTGGTGAGTGGCTCCTACTAAGAACGTAATCAGGGTTTGTTTTACAATATAAAGCATCTAGGAAAGTAAATAATATTCCACGTTTTAATAGTGTACCAGCGAGGGTCTACCTGAATGTATGTGCTTAAAACTTTACATACAAACGTTTCTAATTGGTGAGTATCATAAATTCGAGTACCTAATAGAAAAAAAAAAATGCGGAACTTAAAAAGGTTTCTTTTTCTGCGTCCAGTTTTCAGTGTTATTATGTAACCTGATACCTAATCTGCTACGGGTGGGAACGAGACGCGACGGGTGTACTTTCCCAATGCTTCGCGTTTCGAAAAAAATGTATGCATACACAAATATTGATATCCTGCTGCAAATAATATCAAAATAAATTTGGGAGAAAAACTGACGGACTACTTTTTGGCATCAATAATATATATGTTACCGATTTTTTCATAATTTTCATCAACAACCCATAACGTCCCACTGCTGGGCTCGGGTCTCCTCTCAGGAGAGGTTTAAGGCTATACGTTCCCACGCTGGCCAAGTGCGAGTTGGGGACTGACAAGACAACGTTGTGGCTACGTAAGGGCCTTATCATACTAGCGGATTGCAAGCGTCCTCAAAATGGAGCGGGCGCGTAACAAATACGTTACGGGCGCGCAACGAACACACCGCGCATGCGCAGCGAATTCGTTGCGGACGCGCAACAAGATTAACCTACGTCAAAGATAGGAATAAAAAAATCAGGAGTGACTCCGCTGCATCTACTTCTAAAGAATACATATATTCACCTTTGCTATCATTTTTGAATACCTACTACTAAGCGGACTCGTCCTTCGAAAACCCCGCGACGTGCTCGCTGTGCAGCCGCGGCGTGTTCGCGACGCATTCACTGCGCGCCCGACCCGCCCTGCAGTCGCTCTCAAGCCGCTAGTATGATAAGGCCCTAATCTTGACGTTGGATGTTTTTAAGCCGCCCAAAGGCCTCCAACTAAGCTTCACGACTGTTATCATACGATAGCAACCGGGAACGACTGCTTAACGTGACCTCCGAATCACGGAGACGCTCATGGTATCATGCCACCAGCAGTCGTTGCTTACCCTCGGTGATTGTTTCTAATCACCGAGTGCAACTGGGCTATCTTCATAATTTAAACACTAAATCAAACCTACGTTCTTTAAACTAATAAGTAAAATATTACCATATTCACTCTATCACATACCTAGTATCTATACTATCATAAATACCTATATATAGTGAGATACAGGTCGAACAGAATAGTTAACCTCCTGTTTTTGGGCTATCCGCTAAAAAAAGAAATGTAAAACAAAATGTATATAACAGGGAAGTTTGGGAAAAAACCCGCTCATGTTACCAAATCGTTTTTGATGTGATAACGGCTTTCAACACTTTTTTTTCCTTCTTCTTGCAGTGATGTCGTTTTCCTACGTAGTTTGCTACCTTAGTCGCCTTTTACGATACCCACGGGATGAGTAGGGATGGTGACACTCAGTATTCTTAATCCATCACCACACAGACACAGCTCATGTTAGCTGTTCTTTTTAAATTGTTATGTTAGACACATCAAAAGCAATGCGTTTTTGTACTATTCTGCAACGTATTCTAATACGAAGAATCATGCTAAAAACGCATAACGTGAAGAATAATGGTATTCCCTCCTCCTTCTATCTGTAATGAAACTCGCTACTACTAAGAGCTTTTCGGGATTGGATAAATTATTCAAAAAATGTTCTGTTTTCGTATTCTAGCAAAGCACTTAATGTAAATGATGTCGCTAAAAGTTCTTCTTGAATAGACGCGAGGAATCTTTGGCTGTTTGTCAATCAAATACACTCTCGGGCGCACGTGCATCAGTAGAAAATTTCTATTTCACTTCAGCTATTTCACTAACGCTTTATAATTTCAATCCTTGTGTTGTCGATGGTATTTTATCTCGGACGTAAATCCCTAGACCATCACCTTATACACTCTAACTATCAGCTTCTCAATAATCTTTCTTCCTAAAACTCATAGGTATGTTTCTGGTAATTGATCGATATTTCATATAAATATAATACTATAAATATAATGTTTAAAGCGTTCTACTACAAGACTGGTCTAGAATAGAATAGAAAACTCTTTATTTGCACACCATATTACAGAATTAAATAAGTACAATACATAATACATAAAATGTCCGAAGTGTAGTGTACAAAGGGCGGCCTTATTGCCAGAAGCAATCTCTTTCAGGCAGCCTTATTAGATGTAGTTTATTAAAAACAATTGCCTAGAGAAATATTCTTGTGTAAACCGATGATTTTTAATTTAATGTAGAAAAAACTTGGATCTTTTATGAAATCGCCGTTGTAAGATGAAATTAATAACTTAATTTTCTTTTACAATTTGTAAAAGTCTATAGAAAGGAATTGAAATGGGCTCCTAAGATAATAAGAAATCTGGTATAATGAGTAAGTAGCTTTGACCAATATTGATAAATCTACATCTACATCTACACTATTATATAAAGACGTAAAGTTTGTGTGTTTGTATATTTGTTAAATTGTATGGGGTAATCTCGGGATCTACTGAACCGATTTTGAAAATTATTTTACCAATAGAAGGCTACGTTATATGGGAGTGACATAGGCTATATAATAAACCGAAAAGTGTAAAGACTTTTTAGTGGTAGCTGAATTTGCAAAGTAAGTCGGAGAAAAAAAATTTTACCGCCCAACGAAGTGGGCACGGGTCAGCTAGTAGTTTGACTAAGTACTGAACACTAAATGGTTTCTTTTAGAGAATAAAATATAATCTAAATATATTTTCGGCGTCGTTTATGATGTAAGCGTTAAGGTAAATTTAAAATAAACTTTCATAAAAATTCTGTTTGAAATTTCGAATGAAATATTTAATTTTAAGACAGGGAACATCTGCGTAAATTTTTGCCGTAAATGAAAGCTCGCTGAGGCTTTAATAAATCACGTTGGGATTACTCACGGCCCCAATGTGTTTGTATATATTTACGATGTTGTTATAGACTATATCACGCCTACATTACAGCTATATTAATTTTCCAAGGAAGGTACAGTAAGCAAATAATTTAATTTTAAAACGTGCCGAATTTTAATTAAGTTTTTAAAAATAAAAGAGACTTTACAATCGGGAGGTTTGTTTTGTTACTGTTTTGATGAATATTGAATACATATTTTTGTGAAAAATAAACGTACTTTAATGCGTTTTGCCATGTTCTAGAAATAATAATGTAAGCTTTCCGGTAGGCAAGCAATAATTAATCATCCACAACTTTGGTCTTCTACTCTGGCAGACAACTTTGAACAAACCCTATGGGTTTGTGCAAAGCTTGCCTTCTTTTTGTTTTGCACTGATGTTGTCCTACGTAGTTTATTCCCTTAGTCGCCTCTTACGACACTCATGGAAATCACAGTTTGTATTCTTAGGGCCACTTGCACGACATAGCTTTTAAGCATGATTTTAAGACAAAAATGCGTTTAAAAAGGTTAAACACAATTAGCACCTTGCACGACGATAAATTGTTTGCTAAACATGTTTAAAAAACTGCCGAAGTTAAACATCGAAACTCAGCTATTTAGCGGCGCTAAACGTGTTTAACGCGTGCGTGTACGCGAGCGCAACACTAGGATAGTGCCGTCTCGACCACACTCGCAGGGCTCGACCCCTTATCATATTTAACTAAATATACCTGCTGTCATCATCGTGCAAGAGGGCACTAAATGTTTAAGCTAAACGTGTTTATGCTTTTAACTGCTTGCTTAATTTTGATTAGTAGCTACTTAAGTCGAACATTTTGCAAGTGGCCCTTAATGTGTCACTGAATAATCTACTTTTAAGTAAATAAACTATCTATATATAAAAGCGAAATACCACTCAGTTACTAATCACGAAATCTCAGAAACTACAATACAAAAAGGGGGTAAAACGGGGTTTGGAAGTATGTGTCAAAGCCCTATGTTTTTGAAGTAAGAAACTTTAAATTTAAAATGTATGCTCTATAGATAGTGTGGAGGTGTACCTTCTAATAATGTATCTTTAGAAATCAACTTCATTTAGGGGTAAAAACGGGGGATGGTAGTTTATGTGAAAGTGCAATGTTATTGAAGTTATAGTAATTATGGCAGAAGGATTTTAAATGTTATTTAATTTATAAGAAATATCATATATTATTTTTTTGTAAGTACCCACCTATATCGGGTTAAAAGTTTTATAAAATAATTTGTTCTCATGTAAGTGATTATGTCTTTTTGAGAAATAAAGATCTTTAAACCGATATAAATATACTAGCTGTGCCCCGTGGTGTTATCCACGATTCCTTCACAAATTTCCACATTTCCCGGGTTACGAATATACATTCTGTGTCACGGGGGACTGTACAAACATACATGAAACGGAAACAAATAACACTCAGACTCAGAACAACAATTTGCCGAATCACATAAAGTGTAGTTCCATGTGGGATTTGATCTCACAACACTTAGCGCAGTAAAAGTGGCTTGGCGACCTCTTAAACCACTAGGCCAACAGTATGTGAATTTCATTGATATTTTCTACAAAGGTAGACTAAATAATTTATTAGACTCCTGATTCCCGGTCTAGGTCTTATCTATACTTATATAATATTATAAAGCTGAAGAGTTTGTTTGTTTGTTTGAACGCACTAATCTCAGGAACCGCTGTTTTTCAAATCGGACGATTTGAAAAATTCTTTCAGTGTTAGATAGTACATTTATCGAGGAAGGCTATAGGCTATATATCATTACGCTAAGACCAATAAGAGCGGAGTACCAATGTAGAATGTTACAAAAACTGGGGAAAATTTTTACGCTACGGGCAATAGGAGATGTAAAAAACGTTGCGTGGGTCAGCTAGTGAAAAATAAAATACGGCGACTGATATCATTGACCGTTTGACCGTACCGCGCTATTAATGTCGCGTAATAATTATTTTTGTTTTCCGTCAAAAGTTCAACAAGTTCGTATCACTCTATGTTATGTAACATCGTAATAATATTTAGCTACGAAATACTCTTCGCCGAATTGTTGTTTTGTTTTTGTTCTATGAATCTCAAGAACAGAATTTAGTATTACGTATATCACGCGATGTTTGTGTTTGCTATTTCTATTATGAGTGTACCGTATCGTTTTTAATTACGTAACTCAGTGTTATCCGAGGGCATAATGTAAACACACATATTTACAAAATTAAAATATTTAGAGAGCAAAAGTAGTTGCTTTAAGAGTTGATAATGGTATTATCTAAACTAAACTTTTGATTCAAATCTTCGCA
Source organism: Diaphora mendica (assembly GCA_949125395.1). Taxonomy (NCBI): domain Eukaryota; kingdom Metazoa; phylum Arthropoda; class Insecta; order Lepidoptera; family Erebidae; genus Diaphora; species Diaphora mendica. Next base: position 18,993,254 of record OX421318.1, read on the forward strand.
CGGACTTACCAAATTCTTAGATATTCATTTTGTTTTAAATTTCAAAAAATATTGACTATCATGAGTTGTAATATTACTTTTGGCAACATAAACGAAGCTTAGCAATTTCAGCGATGATTCCATAATTTAGATTACAAATATGGAAATAAACCGTCATTACAGTAGATGTGATAAAAACACACTTCCATAGACTACAGGTGCCTCTTGTCCTTTAAATATTATTCCAGTTTAGGAAAAGAAGGTTTTACTGGAGTGATCAAATAATAACATAGGTACTTGTTTTCGCCCGCGGCTTCGCAAGCATTTAATAAAAATATCGTATGTTTCTTCTAATACCTCCAAGAATATGTGTACAAAGTTTCATGATGATCGGTTAAGTAGTTTTCACGTGAAAGAGTAACAAACTTAAATTCACATTTATACTAATAGATCAAAGAAACATTGTTTCAGCGTAGCTCTTTGCGTATGTAATCCGTCATTGTATACAATTCCTAGGAAATGTATGTAATTCCTAAAATCGCACGGAAATGTGTGTTTTTTTTTTTTTTTTTATGGAATAGACCGGCAAACGAGCAGACGTATCGCCTGATGGTAAGCGATTACCGCCGCCCATGGACACCCGCAACACCAGAGGCGTCACAAGTGCGTTACCGGCCTTTGGGGATGGGGGGGGGGGAGATAGGGGGAGGGGTTGGGGTATGGGCCTCCGGTATCCTCACTCATTCGGTGAAACACAGCGCAAGCACTATTTCACACCGGTTTTCTGTGAGGCCGTGGTATCACTCCGGTCGAGCCGGCCCATTCATGCCGAAGCGTGGCTCTCCCACGGTCAAAATTATACTTACACATTTCCTAGGAAATCTATACATTTCCTAAATAGCAATCGGAAATGTAAAACATTTAAGATATTGGTGGGTAATTATTTTTAGGTTAGGTTAGAACATATGAACATATTAGGTATTATTATTTTACGGTATTAAGATAATATGAGTACTATAATAAAAAAAAAATATAAACAACGTGTTTTATTACAGAAAGCATTTACTTTATACATTTCCTAATACGATATTGGAATTATATATAATTCTGAGGAAATTTATACATTTCCTAGGATATCTATGTATTAAATAGTTTTTCAAACAATATTTTATACATTTCCTAAATAGTATCGGAGTTGTACACATTTCCTAGGATTTGTATAGAATTCCTTGATTTCATACATTTCCGGTAACATATACACACATACAATCTTTGTATAAATGGCGAATACATACAAGTGTGTACACCTGTGTGTTCAAAATAGCGTGGAAGGGGTTTTGTAAAATGTTACCTTAGTAGCAAAAATGGAGCGCAGATGCTTAAGAGTATCGTGAGGCTTGATTTTATTACACAGTTTTATTTTTGGCTATAAAAGAAGTATGACTTGGGATGGTAAAGTGATTTTTTACCTAATGAAAAAAAAGTCTTATAGTACTAATACACTTACAATTTTGAATCTCTAAGCACTGTTTTATTATATTCGAGACTTTCATGTGCAGCTTTGAAAGCTTTGACATAGTTATTAAATTATTAATTAACACTTGGTTTCAAAAACATTAGAATTTAAAAATATAAATATCAACTAGAAACAAAAACATCAAAATTATTTATTAATCTTAAAAAAACATGATTTGTATTGTAACATTTTATAGACTCTTATTTAAGTAATTTGTTTTCTATAACCAGTTCTTATTTCATAGAACCCACTTGACGGTATTTTGTACATAAAAAACTAAATGCTAAAAGTCTACGAGATCTAGAAAAACAATTCAAGTATTATAGTCATCAAGGCAAACACATTAAATAAATAATGGCATTCAAGTTATATCTAGTGTCACTAAAGATTAAATAAAATCAAAATATATTTGATTTACATCGACCAAATGACCCGTGAAAATGTTATGCCTGAAAATCACATTATTACTATAAAACAGTTTTTAATTTTTACAAACTTCGCTGTAAATAGAAAAGACACTGCATTGTTGTCTATTAAATATAGTCCATATTTAGTCTTAAATAAAATATGACGAGGAGTGAATCCATGCGGTATTCTCGAGCTGAGGACACAAAATCAAATCTTTTTAGGACAGGACCTCACTAGTGGATAGCTAGATCAAAATAAATATATGTCTATATTTATTTACAACACTTTATACTGCTATAGTTGGCCTAGTAGTTTAAGCGGTCGGGTTCAAATCCCACATGGGACAACACTTCGTGTGATCCGCAAATTGATGTTTGAGTCTGGGTGTTCTTTGTGTCTGTTTCATGTAGGTATGTTTTTTTTTTTTTTTTTTTTTTATGTATGGCCCGCCATAATGACTCTACTCTGCCTGATGGAAAGCATAAGCAGAATCCAAGAGTGGTGGTCACCATACTCACTGCGAATGCAGACAATGCAGTATGGCGACCCACACCATGGCGGCCTAGTGATGCTGCTGCATCTTTTAGTCTAGTCAACAAGTATGGAACTTGTTGACTAGACTATTTGGGCCTCCGGTCTCGCACTCACCAACGAAACACGACAGCACGATCGCTGTCATTTTACGTTGATTTTCTGTGCGAGGGTAGTACCGCCCCGGTCGAGCCGGCCCATTCGTGCTGAAATCAGCGTGGCTCTACTACCTTTTATATTATTATTTTTTTTTCTTAAAAAAGACAACGCCCGCACTAGGAATAAATCCTGTGTCGCGGGGGACTTTACAAACATACATGTAACGGCCACAAAGAACACCCAGACTCAGAACAACAATTTGTGGATCACACAAAGTGTTGTCCTACGTGGGATTTGAACCCACGACACTTGGCGAAGTAGGAAACGGCGTGGTGACCGTTAAACCACTAGGCCAAACGTGCAGTCATATATATATACTCATATATACCAAATGCGTGAGTTATTTAAAAAAAAAACGTGTTGCACTCCGGGACTGCCGCGATAAAACTATTGCATAGCATTTTTTATCAACTTATGCAATTATAATTATTTATTTATTTTATTTTGCCAGTTTCTCATTTAATACTGTTCAAAAATTATTTAAATAATAGTGGGCGTTAGTGTATCTCGTAGTTGCGAAACAGCTCAATAGATGGCGCTGACCAGTTTTTATTAATGCAGTATTTTTTCTTTGAACATGTATACTTACAGGGCGCACATGCGGTGAGTGTGACATTATAAAGATATGATAGATACCTATACACCTATCTACGCCGGACATACACGTTCAAGTATACTTGCGCAAACGCAGACTGTTTTGTCTGTCTGTCTTTCAGATTTCGGAGCAGCTCGTCTCGATCCGTGCGAGCTTCGGGTGTCAAGTTTTATTTTCGTTACGTTACGGAATTTCTTCATTCGGTCGCCGCGCTCAAAGGCCTCAAAGCCCGCGATAAAAGCTATGCAATAGCTTAAAAATCCCACACGGGACAACACTTTGTCTGATCCGCAAATTGATGTTTTATGTTCTTTGTATCTGTTTCATGTGGGTATGTTTGTAAAATCCCCCGTGACACAGGATGTATATAATAAATACGCATATTCTTAAAAAAAAAAAAAAAAACAGCCTTTAGACGTGCACTGTTGGATATAGGCCTCGCCTGAGAAGGGAGGTTTTGGGCAACTATACTACACTGGCCAGATAATCTAGCAAAGAGTTTGTTTTAAGAATTATTTTTCTTTGCAGTGCTGTTGGTCTGCATAACTTGCACCTATAGTCAGCTCTTACGACACCCACGGTATAAATAAGAGTGTTGATACTACGAATAGTGAATTTGTCAATATATGGATGAACTTGTGGTTGCCCACGGCTCCGCCCGCGTATGTGTCAGTTATCGCGGCAAATAGTAGCCTATGTGTTATTCTGATGTATAAGCTATATTCTATATTACTGTAAAGTTTCATCCAAATCCGAAAAAGTAACAAATATCCATCCATCCATCCATACTTACAAACTTTCGCGTTTATAATATTAGTATAGATATAAACTTAATAGGTCAATGTCGATATCCAAAGAAAGTAAACCACTGGTATTGAATGAGATCTATGAGAACAAAGTACGATTACAATGTATTGATAAATATCAATACATTGTAATCGTACTTTGTTCTCATAGATCTCACAAATGTGTTACAGGAATGACGCAGCAGCCGATTATATCACACATCCGTAACATCAAAATAATATTTAAGCTTGTGTGTCTAGTTGTATTGTGTATGTGTGAGTGTCGGTGATGATAGATCATGGCCGGTGGCTGAACCCGGTAGAGACAATGTAAATAAGAGTACATTGTAAACAAAATGAACCAGAAGTATGTAGTTACACAACTGTATGTTTTGTCCAAGGTCTCTAAATCATTTAATAAATGATCATTTAACCAGCGGTACTTTTGATTTAGGAACAACAAGTCATATCTGAAGGACAAGAGGTGAGGTTCAATGAGGAACAAAGTTGTTTTGTCACATAAAAAAGGGCACATAGATATAGTGACTAGGGATATTTTGTAGACGAATGTGATCTAACTCTTAGGTACCTTGTGTTTTTAATTTGTTTATGATTTTACCCAACCCAAACCCAACTACGCCGAAGTCAAAAAGAGAGGTTTAACAGTCAACGGTAGGCCATTAAAATTTCATTAAAAGTGTTTACAAACATAGTCGGGTTATAGTTTTTTAAACTTTTTGTTGTGGGTTCAAGTATACACAATGTTTTTAAGTTTTATTATAAATAGATAAAGATTGTTATAGTAAAATTTAAACCAGTTGCGTGAGTTTTCATAAACAACAAAACTGCGACTGTCCCATGTAGGTATTATATTTTAAACACATATATTTATCTTCAACTTTGAATTCGAAATCATCAAAACGATGACACTATAGTAATATAAATAAAATCAACCTTCTATCAGAATATTAAGTGAATAAAAGCGAAGCGAAGCACCTTTCATTTTCCGAAGCTAGTGTCTATGTCGTGTTAGTTTCATTTCATGAAAATTATCTCCACGTGTACATCAAAAACACATTAGATTTAATTCATTCATCATTTCATTTCACTAAGCACAAACCAAATCTTACTTACTTATTAAATTATCGTACCTAAACTTATGTTTGAAATTATTTGATAATTTCAAACATAAGTTTACGATATTTTATTGAGATATTTTGGTAATATAATATAGATATAATATGAAGTTGTTTGCATTAAGCTATTTTTAAAACCATACTATAAAGAAATAGTAATAAGATTGATACAATTATTTTCATTAAAATTAAACGTCGCTACATTTTTAAGTGGTGTGTATAATTAATCATCCCATCCCATCCTACCAGAGATAAAACTATTACATCAAATATCATTTATTTATGTACGCTAAGTTTAAAATGGTTTGCGTAGTTTTCATTCTGATAGTAGAGTTACGTAGAAAGATTTATCAAATCTATAACAAAGTCGTTGGATTCTGACCCTGCATTATCGAAGAGTACAACCACGTAAACCAAAAAATAAAGTTACTTTGGCAAGGAAAAGATGACCAATTCGCGATGTTGACCTTCGCTGTGCACCTTCGGGGAACGGTTTGCGCAACACTCGGGTCAAGGGTGTTAAGGCGCCGAACTCATTTTTCGGTCGTCTTGCCGACACATATACAATGCTAATTTTATCCTTCTATAATAACCTCGAAATTACATTGTAGGTATCTATTTGCATTATTACTATTATTATATTACCTTTGCCGAAATTAATATTTGAAAATGAAGATGTTTACATATATATAATTTCAAAATTAGATTACGTAACCATACAAATGCCGTAGTACTTACCTTAATTTTTTTTAACGCAAATATGCTTATTTTTCGACATAAGTTATACATACCGTCTCTTAAAGTTAATTCTGTATTAAAGACCCATTATTAATCCAATTAGATTTTCCTTTATTTTTAATGGCAATATTGAAGCATCTCAAAAACCTAAAAATAAAAGTCTATCTTAAATATTATTGTGAAAAAACATATTTTAGTACGTCATTATTAAATATTTCATGGAATTCTTTATTTAGCGGGTATAGTAGTGCTTCAGCCAAGTCGATCAAAATCATTATTTCAAATCGAATCCTCTTAGAACATGTTCAATCCCCAGTAAGTTCGTTGTGAATAAAGCTTTTTTATTACAACGTGTAACTGATGTATTCTTTAATTGAAATAAACTTATATTTAAAGTGCCTTATAACCTGTGTATTGAAAATTTTAGTTTCTTAATTTTTTTACGGAATTGCTAGCTCGCCGTTATTTAAAATTCTAAAGTATTAATAACAAAAATAGTTCAAAGTTTTGGTACTAATTGTATTAACATTTTGAACTTTGTACTCATTTATTTATTATATTGTTTCTTTTTATTAAATATTGAAACAGGTACAATAAAATCATGGTAGTCAACAGATTAAGTGGCAAATAAATCTCACAATTCTTTACCGAATACGAATTGCGTTGCGATACTAGTTATTTTTATTACAGGCTGTTTTCAATGGAATTGTAATATTCTTAGTAGACATATTTACTACGTATTCACAACCGATGTTATTGACCTAATAGACTTTAAATAGCTTTCAAGGCTAAGAAATGAAAAAATCAAGTCCATAAAACTTAAAAAACAGGACGTGAGAAAATTAAATATTCGGAATGAATTTAATTAAACACATAAAGGTAATATATGGTTTGTAGACGAGATGTGAATCACTTCACGTTACAACTTCTACAAATACAATAGTGACAACTACGTAAAAACCGCGGCAAAAAATTAAAACTTGTTTTTTAATATTTGTCCATATGTAAAAAGGTTTGCAATTATGTCGTACAATATATTTTGTGCAGACAATTTATTGGTTCCGTCCGATTTAAGAATGTGCTCGCGGCGCCAAACTACTTTTTTGAGCTTCGACCTTGACCTGTCTGATACAACGAAACCTGTTGTAGCTCTAAAAGTAAAAGCTTTCGCCAATCAGGCTCCTTTAGCGAATTATACATAACGTGGTTTACTTTCTACCGAATCACCTATTTCGATCTATGAAGTAGGTACTACTTCCTTCACATTTATACATCACTACATATTATAAAACAAAGTCCTCAGCCGCGTCTGTCTGTCTGTCTGTATGCGATAAACTCAAAAGCTGCACGGGTTTTGATGCGGTTTTTACTAATAGATAGAGTGATTCTTGAGAAAGGTTTTTGTATATAATTTGTAAAATTTTCGAGTAAATTGGCTAAAATCCTTATCCTTATTCCCTATCCTTATCCTTATCCTTATCCTTATATATTATAAATGCGAAAGTAACTCTGTCTGTCTGTCTGTCTGTCGTGCTGTCACGGCCAAACCGCTGCACCGATTTCAATGAAATTTGGTACACAGATAGTGTAGAGCCTGAGAAAGGACATAGGCTACTATTTAATGAGAAAAAATGGTTTTAAGGGATTTAAAAGGGGATGAAAGTTTGTATAGAAGTCTGGAGGTTCACACACGCATGCGCGTTACGTACGCCGGGCGTCTTGACAACCAATAAACAAGGCTGTCACACTCATTAAAAAGATATTCGTCAATCTGATTTGTATGTTCATTGTATTAATAGAAATAAATAAGCCAAATTAATTTGTAAAATTCAAAATCTCTAGAGAAGTATCGTCAATATAAGCTAGAAGTTTGAAATTTATTTTTTAAGCTGTTGATTAGATATAAATAAAAATGTCATTTAAAGTTTCCACACGCCTGCGCGTTACCTACGCCGGGCGTCTTGACAACCAATAAACAAGACCGTCACACTAATCTATAATCTATAATATCTATACTAATATTATAAAGCTGCAGAGTTTGTTTGTTTGTTTGTTTGAACGCGCTAATCTCAGGAACTACTGGTCCAATTTAAAAAATTCTTTCAGTGTTGGATAGTCCATTTATCGAGCAAGGATATAGGCTATATTTTATTTTCAAAAAAATTAGGGATACGTAAGAAAATTGCTATTTTGTAACCCAAGGTGTGAAATCGAAAAACTTTTTTTGAGTGCGCTGCAATAACTATTGACAATAGAAAAAAATAATGTATTACGGGTTTGTAGGTCCCATTAAGATCTACAGAAAAGTCCGCGAGAGCATATATCTAACTATCATGGTTTAGTCATAATAACCGCTTTTGTGTTCAAAAAAAATATTAAATCGTCTGAAGAAAGAAACTACGTTAAATGTGTATCGTAATATTAATCCTTATCCAAATTGAGCATTATGTTATCAAGGGTATTTATGTAGAAGTAAAATACTTTTTGCTTCATCCCAATCGGACATTTCGTTTAGTAGTTATCACGAGTATAAGACGCTAAGAGTTGGTACCTAATAATAAGTTATTTGCCAAAGAGTTGTTATCAACATAATACCTAATATTAATCTTTATCCAAATACACACATCAAAAGTGTCTAGGGATTAAGCATTTTTATGCGGATTTCTTGAGATTGAGATGTGGCTTTGGCCCTGGCCTGCTCAGTCGCCAGACTTGAACCCGATTGAGCATGCATGGGATATGCTACAGAGAAGAGCTCTGCCGAATATGGAGGGTATCCAGTCGCAAGAAGACCTTTTTTTGTTGTTGCAACGAACATGGGCGGCCATTCCACAGCGTGATTTGGATGAACTCATTTTGAGTATGCCAAACCGATGTTCTTGTGTTAGTGTTCGCGGTAGAAACACGGATTATTAATTGTTTAAGTTACCTAATAAAATTTTAAAGAAAACTGTTATTTCAGTCTTTTTTTCGAACTTTAATGTTAGTGGTTCAAATGTCAAAAATCCTTTTATTAGGAAAATGGCAAATTTCTTTATTAATGCAAAGGTGACTTGGTTTATCGTTACTGTGACAAACGAAAACACTTTATTTGATGAATCCTTAAAGAAAATTTTAATTAATATCAATCAGGAGAAAAGTTATTGCAAAAATATATGTTGATCCCTAGACACATATGTTGATCCCTAGACACATATGTTGATCCCTAGACACTTTTGATGTGTGTAAATGCGTTGTTGATTATGAGTATTAGATCTTAGAAGAGTATAAGAAATACATCTATACTAATTATAAAGCTGAAGAGTTTGTTTGTTTGTTTGAACGCGCTAATCTCAGGACCTACTGGTCCAATTTGAAAAATTATTTCAGTGTTAGATAGCCCATTTATCAAGGAAGGCTTTGTTTGGTTATAATGAATAGGCTTAAAAACTACTGTCCCGTTTTTTAAAATTCTTTCACCATTCGAAAGCTACATTATCCACGAGTAACATAGGCTAACCACGAGTAACATAGGCTAAATTTAATTTTGGAAAAAAATAGGGTTCCGTAAGATATTTGGGTTATTCGGACACAAGGTGTAAAAAATCAACCAGAAAAGCAGAAAAGTTACTTATTTTGCGTACGCTGCCTAAACTATAAAAGATAGAACCATAAAATGTTCCAAATAATTGTAGATCTTATAAATATCTACATAAAAATCCGCAAAACACTATACCTATCTATATCAAGTGAGGCACAACAACCATTTTTTTATCAAAAAATTTTGAATTTTTTTTGGACTACATTTAAACGCATTTATTTTACTCATGCTATTAATCCTTATCAAAATAGATTATTTCATCACTAAGTACAGTTTATGTAGATAATATTTGGTCTTTGAATGATTAAAATTGGACGTTTAGTTTTGAAGTTATAGAGAAATTTAAATATACGATTTGGGAGTTAAGATCTATGAGTAAGGTACCCCGCGCGGCTCAGACGCGAGGTCGGCTCCCTACGCAGCGGTCGTGCGCGAAGTCTAATAATTTTCGTGCGATTTTTTTTAGATTTCGTTCTTAAAAATACACCTACGCAAAAGTTCTTCTCAGAGCTAAACAACAGTTCTTCTCAGAGCTAAACAACAGTTCTTTTCAGGGCTAAACAACAGTTCTTTTCAGGGCTAAACAACAGTTCTTTTCAGGGCTAAACAACAGTTCTTTTCAGAGCTAGAATATTACACGCTATTAACATTTCCTTAAAATTTGAAAATGCCTAAGAGAGCCAGGTCTCAACTTTCTAATCATAGTTCGTGCACAGGCAGCAAGAATACGCCGTATGGGAGAATCTTCATCTGAACGTTCACAACGCCTTGCTGAATAAAATCACAGAAACTCTCAGGTACGCGCACGAGAGTCGAGTGTCGAACGTTCGCAACGCCTTGCATAACAAAATCTGAGAACTTCTGACTTACGCGAAAGAGAGTCAAGTGTTGAGCGTGCGCAGCGACTTAGAGCTCAGGCAGAGAGACAGCAGTTGTCTACAAATGGAGTTCGCAATCGAATTTCAGCTAACAGCAACAAACCGGCTTTCAGATATGATCCGCAGGTTGATTATGCACAACACATTTTTTGTTCTGTGATGCACAACAAGCGTCCGTCCAAATCGGAGTCATGAATAAGATCTGCTCTAACTGCTCTGCCAAGAAATGGGCGGACGAACCTAATGGTATGTGCTGTGCTTCAGGTAAAGTTTGTCTTCCTAACCTTCAGGAGCCGCCACAACCAATAAAAATTCTTTTAACTAATAACCATCCATTATCTGGTCAATTTTTACCAATATACGTAAATACAATAGTCTTTTTCAAATGACTTCTTTTGGCGCAAAAGAAATCAGGGAAGGTAATTTTATGCCCACTTTTAAAATTGAAGGACAGGTGTGTATCATCTCATTGGTAGCCTTTTACCAGCATCAGGCGAAAACCCACAGTTCTTGCAAATATATTTTATTTCGGATGCCAGTTATCGTTGCGATCAAGCATCGCACCAACCTTAAAAATGGATTTAATTCGCGAATTATAGACCGCTCTGAATAATCATAACGTGTATAAACGAAGTTTTAAGCAAAACTTAGAACTCAACTCCTCAGATAATTTAAAGTTAATTATTCATTCAGATCGCACTCCACAGACAGCACACAGAGGCAGATATAATGCTCCTACTGTAAACGAGGTAGCCGTTCTCTTAGTAGATGAAGACAAATTTCCCAGGGATATGGTCTTAAACGATAGAGACGCACAGCTCAAAAGAGTTTCTGAGCTACATCGCCATCGGTCGTATGATCCACTACAGTATCCTATAATGTTTGTGACAGGAGAAGACGGTTATTATTTGACTATCCCTCAGCTGGGTTCTACGCCGTTCTGGGTTCTGACAGATGGCCGACATACACGCGGGCGGAGCCGCGGGCAACAGCTAGTATAACAATATTTGTTGAAAACATCGGAAAAAATTAAGACGCACATCTCGAAGTAACATAGGCTATATTCTATTTTTCGTAAAGAGTCCGTGCGAAGCCGGGGCGGGTTGTTAGTTTTTAATATACCTTACACATAAGGTATTAACACAAGAGTGGTTATTATGCACAATGCATATCTAGATAATAGACACTAGGTATGAGGTCTAGATCTGCCAATACATACCCTGATACTTTGGAATACAAATTTCCTGAATAAGTCGCTTTAGGTGTAGATGCGTTCAAGTATCTTTTAAAATTAACTTAAAGTGATTTGTATTAAATAATATAAAGTTAGTTCTTTATAATATTAAGTTACACGTGTACGTGCAATATCTCACCGCGTGTTAGTATGAATAGAATCAGTAACCAATATAAATGTTCTAAAGCTCATCCCTCTTGGTATTCAGATCGCAATTGGTTGAGAACCACTTTATGATACAGAAGGGGCCCTGGTTGATTTTAAAATAATAACGAATAGTAGGTCACAATAATTATTGTGTACTTATATGTAAGTTAAAAGTTACAGTCTTCCAGGAACAACCAATTCAAATTAAAGGGCCCTGACCTGTTCCCTATATATTCATAATACTAATTTTCTCATCGCAATTCCCAAAGTCACTGCTTGATGACAACAGCCTTGCCCTATTTTATATTATGTATATACATATGTATATACTAACAATAAGTAGTGTATTCAGTACCATAGCAAAAGATATGTCAAGGTTAAAAAACAGTTTTAGACATAATTTGTCAAGATGACATCTGTCATCCTTCATTCCGCAAGAAATTTATTAAGGCAACCAAGTACAAATGGGTTAAAACCGTAAAGTATGAAGTGACAAATGATTATATTGGTATCAGACACTCCTCTGCCACAAATGAGAGCTTTTTTCAGAAGTCTAATTAATAGTCAAGCAATGGTGAATCGTTTCCTGATTAGTGGCGCATAGCGACTACAGGGTTTACTGGCTTAGATTACTTTATTTACTATTCTGAAAGTGAATAGATCACCATTAGACACTATTGTTATGGTAACCTAATGTTAAACATATGTTAAACATATGTTTTTGTCATAAAAAAAAAAAGAAAAAAATTAACATATTATTTTTTAAGGTAAAATATTTATTTAGATTTCTCGACTATTTTCGATAACGCCTTCTCTAAATAAATGTACTAAACAAACAAATTATTTAATTTATTGTTAAAGTGTCACTATTTATTGGTTGCACCTTTTATGAAATCCATCTATTAAATAAGCGATATGTATTGAGTATTAGCTTGATATTGAATAACTGGTATAAAAGTATCTAGGTGATGTCATCGCGAATATAGCCCGCGTTTGCGCAACATAGGGCCTTGTTCACCTCTGTAGAATTCGGGCATAAGTATCATAAGACCATGTACTTACTGATGATGTAGTCAAATAGGCGATGATTATCTTGAACTAATGATAATTAATTATTTACGACAAATTTATAGGTCGATGACGTGAAGATATTTATTCATATTTAAGTAAATATATGCTTGTTACGTAATTTTTCGAGTACCTACTTCACTTGTTTCAGAAACTACGTTATCAATGTTAAAACGAATGGCGGCTGTAGTTAATTCACACATTTGCTAGCTAATGGTTATGCGTTCGAACCCAGTGCGCTACTGCCGTGAATCCACTCCTAAGACAATAAGATTGAGGAATTCACAGAAATGTAACGTATGAGTGATGCTCGCTACAAAGAGATCAGAGACACATTTAAAATGAAGTAAATCAGCATATAGGGGCTGACATATCATTTATCTTTGCATTATATTAGGTGCATCTCTTAGCGGCCCTGAGCCTGGTTATAAATATCACCTAAGTGTCCTAAGTAGTAGTTACGTCAATACTCTTTGTGTGTCAATGTCGTCAATTATCGTCAATTCCGGGGTAATGCAGATATTTTTCTGTTTTACTGAAAATAATTCTATTGGTGCAGTATAATAACTAAAGGATGAAAACATTTTCAAAATATATTTCAAAATAATGATTCATTATCATTAATATAAGAATAGAGAGAATATGAAGTACGCAAATGTTAGTCAATGACTAAGACCTGGAAAAAAAACATTTAAATCACATAAATGCAAAAATTCTGAAAAAAGTGCATAAGCATTATGTATAAAACCTGTTCAACAAATTAAAAGCTTTCATAAAGATGTATAGTGTAAAGCATACTAGACTATTGTAGACTATGTAAATTATAAAAATACTTGGTATTTGTAATGATTATTACCGTAAATTGTTTTTTAAATTGTTTACATGCTTTTCTAATATGTTATACTATATATCTTGTCTTATATATCTTGTCTTTGACTGTTTCTACCTAACTTTATTTTTTATTTCCAAATTCGTTTTGGCATAGCATTTCCATTTTAATTTTGACTTTCAGCGTTTATTATCTCACTACGGCGCTGGACCTATTAGAGTCAAAGAACTGCCTAAAACGTGGTTGATTTTCATCTTATCCAGGAAATGCATGACTGCTGAATTTCAAACTTAAATTGGTTCCGTCATCCTGGACCCTACATAGCACTTATGTATATAGTTAAGCATAATGTATGTGTATGTTTATATGTGCAATATGAGTAGATGTATGTTTATGTGTAAATAAAATAAATAAATAAATGTTTCATAAATAAATGGACATATAACACACAACGCCATCTAATCCTAAGCTAAGCAGAGCTTATGTTACGGGTACTAGACAACTAATATAAATACATATATACTTTTTTTTGTAAATACATACATAGAAAAGACCCAAACTCTGAAACAAATTTTTGCAGATCATACAAATATTTGGTTCGACCCGGGAATCAAACCCTCAAGCACAGCAATCGCATACGCTACCGCTGCGCCATCGAGGCATGTATGAATGTTAAATATTTTAAATTTGGTAATTGTTTTTATAATTCACTTAAGAAATTTAAGATTTGTGCGCCCCACTACTAATACTCAAATTAATGTCACTTACTATAATATCCGTACAAAAGTTGTCTGTAAGAGATCGCCATGAGCGATAAGACCGCCAATTGTCACATTTGTATATAAATAAATAAATATTTCGGACATCTAACACACAACGCCATCTAGTCCTAAGCTAAGCAGAGCTTGTGTTTTGGGTACTAGACAACTGATACAAAACAACTAACCCAAACCCCAAAACAAATAGTTGTAGATCATACAAACATTTGGTCCGACCCGGAAATCGAACCCCAGACCTCATGATCAGCAGTTGCACACGCCAACCGCGAGACCAACGAGGCAGTTATATTGTAACATTGCAACTCTTTTTTTTCTATTTGTTGTGTGTACAAAAAAATAAATAAATAACAAGCTAAAATTCAATATTAAAAAAACCCCTACTCAAGCACTTAATCGAATAATCATACGCCAATGATATTTTTGCAGACATTCGGTTATTCTTCCCCACTTTCACCCCCATAACTTTTAAACGACTCAACCGATTTTCATGAAACACGTCTATGAACACTCGCACGTAACTCACCTTTCATACAAAAAAAAACTAAATTGAAATCGCTTCATACGTTCGCGAGCTACGGTGCCACAGACAGATAGACAGACACGTCAAACTTATAACACCCCTCTTTTTGCGTCGGGGGTTAAAAATAAATAAAGCTTTTGGTAGGCTAGACCCCTTAGTTGGTTTCAGTTTTTCTTCACAAGGCTAGCCAAAAAAATGCCAGCAAGACAGTAGTAGAATCTACAATCTAAAGAACAAGACAAAGGTACTGTTTGAAAAAATATATTTTTGCAAAATTCATTTTAAATAGCTTCCTAATTCTTGCAACACACGCCTTCTAACTTTATTATGTGTTCAAGGTCTAAGGTTTAATTAAAAGTTTTGTGGCTACCACCAAAGGCATCGAGGTCATATGAAGTACCTGCCACCAGCTAGCAACTAATTTATATTGAGTGCAATCAACTTTATAAGGAGTACGAACTACATTTATTATACACTACTAACAACATGTAGGCAGTACACACCTTCATCGTTCTTAGTGAAAAATGTAAACTAACCTTAACTAAAAATGCTACAAATTTTGTGCACATTGTTAAAGTATTTCATATGGATTTTAATAAGTACTGATGAAATAAAATTTACGCTTTACATATATTAGAGTTCTATCAAAGTGTAATTACGTATTAACCCCATTATTCATAAACATTACTTAACTTTAAGCCACGGTTCTGTATTATTTAGAAATAAATACGAAAGCTTTTTGTAAAACTTAAATCAACAAATCGTCTAATGTTGACAGAAAAAGGGCAACATTTATTTTGGTGCTAGAGCTTCCTGCAAACAACTTACGCACGACTTTTACTGCCAACTTCGATAGCTTAAACAAGGTATTCTATGTTTTTAACAGCAGCGATGTCACAATTAAGTTGACATGCTTCTTTCTTGTAAATTTTTGTATCATGTGAATTACTAACTTTTGCTACTGGCTTTTCTTCCGTAATTATTTCTTATTACATGTATTTAATTTTGAAAATAACACATTCCATATAGGTGTTAAACTGTTATTTTACTAACTTAGGGGGGAAATTTCCAAAAATCGTTTCTTAAAATGATGCTTATAACATACAATCTAAAATAAAAAACCCCTATGCAAGCACTTAATCGTGTAATCATACGCCAAAACTGACATCGTTTTGAAAAAGAGCTGATACTCTTACACTGCTGGACCGATATTAACCAAACATAGCTAAGAACCACCGCAAAGAAACTGACTTTCAAATGAAAAAAAAAGCGCTTCGAAATCGGTCTATCTGTGTGAGACCTACGATGCCACAGACAGACACACACAGACAGACAGGCATCGACGTTAAACTTATAACACCCCTCTTTTTGCGTCGGGGGTTAAAAACATCAGCTCAAAGTAAGTATGTAACCCAAGTGGTTTAGGCTTGGTGTTATTTTTTTGGCTTCTGTGTCGATGATTTTTTAAAGAAGTAGTCAGTCAGGGCAAGTAATTTTATATGTATCGTACTATTAATCCTAGTGTGACACATAAGAACATGAAAAATCAAAGGATTCTTCAGAGTGTACCTAAATTTAATATTACACAAAGTAATATACACTTAAAAATATAATTACCACTATAAAAACTATGTACCTTTGTATTTATGTTTGTAAAATCAATGCCATATTAAGAAAAGCTATCAAGACTGCTTAGGCCACCCATGATAATAAGACATACAGTATCTAAATGTATTTAAATACGATATCTGCCTTAACCAGGCGTATTTATTGCAACTTGTATTCTATGCTCTATGCTGCACTCTAAAGGGATTGTTAAATAGTTTTATGAACGTCGCGTTGTCTATGTCTAGACAACTAGCAGAGTTCCAATGTAAGTTAGTTTAAATCAAATATGAAATACGAGGAGGTACTAGGCATGCCTTTTAAGTTCTTTCGTTTCCATATTTCCCGACAATTTTGAATTTGGAACTGTTCTATATTCGAATTTGTTTAAATTTTGAATCTCAAAACAGTTGAAAGTATCAGGATTAATGCTATTGTTTAGTCACAGCGTCGATTGGAAGCTGACAGGTTACGTACGAAAATAAATCTTTCTAAGGAAAATGTTGGTCCAATAATTTTCTACAACTTTAGAAGAGGCCTGACACGGCTTCAGTGTTTTGAAGAGCTTACATCTGTGTTCAGTGATGAAGCCCCATGTCTGCGGACTATCGAACGCTGGTATTTAGAATTCCAGCGTGTACCTACATACTAGTGTTAGGATACTGATACTCGCGAAGGACGCCCAAAATCCGCCTTCACTGAAGATAACATCATTGCTGTGAGACAACTAATTTTCGAAGATAGTCATGTGACGTATTGAGAGATAGAGGCTCTATTAGGCATCTCAGGGACAACCATTCAGAAGATCTTGCATGAAGTGCTTGGTGTGAGAAAGCTAGTTTGCCGTTGGGTACCGCATCTGTTTTCCGACGATCACAAGGCGGCCCGCGTCAGTGGTGTAAAAAACTCTGCAAAGGTTCAACCGAGGAGAGTCAAATCATGTCTACGACATCATCAGTGGTGACGAATCTTGGATCTATGCCTACGATCCTGGTTCCAATCTACAATCTGGGTCTTTCAAGACGAGCCAAAGCCGACTAAAGTTGTTCGTTCTCGAAGCACTTCAAAGAAGATGGTGCCCACGTTAATTGGAAAAACCGTCCATGTTGCGACTATTGCACTTGAAGATCGAAGAACGATTAACGCAGAGTAGTATACCATAGTTTGTTTACCACAAGTCATCGCCGAACTTCGAAAAATCTAACTCAAAGCGACGCATCATCCTGCACCACGCCAACGCAAGCTCACACAGGGCTCGTCAAGCGATTGAGTATTTAAAGCAGGAAAAAGTAGAAATTCTTGACCATCCTCCATATAGTCCTGACCTAAGCCCTAACGATTTCTTCACATTTCCTAAAATTAAGAAAAGTCTTCGTGGTCAAAGGATCCAGTCCGGTGAAGAAGCAGTGGACGCCTTCAAATGAGCCATTTTGAACACCCCTACTTTAGAGTGGAATAAATGTTATAATAACTGGTTTGAGCTAATGGAAAAGTATATTAAGCTACGTGGTGAATACTTTGAAAAACAATAAAAAGTACTATAAGGTTCTATTTGTGTTTTTTTTCTTCAAACGACAAAACTTAAAAGGCAAGCCTCGTACTCCAAGCAACTATTTGTTTGTTCCAACTAATCGAAGAAAAACAAACAAATAAAAATATTTGTAAGCAGGATAAAGACCTCATTTCGTTTTATCGTTGAAAAATTCCGATACACGCAGGATAAACAACAAGATGAAATAAATATCGGTTGGCTATTTAAGTACAACAAACATTGGGTGTGAAAATAAACAAGATGTTTATTATTAAATTAAAGGAAAGTCATAAGTTCGCTTAATCTTTTTTTATAGTTTACTAGAATTTGTGATAGCTCTTATTTGACTGACGTACATATACGAAAATCAGCTAATAATCAGAATAACCTTATACGTCTCCCATAGATTAGAAGAATCAGATAAGAGTTGAAATTGATTGAAATACCAAGTCAAACTGAGTTTGTGCATGCACTAAAAAAACAGTATTTGTATGCTATGCAACGCTATGCAACGTTTTTTATTTTGTGTGTATGTTATCACATAAAACACATGTAGTTTGGCTGACACCTAACACTGTTTAGACCTCAAGTAATCCAAGTTGTAAATCATTCTGTTTCATTGACTGCTAACAATATATTTTCAACCACCTCTCTTTAAAGGCCCCCTTAATTATTCGAAGACACTATTTGTCTCTAGTTAAATTTTAAACAAGGCATTTTAAATAACTATGTATATTGTAATATGACAGTGAGATACGAGTATAATACATTGTGCTATTCTTATATCATAGGAAAAATGCTAGGGCACGTACTTATCCGTCTCGTAGAGATAAAGTTGATTTTTTTATCGTAAATGTTGAAGGTATAAATGATATTTTATACCTTGAGTATTATTTATAGCTCAAATAGGCAAGTTTCATTGATCACTACGGCTTACACAACTGTATCCGATCGCTATAGTACCATACAAGAGTTGCGAATTTACGGACGTGATATATTGCCAAAATAAAACATATTCATTGATTTAGATCAAGGGTACGGATTAACCGCAATATATAAATCCATACACTGGCAGTCTAACATCAGTATCAGAATCTTATTTCTTTATCGTTCTAGTTGCCTTGATGTAAGGAATAATATTAGAGGCGTGCTCGATTTTTACTTTAAATTAATGTTACGAAAGCGTGCAAAATCAGATGATGTTAGTGACCTTACGCACCGCAATCGTTACGCAACTTGCTTCCAGCTACAACATTACCCAATAATTGTCATGAGCCAACTGCCGTCATGCTGTCCTCTGTTCATTGTTCGAATAACTATAACCTCGAGATTTTCGGGATGTTGGCATTGTAATTTCATACCATGCAATGACGTAACAACCGGTTTTGAAGAGTCTAAATTATATACCTACATTGTTTTTCAAAACCAATAATTTTTCACGACAGTTGGAGTTCAATACTATAAACTATAGACAATATTATAAAATACTTAGGACTAGTTCTAAGTATTTAGAGTCAGATGAAATTATATTATTATTATTTAATACCGTGACTTAACTTTCTAATTACCTTCATTAGAACAGTTATCTAAGTGCATCACTATTGGGGTTGCCAGATAGAAACTTTTCAAATCCGGGACAATTCTGAAAAAAAAAGGTCGACGGTGTCGGGTCGCTCGGTCGTGCCCATAGTAAATATATGTTGTTTATCACTGAATTTTGCCATTTTTGTTCGTTTTTCTTAGTCACTACTAAAACACACTGTAAACACTAACATTTGCAACACTAATAAAATGTCTGAGTTAGACACGTAAAAATTGATAAGAGTCTGCAGTTCGAACTTGATTAAATTCATGGACATTTGGTTCCGCTTTTAAGTCCATAAACTAATCAGTTGGCTAAATACTCTTTCGCAAAAGGGGAAGAATAAAACAAACTACTTTCTTAGAAATTAGTAAAATTTGTGGACGTATTATTTCGGAACCGCCTTACATACAGTTTTCAGACATGCAAACTATATTATTATATTCAATATCGTGGGAAATTCGGGAAGCATTTTCTCCTCACTCACAGGCAGTCCAGCCATGTCATACGTTGCCAAGGTCTAATTGCTGGACACAGGACAAGACGCAAAATTCCGGGAAAATCCCGGATTTCCCGGCCATTTGGCAACCCTAATCGCGTGTGTGATTAAGACTGCCTTATGGCACTACGATAGTTATCTTTATTTTCAAAGAGAAAATAAATTATTTATTTTAAAGGGCTAATAGTTCTGGCTCAAATTAAAACATTTTAATATTTTTTTCTTATATGAAGACACCTCATTTAAAATTTTACAAATAATAGATATTTCGACAGCATAAAAACTAGTAAGTGTACTATACACTCTCAAAAAACCAGATAAAAAAATAGTAACTACTAGCCTTTACCACTTAAAACTGAGGAATTTACATGCTCTTACTAGGTTTTGTTAAGGTGAATGCGGTTTACTAGGTTTAATAGCGCTGATTATGACAGTGACTCTTCGTGTGGTCACAGAATAAGAATACGGAGTCACCACCCGCATTTATCCCGTGGATGTCCTAAGAGGAGACTAAGAGAACACGAAGATCTTTTTTGGCATTTTGAGATCTGTCTATTGAGCTGCCGGAGTTTGGACGCATCGTCTGGAGACTGTAGAATCATATTGCGCCTTTTCTCTATAAGATTAAGAATGCATCTCTACGATGGTACGCCGGTCCTTGAATAACTGAGACCCGACCGTATGTATGGACAGTTTCTACTAATTGGTCACTGAGTTACATCAGTCGCGATCTTTCCAGCTTGGTGTTGATATTCAATGATATGATGATATTCAATAGAGGCATCTAAGTAGTCGGTGATCGCTTCGGATTTTTACCATGATGATCACCAAGACGTCATCGAATATTTGCTTCTCGTTGACACGATGATGTCAAACTCATTTTTATTATTACCGTCAATGCTTATCCAGGTTCACTTCCTTAGCTAGTTGACAGTTACTTTACATCTAAAACATAGATATGGATAACGAAATTATTTTAAAATAGTATTACAAAATTATACGATAGATTAAAACACTGTTATTGGACATTTCGTAGCCATAGAAATAATATCAAATAAATAGGTATTATAGAAAAACCCCGATATAGGTAGAAGCAAAGCCCTTTCATAATCACATCCTATTAGAATATTTGTAAAACTTTTTCTTGGTGAATAGTAAAGACAGACTCACTTAATGATGATCATTAGAATCTTTAGGATACTTTCTGAATTTCTAGAAGACTTACATTAAAAATTGATATGTAGGCTTCCCCCTGCGATTATTCGTATGGTGGGTGCATATATGTGAAAAAAATAAACCTTAGGGGTACTACTACTTGAGGATGAAGTTCGAAATGACAGTGAGAGTCGTCTCGCATATTGACTATTGATTTTAGTGCTGGAATAAATCGCTTGTTTCAAACTATGTAAATTCGTGATGGACCACTTTTGAAGTAGTATAAGCTCCTGAATAAACTCTTTTTGTAGACGCACAAAAATTTCAAATAAAAATTGTTATTAGTTTATGTTTTACATACAATCACCATCTCCACATTAAAATGGCTAATTCATTACACAAAATGTCATCCGCCCACACAAGTAAAAATGTAAGAGGCCTTCGCTAAATGTTGAATATTATATGAAACAGGTAGGTACGGTCAAATTTTAGTATTAGCATAAGTTGAAAACTGAACACCTGTAGTCGTTTGCGAGTAGTTTTGGCATTACGTCATTGTCTAGTTTTTTGTCGTTTTTTAGCAGAACAATATAATATTATGTCCGATATATTATATGTTTTAACATCACATCAAAATTATATAACACTAGCTGACCCGTGCCCACTTCGTTGGGCGGTAAACATTTTTTTCTCCGACTTACTTTACAAATTCAGCTACCACGGAAAAGTCTTTCCACTTTTCGCGTTATTTTATAGCCTATGTCACTCCCAAATAACGTAGCCTTCTATTGGTAAAAGAATTTTCAAAATCGGTTCAGTAGATCCCGAGATTACCCCTTACAATTTAACAAATATACAAACACACAAACTTTACTTCTTTATAATATTATATGGTATATATAGTATAGATATAAAAAACCCAAGTCTCGCAAGTTGCAATGGAGTTCAGCATACCTACAGATCAATGAGATCTGTATCTGTATCTGATAAGGCTTCTTCAGTTTTCTTAAAAAATGTATATCTCGAAAAGCTTAGGGAGAATATTTTCCTGGATTTAGATCATTATGTAAAAGGTGACAGAATTCATTTTATTTTTGAAGTAGGTATGTACTGTAGAATAGACCTTCAAATATAGTTGAATTGTATTGTTTGTGCATTTGAAACGATCATGCACATTGTAGTACATATGAGCGGTATGTAAGCCGACCTCGGCATTGATGTTCTAATGAGGGAAATAATGTAGTAATTGTCACCAACAATTTGCATCATTTATGATATGAATCAATGTCATTAATACTAAGTCAACTTCTTGAACCTCGCCCTGAACCTATCGTCTTTTTGCGAAATTGTGGAAATTTACAGACGGCTAGAAAATTAAACACTTAAGACGTTAACTTGAAATTCCGGGCACTTCCCTATAATTTATTTATTTATTTGTACATAAACAAATTACAGATTTGAACTTATCGACGGTTTCCGCACTAATAATAATAATAATAAAATTTTAGGCCTATAACTTGTTTACCAACTTTATATAAACTTCTAACATCTATTCTGAGACTCAAAATTACTAAACACATTAATAATAATTCGATCATTTCTGTTTCTCAGAATGGATGTAGAAGTGGGACCCGTGGCACTAAAGAGCTCCTTATTATAGACATGACCATTAGCCAACAGGTACGTCGTAATCGTAAGAGTCTGGCGACATGTTGGATAGATTATAAGAAGGCTTATGATTCGGTTCCACATACATGGCTTTTGAAGGTGCTAGAGTTGTATAAAGTACTTTATTATAGGGTTCAGGGTTAGGTTATAGGTTGCAGAAAGATGTTCCAGTTATATCTCACCTCTTTTATATGGATGATTTGAAACTATTTGCCCCCACTAAATTACAATTGACAGCGTTACTAAGAGTTACGAAAAACTTTAGTAATTCTATCAAAATGGAATTTGGTGTAGAGTTTAGCTCTGGCTAAAGAGAATTGGCGCAAACCTGTAGTACTTAGTACTAATGAACGCAGGGAGGTATGGAAGGGCAAAGAACTCCATGGAAGGTTTTATCGGGCCCCTAATGGGCCCGATATTTTTTGATTAGTTGACTAGTTGACTAGACTAACAGATGCAGCAGCATCACTAGGCCGCCATAGTGTGGGCCTCCATACTGCATTGTC
This sequence comes from Diaphora mendica, assembly GCA_949125395.1. NCBI lineage: Eukaryota > Metazoa > Arthropoda > Insecta > Lepidoptera > Erebidae > Diaphora > Diaphora mendica. Next base: position 19,016,682 of record OX421318.1, read on the forward strand.
TGCATTCGCAATGAGTATGGTGACCACCACTATTGGTTTCTGCTTGTGCTTTCCATCAGGCAGAGTAGAGTCATTTTGGCGGGCCAAAATATAGACTTCAAGGCCTCAACCTCCTGGCTACGATATGGTGATCTCTTCGGAGAAACCGAGGGTTTTATTTGTGCGATTATGGACGAAGTTATCATGACGAATAACTATCGGAAGTATATCCTGAAGGATGGTACGGTCGACATCTGTCGGGCATGTCACCGTCCTGGAGAATCTATTAGGCATATTATTTCTGGTTGTTCTCGGCTTGCTAACGGCGAATATTTGCACAGGCACAACCAAGTAGCCAGGATCGTACATCAGCAACTTGCTCTGAAATACAAACTTGTGAGTTCAGAGGTGCCATACTACAGGTATGTGCCCGACCGTGACCGTTCTCGAGAATGGTCGTGCTACATTATATTGGGATCGATCTGTTATCACAGACAGGACTATTGTTGCCAATAAGCCTGATATTGTGGTGATAGATCGATTAGAGCGCCGCGCAATGATTGTCGATATCGCCGCTCCTCATGACGAGAATCTCGTGAAAGTCGAAAAAGAAAAACAAATAAAATATTTGGAATTATCTCACGAGATTGTCGATATGTGGAATGTAGATTCGGTGATCATTGTTCCGATAGTCGTATCTGCTCACGGATTGATAGCCAAGAGCCTCGACCAACATCTTAAGAGGCTCACGTTAGGGGGCTGGATCAAGGGTCTGATGCAGAAGGCAGTCCTCCTTGACACGGCTCGAATTGTGAGGAGGTTCCTGTCTCTGGAGCCCTAACCACCGGTTTCTTGGGCCCTGTACCCGAAGTCGGTGGTCTACTATTTTTAACCGACTTCCAAAAAGGAGGAGGTTCTATGTTCCACTGTATGTTTTTTTTTTTTTATGTATGTTCACCGATTACTCCGTCAGTTGTGGACCGATTTTGAATTGTTTTTTGTATTCAAAAGGGTATGCTTCCGAGGTGGTCCCATTGCCAGCATATCAGGATCTGATGATGGGATCCCAGGGAAATCAAGGGAAACCCTCATTTTTTATAGGCACATACTATGTTATTCGTATATTTTCTGAAGGTACACCGGTATTTGCGTCTGGTAGTCATCATTTTATGATGATGAGCTGATGATGTAAGGTACAACTCCTTAACGGTTAGGAGTTGGAGGATAAATCTTTAAATATCATATGTATATATGTTACCTTTAGTCGTATTCTTTCAAATTATTTAGGTAAGCTGATGATAGAAGGTGGAAGGTACAACTCCTCAACGGTTAGGAGTTGGAGGATAATTCTTTCAATTTCATACGTATCTAAAGACCTTCAGTCGTATACTTTCAAGTTATTTAGGTGAGCTGATGATGGAAGGTTAAACTCTTCAACAGTTAGGGATTAGAGGATGATTTTAATATTACACGTACGTATAAACCTTAATTTGTATTCTTGATGATGAAATTTGATGAAATAGTTCAACTTACTACTGACCTACGATTGATTGCACTAAAAACTGAAAAATAAAAACGTTTTATAAAAAAAAACCGACTTCCAAAAAAACATCCAACGAAAACTCTCTGCCAAAAAAACACTTAAAAGCGTAAAATAAACTGGTTCTTCATAAATTGCGTGTACCTAATTCTTTATTCATTTAAATAGTAGTATTATAATGTGTGCTAGATACCTAAAATCTGTTTGAAGTCGGTGCTAAGCCAAAAAGAATACAAACGAACAATTACAAAAGTCTAAGCGATAGTCACTTGGCACCGACTTCAAACAGATTTTAGGTACCTAGCACACATTATAATACTACTATTTAAATGAATAAAGAATTAGGTATACGCAATTTATGAAGAACCAGTTTATTTTACGCTTTTAAGTGTTTTTTTGGCAGAGAGTTTTCGTTGGATGTTTTTTTGGAAGTCGGTTTTTTATATTTTTAAATGTATTTGTTTTTATATGTATATTTAAAAATGTTAATAATATGTTATATAATAGGTTTAATAAAGAGAATAATTATAATAAAAACTTTATTGACAGTTAACAAATATTGCAGTACAAGGGCATAATAGTTGCTACATTGTAAAATAACTGACATGCTACAAATATTGTGGGTGCAGTTCTGATCTCCTAACTAGGTTACATTATAATCTGTGTGAAGGAGTGACAGTTCCTAACCCCCAATGAATTACAACAACTCATGTAATATTACAATTTGAGTATATTTGCATCGTACTGGCATTTAAAAATGCTGTATATGTGTAACAAAAATAAAAGAAAAAAAAATCAATGGACTGTGTGTGTTTGTGTGTGTGTGTGTGCGTGCGTGCGTGCGTGTGTGTGTTTGCGTGCGTGTGTGTGTGTGGGTGTGTGTGTGTATATGTGCGTTTACCTGGACGTGTGCATATGTAGTTGTTGTGTTAATTTCGAGTATGTTTATTGTCTACACGCCTGTCGAAAATCAAACAATAATTCTTTCTGTTTCTTCGTATGAATGTTGTAGAGCAAGATGTTTTAGTTTTTTTTATAAATTTGCCTACCAAAGTAACTGACGTGTGCGACAGTGTGCCTGATGGAAAGAATGAGCAGAATTCAAAAATAGTGGTCACTATAATCATTGCGAATGCAGCTAATGCAACGATGCAGCACACTATGGCAGCCTATTGTGATGCTTCTGTGTTATTGGGCCTCCAGTCTCGCACTTACCAACAAAACACAACAGCATGAATGCTGTGATTTTTGGTTGGTCTTCTGTGAGATTGTAGTACCGCCCCGATCGAGTCAATCCGTTTGTGCTGAAATCGTGTCTATTGAAGTTTTTTTTATATAATAGTGGACTAACGGGCAGACTGATGGTAAGCGATTAATACCGCCCATGGACACCCGCAACACCAGAGGCATCAGAAGTGGGTTGCTGGCCTTTGGGGAATAGGGAGGGGGGTGGGAAAGGGAGTGGGGGAGTTGTTGGGGTATGGGCCTCCGGTATCCTCACTCACTCGGTGAAACACGGCGCAAGCGTTGTTTCACACCGGTTTTCTGCGAGACCGTGGGATAGCACCGGAGTGATAACTCCGGTCGAGCCAGCCCATTCATGCCGAAGCGTGGCTCTCCCACGGTAAGAACAAAACAAGAAGTAACAAAAAAGGAGAAAACCGAGGCCCATTACAAAGTAGATATCACACTCGATTGCAAATTCTGTGTTGTTCACTGTAATAATATAGAATTATAATTAGGTCTTTAATAATAGAGGGCAAATACCATTGGTGATCTTATCACAATCGGTGATGTCTTGTCGATAATTTGTGTAGATATGGAAACAGCAGTGGATTTTTTTGTTAGCTGGTGCTGTACTATTTAAAGCGGCGATGATAAAATAAATTACATGGTATCGAAATGGCCTTGTAATGCAGAACAGCACTCCTAAATGCCAACCCGTCGGGCCAACGTGGTATACGCGTACGAGGTACGCCAAAATCACATTTCTAGAGAGAGGCAGTGAACTATTAAAGCCTGTTGATGATACCTATGACAGGTTTAATTTTTAACTAACTTTCAGGTGACATTATAAACATACATAAATAAATATGTTAGACATCTAACCCACAACGCCGTCTAGTCCCAAGCTAACGAGAGCTTGTGTTATGGGTACTAGACAACCGATATAAATACATTTATATTATTATATTTTTTTGTAAATACATACATATTACAAAAAGTATTACAAAGAAAACACCCAAACTCCGAATCAAATATTTGCAGATCATACAAACATTTGATCCGACCCGGGGAATCGAACCTCAAGCACAGCAATCGCATACGCTACCACTGTGCCGCCGAGGCAGTCGTATTATTATATTAGTCACATATATTATTTGTTATGAGATCATGTAATTAATGTAACCGTTTTTACTTAACTATGCAATGATGGATGTAATACAATATATATAACTGAAACAAACCAGAAAGTACCTAGACGGGTAAATACGACAATCAATCAAAAACATTCTGTTGCATACCTATAACACAGCTCTCGCGCTCTCACGTAGATAGCGTTTTATTCATTGGATGATGACGTAAGTAAATCATTATATTTATTTAACAACATACTGTATTTGAAATTCATAAATTATGGGAGAACGACTACAGCAAAAAACATGCATTTAGCAACATAATATGTATTATGATGACATGTCATGGTATAAAACATCTAGGCACGAGGCAGTTCAACTTATACTAGATTTTTTTAAGAAAATTATGGGCTAATTTTACTTCGATGACTTCTTACTAAACAGTTTTATTTTAAAAATATGTTGCCGTGACTGCCATTTAGACGATTCAGACTATCGGCAACAGATAGTTAGAGAACAGTACAAGTATAAAACCCTGACTTGTTCAAGCTTATGTTTCCCTAATTCATTATAATAAGTTAGCACATTTTTTCTACCATTTCATTCTTAACTACATTTCCCTTTCAATATACACCCAAAATTACCTTGACTATTCTTTATTCCTTCTAAAATGTTACCCGTAAAATAAATACGTCTACTACGAGAATTAAGACAGTTACAAACTATGTACTACTAATAGATGGATCGTAAGCACCATAGACACCATCTAATATTTTTATCGTGATTTCGACGTTTATAAAAAGGAAGGATATCCCACTTAGGGCAAAAATTAAAATAAGTTTAAAATATTAATGTAGTCTTCTAGAAATATCTGAGTAGAATATATGAATATTCCCAGTTCGGCTACAATTCTGTCTAGTTTAATTAAATTTGTATCAAGTTGTTATTATTTTTTAATTTAAATGGAGTTCACTTAATAATGGTGCAAAGGTAGGTAAATTTTCGGCAAAAAAACAAGATAATAGAAAAATGCGATACGTTTTCAACTTTGTATTATTAGAACAGTAATATACACTTAACAATAATAGAACAGGTTGTATGCACTACACACGCGCTCCTATATGTGAGTGCCTCTCTATAGATGCATTTAGACTAGATAACAGATTGTAAAGCCATTGTTTATGAATACGAGTGACAATGGGGTCAGTGGCGTATAATTATATTGTCAATAGCGTGATCATCAAGTCCGGTCTGATTCAGGGATTTTCATTTTATATTTTACGTCATGTTATTTATATTATGTACAACCTAAAGCACACAACATAGTAGTGATTATATACATCCTACAGTATCTATAGTGCGTTAGTAAACATGTAATAGAAAATCAGACGGTCTAATGGACCTATTATTTGCAATTGATTTATAACATACTGATACTATCTCTAAAACAATTTGTACTTCGATTGAGTGTGTCGGTTTTTTTTATACAAGGCATGGTATACAAACAAATATTTATATTTTAGTTTTCCAAGAAGATTACTTCCCTATATTATAATAGGTCTTAACCAAATTACTTTCTTTGTCCATGGTACTAGCTACAAAACGTATAAAAAAACGGAACCTTAATGTATAAATTGAAAGTTTGATTAAATTGCATAGGGACAATATTATTTTTTATACCTTGACTGCTTCGTTGGTCAAGCTGTTGCCGTATGCGATTGCTGATCATGAGGTCTCGGGTCTGAGTCCTGGGTCGGGCCAAAAAGTGTTATTGAGTTTTTCTGATTATAGAAATGATTAATAAAAGCTCGTAGTTTGGAAGTTGGGGTCACTCGCATGCCTCGGAGAGTACGTAAAGTCGTCGGTCCTGCTCCTGGTCGGTCGAGTCGGATAACTGACCAAACGGATTATATGCGTGAGGGAACAGAGAGTGCATCTGTATTTGCGCACACCCTTGTGCACTATAATATCTCCAGCGTAGTTGGCTGGTCTCCGTTGAGAATGACCGCCGTGGTCAACGTCGGCTAGGAGAACGTCATACCTTGACTAATGTGAAGTTGGTCGTTTTTCGTTTAAAGATTTTTTTTAAATTACGCTATGCTCAAATTTTTATACTAATGCAGCATGACTGAAATAATTGTAATCAAATAATCTATAAAATATAGAACTTAGATATGGCTTTATCAATATATATACTTTGTTGATCTTGCCCGCGGCTCCGCCCGCGTATATATCGGTTATCACGGCAAATAGCCTATGTGTATTCTGATGTATAAGCTATATTACTGTAAAGTTTCATCCAAATCCGTTTAGTAGTTTTTGCGTGAAAGAGTAACAAACATCCATCCATCCATACTTACAAACTTTCGGGTTTATAATATTAGTATAGATATAGAAGTATAGATAGATAGATCCGTACAGTTTGAGGTTCAGCACTGCTGTAGATATGTTATTGTATTAGTTACTTTTGGATGCCTATACAATTTCATTAATAATCAAGTTGAGATTAAGATTCAAATTATCATGAAGAGTAGAGATAAAATTCATTAACTTTCTGATCCATTTTCACGATATCGTAGTCTATTCGATATGTCCGCCTGTCTGTTTTTTAGCCAATAAACTATTAATATAAAAAAAACTGTAATTTTTTAAATCTTTTACCCACGATGATTTGTAAAATAAAAGCGAATTGGCAGTACAATCACAACGCTAGTACCCGTGTGTATATGTTTATTATAATACAAATTATTGATTATGAGTGTGTATGTACTGATGTGTATGTATATATATTTATATTAATGTATATATTGATATGTATCATTATTTGTGTATATTGGTTATGTAGGTTTCTATCTTTTATTATTATGAACTTCATAGAATTCTCTATATTTTATTTGCACCTACCACATCATATTTCTACAACACCTGAAGGTTGACTGGTAGAGAATGCCTCATGGCATTAAGTCCGCCGTTGTACAACTTATGCAAGAAGTTTATAAATAAATAAATAAATAAAATGGTTAGAAGAAATCAGGGTACCTCCCGTAACCATATGTAGGGAATTTGATGATTGATAATAATTATAAATTTCTTTATTTCCGATCCCAGGATACATCAATTTAAGAATTACAAAATACAATTTTTATAAATTTATTAATCATCAATTGAAAAAAATCGTATAAAGTTCAATGCTAGTGGCAGTTTTAGGTTGCAATCACTAAACAAAAATTATGCTAAGTGCCAGTCTAGACTTAGGCAATTAGTATTTTGTACTAACACTTCTTTTTGTGTATTTACCTAGATTTACATCAGAAGTACAAATAGTGCCTTGTGTGGGTGGTCACTAACCAAAATTTTACTTATATTGGCATACATAATTTGAAGGTTTGTTATTTAACTAAAAGTTTGTATATTCGAGGGGACTTTTCAGTATTCTCATTTTTTACTACGTATCTGTGTCAACTTTAGCTTATAAATACAAATACCGGGTATGATAATTATTTTGGTACCTATATCAGTATTTTTTGAACTTAGGAAATCTTCCATCGGTTTCAAAGCAGAGGAAATTTTTAATTCATCAATTATTTTGTGTGTTACATTATATCTTCGTCATTTGTAATTCATTTACACCATTCCATATGTTGAAATATTTAAATGTGTTAACTGAAAATAGCATCTGCATCTGTAGGCAGTCTTAGTCAGTGCTGAAAAACCAAGTGGTTTTTACCACATAAACTTAATATATTTAACATCACAAAACATTACATTTAATATTTTATTCCTAGAAAACTAACCCTGCGAGTGCCATGTTTTGGCGCAAATATGTGTGTAATGGTCTCACAGAAGACTCGTGTTCATGTCGGATCTTATAACTATGGAGGACATTGAAAGGGTGACAATACAATCCTGCTCTTTGTAGGTGTCCCTAGAATGGTTGTAGTTATAACCATCAAAAAACTCATATAATCATTTCCTCTCTATACCATTAACAATAAATTTAAATGAATAGGTAGTAAAAAACAATCGCCGCAAAGCAAACAAAACTTCTGAATCGTGTACCAATTATTCCCAAGCTTACAAAAATATCGTTATGCTATCATAATAAACAATTCGTGTAATATCAAAATTTGCGTTAGTTCCCCATTCACACGATTATAAATATTATGTATAAGTGAGTGAATGTCACAATAATTGATGTGCATCACGTTGCGCAATTGGATGACGTCATGTCGCAAGGATAATAGTGTTTACCTTGACCTTAGGCTAATGTCAGCTTGTCGCCGCGCGTCTGCGCGTGCCGCTTATGTAACACATTTATGATAAACTCTTTGCCAGGAAATGCATCGAGCAAACACTACTCAGTAAACTAATAATTCTTCTAACGAATCAGGTACGTAAGCATGTTAACTTACTGATGATGTGGATTTAATAATTATTTTTTATTGCCTACATGTTTAATGACTTTTAAGTGCAAATATAGATTATTTAAAACACGCAGTCGTGATGTGCACTAAAATGGTCAAATTTCGTGCAAGGTTAAAGGAGGATATCACATCTGCAGATATCATTCGTACGCTGCGACACGAAATTTGGTATCAAATGTTTTAATAAATATGTAAATATCATGTATCATACATGTATTTGATAATCTTCAATAATATTTTTAGTTGAAATAACCCTAGAGCATTTCACATTTACGTAAAATCACAACTCGAAAGCTCGCATCGAGCCGGCTCGGTGGAATTAAATAAAAGAAATTTCCTTCGCACCAACTCGAAGCGAGCCGTCGAGCTTGACGCAAGCGTGTGTATGTGACGTAAAAACTGCTGTAGAACCTATTTTATAATATATTATAGATATTCATTCATTATAATTTATAATATATATATATGATATTGTAATAATCTTCGGGACATAATCATTGTTATAATCAAGTTCACGTGGCTGTCACAGCGGTGATCTAACCAATATTTAACCCAGTCCCTCCTTTTACGTTTCTCCTTTTCATTTTCTTTAACTCTCTTATAATTAAGAATTGCTAGACTTGCTAAATGTAGCCACCGTCTCCTTTGTTCAACAGACATCATTTGGCTCGAATGGGTCGCTGAATACTGAACGGCGAGCCAAAAGATGCGTCACTCGATCGATCAATGCTGAATGTGTGGACGGAAGCCCGTGCCGTGGTTTTTACTCGACATGTTTTTGCTCGGTCGAGTAAAACCGTATGTGAGTACTTAGCATAAGGGTTTTTTACTATGTCAATATGGTAGATAATAATTGTTTTTGTTGTTTTTTAAAACTGTATATGATAAACACCACTCAAAAATATTTTTATACAATAGCAGTCAAAAGCGGCTTGACAAAAACATACTTAGGACGTCTAAAACATTGTAACAGAAAAAGATAAAGACTCCACGCTTTAGCTTCTGGGTTACATTCAGTTGAATTTTAATTGCGGATAATGTTTTTGATTTAGTATCCTGCCAATACTGTGAGAGTTCAATAATACAGTGACAAAATCAATTGCAAATAGTTTCTGAACTCAGAAACCCCACCATTGGTTCAAAGCTTAATCATGTTATTTAACTGAAAGTCTTTTTTTTTTAATCCCTATTTAACGAGCATCGCTCAGTGGTAATTCCTTTTTTTAAATAAGAACATTTTATCTTAACATAACACAACATAAATCCTATAACATTTGAACGCATTAATGCAAAATTTTATCGGTTTGTTGTTTCACTGTCAGGAGTAAAAGACGTGTTCTACTTCTAAAGATCCGCCATCTTTACCCTTCACCAATATAACGACAAGTCAATGTCAGCGATTGCTGCGCTAGCGCAAGTACCTCGTATCGTTCATCCCCTTCAACCTTGACGATTAGTTTCGGATGACGGTTACACGTGTCGAGCTTTAAAGGTAGGTCCCAACATTACGACTTTTATTCCAACACGCACTTACTTTGTTATGCAGGTTATGATGCAGAATATATTTAGGCGGTGATAGACACATCACTAAAGTTAACACGTGACAAACTTCATTACTTACTTTTTCTTTGTTATTTATGGGTGTTTTAAATGCAAAAATATCAAAATAGAAAAATCGTTGGAGTGTTCGTTTAGAATTTCTTCGAAATTTTAAAAATAAATCCTCTACAACTCAGATTACTTATTTTACACTCTTCTAGGCAAATAATTTACAAGACTATTAAAGACACATCAAACTTACATGAATGTAATAAAAATAAATCTGATGTAATAGAACACAACTTTAAAGCCTTGAACTTGCATTGTGAGTTCAAACGACACGTGATTACCAAAATATTCAATAGATTCTCCCTTCCGACCTTTAAATTAATATAAAATCCCGAGGTCAATACTATAAAAGGGCCAACCAGTTTTATTATAATACGTATTATATAACACAAAGAATATTCAGGTCCACCCCTTTTTATGCTCAAAACGAGTACCATCAATGTTCGACCAGCACAATAGTTGCTAGTTATGTAAATTTACATAAGCATTGAATACAAGACTGTATAGAATTCGATTACTATTTTGCTTAAATTTTTTACCTAACGATGCAATGAAAAGATCTAAAGAGAAGCTTTATTTGAAAGGTGACTTAGTTGAGAATAGCAGCAGTTAAAGAAAATCCGTTACCCTTTTAAGGTCATCTTTTTTTATAGGTAATTTTGCGTTGCAATGATTTTCGAAACATGGCTTTTAAGTTTAGACTTACGAGTATACTCTCAGATAAAAACTTAATGGTAAAACCAAATGAGATCCAAAATCTTTAAAGAAAACATCTTTTGATTGCATTCCTTAATGGACCAAAAGCTACTGAACCTTTCGACTAACGGTGTGTCTGTAAGGCTAGAAACTCTTGTAGTGATGATTCATAACGTGCTAAGTACGTAACCATCGCTTGGCAGGCCTCAGCCCTGCACAACATCATCTTTCATGGTTTTGAAAGTGTAAAAAAAATGACACAAAAAAACTTGTTCCTGTAAGGCTGAAATTTTTATAGGATTTAGATCATTCATTAAGAAGTTCAAAAACAAAATGACAGGCGATTCCGATGAGCACTAGTACCTGCCAGGCGAACAGAAAGACACACCTTGCTCCAATTACATCATCAATGTAAATAAATTTTCTTCTATAAAGTTGTAATTTATATATATGTTTGTCTGAGCGATTTAAAGAAAGTAGGAACAATGACCGGCGGTGCTGGCTAGCATATTTCCTTGACAGGTGAGGAGAAAGATAGCACTGGAGTGCAAGTAAAAATGTGTCTGAGAACACTTGGTCGGTCCTAACACGACAAACTTCTCATTATTAGTCATAAATAACATTAAATCGTCGGAAGCATCTAAATCAATGCAATATACATTTCAACTAATCGATATATACGATTTGTATGAACAAAAATAAAGCATTGCCCACACTATTGTGCGTATGACACATATATATACAAATGTACATGTACATAAATGTATGTATGTCAAAGCCAAATTGAAAAGATGATTAATATTTGTCTACTGGATGTCAAAAGTGGCCATGATGAAATCTTGGATCAAGAGGTATAAGCCTTGACAAAAGAAACCTAATAAAATTCAAACAAAAAAAATCCAAAAGAATTAAGTTAGAACTTCAAACGTTGGGTGACCACTATAATTATAGTAGATATTTTTTGTACCGCTAGTATTATCTTTATTGTACACACATAAAACATAGAAAAAGAGTTGCAATTTACAAAAGTGTCAATTGGCGACCTTATCGCTCATGGCGATCTCTTACATACAACGGAAAATAGTACCTTATTGGTAAGTGACATTGATTATTATATAATATATGTATATCTATTCTATACTAATATTATAAACGCGAAAGTTTGTAAGTATGGATGGATGGATGTTTGTTACTCTTTCATGCAAAAACTACTGGACGAATTTGGATGAAACTTTACAGTAATATAGCTTATACATCAGAATAACACACTACTACTACTATTTGCCGCGATAACTGACATATACACGCGCGGAGCCACGGGCATCAACTAGTAATATATAAAGATAATTAATACTTTTTACGGAAATTGTGCGAACGAAGGACATACTCCTTCGTAAATTTGGCACAGTTGAAGTTTATACCGAAAAGTGCATAAAGCGAAAAAAGAAAAAAAAAACGAATTTCGACCGCTTGGCGACCATTATAGTGAATATTTTATACTTTAAAATATTAAATGTGCAGTTATTCAAATGTATTGTTCGTTAGTAGTGACAAAAATTTATCAAAACGAATATATTGATTATTGTGAAGTTTTAAATTTTAAGTAAACATTAATAATAGTGATTGTGCAGTTACACTTGTATATTTTCAAATTTATATTGTGTGTATAAGATGGAACCTGAACATATTATTTGTGTTATTTGCAACCAATATATTGTTAAAGATGCTGTAAAATTTACAACGATTACTTTAGATAAAAGCAAATTAATATTACGAATTCAAAAAGAAAATAATTTAAAACACAATGACATTTCTTTGCCAGAGAAAATTAATGTTAATACAGGTTATCATGTCAAGTGTTACAAAAACTTTCTTGCCCTCATGAAAAAAAATCATAATTATTTGTACATTTGTATATATTATGTGTCATACGCACAATAGTGTGGGCAATGCTTTATTTTTGTTCATAAAAATCGTATATATCGATTAGTTGAAATGTATATTGCATTGATTTAGATGCTTCCGACGATTTAATGTTATTTATGACTAATAATGAGAAGTTTGTCGTGTTAGGACCGACCAAGTGTTCTCAGACACATTTTTACTTGCACTCCAGTGCTATCTTTCTCCTCATCTGTCAAGGAAATATGCTAGCCAGCACTGCCGGTCATTGTTCCTACTTTCTTTAAATCGCTCAGACAAACATATATATAAATTACAACTTTGCAGAATAAAATTTATTTACATTGATGATGTAATTGGAGCTAGGTGTGTCTTTCTGTTCGCCTGGCAGGTACTAGTGCTCATCGGAATCGCGTGTCATTTTGTTTTTTAACTTATTAATGAATGATCTAAATCCTATAAAAATTTCAGCCTTACAGGAACAAGTTTTTTTGTGTCATTTTTTTTACACTTTCAAAACCATGAAAGATGATGTTGTGCAGGGCTGAGGCCTGCCAGGCGATGGCTACGTACTTAGCACGTTATGAATCATCACTACAAGAGTTTCTAGCCTTACAGACACACCGTTAGTCGAAAGGTTCAGTAGCTCTCGGTGTATAAGGAGTTTATATAGATTATATATTTAGTTTATATATTTAGATTTGTATTCGTTCGCCAAATACGTGGTCCACACAATAAGTAATGCCGTTTGACGCTTTTGAAATTTTATATTTAAAATCACATTGATTATTCAAATATATGAATAGTATTTGATGGCCGTGAATTTCACAAATACTTATTTTACTTGTAGTCAAGGTCAAATGCTTTAGTCTTAGAACGATATATTTTGAATTTTCAAATATTTTAATATCGTTGGGATATTTGTGAAATTCGGATAAGCGTGTATTTTAAAAACATTTGTTTCTAAAAATTAAGTAAAATCAACAGACAAATGATCTATATTTAAAGTTAAATTAATTGAGAATTTATTTAAAGTAACAACCCATTTCTTGATCCTAATTTCAAATAACTTTTTCATCCCCCCGTCTCGAAAAGAGTATTTTTACCCTTCGATATATGAGTGCCAAAGCCGTTTTTATCCTCTAGAGGATAAAGTAAAGGCTTTCTTAGAACATCGCTCGGGTGCACTAAGTTTGTCAATTCAAAACATCATCAAACCTATTTGCTTCTACTTCCATGGTGCCGAATTAATCATACAATCTTTTTTAATTTGTTAAAAACTCAGACTCGGAACCTTCTTGGTGTAGTTTTTTTTTAATTTGCTCTGGACGCACCATTTTATTTTTAAGTAACTATAGCAACGTTACATTCATTTTCCTTAACATAAGTTAAGGAATTTCAATTTTATTTAATTGTATGGATGTATAGATAACTATACATCCATACAATTAAATAAAATTGAAATGTCTGTTTGTAATAATAAAATAACCGCTTTTTACTAAATGCATATGTAGGTATACATGGTACATATACAAAAAAAAATATTTTTACAATTTCTGTTACATTGTCTGTCTGTCAGTAGGGCTGTCTGTCTGTTTGTTCCGGGTAATCTCTGGAACGGCTGGACTGATTTTGACACCAGTTTTACTGGCAGATAGCAGATAATGCTAGTACCTAAGTATTTTTAAAATAATTTAAAAAGTAATCTGTAATACTTACCTATCATAATGTAGTACCTAATAAATATTAATACCTAAACTGAAATAAAAGTATCTTGTGATTGTCAATGCTTTTTTTGCATTTAATTATTTCCTTGCTGAGGTGGGATGAAAAGTTACGTGTTGCACTCGAGTGCAAGATTTTTCACTCGTGCTCTTTTGATTCCCTCGCTAATGCTCAGGATTCTAATTTTTGAATCCTTCCCTTGCTCGGTCATCAAAATTGAGCACGCGATTAAAAAGCAACTTTGCACTCTTGTATAACAAATAACTATTATGAATCAAAAGTTTTATATAAAAAAAACTCTCAACTAATTTTCTAAAAATTTTTATTTGGAAGTTGACAATTCTAAATCTACCTACTAATAAACTAAACGTTTCCACGGATGTACTTTAGTCGCACTCATATTTTTACACTAAAGATGAGAGTATCGCAGAGAAGTCTCCTTGACCCGGTCATTTAGCTTAAACCAAATGAACCTAAAAATCTTCTCTATAACTTCGATTGTCAATGTTTCCCACCTAACAGCCGTATTTTATGTTCTCAAATAGGAGGTGCTAGCAATGAACTTTTGTGTAGACCACAATAACAAAATGATTGACAGTTACAACATTTTTTTTGGTTGATGAGGTTCCTTCAGATCTCCTGCTCCTCGGTTTCTGCGATTCAGGAGTAGTTGTATGTTGATTCCACTACTGTTGCCATTAACATTCAAATAATCTTAAAACTTAGTACGGAGTCGATAATAATACTGCAGTAGTATACAGATCTAGTAATATGACAATTGCTTTTTGTTTAATTAATATTAATATCTTGATCTCATTGTATTTTATTTTCTTGTCTTAAGTATCAAAACGGAAGACAGATTCATTGTTTTGTACTAAATCTAAGTTTGCGTGCATTTTGTAGATTGATTCGTGAATAAATTCAAAAGTAATCTAACTCTGTCTGTCTGTCAATCTGTTACACTTTCGCGGCTAAACCGCTGCACCGATTTCAATGAAATTTGCCATGGAGATACTTTGATTCTTGCGGAAGAACATAGGCTAATCTTTACTGCAATAACCGACATACACGCATAGCCGCGAGCAAAAGCTAGTAGGTATGCTTATAAATAAATTACAGCAAAAATATATTCGGAAATAGGTAGAGTAACATTTGTTTTTAGTTACCGGAGGAAGTACCGGTAGAAAATAAGTGTTTGAGGTTAATAATTTTAAACTATTTGTCCTTTATGATGATATGTTTACTAAATTTTACAGAAACTGAATTGATCTTTTAACGAAATATGAAGCAATTTTTCTCAGTTTATTATCATAGAATCGAGTTACTTCGTGCTATGTCACCCAATTAAAATAACTACTACAAATAGATAATAGCGGTATAATTTAATGGTTATTACTAATAAGAGTGAATAACATTGGCGATTTAAATCTAATAGTAGTACCCGTGTACACATGGATCTACACACATCAAAAGTGTCTAGGGATCAACATTATGTGTCTAGGAATCAACATATATTTTTGCAATAACTTTTCTCCTGATTGATATTAATTAAAATTTTCTTTAAGGATTCATCAAATAAAGTGTTTTCGTTTGTCACAGTAACGATAAACCAAGTCACCTTTGCATTAATAAAGAAATTTGCCATTTTCCTAATAAAGGGATTTTTGACATTTGAACCACTAACATTAAAGTTCGAAAAAAAGACTGAAATAACAGTTTTCTTTAAAATTTTATTAGGTAACTTAAACAATTAATAATCCGTGTTTCTACCGCGAACACTAACAACACAAGAATCGGTTTGGCATACTCAAAATGAGTTCATCCAAATCACGCTGTGGAATGGCCGCCCATGTTCGTTGCAACAACAAAAAAAGGTCTTCTTGCGACTGGATACCCTCCATATTCGGCAGAGCTCTTCTCTGTAGCATATCCCATGCATGCTCAATCGGGTTCAAGTCTGGCGACTGAGCAGGCCAGGGCCAAAGCCACATCTCAATCTCAAGTGTTCGTTGAAACAACAAAAAAAGGTCTTCTTGCGACTGGATACCCTCCATATTCGGCAGAGCTCTTCTCTGTAGCATATCCCATGCATGCTCAATCGGGTTCAAGTCTGGCGACTGAGCAGGCCAGGGCCAAAGCCACATCTCAATCTCAAGAAATCCGCATAAAAATGCTTGATCCCTAGACACTTTTGATGTGTGTACATAAATACACAAATACACGGATTTGATACAAGCCCAATGATGCAGAAGCATCACACGACAGCCATGGTGTGGGTCACCATGCTGAATTGTAGCATTGTCTGCATTCGCAATGAGTATGGTGACCACCACTGTTGGATTCTGCTTATGCTTTCCATCAGGCAGATTAGAGGTATTTTGGCAGGGCCATACACAAAAATAATATATAATATAAACACACTAGTGTTTTTGCCACTTATTTTCATATAAATCCATTTACTTTTTCTGTGTGGTATATCACTGAGCTATAGATACGATGCAACGCTTGTCCTAATTTTAGTAGATAAAGTATGCATCAAGATTTTTTGATAAGCTACAATTTGTTCAGAAAATGTTTTTAACGAAGAGGTCTTCTTCGCAGTCTCAAAGAGCCAGACTCTCGAACAACCACTCATTCGCTATTTATTTTAAAACTAGCTGACCCACGCAACGTCGTTTGCGTCTCCTATTGCCCTTGGCGTAAAAAATTACCCCCGTTTTTGTAACATTCTTCATTGGTGCTCCGCTCCTATTGGTCTTAGCGTGATGATATATAGCCTATAGCTTTCCTCGTTAAATGTGCTATCCGGACCCGTACTTCCTGAGATTAGCGCGTTCAAACAAACAAACAAACTCTGCAGCTTTATAATATTAGTATAGATTAAATTACCAGCTGACTCACGAGACTTCGTATTTGTCTCTTTTCAAACATGCTCGGTTCCTATTGCCCTAAGCGTGATGCTAACGACCCTATCGTAGGCACACCAGCAAAACACAACTTAAAAAAAAATGAAAGTCGGTTAGATAGTGTCGGAGTTTATCGGGAATTATATATACTAGACAATATCGTTGAATCAATCAAAAAGAAATTGTATCAAGCACTAGCTGACCCAAGCAACATCGTTTGCGTACAAACTACCATCCCCCGTTTTAACCCCAAAAGGGGGTTAATTTCTAAAGATACATTATTAGTACACCTCCATCGTCTATAGAGTATATATTTTAAATTTCAAGTCTCTTACTTCAAAAACTTAGGACTTTCATACAAACGTCCAACCCCCGTTTTATCCCCTTAGGGGTTGAGTTTCGTATAATCCGTTCTTAGCGGATGTCTACACCCTATAAGGAACCTACCTGCTAAATTTCAAGTTTGTAGGTGTTATAGTTTCTGATATTTTGTGATTAATAAATGAGTGGTATTTCGCTTTTATTTAAATAGATTTGCTTTAGATTTGATTGACCCATTCACTTTTTGAAAACAATGAAATTCTATAAACTTAGATTTTACTATTTGCTGCGAATAACATTAAGAGTAATGAACCCATTTAAAAAACAAATAGGTCCTCTTTTCTAAAGATTATAATATTAATATTTTTCTATTTCGATTGTCGAGTTGGGACCGTGGGAGAGCTCGACCGGAGTGATACCACGGATAATCACAGAAAACCGGTGTGAAATAGTGCTTGCGCTGTGTTTCACCGAGTGAGTGAGGATACCGGAGGCCCATACCCCAACCCCTCCCCCTATCTCCCTCCATCCCCCAGGCCGGTAACGCACTTGTGACGCCTCTGGTGTTGCGGGTGTCCATGGGCGGCGGTAATCGCTTACCATCAGGCGATACGTCTGCTCGTTTGCCGGTCTATTCCATAAAAAAAAAAAAAATCGAGTCCATTGAACCGAGCCAATTAAAAAACAACATTAGTTTTCACTTAAGAGCATTCGTCCTTGCCTCATTCATTTTCATTGATAACGTGAACAATCTAAAATTAAAAATTTTAAAAATCCCCTACGCAAGCTTACATTATTTTGGAAGAGAGCTGATACTCTTACACTGCTGGACCGATATTAACCAAACATAGCTAAGAACCACCGCAAGGACACTGGCTTTCAAATGAAAAAAAACTGCATTGAAATGTCCATCCGTTTGAGAGCTACGATGCCACAGACAGACACACACACAGAGATAGACAGACAGACATCGACGTCAAACTTATAACACCCCTCTTTTTGCTTAGGGGGTTAAAAAAGAAACTGCTACGAGTATATTGAAAAAAAAATAAAAGAAAATAAAAGTAAAAAGAGGGGTTTTTGCGTCGGGGGTTAAAAATGGTGCCACATGTAGTAATAAATAACTAAAACTACATCAATATACTACAAAGTTCTTCAGAGATTTTAAGGTAGTATTTTCCAAATTCGTAGTTTTGTGTAGATATACTCATACACATCTACGGAATTACGATAATTCTCAGAATATTAAATCAAATCGTTAACCTATAAGGTAATGACCTCTTAAATTGATCTGTTTTTAATTGGATGTCTTAAGTTATCCACCTAACTAAACCTACCTAAACAACTTCGAGAATGAGTCAATTAGTAACGGCGTCATGTATAATAAAATAATATAATTTTTACATTTAAATTGTTAATTCCAGAGTTTTGTACATTTCGAAGAAATGTTGCCTCTTTGGCAGTCCTCTATTGCCTTTGAGTTTAGTTTTTTGGCAACTTATATAAAAAAAGCTTCTCCTTTTTCTTTTTGTAGCAGTCGCTATGTAGGTAAGCAAACAAAAAAATATATTCTAATTTTTAATGCACACTTTGATAACATACTTTATATTTAACAAGGTTTCTATGTAAGTCTATTGCTGAAATTTTCATCATCTCCATAGTCTGAGTTCTGTAACGTTTTATTTCACCCATTTTATAAAAAATATTTCTGTAATACTCACTTGATTAAATTAAAAATTTAAAAAACCCCCTACGCAAAATATACTTATAGTGTAAGGAACAACCATTAAAATCGACTAAAAAGCAATTATTTGAGTAATTATACGCCAAAAATGCCTTACATCATTTCGGAAAGGAGCTGATACTCTGACGCTGTTAAACCAATATTAACCAAATATAGCTTAGAACCACCGCAAGGAAATTGGCTATCAAACGACAAAAACCGCATCGAAATAGGTCCATCCGTTTGAGAGCTACGATGCCACAGACAGACAGACATCGACGTCAAACTTATAACACCCCTCTTTTTGCTTAGGGGGTTATAAAAGAAACTGCTACGAGTATATTGAAAAAAAAATAAAAGAAAATAAAAGTAAATAAAATTATTTTCATTGTATTTCAACCTACTCTTCTGTATTTAAATCTGCAAGTTTAATTTTGAATCCCACCAAAAACATTTTCATGTAAAATGTTGCCAAGACGACTGAATATGGCTTACTCTGTGGAAACGATATCAGATCTCATGTAGAGCCAAGCTTCTGAATCTACACGCCCTAACTCTACCAACCCTAACTTCACAAACTCTCAGTAAAAATGTATCATCATTGTGTCAGTGACGAAATCGGTGTTTTTTAGGTATCAATAAAATCTAAAGTATCAGAGCTATGCAATTGAAACTTTGTATGTTTCATTAGTCTATTACTGGCATTAAATTCTGAGAATTTGTACGGTCTGGTATTTCGGAAACCAAAGTTATGAGGGTTCAAAAAACGACGAAACACTTCGAGAAAAGGTAGGTAGTGCCCTTGCGATTCGCTTGCTTCGTCTTGGCGGGAGCACGACAGTGCCCCCAGATCAAAACTTCTATCTAGTTGCAAATATGTATACACTTTGACACTAAACATGTGGGCATATATTTTTTATTTTTTTTATGTATGGCCCCGCCAAAATGGCTCTACTCTGCCTGATGGAAAGCATAAGCAAAATCCAAGAGTGGTGGTCACCAAACTCATTCCGAATGCAGACAATGCAGCATGGCGACCCACACCATGGCGGCCTAGTGATGCTTCTGCATCTTTTAGTCTAGTCAACAAGTATGGAGCTTGTTGACTAGACTATTTGGGCCTACGGTCTCGCACTCACCAACGAAACACGACAGCACGAACGCTGTAATTTTACGTTGATTTTCTGTGCGAGGGTAGTACCGCCCCGGTCGAGCCGGCCCATTCGTGCTGAAATCAGGTGAGTGCGAGACCGGAGGCCAAAATAGTCTAGTCAACAAGTTCCATACTTGTTGACTAGACTAAAAGATGCAGCAGCATCACTAGGCCGCCATGGTGTGGGTCGCCATACTGCATTGTCTTCATTCGCGCAGTGAGTATGGCGAACAATACTCTTGGATTTTGCTTATGCTTTCCATCAGGCAGAGTAGAGCCATTTTGGCGGGCCACACATAAAAAAAAAAAAAAAATTGAAAAAATAGTTTAACATTATCTATAATTTTATTCATTTCTTCAACTTTTTTTGTATCGAAGTTGATGAGTTTAGAAAAATATTCAAACAATGTCAAAACAACTACGTAAACATCGCATCAAATCATTATAATCAAGTATGACCATGAACGCCTTAAATGCGGTTCCTGTTTCGTATTTTGCTAGTTTCCATGTACTTATACTAGTTTTTTTTTGGTGAATTATTGTAGCATGTCGAAAAACAACGAAGATAATTGTGAGAACGAGGGACCATGATTATTGCGATCACGCTAACCTTTTTCCGCTCTTTCTAATGTTTTTAATGATCTAACAACAGTGTTGACTGCATAACTGAACTGAGAAGTGTGAACAATATTTGGAGGAAGCCCTCAGTCTCAATCACTTAGGAAAATCTAGTCTTTATTTCAATGAAAATTATCAGTTTTCACCCTTAGAGTATACATTTCACCTCACTAGCAGTCGAAGCTCTGGTTACCAATGGGGGATGTTTGATGCTCGATGGTATTTTGACTTATATTTGCAACTATTCTTTACTATTTGATAATAAATACATAATTATTAACTGTTATTTTAAATTTAATTGCTATACTCAACACTTTACTGCATTCCATGGGTACATAAGGTCTTGCGTCTGTATATATTTTCAAAATATCTCACTTTGTGTTTAAAATATATTTTTCTAAATATTTGTAAGAGTTTAGAAGTTATACCCTTCCAAATTAAAAATCAATGTTCCTAATCGATGCATAAATTAGACAAGTCTCATGAAAAAGTATAAAAAAATAACCGAATAAAGATCCTCCTTCTCTTTTTAGAGTAGTTTAAAAACTAATAAATCTTATTGTTTCTCTTGCGTTTACTCAATCGATATTATTAGTTCGTTTTTATCATATTTTAATTATCTAGTAACTTTAAATATCAAACGACACCGACCTCGTCCTATGTGATATATAATTTTATTTTTTAGAGTTTCTGTCGAACTACGTCGAAAAAGAATATGATATACTTAAATAATTACAAGTTTTAACAAAAAAAAAACCGACTTCAATCTGGACCAAATTCAAATGGGACCATTCGAGAAGCACCAGCTTTCAAATAAAAAAAGAATCATCAAAATCAGTTCACCCAGTCCAAAGTTATGGGGTAACAAACATAAAAAAAAAATACAGTCGAATTGAGAACCTCCTTTTTGAAGTCGGTTAAAAACAAGCAATGGCTTCTTTAAAATTGTTTCCTTAGTACCTTCAGTCGACTTGCATAATTTAAGTTCATCACTGTACTGAACTGAACCTCGACCGCTGGACGTAGGCTTCTTCTAAGGAAGAAGGTTTTGGCCTGCTGTGCCACAGTATTCAGACGGATTGGTACAGTGTTGATGTCAATTTTAAGTTTAATCATTAGTGAAGAAGAACACAGTTAAGTTAAAAGTTCTACTTAAATTGACACCACCTTAAAATAACAATATAATAAATGTGCAATTTCATGGACCTTGCGTTCAATCCTATTTCATCGTAAGTTATAACGTAAATTTGCGATATGTTTTTATTTATAATACAAAATTTTGGAGTTCAAGATGTGGCTGTATCTTATCCTAGTATTAATAAATATTCCATTTCAATATAATCTAAATCAGAATCTGAAATCAGAGGTAGTAGAGTCACGCTGATTTCAGCACGAACGGGCCGGCTCGACCGGGGCGGAACTACCCTCGCACAAAAGATCAACGTAAAATGACAGCATTCGTGCTGTCGTGTTTCGTTACAGAGTGCGAGACCGGAGGCCTAATGATGCAGAAGCTTAACTAGGCCGCCATGGTGTGGGTCACCATGCTGCATTGTTGCATTATCTGCATTCGCAATTAGTATGGTGACCACCACTCTTGGATTCTGCTCATGCTTTCTATCAGGCAGAGTAGAGTCATTTTGACATAAATAAAAAAAAAAGTATTTTATAATCATGGTTGAGTATTACATCACTTTGATACCACATAATCACATAAAGTATTTACAGCGTTATGAAGAATTGTTGAATGTGTCATACTTTATTTGCATCCTTATTCCACATTACAAGAGCATTTTACGTAGTTTTAAATGATAAAAAATATTATAATGCGTTAGATAAAAATCCGAATGTAACGCTGGACTAAGTCCATTGACGTTCGTAACAGGGGGCATTAACCACTAAGGTCATTTCGTAGTAATGTATAAAGGACTTACATAAGAAGCTCTTGCGATTGGATAACAGTTCGTTGACCTTTATCGGCACGATATTATTCCGGGTTCAATGTGCGCGCAAGGACGTTCGTTCGTGTGTAACGCTCAGGAAATTAAATGTAGTAATATTGTTATTTTATTATGTACTAAGTGTTACTCAGAGATAAAGTCCATTTTGGTCTAACACTGTATATATCTTGAAATTGTTAATGGAAGTTCACTACTAGTAGGAATATTAGTATCGGTCAACGAACTGCAATGGATCAGTTGCAACAAGCTCAGGTCAAAAAACCTCCGACCTTGCCACCTGTATGTATTTGATGATTGTGTAGGTAATAATATTAATAGTTGACTCAGTTCTTTAAACTCAACTGCAAAAAATAAGTCATTGCTCTCAAGCGCCATGTTTTACAAAATTATTCTAATTATTCAGGCATTCCTCAAAGTGTGATTGAACTTTGCTAGAGATCTGGCTAATCTCATTCCTTAATAGGTAAATAGTATTCCATAGATTACTAAAAATATCGATTGTTGTCGATTGATCGATCCATAATAAGAAAACTTTTGATTGCTCTGAAATCTCGGTAAAGCAGAACGCTCTGCGAAAGATGCAACCCATGGCGCATGGTGTGATGCCTCAAAATAAAATTTACCTACCCACTTAAGTTACGAATTGTCACAGGAATGCAGAATTCCAAATGAATACTCTTTTGATTTTTATTAAACCTAGTTTGTATTAAATTGAACTCAATTGGATAATTCGTATAGCGATGAGAATTGGTAAAACAAAGACTTCTACATTTTACAAAAACACGCTATAGCCAATCTATAAATGGAATCAGTAATTCTGACCGACTTTATATTGAGTGATCTTTGCTAGCGGCCACTATGGTGACATTTAATATGTTTTAATCTAATAACGATATCATCAAGCAATAATTACAAAATCTTCATGTGGAAAAAAAAATTAAAAAATAACTTTACTCGTATGTATCGTCCGACCCATATTTGGGTCTGTGATTAGTAAAGTAGTACATGTACCTACTGGTAAAAGCAGAATGGTAATAATTCCTTGAGAATGGTCTTATTGTCGACAAAGTGGGTGTTTCTTAAGCATTATGACCTCATTACAAGCTTTTATTTAGTTTCATCTGTCCCGATGTTTGTCTGTAATCAAATCGTGCAAGTAAAATTAAAATTGACTGCCTTTGTGGCGCAGTGGTAGCGTATGCGACTGCTGTTCTTGAGGTCTCGGGTTCGATTCCCGGGTAGGACCAAATGTGTGTATGATCTGCAAATATTTGCTTCGGAGTTTGGGTGTTTTCTATGTAAAAAAGTATATATAGCAATTGTCTAGTACCCACAACACAAGCTCTGCTTAGCTTGGGACTAGATGGCGTTGTGTGTAAGATGTCCAAATTATGATTATTATCCACTTCCCGATTTCCGATGGAGCTGAAATTTGAAATATACCTTTAGTTCTGATGACAATGCAATTATATAATTATAATCTGTATTAATATTATTATTAATCCAAAATGGTGGCCTACATATTTCTGAACAACCCACCCTATGTGGGTATATTGGGTATGAAAGGGCTTAAAGTTATTTTTTTTATTAACAAGTAATAAAAGAATTTGTTTACAGAATTGCTTCCTACAAGGGGTGAAGGAGTTTACCCCTCTTCAACTTTTCAGAGGTCAGAATCACACTTTTCGAAACTTATGCTTGGAAAACCATTAACCCATTATTTTTCCTCTTAGTCTTTTTTCAAACTAGGTTAGGTTACTTTTGAACTTTGTTGTTCCATGACCACACATTCGTGGACAGACCGGACTAGGCTTGCTTAACTTTGCAATATGTTAACCTGCTCGATTACCAATTAGTAATCGAGCAGTTTAACATATTGCAAAGTACTAGTGATTGTGGCTAATTAGCCACGAGCCCCTCTGGTAACCTATTAATAATTAATTACTATTAGACAAAATTCTTTTTTTTTCGTATTTCTACAGTTAGCATCACACATTGAACAATAACAGTTAATCTCAATAGCTCTTATTTATTTTGTGATGAATTCTAATGAAGCCATGTATAAATCAGCAGTTGGATTGCAGAATACGTCATTTTGTGTTAATAACCTAAGAGTAGAAAGTTCATTTGAATTTATCTATTTCAATGAGCCATCTGCATAATAAAATATAATTATAAATCGAGTAATTGTACGTCTAGTATTTTTATAACAAAATTAATCACTGACGTCGACGTCCTTAGATACAGCTCTATAAATAAGTCATAACATCTGTTGACGTGCTTCAACTCTATTTCACATATGTCAAAGGGTGTTATGACTGGTTTGACGTACTAAATAAATGACAATTAATCGTAATCCTTACTCATAAGTAAACAAGACAGTAAGTTTAATAAGTACTGCACCAATTAGTCTGAATTTGCTCTACACCTTGACGTGGATGTATACGAGAGACATATATGTTTAAAAAATACATATTTTTTTTTAAAGACAACTCCCGCACTAGGAATAAATCCCGTGTCGCGGGGGCTTTACAAACATACATGAAACGGACACAAAGAAGACCCAGACTCAGAACAACAATTTGTGGATCACACAAAATATTGTCCTACGTGGGATTTGAACCCACGACACTTAGCGAAGTAGGAAACGGCGTGGTGACCGTTAAACCACTGGGCCAAACGTGCAGTCAAAGTACAGTCAAATTCAAGTTCAAAGAAACACGGCACAAAGGCTGGTTACAAATAAACAAACAAACACACAGGTGAATCTAATAGAAGCATGTTAAAATGGAAAATTTGTCAAGATGTATTTGGACAAAAGTGCGAATACCGAAACTATACCTATGAGAACTATAAGCAATAAACCATCAAGTAGAAAATCCACACATAATTGAATAGTAATTTACCAGGAGAGGAAAAATACAGTTAGGAAAATATTTTATTCCACTCACACACACAAGAGGAAATCAGTGAACCACCGTTTTCGTCCGAGTCCAGTCATAAGTAGTTATAATTTAGCCCGTTTAGAAAGACAGCAAAGTTGTATTATTTTCTCCTTTATCCCCAGGCCATAAAATCCTACACGACAAAAATATATAAGATAAATTTTGATGGTCAGAGTATTATTCCGACTGGAAGTGATTTACAATACTGCTTTTGAGTATGAACGAACTAAGTTACATCTTTAGGAGTCGTTGGAATACTATTGATGGTAATGTTCCAGTTGCTTTTTAGATGAGAAGAAATTTTATTTTAGTTTAAAAATAGTACTACCAGTTTTATTGATGACTGCCTCGTTGGTCTCGCGGTTGGCGTGTACGACTGCTGATCATGAGGTCCCGGGTTCGATTCCTGGGTCGGACCAAATGTTTGTATGATCTACAAATATTTGTTTCGGAGTTTGGGTGTTTGTTATCTATCATATGTATGTATTTACAAAAAAAAAGTATATATCTATTTGTATCAGTTGTCTAGTACCCATAACACAAGCTCTGCTTAGCTTGGGACTAGATGGCGTTGTGTGTTAAAATGTCCGAAAATATTTATTTATTATTATATTTATTTATTATTGATAGATTTAGTAGGTACTACACCAATCACTTCAATATAAAGAGCAGGATTTAGTACCTAACATATTGTTATTCACGTAGAACAATAGAATTCATTGATGGTTTTATTACAAAAAAGTAGTGAACTAAGTCGGTTTACTGGTACATATACGTACTTTTAAAAAAATAAACCAAAAGAGGAAAGGATAGCGGTCGTACCTTTCATTATCCTACATCCTACTAATATTATAAACGCGAAACTTTGTAAGTATGGATGGATGGATGTTTGTTACTTTTTCACGCAAAAACTACTGAACGGATTTGGATGTAACTTTAAAGTAATACAGCTTATACATCTGAATAACACATAGGCTACTATTTGCCGCAATAACCGACATACACGCGGGCGGAGCCGCGGGCAATAACTAGTCTGTCATAAAATCCCTTCTTTTTTTTCGAAAGTCCCCAGTGCCATTACGTTTTACTTTCACAAAATTCGTAAACATAAACGACGCCATTAATAATATCTGTAAATGATTTGGCATTATAATATGAATAATTGTTTTTCCTAGCAGTAGAATCATTTTTGGTGGCAGTAGAGGAATATAAACGACATTCGTTTCTTTTTTCGGTATATTTCCATTCCCACGATGAGTACTGTAATTATTTTCACCCGAATAATTTGTATCGAAAGTAGATTGTGCCAGGCTCCAGTAGTCACCTCGCTAACGGTCACCGTTTACGATGATGTTTAGTTGTACCTAAGTAATTATTTACATCGACAGATAATAGTTGAGCCTAAGCCCATGTTCAGGTGACGAGCGCTCAACGCGCGTTTTGCTAACGCGTGTTAACAACTCCATGTAAAAACGCGCGTTGGCATGTGTACTCCTAGAACAAATTACATGTAGTTGTAAACGCGCGTTAGCAAAACGCGCGTAGAGCGCTCGTCGAGACCTATTTCTTAGCGTTCCATGGATTCACCGTGCGGGTGCCGGGTCCATCGCGTGATAGATGGGGGCAACACATGCGACTTCGACAGTGCCTGGGAATTGCGACCCAGGTTTAGGTTTAAGGAGCACTCCTTACGACGCGTCAACGCTCACCTCCACTGTCCGCCGTGTTACCCCCTCTACCTAACCATATTTGAAGTGAGCCTAGCAATGCCGCTTTGGATATTCGTTCAAGAAAAGAGCTTACTGAAGCTCTTGGCAATCCAAGGTCTTTAAGCAGGTTATAGAGGGATTTAGCTGGTATACCCCTCGCACCCACTTCCACGGCATACAGCGCAACGACATAACCATTTTTAGTTATTTCGTTGGTTAAGTCAAAGTACTTGTTTCTTTTTAAAGCGTGGTCTTTAGGGATGTTCGTTTCCCACGGCACCGTGAGTTCTACTAGTACTACACGCTTAATTGACATTGCATAAAGAAATATGTCCGGTCTGGACGCCGAGGCACAGATATCCTCCGGTATTCTGTAGTGAACATGGGCTAAATGTACGATGTATTTAATTGTGTACTTTTAAAATCATTCCTTGTAAGTATCTATTATAATACAAAATTTTAACAAAAAAAAAACCGACTTCAAGAACGACCAACTTGAAATGGGAAGCAGTTATTCGTCAATTTGTCGCACCCATACTTAATGCAAATTGAAGACTTATATGGTTTTCTCATGGATGACATGTCAGAACTAGACCAAATTGGAATTCAATAGAAATGGAACCACATGGGAAGCACCAGCTTTCAAATAAAAAAAGAATCATCAAAATCGGTTCACCCAGTCGAAAGTTATGAGGTAACAAACATAAAAAAACAGTCGAATTGAGAACCTCCTCCTTTTTTGAAGTCGGTTAAAAGGAAAATAAAACGGATTGCACCAAATAACTACGAAGTTAACAACTACCGTAGGATAGCCACGTTTCCGCATGAATGGACAGGCTCGACCGGAGTGATACCACGGCCTCACAGAAAACCGGTATGAAATAGCGCTTGCGCTGTGTTTCATCGAGTGAGTGAGTACACCGGAGGCCCATACCCCTCCTCCCATCCCCCAAAGACCGGCAACGCACTTGTGACGCCTCTGGTGCTGCGTGCTGTCCATGGGCGGCAGTAATCGCTACGTCTGCTCGCTCCATAAAAAAAAGTCCATTTATGCAATATATTTTCTTTTTTCTCTTTTTTAGATAGATGGGGAATTTGATATTGACCTTGAACTCAGTTAGTTTTCTAAGAAATAAGACACATGACCGACAGTTTAAAATTTAAAATTTCAGGATTATTAGTTACAGCATTTAGGCATATATATACAACTTAACATAGCAATAATATGTAAACTAACGTAACTTTCTGTTTCTGCAAAAATCGACTTAATATAACTTAATCTTATCTTTACCTAAAATAGCTTAACAAATCTTGGGTTAGTACCTATGAGGCTATCAGTAAAAACTATTAATAAATTTAAAGCTCAAAAAGATAATGTTAAAACGACACTGAAAATCGATATATATAAAAGCGAAAGACCACTCACTTATTAATCACGAAATCTCAGAAACTATAATACCTACATACTTGAAATTTAGCAAGTAGGTTTCTTATAGGGTGTAGACATCCGCTAAGAACGGATTTTACGAAACTCCACCCCTAAGGGGGTAAAACGGGGGTTGGACGTTTGTATGAAAGTCCCATATTTTTGAAGTAAGAGACTTGAAATTTAAAATGTATGCTCTATAGACGGTGTGGAGGTGTACTAATAGTGTATCTTTAGAAATCAACCCCTTTTGGGGTTAAAACGGGGGATGGTAATTTGAACGCAAACGAGGTTGCTTGGCTCAGCTAGTATTAAATATACCTAATAATTGTTAAAGTATAAAGTTACTAGCTGACTCGGCGAACTTCGTACCGCCATATTTACATATCTGTCTCAGCTTCCCACAGGCAGTGTACAGTCGCGGACTAAAAAAAATGACTTTTCTCGTTATTTTTTAATTTTTCTTGTACACAAACCTTGTCCTAACAATAATGAACACACAAAAAATAATTAATTAATTTGGTGCAGCCGATCGGAAGTTATCAGCGTACATTAATTTCGGCGATTCATTTTTAAATATATATAGAGGAAAGTAATTTTTAATAAATTATTGAAGATTAGGTCGACATAAACCGTGTAAAATTTAAACTAAAATAACTTGTATAAATCGCAAAGTCATCGTTCAAGAAACGCATCAAGATGTTGTTACTGCGATGTGGGGAAGTACCTACAGTCACTACATGAATAAAATCATACAATAGTTGCCGAAACTAAGAACCTTCACGCATGCAATGAGCTATTATAGGGCCGGCCAATCGTAACCACGTTTGGTACGGTGTAACAAGGTCAAAAATGAAAGGTATGGTAAGTAATATTACCTACACTGTTTTTATTTAAAAGATTAAGAAATTATGTACATCTGTATCCGTTCGGTGACGGTTCGAAAATACGAAGGGTCACGTGTTATTCAGTGTATTCATACCGTGGGTGTCGTAAGAACCGACTAAGGGAGCAAACTCTGCAAGATTCCAGCACTGCAAAGAGAAGGAAAACTCGGCATCTAATCTTCCAACGATCCTTTTGGCCAGCGTGGTATATGCCACGCCAAACCGTATTTCTAAGATGAGACCTATGTCCAGAAGTGGACTATTAAATGTTGTTGATGAGAAAACAGTCATATCCTGCGGTCTAAGAAAATCGCCCAGCACCTTAAGACCAAGGTGTTTAACCAGTGTGTTCTTCGGGTCTTCTCGTTCGGGATGGAGACCACGACCTTGACTGAGAAGTCTGCCCAGAAACTCCTTGTTGCACAGCGAGCAATGGAGAGATCAATGCTCGGAATATCCTTATTGGACCGCAATGAAACGAGTGGATTAGGGAAAAGAACGGACCGAAAGGGCTGGCCACATCGCCAGGATGGACCCCAGAACAGGGGCAAGGAGAACTCTGGAAAAGAGACCCCACGCTAACTCCCATGGACGGAAAAGATCGCCCAAGTGATGGACAGACGACATCCGGCAACAAGCTGGTATAAATTGGATGCAAGTGGCAGGACCGGGACAGGTGCCAGTGGAGGGATGTAGAGGAGGCCTACATTCGAACACGAACATATAAAGGGCTGTTATGGATGGATGGATGATGATGGTGATAATTATGACATCTCTGGTGATAATTATGACATCATGAATTTGAATGTACGTAGTTACGTACATTCAAATTCTAGTACAACATTCATGTAGGTCATCAATTCTCACGATTGTTTTATGTTATGCCTACAAATCTGACTACGAGTATTGAAGTGTCATCGACCCAAGTGGTACTAACCTATATTACATATATTTTGCGTTGCTTTCACGTGGTTTAGTTGACTTTTTTAAGTTATGCATGGAACATATACAATATTTGTAAAACAAATATCAATCAGAATTCTCGTTTACAAAACCCGGGCTGGATGTAGCGGAGAGGGGTAACCTCTCTATTCAATTAAACCTTTCTCCGTTAAGTGTTTCACTTCATTCTGTTCACTTTACTTTTTTCACTGTCACAAGAAATCGTAATATCAAGAAGTCAAGAAGAGAAGTGTCCTTCATCTCCTTAGTTCCTAATATATAAGTATAAATACTACTAGCGGTTGCCCGCGGCTCCGCCCGCGTATATGTCGGTTATCGCGGCAAATAGTAGCCTATGTGTTATTCTGATATATAAGCTAAATTATTGTAAAGTTTCATCCAAATCCGTTCAGTAGTTTTTGCGTGAAAGAGTAACAAACATCCATCCGTCCATCTATCCATCCATCCATACAAACTTTCGCGTTTATAATATTAGTATAGATAAGTAAGAGACAGTTATCTGAACAACTCAGAAGAATACACCAGCGTCAAAAGTAAGAATTACATAAGACAATATTATTCAGCACTAAACAGCAACCATCAATTTCAATACAAAGAAAAAATAAATTTTGAATTCAGTTTTTTAGAATTCATATTAGAAGTCATACATGCCTACAATGATCATGATTATATAAAAAATCTAATTCACTTTTAGAGATTTGTTTATTGTTTGCTGACTTGTCAAGCTTGTCAATTTAAGACAAAGATCTTTTTTTTCATTTTTAGAGTTCCGTACCTGTAAAGAAAAATAACGGAACCCTTAAAGGATCACTTTGTCTGTCAATAGAAAGTGATCCTATTAGGATCCTTGTCCGTCTGTCTGTCAATAGAAAGTGATCCTATTAGGATCCTTGTCCGTCTGTCTGTCTATCAAGACCCTTTTTCTCGGGAACGCGTGGAGGTATCAAGCTGAAATTCATAGCAAATACTCAGGTCTACTGCCCTTGGAGCTGTGAAAAAATCAAACTTCTAAGCCAAAGCAATCAAAAGATACAGCCGTTAATTTTCGATTTCGACACTCGCAAGGAAATCAAAACCTACAGGGTACTTCCCGTGAACTCAGAATCTTGAAATTTAGTACGAAGCAACATCTTAAAGCACAGATAAAGGTAAAATTGCGAAATGCATAAAATTATAGTTCCATCATATAATATACCTACAGGTTTGTAGGGAACCCTCGGTGCGCGAGTCCGACTCGCACTTGGCCGGTATTTATTTTAAATTAAATTAAATAGAAAACCACCAAATAGTCAAAACAAGGACCGTGTTATGTGCTGCGTCGATTCGGGGGACCATGAAATCACATGGTTCTCCCTAGAAAATGGCGCATGAAGCTAGCTGTCGGGTGTGGTTTTTAGTGGACACAACACAATACTCCTAACTCCTATGTCCCCAAGAATCTAAAAATTCAAAAGGATTTTTCACCCAGTCTACAAATAATGATATCTGATCTGTCACTTCATGTATACAAAAAAAAGTATATAATACGTATTAATATCAGTTGCCTAGTACCAAGTACCCATAGTACTAGTACAATCTCAGCTTAGTTTGGGACTAGATGACGTTGTGTATTAGATGTCCGAAATCTCATTGTTATTATACTTAATTCCTATTATAACAATAGCATTTTTGTTCATTGTTAATGAGCTCAAACTCCCAGAAACCGACAGTTCATCTTACCTTGAGCTATTGTTAAAAATATAATATAATTCCTTCCATTTCATTCCTTTCAGTTCTAAATAACTTCGTTTTTAATAATTTCCCAAAGCATTCGGTTGACGGATATAGACTTGGCCTTCAGTACATGAATGGGACAAATTTATTTAGTTGACAAAATGAAGAATTTAAATTCACTTCGATAATATACGACCATATTATGAGTAGGTGTGTAAACACTTGTTATAGGCATGAGTACATGTAGGTATGTTATTGTACGCTACGCTCTAAAGCGTAGCGCGTAAAGTTATGTAATGTAGTTACTTAACAATGTGAATTAAAATAAAGCAATTAATTTTTCAACACTTTAAAACATTAAGAAGGAAATTATACTGCAGTTACATAGCATCCGAAAGTAGGAAAAACAATAATTAAAGATGTCAATAATGGTTTATGAGCCTCGTTAGAGTGTTGTATTAAAAGTGGTTCTTAATTAATTACGTATATTTTAAAAAGTACATTGTGTAATTTAATTTAAGTAAAAGCTCAATAGCAATACTGTAACTGGAAGGCACACAGCTGTGCCATCTGGGCTGACCAATAGCCACCACCCACTCATCAATAAACAAATTCGGCCATCCTAATTGTCTGTATCGGTACTTCACATTTCACTTTCCTCGAGGCGGTACAAGAGCCGAGCCGGTGCAAACGGTCCGGTGTCGTTGACCCCGCGTCCTCGCGGCCGCGTGCCGATTAGATAATTTCCGCGATGCGTTGTCAAAATACTCATGACCCATTGGTACAGTGAATACGCGAGGCCATTGAACTCGGAGCGATCGCGCACATGCATACATGATCAGTGTTTTTTATGTTTTCTTTCGATAAAAACGTTATCGGTCGATATTATTTCGACCTCGAGAATGACAGATATAAATATTTTAAAAGATTAACAGTATAGCCTAATTTCGATTTAATAAGTTAAATACAATATATAAATCGATTGATTGGGAAAATCTGATTGTTTTAATTTATTGTTCAAAAAAAGTTAAAATGGTTAATATGAACTTCATTACTTATAATAATAAGTAATAAAGTTCATATTAACAATTGAAGTCAAAACAAGGGCCGTGATAGGTGCTGCGTCGATTCGGGGGACCATGAAATCACATGGTCCTCCCCAGAAAATGGCGCTCTGATTAATTTCGTTGCGGGACTGTCTTGGAACCCCAAGACAGTTTAATTTTTCCTGGGACTTCCCGAGTGTCATAACTCGGTGTGTTCGTCGGTCACCGCTGTTGATCCTGGTGTACAGGAGTTACAGTGGTGGGCATGTGGGCGGGATTAGTCCCATACAAAAAAAACCTCTATAATAACTAGAGTTAAGGTTGATCGGGTTTTAATAGAAAAGTGCTTGTTGAGTTAAATCTCTGAAACCTTACATTGCTTCTTTTATTTAAACTTACCTAAAAGAAAAAAAACATCCACATCACGTGGTAGTTGAGATGAAAGGAGACTTCTGAGTACAAGATATTCTCTAAAGACACCATTCATTATAATCGTATCAAAATATTCTATCATTAGAATGGGTTACTGAACTGTTCAGTTTGTTTGATGATTACCATAAATGCTAATTACCAATCAAGATCACTGGTACATTTACCTATCATTCTCTTCCAAGCTACGAGTCGCATTGTGTAGGTCGGTTTTTTTATATATATACTAGCTGACCCGGCGAACTTCGTACCGACACATTTTTTTGTAAATATTTTCTACATTTCTGAAAATCTTCTTTTAGTAATTATGTTCTATTTTCTACTTATTTTCTAAAAACTTTGCTCACCTCTGCTTCCCACATTTAGTATACAGTCGCCAACAAAAAAAAAGTGATATAATTGGTCAAATATAGGCATGAAATTATATGTAAATTTTAGAAATAGAAATACGGCGCCATCTACTGGATATCGGTGCAACTTAGATGCCAAACTACCATCTATTATGATTTTATAGAACTAACCGATAAATACGCACATTTAATTTACAATAACAAATATTGAGATCAATAATTGAGATAAAACTACCCTATCTTCCAAGTTGGACCAAATTACAGATGCTTACAAAATTTGGTAAAAATTGGGTCAGTAGTTTCGGAGTTTATCGCGAACATACATCGTGACACGAAAATTTTATTTGCCCTGCCAGAGTGACAGCATGAATACTGTCAGTCTGAGGTTGGTCTTCTGTGAAATGATAGTACCGCCCCGGTCGAGCCGGCCCGTTCGTGCTGAAATCAGCGCGGCTCTACTGCCTATAAATATATATAAGAACAATCAAACCTTTTACCTCCATATTGATAATTTAAATAACAAGGTTCTACACCGACCATCATCAGAACGAAGGTTTTCGAATGAGTATTAATTAATAGACAGCAAAGACAAAGTGTATCAAGAAAAAAAATAGTTAAATTAATTTGCTACTTTAAGTATCACATCACAAACACATTAACAGCCTTTATTAGTCCACTGCTGGACATGGACTCCTTAGAAACGAGAAACTATACGTGTCCTAAAATGATTTTGCAATATGACATCTTCAGCTAGCCACCACACATTGGATTTTCCTTATTACGTAATCCGTAGGTAGGTTTATAATGTAATAAATAGAGTTGATTTATATTTGTTTCTTATAAGAAAAACGGTTTTCCGTTCCAATATAGTTTAACAATAAGTGTCTACCACCAATTTAGATTATAGGGCCCAATAAAAAATAATAAAGATATCGAAATCGTTCTCATTCTTCGGTTATCTGGTAACTGAAATTGAGATCTCGTAACTTTATTGCGACTTGTCCGAAGTCCATTTCGATGTGCGAGCTGAAAACGACGGAAAATATATTACAGTTACGCGTTGTAGACGGAGAGCCGATGACGAATTTTGAGAAGGTTCTCAGATTGCCTAAAGAATATTATTTGGAAATTTAATAAAATAATTTTGAAGTCGTCTGGCTATATTTAATAACGGACAAAAACGACTTGGATTTTTTTTTTGAATTCTCGAAATAATAAATTAAAAGATAAAAAAAAATCAAGTTGGCTAAAACACATTTATTGTAGTATTTTTTTGCAAATGTTATATGCTGCGCAGTAGCGAAATAACCGCTAACTCGCTAAAAGACTCCCCGGACTGGATTCGTCAATTCACGAAATTGTAATATTTCGCAATTTCGGCTTGCCTAAAGAACCTTCTCAAAATTCGTCATCAGCTCTTGGACCATTGTATGAATGACACAATATCCAAAGTTTTCTTTTGGGACACTCACAAAGTTTTACGAGATGTAGAAGTTATCTAAATCTTCATTCAGGCGTTTCTCGGAAGATAGAAATATTATCTTATATGTTTGTAGTAAGCATGTTGTTGTGTTCCTAGAGTAAATATTGTTAATCATAAAATCTGTTATCTTTCATTATATACCCACATGTGCGAATATTTGAAGGTCATTGATAGTCTCTGGACATTTGTTATTGAATAAGACTGTGAATGCGATTACGTAACCACATTATTATTATCGTGCGGTGTACGTACCTACTGACAATTGGTAGATGTAGGTATTTACCATATAGTTTTACTATGCAGAGCTTCGAGCGAAATACTCAACTGCAGTGCGGGGAGCTGGGGCATCTACGGCGACTTGAGGGCAGCGCTGGCAGGGCCCGATTTAAGGGAGGCGGGCCCAGAGCGGCAAAAACTGAGAGGCGACAAAATTGACTAATTCCTATCTTCCAACCTAGCCATTAGCCATCCACACGCAAGTATGCAGGTTGAGAATTTTATGTGCTTACACCCGTTTGACAATAATAGAGTTACGAGTCAAGCACTCTGTTAGTATCCGTACGAGGAGCCGGGTGGATTCCTTAATCCAACTGAACAACCGGCTA
This sequence comes from Diaphora mendica, assembly GCA_949125395.1. Lineage (NCBI taxonomy): Eukaryota > Metazoa > Arthropoda > Insecta > Lepidoptera > Erebidae > Diaphora > Diaphora mendica. The sequence continues at coordinate 19,053,151 of OX421318.1, forward strand.
CAAACACCTCGATCATACGAGCGATCGACGATAATTCCGTTTTATCGTTCCAAATGACCACAAAACACTGGTTTTATTATATTAAAGCTTAACAAACGCGGCTTCTAATAAGACCTATATACGCCATGACACCGAAAAAATCTGAGTCCGTTTCTAGTTCAAACGAAGACCGACACAAGCCGGTTACCAAACACTCGTTGTATCTTATAGCTTATCAAAAGCAGTGGCTGAACAATTAACAATGAAACTTATTATGTTACGATAGGCCCCCGTAGGCATACAAACTATCTAACACACCAAACAACTCTCCCAAAGCGAATTTTTACAGTTACCGAACAGCTAGGGAGGATTTTAACAATTATTAACCCAAGAGACACGTCCGCACGCACGTGTTGGTTACATTTTTCCGACCTTTGACACTTTGGCATAACCTAAATGTCACCACAAATTACTATTACTTTAGAGCATATATCACTGGAGGGGACATTTTCTTAGAGCATATAATAATAGAGGTACATTTCCAGAGTGTACCCAAATAGACGATTTGGTATCGAACAGAGACTTTTTGGCAGAGAACACGCAGACCTGTGTTTTCTTGGCGTTGAACTCGACCAGATTCTCACAGGCTCATTGAGAAATGCGGTCCACAACTTGGTCCAGTTGAACGACAAGCTCCTGTCGTTTTTCCTCAATGTCTGCTAGCTTGGCTATAGGGTGTCCAAAATATCGCCTATGGACTGTGCTGTCGTCTGCATTTCAATGAATATTGCCAAGGGCTAATCATTGATATGCATGCAAGGTATGTCATTGATATGCAGAAGAAAGAATGTGGGCGACAGGACCGAGCCCAGCGGTACTCCGGCGTTAATCGGCTGAAAATCGGACGCCGCACCGTTACAAAGGACTCTGATACGGCGCTGATGTAGAAATGCGGCAGCCCAGTTGCAAAGTTTTGGGGGCAAACCGAAAGCCGGTAGCTTCGAGAGGATGGAACGGTGCCAAACCCTATCAAAGGTCTTGGCCATGTCGAGGCTGATGGCCAAGGATTACCCATGCCTGGCAATAACCTTACCCCAAAGGTGTGTCATGTACGCTAGAAGATCACCCGTGGATCGGTTCGGTCTAAAACCATACTGACAATCGTTTAGAAGGGAGTGATCTCCGTGAGTGGACCGAATGTTTGTTTATTATCCGCTCAAACACTTTGCAGATAATGGGGGTGACGGCTATCGAACGGTACTTGGCCGGGTCGGAGCGGTCGCTTTTCTTGGGGATGGGTTGAACATTTTTTTTTTTTTTTTTTTTTTTTTTATGTATGGCCAAAATGACTCTACTCTGCCTGATGGAAAGCATAAGCAGAATCCAAGAGTATTGGTCGCCATACTCACTGCGAATGCAGACAATGCAGTATGGCAACCCACACCATGGCGGCCTAGTGATGCTGCTGCATCTTTTAGTCTAGTCAACAAGTATGGAACTTGTGTGTGACATTTGCCTCTTTTCAAGCCTCCGGAACAGTTCCCGAGGAATACGACAGGCGATACAGGCGCGTCCATTTCGGAGTCAACTCTGGTGCACAGTTCATAAAAACCACCGCTGGTATACCGTCGGGTCCACTGGCTTTCCAGACGTCGAGTGACCGAAGCTCCGCACGGACATCACTCATCCGGATGCGAATATCCCGCATTGCAGTGTCGCAGGTCGGAATGGTAGGCGGGTGCATGCCACGGTCATCGATTTGGAAGATAGCCGCAAAAAGATCAACAAGCAGTTTTGCTTTCTCCTGCGGCTTATGGGCAAGTGATCCGTCAGGATATTTCAGCGGTGGTAGCGAGTGCTAGCAGAAGTGGGACTGCACGGCTTTAGCCAATCGCCAGAACTTTCGGCTACCCGTAGGATATGCGACGAGTTCTTGGGCAAGCCGCGCGATGCACTGGGGATCCGATCTGATGTAAGCTTTCTTGCACTCCCTGGTGGCTTTGTTAAACGCTGCTTTTAGTCGATAAACGTCAGGTTAGCCGTAAACGCGGGCCCTGGTCCATGCGCGGTAGGCCGATTGCTTTTGTGCAACAGCATGAGCGCACTCGCGATTGAAGCAGGGACGGGTCGATGCGCTGGCGACCTCACTGTAGGCAAAATAGTATTCCATTCCAACAGTGATCTCGCCAGCAATGGCGGCCGCACTTTGCGACAGATCTTTGAAGCAGCGTTGAACCCAAGGCAAGGATGCAAAATAATCCCGCATTCCATCCTAGTCTACTGACGAGTAGTGCCATAATCGTCTTTTTGCTGACACTGGTCGTGGAGGGGCAACTAGAGGCACCTTGGTGGAAACCAGGCAGTGACCGGAGGATCCCAGAAGGGCGAGCACCGATACACTATATACTGTGCACTGTGCATTTAATATTCTCCGAAAAACTGTTTAATTTATAGAATTTCATTATTTTAAAAAATGACTTATTTGTTCTGTAGTAACTTAATTGTTTTTTTTATCAGTATTAAATTTTAAAACTAATCTTTTGTTGTGTCTTTTTTATACGTACCGTATGAATCTCAAATACATAATATATGGAACCGATTGACCATAATAAACAAATAAATAGCTTGGTCCTAATCTTTTTAATTTCTGTAACGATTTTGATGAAAAATGTGTATTGTTCCTTTAGTTAAAGGGTCATCATACATAGGCAAGATTAGCCCTAGACGGGGAAAATAGCACAAGGGAAAAGAGGCCTATACGCAGCAGTGAGTCGCAATAGGTTGATGATGATGATAAAGTTGGAAGGTACATATTTTTTTATTTTTTTTACTTATTTATTTAGGTTCACCAACATTTTTTTACACTAAAACTTATATAGAGTACATTCACAAAGATCATAATAATGTGTAACAAACACTTATAGGTAAACACATCATGCTAAATTCGAGTTAACTACCCTATATTTATTAATTTATATATATATATTTGAAGGTATAAGTAAAATAAGAAAACAAGAAACATAAAGTAGAAACACAAACTCAAGTGGTGGATAATACTTACCTACTATAAAATGCATGCGATATACGTTTGACAACAGATTCACAGAACGTTAATATCAGCTGTGTGTGTGTGTGTGCGTCCGTGTGTGTGTGTGTGTATGTGTGTGTGTGTATAAAGCGTGTACCATGTTTGTATCTATGTGTGTTTATGAATTTTATGTATTAATCAAGATTCTGAGAGGTTACTGATTACGATGCTCTTCAATTTACGTATGGAGTCGACGTGCAAGTCAATAACGTCGCTGTAGCTATTAATTATTTTACATAATCTAGCATACGGTGAGTTGGCTCCTAACACTGTTCTTCTTAGAGGCGGACAGAGTGGAGTAATAGCAGTTCTTGGAATTCTGGCCGTGGCGCGAAAGTTGAATAAGGCAAGAATACGTGGAGAATCAATTTTATGATTCATAATTTTAATCGCAAACATTGCATCTAGCAACTGTCTGCGCTTCTCCAGGGTTAACATTTTAAAATGTTCTAATCTTTTACTATATGAACGAATCTGTTTACACAAGCCGCTGGAATACGCCAAATGCCAGAGAAAGCGTTTTTGCACCCGTTCCAGACGCAACGAGTGTACTGCATAATGTGGCCGTCAGACTACGCTAGCATATTCTAAGTGACTTCGAATTAGACTGTTAAACAGAATTATCTTCGTTTTACTATGTATTTCTAAGAGGTCTACAGTTCCTTATGGCAAAACCTAATAATTGAGTAGAAATTTTGATTACGTTGTTAATATGTGGGGAGAATGTTAATTTTGAATCATATAATATTCCAAGATCACGAATAGTATCTACTTCGGCAAGTTTATATGTATTTATAAAATAATCATATTGTAATACATTGCGCTTTCTCGAAAATTTTATATGGTAACATTTATCAGGATTCAAATGCATCTCATTCAACTTACACCAGTTTTCTAGTCTATTCAAGTCACTCTGCAAATGACAGGCATCTTCGTTAGTCTCTATTATTCTAACAAATTTTAGATCATCTGCATACATAAAAATGTCCGAATACAAAAAACACTGGGGTATGTCATTAATAAAATAGTTGAACAAAACAGGACCTAAATAGGACCCCTGGGGCACACCCGATAAAATGCTATATGACTTTGACTGAAAACCATTTACAACTACAAAAAAGTTTCTTTCTATTAGGTACGACCGCAGCCAATCCAAAAGAGAACCAGTAATGCCATATGCACGCAATTTACTCACTAATTTAATGTGAGAGATTTTATCGAAGGCCTTACTGAAATCAGTAAATATAACATCGGCCTGTCGCCCCGAGTCAATGGCCCTCGATAACAACTCTGTATAAGGTAACAAGTTAGAGGATGTGGATCTTGATTGAACGAATCCATGCTGATGGTCGCTTAACTACAGTTTCAGATGGTTCTGTATATAAGGGCAAACCAGTGATTCAAAAATGGATAAAATTGAGATGGGTCTGTAGTTCTTTACAATATTTTTGTCAGATGACTTAAAAATTGGAACCACCTTGGTAATTTTCCATTTAGACGGAAATATCCCCGAAGAAAGTGATTTATTAAAATTCGACAAAAGTGGTGTAGTCAGTTCGTGAGCGCACGTGACTATAAAAGTTGGCGGTATTTCGTCTGAATCTGCACCTTTTCTGCAGTCTAAGTTCTTTAATTTTTTTAACAAAATATCATATTGTATAAGTGGTTTCGTTAAACTTAGGCTGTTATTGTATAAATCTTTCAAAAAATCAGAATAAAAAGGTTCCTCAGGTTCGGTGTCAATCTGTTTAGTGCTGCAAACAGAGGAGAAATAAGCTCCAAATAAGTCGCAGATTTCAGTTACATCTGAAGTCGTCGTTGATACATCGGTCATGGCTGCAGGGTATGAGCTGGAACCACCTCGCTTAGCTTAAACGTATGCCCAAAAAGTCTTTGGATTTTCCACGATACCTTTTTCAATTGTAGTTATATAGTTATTATAACAGAGTGTTGCAACCCTATCGTATTGCTTACCTATCATCCTCAACTCAATAGCATCTAAGGGATTTTTGTATTTTAAGAAGCGTTTTCATATTTTATTTTTAGTATTTAAAAGCTTAATTAGATTTCGATCAAACCATGGTGGATATTTAATCTTATTTGGTATGTGACTAGGTATATTATTTTTAATAGCTGTGTTAAGAATTCCATAAAAAGTATTCACCATTTCATCGATACTATTAGCCGCGAGCAATAAATCCCAATTCTGTTTTTTCAAATAAGAGCGAATGCTGGTATAATCTGCCTTATAGTAGTTTGGCCTTTTATTGTTATCTTTGTATGGAAGTCTAGTCTGTCTACATAAAGAGATTACTATATCGATAAAATGATATATCAATCCATTCAGTAGTTTCTGTATAATTAGATACATTAGAAGATATAGATAGATAGATATATAAGATACATTGTATATTTACTAACATAAAAACACTCATCAACTTTCGTATAGGTACTTCTTCAGAAGGCCCAATAGACTGACGTGAATATTATAGGTAGGTATAATCCCAACAATATCACGTATTCTTCAGAACAAGTCCTCCATTGCATAAGTGAACAATTTCGGAGAAATAACGTCCCCTTATTTCACTCCACGGTGTAACGGTATGGGTGTTGTTAACTGACTAACTGATTTTACACTTAGACGGACAAAGTGGAGGCTTTGTAGAGACATCTCATCACTTGGATCTATCGTCAGTCCACTTGACAACGCTGCATAGATCCCAGAACACAGAGAGAATGGACTTCCAGCTTGGAGGCAATAACTTCTCCAGTTGTTGTAGTCAACTTCGTCAGGTGGCTTCTTCCAAGAGGTTGTGTGAACACTTTTAACCCCCGATTCTGTTCGATTATTCTTTGAATCGAATATTGGGGCACCGGGTACGAGCTTTAATCGAATTTCATGGTTTGAATCCACTTTGCCAACGAAGTGACAGGTGGGTTTTCACGTTGTTCCTTCATAAACCCTAGGGTCCTTTCCGCAAACTTCGACTTTCTGCCCTTACGCTACATTTCACAACATCTCGGACCTTCTTCTCTGAGGATGCCAACCACATTTTCAAGGTTTAAGTCTGTTGTGGTTGCCCATTGATTAAAGACTTTCGTCATAATCTATCGGGTAATCGGTAAAAGGTAACAGTATCTAAAGCGAAAATAGTAGAGATACCTAATTGTTTTTTTTTTCTTAATGAAAATGAAAATATTTTTAGTGCTAAAATCGGAAGGTTAAAATTATCTATATAATGTAAATAACTAAGCTTAGAAATAGATAAAAAATACGCCGATGACCAATGCTTCCGCAATAAGAATTATATAAAAATCAACAATAATAGTAAATCTGAGCCAAATTCCGTCCACACTATCGATAAAACTGCACAAACGAACACACACTGCACAGTTAAATCGCTACGACAAATCGTGTTGTAGTGTGTACCGCCTATTAGGCTAGTGTAGGCTACTAGGCTTAATATAGATACAGAAAAGATTAAGTAATGTCGGTGGTCTTGAGTCAGATTGATGAAACTATTCGAATGGTGACGGCAAGAAGTAATTGTGTATTAGTACTTGGATATATGCGTCTATCCATAGCTATGGGCCGACGAGTCATTCAGACGACATTTATTTATTCAATAATTAATTCTGTTTTTTTCCTTATTTTATCTTGGTTCTAAATGTTTCCAAACTTTCTCTTAATTTGGAGTATAATCCTGTCGTTTCAATAAATTGAATTTCACAAGGCTTAGGTAATATTCTATAATATATTGCTAGAAACGCAAGCAACACAATATATTCGGTTTTTCCCATGCATATATTTAAATGGAAATTTACCTGAGTAGATAATGATTAATGCGGCAGTAAATTCTTCATAGGGATGTTTTTCATCTAGGATGATATGAGATACGGGTGATTATTATTCCAGAATAACAGACGTCAATAGTGCAATGGAATTAGACTAGAGTTCATCAACACAATACATTGACAGACGATTGTGAGCTAGTACACACTATCGAGGTTAATCTCCTTAGTATATACTTACTTGCTCGGTTGTGACAAATGAATACCCTGTTTATTGTTTTCGGAATTGAAGTATATGTACTTTATTATTTTGTTAGACAAGCTACTTCATAAATATTAATTCTAATCTCTAAACCTTGCTCTAACTTGTTAGGCTGAATCACTGAAACTTACAGTAAGTATCTACCAGACAATAAAGTCAAGTTGTGGGAAAACTAGACAGTATTAATTAAAACCTAAATACTTTTATGAGTTAATGGGTTATAATGAGTAATTAGATGATTACCTACATAAGATCGTAAAAAGTTTTTTACTGTTAACTATAATAAAAAAAACAGTTAGGTAAATGCCGATTACTTCAGGGGAAATGTTTTAATTGTAATTGACCCTAGATGTGCACTTTTCTAACCCAAGAACAAACAGAAGCTACAGCTGACTTATTCTGAAGTGGTTCATTGTCTACACCCTTAGGAACCCTGTCACTTAGTAGCAATTGTTGGTTGTTTTGTCTAAGTTGTATAAGATGAACTTCTGGCTAAGGGGAAATATATAATGAGGGAGGAATACCGATAGGAAATAGAGTCGTAGCCCTATATCGAGTAGGCCACGTGATCTGGGCTTCAACTGAAAATCAGCGCTGTGGTCACTTTCAGGACCGCAGCATAAGCTGAGCTGTGGCCATTTAGTCACACGGCTAGACATTTCACTGTTTTCATTTTGTTTGTTTTGTATATTGTTTTTTTTTTGTTGTTTAATCTAAGTTAAATGTCTTTTTTTTAACCGACTTCAAAAAAGGAGGAGGTTTCTCAATTCGACCGTATATTTTATGTTTGTTCGCGGATAACTTCGTCGTTTATGAACCGATTTTAATGATTATTTTTTAAATAGATAGGAGATATCCCAATGGTGGTACCATGATAAGGATACTAAGATCTGATAATGGCATCTGAGAAATCGAGTCGAACTTTGAAGTCGGTTTTTATATTGTTAAAATTTTACTTGTTTATTCTTTTACCTACGTGTGACTAATAAATGTATACTTTCTTTCTTTCTTTGATTATATCATTACGTAAAAGAAAGTTCTATCCACTAATATGTTAATAATGCGTATAAAATTATAATACCATCTAAGTACCTACCTATATAAGTAGGTACAAATCGTTTAACAAAGTTCTATGAACTTATGCCAAGTAAACTACACAAAATTAACCTTACTACGGGATTTATTTGTCGATAAAAATACCCACAGCTGATCTAATCTAATTGCTTATGTATGCAATTAATCGACTTTTGATTACTTAAAAATGCTGTCGTAAAATGTATCTCAAATGTTGCGTGGCCATTGACTTGGTGTTATGTGCTTATTTGTGAATTTGAATGTGCATGAACGGGCGAGGCCGGCCGATCACCTCCCTTATGTAATCTGCCATAAACTGCTCTACTCAAAATAAACAGGTATAAGAAACTCAGACCACGCCGGTCTTTGATCTTGGTCGAATGGACAACAACCGATAGTGAAACACAAACGATAAAACACATTAGAGGACGTTGTCTTTCGGGCAATAGCCAGTTAGTGTGGTATGAAACCCTGACCTTTCTGACCTGAGCTTATACTCCACAATCCGTGAAAGCACTATGCTTTCCCATCTATCTAAAGTTCTTCATCCCTTATCCTATATAATTACAGCAGTTTCATCCCTATCATTTAGATGGTTAGCAGTCCACAACTGTGCGATTTTCTAGAAACTTTCTGCCTCGCACAACAAAACTGTGGAATGAACTGTCTTCTGCAGTATTCCCGGACCAATACTACTTTACTTTTAAACTTTCAAGAAAAGAGCGGACTTCTTGAAATACTGGCAACGCACTTGTGAGGCCTCTGGTGATGCGGGTGTGCATGGGCGCGGTAATCGCTTACTATCAGGCGATCCATCTGCTCGTTTGCCCCCTATCCCATAAAAAAAAGATAAGTTTGTCTAATGCAGGGACAATCATGCTAGAGGTCCCATGTTCGCCCATAGAACAGATTAATACCTACCTATTCTATATTCTGTGGTTCGACCGCCAGATGTAAAGCGCGATAGGGTTACGCAGTTACAAGTGTTAGCGATTTTTAATTAACACTAGTTGCTTATGAGTACATTGACCACTATAAAAGGCTCTCCAACAAAGTATACACCTTATGTAGCGGTCGTTGTCGTATCAATTATGTCATTATTTTTAGTTCCAATGATTGTATTAAATACATAATAGCTAATGTATTGATTTTAATTAGTTCTACTATTTATTCACTTATTTAAAAATTGCATTGTAGGTAGGTATCTAATTACCAATACTTACGCCGTAAACATCAACAGGTGCTATCTATTTATAAGTATACGTACCTACTCGGACTTAAATAAATAAAAGCAAAGTAATGTAGAAAGATTTTATTTATACAATATTAATTTAACATGGCACTTTAGCGAACAGCCAATATTCAATGTGCACAAGGAGTTAATTTATTTGACACATATTACGTAATAAAAATAATCGATTCAAAAACATTAAAATGTACTTATGTAAATAATGTTCCTACCTGCCTACTCGGCAATCTTAAATCAATATTAAAATACTTAAGGCGTGTACCGATTTTTTTTATTTAATCAATTTATAAGTCGATTAAGTTACAAATACAATAAGTTAAGTTGCCATTATTTTCGTATTAAGTACATAGGTACTACGACTATGATAAACTTGGTTTTCACAAGAGTATTTTTTTTTTATATATAAAATACGTTACGATTTTTTTCACATGGCAGGAATAGTTCAATCGACGCTTAATCTGTATTCATCAGGCGTCTAAAACTTTGCACTTAATTTTTTTTTTTGCAAAAAGGCAAAACGTCTCACTTCTATTGAGATCGTCGTTAAGAAAATACTTTTTCAGACAGTACGTCTTAACAAAACTTATAATAGGCTAAGGTCGTACTATGAGAACGAAGGTGCAGCGATTCCTTGCTTTATTTTCCTTGTTACTAGACAAGTTAACCTTATACCCCCATGGTAAACGGTGACCCTCAATCATGCACATCGACTCATTGATGCATATGACAAGGGCCATTTAATTGCACGAGTAAGCTCGGCACGTTAAAAAAACCGTCGCCATAATGTGCCTGGCCTTAATGTAGCAATTTTGGATTTTCATTTACCGTAAGGTTACTTAAGTGTTTTATAAACCATTTTTTTTTAATATATACCTACTCACAAAATATTCCAGTCTTTTTTGGGATTAAGTTCACAAAAACTATAATATACAATAAAGTACTTAACTATTTCGTTGTAAATACGTAATATCTATTCACCGAGGGTCATGATACGTCACAACTGAATCGGCTTGATTGGATTTAAGCCACAGCTTGACTGGATTTATGCCACAGCTTGACTGGACTTATGCCACTGCTTAACCGGGATTACCTATACCACGGCTTGACAGAAAACCGGTGTTGGCAATTCTTTCTTTACTTTTCAACGAGCGAATGAGTGAGGTTCCCGGATCCGAAAAACTCGTCAATAGCCTATAGCAGACCACAGTTGGACATGAGGTTGTCCGACTTGTGTGCAAAGAGGAGGCCTTAGCTTACTATATCATGCTGGTCAGATGGAGTCCCGATCCTCTCGTCTCCTTAATTTTGGGCAGGGAAATGAAAGGAAGGCAAAGCGCTTGACTCTAAAGTTGCAGGTTTCCAAGGGCCGTGTGGTAGTGATAAGTCTCCACGTTTTTCTTTTTTTTTAAACAGACAACTTCCGCATTAGGAATATATACATCTTTGTCACATGTGGCATTTACAAACATACATGAAACGGACAAAAAGAACACCCAGACTCAGAACAACAATTTGTGGATCACACAAAGTGTTGTCCCATGAGGGATTTGAATTCACAACACTTAGCGCAATAAAAAGCGGCGTGCGACCGCTTAACCACTAGGCCTATGCTATGTAGGTACTGAAAATAAGTATGGAATAGAAGCTAGCCAATCCGTTCCTTCTCACAAGAAGGTAAGCTTAGAGACAATGGAACAATACCACAGATCATAGAACAGTACCTAATACAGTGGTTTCTGCGTGTAGGTACCTACATATGACCTAACTCAATTGTTGTAGGTTTGATTTTTTTTATAATATGTATTCTCTTTAGATAAGGTGGTTTATTCTGAAAATCCGTCCAAATCGATACCAAATAAAAACTATCATGTGACCGTGTTAATGATCCATGTTAAAAACCTTCGAGAACAGTTCGGATTTTATATTTATTAATATTATCTAACCTTGCAATGTCTTTGCGCCTTCTTTTTTGTTTTGAATGATAATGTTCGTTTCAAGGCTGGTCAATAACTCCATTTATTCTATCGCTTTGAAGATTTTGATAGCGTATGTCAAGTAGGTATATACAATTTACATATTAATGTTATAGTAAAGACGTAGATTTTTGTTACAGGAATAAGTATATGTAACTAGGTTAATCCTCTTTGCCATGAGAACCAAAACTGGAATGAAGCCTTTAAGAGGCACTGATTACATATTTGAATATTTTTTTTACATTAAAAAATCTATGTTTATCATTAATTAATTAAAATCGTTTGAGAAATATTGAAGTATGCGGGCAACATTGTACAACGTTATCACAATGTCACCATAGGCCTGACAGCTAATGTAAAAACAAAAATCATGTTGTAGAGCATCTCAAGAATTGTCATTTGAAATATTTTATGATTCACGAGTGTTTTAAAACCTTTCTTTTCTTAGTAACATGCGGTTTGTGTTTTATGAACTCGTCAGCGTTGCCTCCGAATCCCTAACACATATTATATCACTATCTACATGTAGAATAAAAAATATAAAAGGTTTTTTTTTATGGAATAGGCGGGCAAACGAGCAGACGCATCGCCTGATGGTAAGCGATTACCGCCGCCCATGGACACCTGCAACACCAGAAGCGTCACAAGTGCGTTGCCGACCTTTTGGGGATGGTGGGGGAGGTAGGGGTAGGTGATTGGGGTATGGGCTTCCGGTATCCTCACTCACTCGGTGAAACACAGCGCAAGCATTATTTTACACCGGTTTTCTGTGAGGCCGTGGTATCACTCCGGTCAAGCCGGGCCCATTCATGCCGAAGCGTGGCTCTCTCACTGCCTCGATGGCGCAGTGGTAGCGTATGCGACTGCTGTGCTTGAGGTCTTGGGTTCGATTCCCGGGTCGCAACAATTAACAAAAAGTATAATGTATAATTTGCTCAGTGATTAAGTGATAAATGAATATATTACACGTACAAGTACAAGCCCTGCTTAGTTTGAGGCTAGATGGCGTTGTGTAATTGTGATCAAATATTATTATTATCAAGCACTCAAGTCGTAAGTCTGTTGCCGCACTTCTATCTTTCAAAAAGGGTAGGAGATAAGGCTATCTCACTCACTCTCACATGCGGTAAGAGTGAGTAAGATAATAAATGGATTTTGTAGCTTACAAAAGGTCTGCTAAGTCGACTAAATATCCGATATTCCTTATTTTCGAGCCAACATGTCAATATGGGTTCTTTTTGCCCATTAATATTTCTTAGAGCATACTTTATTAATCTGAAATATTATGAAATGTTCATGATCGTCATATCATCAAGTCAAATTTTATACAAACAGTAAAAATCTCCAATCAAGATTACTCAAATAAAAAATTTGCACATATTGGACACATTCAGATCTAAATAAATACTCTAAAAATTGAATTAATGTCTTGTTACTCAGTGCTTGATACAAGTAGAGCCACGCTGATTTCAGCACGAACGGGCCGGCTCGACCGGGGCGGTCCTACCCGCGCACAGAAAATCAACGTAAAATTACAGCGTTCGTGCTGTCGTGTTTCTTTTTTTTTTCTTTTTAAAAAGACAACTACCGCATTAGGAATAAACATCCTGTGTCGCGGGGGACTTTACAGACATACATGAAACGGACACAATTAACACCCAAACTCAGAACAACCATTTGTGGATCACACAAAGTGTTGCCCCGTGTAGGATTTGAACCCACAACACTTGGCGAATTGGCAAGCGGCGGGGCGACCGCCTGAACCACTAGGCCAACCGTGCAGTGTTTCGTTGGTGAGTGCGAGACCGGAGGCCCAAATAGTCTAGTCAACAAGTTCCATACTTGTTGACTAGACTAAAAGATGCAGAAGCATCACGAGGCCGCCATGGTGTGGGTCGCTATGCTGCATTGTCTGCATTTGCTGTGAGTTTGGTGACCACCACTCTTGGATTCTGCTTATGCTTTCCATCAGGCAGAGTAGACAAATTAACACAGTACTAAAGACCTTATTTATGTAACTACATGCATTCGAAGCAAATAAATGATTTGATTTGATTTAGAGTCATTTTGGAAGGGCCAAACACATAAAAAATTCCCAACTTACTAACTATTGGTATAGATTAAATATTATAAATTAACAAGCTTTTGGCCGCGGCTCTGCCCACGTGTGTCGGTTATCGCGAAAAAACTAACAATGTCCTTCTTCAAGGTCCAAGCTATCTCTGTACCGAAATTCACCCAAATCAGTTCAGCCGGTTTAGCCGTGAAAGCGTAAAGGACAGGCGCAGTTACTTTAGAATTTACCTATATTAGTAGGGAATATAATCTTTACAAATAAATATAAAATTGGAGTGTCTGTTTGTAATATTGAAATAACCGTTTTTTACTAAATGCATGATTTTGACGGGACTTTCACTAGCAGATAGATGATGTAATGAGTAACTTAGGCACCTTTTTTTTAGACAAGTTTGCCCCGCGGTTTTACCCGCAGTTGTAAAGGTATAACAATAACCGCGGGTAGCACCGCGGGACTCTGCTAGTATGATATTTATTTACAATCATTGCTTAATTTATTATAGAGTGTTGTTTGTGTACATACATTCATTGTGTACATGTAACAAAGTTCAAATTGACTTGATTGAAAATTCTTTCAGTGTTAGATAGCCCGTTTATCGAGGAAGGCTATAGGCTATATATCATCACGCTAAGACCAATAGGAGCGGAGCACCAATGAAGAATGTTTCAAAAACGGGAGAAAATTATCACGCTACGGGCAATAGGAGACGCAAACGACGTTGCGTGGGGTCAACTAGTAATATCATATACTTCGTCAAACTCACGTCCGCGTCACTTTGTGAAAGACTTAATCTTAATATTTTTTAAATGTGAGTATGGCACTAAGTTATATATTCTTATTTGCTGTTTCAACTCTAAAAATCAGCATGGTTGAATTACTTTACACAAGTACGTATTAGAGATAATATAATGCTCAATGAAGTTCAGACAATTTTTTATGAGTACCTTCAAGTATGTACTTGTTGGTTTTGTCTTAATTTGCTACTGATGAGATGCTCTAGTTGAGCTGTAGACCATTCGTTAGATAGTCTGCACCCGCACGCAATTAGGTTATTGTTGTGAAATATGAATATATTAATTCATAAAACGGCGTAAATTGACAAATCATACTTGCTTGTGGGTGTACGCCGCAGGCGGGCCCTTTGACTTTATGGCGGCTTGCCGCACGTGCGACGGCGGCGCGATTAAGGTGACCGTAGATACGGTCACCTTAATCAGCGAATGGACTATACTAAATACATTTTTATGAATAAATTCAAATATGTTTGAATATCACGAGTTAGACGTCATTTGTATTAGCAGACGGTAGTTATGTATAATTGTTATTTCGATTCACAATTATTGTAACAAAATTATTTACCTAGAAACCTTTATCTTCTATGTTTATAACATGTTATATAATATGTTCATAAATAATATGTTTGTTCCAAGTTATTTTGTATTTGTGTTTTTATGTAAACCTATTGTAATGTGTCCGGCAAAACAATCCTTTTTGCACTTATTAAAGAGAATATTTGAGATTCTATAAATATCTTGTTAATTAAAATGAAAGAATACTCATTTAAAAAAACTGAATAATATATTAGTGTCCGACCGAAACTGGTTTTTACGACCGAAACCGAAACCGAATTTCGGCAACGGTCTCAGTGTCGGCCGAAACCGAAACCGAAACTTGCTTATAAGGATCATGTTTTCAGAGAAAAATAAAGAAAATGTATTATAATCAGTCAGTTTTATTTATTTTTCTTTAAATCACATAATCAATCACACAATATAATTTATTGCACTGTTTGCTTTAGCTTTAGATGAATCAGACGAACTTTTCTCGAAAAATTGCCAAATGCTGTTTTTAACGACATTGTTCTTTCATAATAGATGATTCAATACTACAACAAAAGAAAAGTTATCTATTAGGTTTAATCAGTAGGTACTCAATGTATTTTAAATTATTTATTTATATTCGTGAACTATTATGGATAAGGTTTTAAACTCAAAAACAGAAATAAGTGTTAATTTTATACGGATAAGCAGGTGGGTATCTACTCGTTTAATTATAAGTGTTAATTTGTAAAAAATTATAATATTATATTGGTACCTACTTAATAATTATTAAATTGAACGCGAAATTCTAAATCCTTGATATTATCACCACAAATGCACTAGAGTAAATACCATGTACCTAACTAATGTTTGTTTACATATAGCATTAGCGAAAGAGTTAAATTAACCACAAAATGTTTAGATTTTTATTTTTTTATGGTAAACTTGATTCTATTATAATCTAGGTACTCTTTTGTTATATTAAATTACTTTTCGAGGTACTCTTCTATTATATCACATGATAAAACTTTCCGAATTCAAAACATATCACACGAAAACTCACAACATACAAAATGCACTGCAAACAAACAGGTTACGACATGATTACGCACGTAGACGCGGCTAAATGTCATCGTCGCTTGGATGTCATTTACCGCGCCGAACACACCCGAGCACAGCGCGGAAACTCTCGAATGCAGTTTCGGTTTCGGTCGTAGTTTCGGCAGGTTTGCTGCCGAAACCGAAACATAACCGAAACTCGTTTTTTTGCCGAAACTCGACCGAAACCGAACATTCGGTCGGACACTATAATATATACCTTCGTTCGATCGCGTTAAGAAAAAAGTGACGCTTTGATCAAGCCGCGCACCTTGACCAAGTTACAAGCTGTTTTTTTTTTATATGAGCAGCATGACTTTACTCTGCCTGTTGGAAAGCATAAGCAGAATCCAAGATTGGTGGTCACCATACTCATTGCGAATGCAGACAATGCAGCATGGTGACCCACACTATGACGACCTATTGAGATACATCTGCATCAATGGTCCTCCAGAATCGGATTCACCAACGAAACAGGACAGCACGAATACTGTCATTTTAGATTGGTCTTCTGTGCGAAGGTAATACCGCCCCGGTAGATTAAGCCCGTTCGTGCTGAAATTTGTGTGGCTCTACTACCTTTGAAGAACCTTCTTTTATAACCGACTTCAAAAAAAGGAGGAGGTTCTCAATACGACTGTTACGACCTCATGACTTTCGACTGGGTGAACCGATTTTGATGATTCTTTATTTTTTTGAAAGCTGGTGCTCCCGAATGGCCCCATTTAAATTTAGTCCAGATTGAAGTCGGTTTTTTTTTTGTTGTAATTTGTAATTATATATCGATAATTTCATGGAACCGGATTGGACAGCGTGCAAGGCTTAGACTATAGAACATGTCAGTAGAGGATACAAACATTATTAGTTCACATAAAAAGGCATATTACTCAATTCTTTCGTAGCTAATCTCGCAGCTCTATTCAAAGTGACGTTACAATGCGTATGCAATGATTCTAAGTACCCAGTCTCCTTCTTACTCCATTTAGAATTCATAGCAACAGAAAACGCTGTACAAGAGAACGTACATAACAAACTAATGAGTATACATACTCTCATTCTCAACGCATCACTTGGCTGTTGTAATAAAGTCATAAAATTGAAGTTTTTATCGTCGAATAGTATTTTTTCAACTACGTCAGCGTGTTCAGGTAGGTCTTGAAGTACGGTTATGAGGAGTCCAACGGTGTTCAGTACAATGCGTGGCGACTTTGAATCTGTAACAGTGTCAATTATCGCTTTGTGAGTAACGGATAGAGCACTATAATGAAAGATAAATCGAGGTCGAGGACATTATTATTTCAAAAATGTTAATGAAATGTCTAGAAATCTAATGTTGTTAATATCCTCCCACTATGATCTCCGGTCCTTTAAGTGGGACGTGAAAAAGCATCTCACTAAAGTGGGGTCTCCTGTGACACTTTTTTATGTTTTCTAACACCTAACATCAAACAAAATATGGGCGTGGCCTAACTGTTTTGTTAGTTCTAACAAGGAAACACGTCATTCGAAGCGGACGGAAAATATCCCCGTGTTCGCTTGCGGGGAGGGGGCAATTTCATTTGCTAACATAGGGTTGTGTATTTATCACATAACATTCTTCATTTTAGTCGTTGCAGAGGTAAAGATTAATCGTTTTGATTTACAAAACGTTTTGAAAACATACACACATACTTGTATAATGTAAATGAATACATGATGGTACTTTGGTACTTATCTAACAATGTTTCCCAATTTATTAAATACGCACTTGTTATTGTATGAGCACCTTGTCGACTATGATTATTATTAATTATTAATTTCTTTGATATTGACCTGATGATTTGCCGTGCGGCCTGAGTACGCAGCTCAACTATGGTTGAATAGGTCGATGGCTGATCCATGCGTCTTACTCTATTTTACATTTGTGACATTTATTGATTATTTTATATTTGGACATATTACATCTTTTTAAATTTGACTGTGAGTGAAAGTGCTATTTGGATTTTATTTTCCATAAGTGGACCTCACAATATAACAATACAATGTCACAATATAACAATGTAAAAATCTTGCAGCTATCAGTAAGAACGGCGCATGATTGGTTAGCTCATGGCTGTGCAGCAATGACTCCAAACCTTTTATATTGTTTTCTTTGGTCGACTTCGTTCTCATTCAAGTCTCTTAGTGAAAAAAATATTGTAAACCGTATTATTATTTTTTAAAAGGAGCAACAATGGAGTTTCTTGCCAGATTCTTCTCCATGAAGGGTAGGCTGCACTTGGAACTGGCGACTAGAATCACTCGATTTTTTAATATTAAATATTGACTATTCATAAGTGCCTGTAAAATAAGTGCCTATATGAATAAAATATTTTTGAGTGAGTACATTTTCGTTATAATTAAGTAGCTGATACTTATTCTTTCTTTTTTACTTTTATTTTATGCTTCTCGTATAATGAAACTGATCTAACATTAATATTTATATTAATCATATTTATATTATAAAGGACAATTTCAATAATATTAAAAGGTTACGGCAATTCCAACCCGTCAAAAAAAAACAGATCGCCATTAGGCCTCCGTAAGAAAAGTACTCGATACTTTCGTTTCAATACTTTTATGCGTACGATACTTTTTTTCGATGCTACTCATGAGTACAGTATCGACACTTTCTATTCAATACCGTGTCCCTATGTTTGATGTTCTTTTAAAGTCGCATGAGACTGCATTGGTTTGCTAACACGTTTTGTTAGTTTTTTGTAATTTTTAGGAGCAGGAGACACGCCTTTAGCCGCCATAGTGTGCGCCATACTGCATTGTCGGCTTTCGCAGTGAGAATGGTGCCCCCCACTGTTGGATTCTGCTTGAGCTTTCCATCAGGCTGAGCAGAGTAACTTTGGCACGCTATCAAATAATATTAAAAAAACCTACCATGTAGAAATACAGAATGTAAATGTGTAGGTACACTTTTACATTTACTGCGGCGGTTTTAAAATTTGAGACCTCTAAAGTAAAAGATCAAAGCTCCACTTAAACGCTGTATATTTGCTAAAAATGATAACATAGGTATACCATTAATTCTTAGTTGCGAATTTGGTAAGTAAGGTTTTTTGAAAATGGGGCATCTATCCCGGTTTTACCTTATTTGAATGAAAAATACTCACAATGGGCCAAGAAGTGCGTGAAGACAGGGTATGCGCTGTATGCACTGAGCGCGGCCGCCAGCTGACGAACGGCGCGACACGAGCGGACACACAACCACGCACACACCTCCACCATACGACCCACGCCCTGCACTCTACGACAACACAATATTATTTAACTCTTTTTCCATTAAAAAGTCTAAGGAGAGGCCTATGTCCAGCAGTGGGTTCTTAAGGCTATTACTGCAAAACATAGGCTTCACCCTAGAAAGGAGGTTTTTGTAGCATTTTGGAACGCATCAACAAAAGTACCCTATATTCTTTGCGCTGTAGCATGGTGCGTGACAGTTTCAGTAACATTTCGTTTCACTCTTGAAAGTTGCCGCGATTTACAAATTATGACTTAGTATTTCAGCTGTACCACATTCGCAATATATTAAATCATTGATACCTGTAGTAAATTAAATTAAACCACCACGCACCATACTACAGCGCAAAGAGTATTGGTAATAGAGTAAATTAACTTTTTTATATTGTCTTTGACCTTGTGTTTCTTCTGTTTTAACCGACTTCCAAAAAAGGAGGAGGTTATCAATTCGATAGTTAGATAGATAGATAGTTTTTTAAATGTTTATTACCTCATAACTTTCGAACCGATTTTGATGATTTTTTTTTATTTGAAAGCTGGGGCTTTACGTGTGGTCCCATTTCAATTTGGTCCAGTTTTTGAAGTCGGTTTTTTTTTGTTAAAATTTGTGATTATCTACCGGTAGAAATGGCGACTGAGACGTGTTAGGCTCTGCTAAATAAAATGTATCTTTAATCTATATATATAAAAATCCATCGCCGAAATGTATGTACCTACGCGCATAACTTCCGATCGGCTGCACCAAATTTTTTTTTTGATGTGTTCGTTTTTGTTAGGACAAGGTTTGTCTATAAAAAAATTAAAAGATAACTTGAAAGGTATTTTTATTTTGTCTGCGACTGTACACTGCTTGTGGGAAGCTGAGACGGATATGTAAAATTGTTTACTACACCACGCTGTTGGCCAAATGGGTAGATATAGTTTATTTAAAGTATTCCTTCCCTTTGCAGTGATGTTGTCTTGTAAAGTTTGCTTCCTAGGTCGCTTCTTACGACACCCGTGGGGAAAAAAGCATCACCAAACGGAGACTCTTAAATATTTAATATTCTATTTACAATAATCTAACTGATCATTTTCGAGTGTCAAGCGGAAAAAGATATTGAACAGCTTCTACTTTAATTTAAAAAAACTTTTAACTGTTTACATTTTCTTTTGAAACTATGTTGCTTTAATCATCTGTATATTAAAGTGATATTGGTGCGGTTTTCACCATGATTTATGTTTTTTTTTTTTTAATTATGCATCGTTAAAACTTTTTACGTTTTTATTTAAATAGAAAAAAAAACAATATTCTCCAAGCTATTCTTAGCAATAAACCTGAAACCTAATAAATTTAAATCCCTATTGCAAGCCCTAAATTCCATCGCACTGAAGCATAGCATGTAGCATCGATAGTTTTAAATAAAATTAATAATACTATGTATTTACCTCTCCTGTGCTCCGTCGTCATTATCTTTACTATCTTTCATTAGTGTACTAATTGCTGCCACGAAATTGTACACTACTTTTGCCTCGAGGTACACCTGAAAAATAAATTCAACAGGTATGTTTAACAGCTTCTTGATAATAATTTTTACCCGACTGCGGCAAAGCCAAAGGAGGTGTAGGGATCCCCCTACTTTAATTGATGTATTTTACTATAAGTTACACATGTAACTAAATACACTAAACATTAACACATAGATTATATATTATTATATATTTACAATATTTACACTTATTCTACACTAAAAATATTATTCATAAAATATATACATCATTAACACACACGTTTATAATATAAGTTCATCATAAATAAATATTACATTTCACAGCGCACAGTATTATATTTTCCTTCAATTGAGGACACCCTTCTTTTATCGCTGAATAGTATACATATAACTGTAATGCACCTAAATATGAAACATGACTTTAAATATATTTTATAATTTTGAAACTATAACGCATTTATTAAAGGTCAATGAACTTTGTCAAAAACATTTTTGCAGATAATTCACAAAATAACCAACACTTACTTTATTTAAAATTAGCAATAAATTAAGGAATATAAACATAAGTATTTTTATTAATAACAAGTCTTTATGTGCTCCAGAAATTGAGTAAAAAAATATTTTATAATTTTCAGAAAAAATTATATATAAAATTTCCTATGGGACGGTCGCATTTTTTTTTACCAACAAAAAATACTTCAGTCCTGTACCTTCCTATTCTGAAAGAATTGAATTTTTATAATGCAGGACTTCAGAGATATAACGATTCTAAGTTTTTTCGATTTTTCTATGGAAATAGGGTTGTCAAAAAAATGTGGATAGATGCTATAGATACCATATATCTATTAAGTTAGTTAAATAGGATACTTGTATGACTGTGTTTGTGTTATTTGTGTATCTTATCACAGTTCCTTACAGTAAAGCATAGTGAAAAAAAATTTCGTTAGCAGATAAATTACTATACCTAGTTAAATCTTTGTGAATTCGTTTTACACTTTTGAAGTGGATTTGTTTCACAAAATAGAAAGCTCTATTTCTTTTTTATTTTCCGATAACATTTCATACAAGCCGAGTAGGTCAGGCTCTAATAAAAACATACAAATTATGATGAATTTAAATAATTTTCTATATTATCTCTATCTATGCAAAATATTAATTTAGGATAAAGATTTTTTTTGGATAATTGTCACATATAAAACTTACAAAACTGGGATGACTGTCACTGAAATAAAACCCCGGAATTGAGTTGCAATCCTAATTCAATTTTTTTAAATTAAATATCTTTGTAGGAGTAGCTATCGTGATGAGATGCCTCAGAAAAAAAATTAAACCCAATGATATAAAAATAAAAATCGCCAAAATAGATGAGGCTTTTCAAAAATTTTTTGTAATTAATTTATTATGTAAACCTTTAGAAAACTGGGGTGATTGTCACTAAAATAAAACCACGGACTTGAGTGGTAATCTGAAACCAAAATTTTAAAAATAAATATGTCGGAAGTCCTTTGTATGCATCGTCTGTTTTTTTGTGGTAATAATAGTAACTGCAACTTATAATCTAGGATTTAAAAAAAAGCGACCGTGATGATATGCCTCCGAAAAAAAATATAAGCAAAATATAGGAAAACATTTTTTTGCCCGAAATAGATTAAGTTTATATATTATTTTAGTAGATATAATATGTTTTTTCTTAGATTATTATCATCTTATATATAAAATTCTCGTGTCACAATGTTAGTTACCATACTCCTCTGAAACGGCTGGACCGATTTTTATGAAATTTGGTGTGTATATCGGGTAGGTCTGAGAATCGACCAACATCTATTTTTTATACCCCAATTTTTTTTATGACAAAACAACGTTTGCCGGATCAGCTAGTAAAAATATATAAAGCTTAAAAACTTGGTATGACTGCCACTGAAATAATACCACGGACATGAGAGCCAATCCTAATGCAAAATTTTAAGATTCAATATCTTTGAAGTCCTGTGTTTGAAGCGTCTGGTTTTTTTTTGTGGTAATAGTAGTCACTACTACTTACAATCTGGTATTTTTAAAAAAAGCGACCGTGACGAGATGCATCAGAAAAAAAATAAAACAAAAATTTTTAGGAAAACATTTTTTTGTCCGAAATAGATTAAGTTTATTGTATATATACTAAGGATTATACATTATTTTTTTAAATAATTCAATACCAATTTTTTTATTACAATTCAGCTGTATTTTAGGTACTCATTTATTTAAAAAAGTTTAACATCCAATCTTAATATAAACTTAGTCTTTTTCGGCCAAATTTTTTTATTTCTATATTTTGTTTTTTTTTCTGAGGCATCTCATCACGGTCGCTTTTTCTTTGAATACCAGATTAAAAGTTTCAGTTACCATAACGACTACCAAAAAAACCAAATGCTTCCAACACAGGACTTCAGAGATATTTAATTTTAAAATCTTGGATTGGGATTGCCACCCAAGTCCATGGTTTTATTTCAGTGGCAATCTTCTAGGTTTTCTAAAGACTTATGTGTCATAATAATTTATTTACAGATGTATTTGTATATAATACATCCGAATTGTTATAATAAAACATCCAATGGAAAAAATGCTTAAATAAAGATATAAAGTGGTTTTATAGTTTCTATAGGTATTTATATTTTCCGGTCTTAGTGTGTTGCTGTCACGTACAGATATACCATTTCACGTTATAGTTCTCACGGAGTGCTGGCTTAGTAAAGTCATTACCCTGCCAGAAATTGAGGGATATATATCATACGCTTCCACCTATCGTAACCAAAATGACGGTGTAGCCATTTATGTGCAATCCTCTATCCAACACTCTGTTTTCAACCACCGATTCAAGATGCAAATTGCCTCTTAATAAAATTTGATGAAGAGCTTGCGATTGCTGCAGTATACCGCTCTCCATCATATGCTACAATTGATAGATTTTTGGATAGTATTGATCAGGTCCTCACTCATCATTCTGTGATCAAAACCTTTGCGGTAATTGGTGACCTAAATATTAATATTACACCCAAGAATAACGAGGTTCTGTCAGACAAGTACCTGAACCTCATGGCTTCACACGGTCTTCTTCCGGGGCACTTATTTCCCACTCGTATGGACAGCTGTATTGACCATGTCATGGTGCGAACCAATAATGAATCTACTACCATTGTGCTCGATTCACTTGTCTCAGACCACGCACCTGTTATCTTCTGTGCGTATTCTAAAATACATCGTCACAATAAAAATAAAAAAATCTGTTCTAAAATAAATTATTCCGACTTTCTTAATGAACTATCCAACACAAATTTCTCCTCAATCTATGATGCTTGTGATGCTAATGTTGCTACTGAAGATTTAACTGCTTTAATTTCGAAAGCGATTAACAGGCACTCAAGCACTATTAAGATCCCAAACCGCAAAATCTGTCTGAAGCCCTGGATTACTCCTGGCCTACTTAGATGCATTAAACATCGAGATGTACTCCATTATAATGCAAAAAAGTCCCCCAACAATGCTATCTTACAGGTAACCTATTGCAGATATCGTAACTTCTGTAATAATTTATTGAAAAAGCTTAGAGCGGCCTATGAAAAAAATGAATTATTAAAAAATAAGAATGATCCTAAAAGAATGTGGCAAACAATTAAAAAAATCACTAATATTAAAAATGTCCCTCAACCCCCACGCGAATTACTATACACAACCCAAAGCCCGCAAAAGTCCCTTAATTTAGTTAACAAATATTTTTCTGACATTGGTGCTACTTTGGCTCAAAAAATTCAAAATAATTACCCACATATGG
This sequence comes from Diaphora mendica, assembly GCA_949125395.1. Classification (NCBI taxonomy): domain Eukaryota; kingdom Metazoa; phylum Arthropoda; class Insecta; order Lepidoptera; family Erebidae; genus Diaphora; species Diaphora mendica. Next base: position 19,077,630 of record OX421318.1, read on the forward strand.
CTCCCACTTACCCTAAACGTAACTCTCTGGGCAACTCAATGGTGCTTCTCGAGACGGATGAGTCTGAGATTAGTGGTTTGATAGCTGGTTTGCGTAGTGATGCAGCTGCAGGAATTGATAAAATACCGTCTGCAGCAATAAAAGCTGCAAGGCATCTACTCGCTCCCCACATAACGCATGTCTGCAATCTCTGCTTGAGAACCGCTACCTTTCCTGAGATCCTCAAGAAAGCGTTAATAAGTCCAATCCATAAGGGTGGGGACAGAGACAGTGTTGCTAACTATAGACCTATTTCGGTTCTTACCTCTATTGCTAAGATCTTGGAGAGGGTTTTGAACATAAGGCTTGTTAACTATCTAGAGACAAACGATATTCTTGCGAAAAGTCAATATGGGTTCAGAAAAGGTAAATCTACTGAGGATGCTGTGGTAGATCTTACTGAGTCATTGGTGAAGCAACTTGATGATGGGTCCAAGGTGATTGGAATATTTCTGGATCTGTCCAAGGCATTTGACACGGTCTCTGTCCCCATATTACTCTCTAAGATGGAATGTCTGGGTGTTAGGGGGGTTGTGTTGGATTTGTTTAGGAGTTATTTGTCTGACAGAACTCAATATGTTAAAATTGACGGCCATCTAAGTGATCCTGCTAGTCCCAGTTTTGGAGTCCCGCAGGGTAGCGTGCTAGGTCCTACGCTTTTCCTCATATACGTCAATGACCTGTGCACTAAATCACTTCCAAATTGTAAAATAATATCATACGCAGACGACACGGCATTGCTTGTCAATGGGGTAAGCTGGAATGAGGCTCATTCTAATGCAGAAGCGGCGCTAAGAGAGGTTATTGATTACTTAAACTCTAACTTACTCACTATTAATGTAGAAAAAACTAAGTATTTACTTTTCTGCCTGCGTCGGAGCACTCTTCCGCCTCCTGACTCCTTTTATCTAATGGCTCATACTTGTGCCCTACAATCTCTCACATGTACCTGCGATAGAATTGCTCGAGCGGATGAAATTAAATATTTGGGTGTAGTGCTTGACAGCACGTTGAGTTGGCATACATACGTCAGCGGCACCATTGCCCGAATAAGAAAGCTAATGCCAATATTTAAAAAAATAAGGTATAGTGCTGACCGTGACACTTTAACGACTGTGTACTACGCGCTTGTACAGTCAGTTATGTCTTATTGTATTGTTGCCTGGGGAGGAATCGGATCAACTCACATGCTGAGGCTGGAGCGTGCTCAGAGAGCAGTTCTAAAGGTCATGTTTAACAAACCACGTAGGTATAGCACTGTTGACCTGTACAAGGAATGCTCAGTGCTGACAGTGAGGCAATTGTTTATTTTGAGAGTGGTACTTCGAAGACACATATCTCTGTCGCGCAGCCCACCTTCTACCCTTCGTAGAAATGCACGCATATGCTTCACTGAACGTCATAGAACAGCACTAGCAGCACGCCAATACTTCATTATCAGCACACGTATTTATAATAGAGTCAACGATAACTTAAACATTTATAATTTAAACTATGAACAAACAAAAAATAAATTGAATCAGTGGCTCCGAGATCAATCATACTTGTCAACTGAAAACTTAATTAAGGCATGAAACATTTGGACAAAGGTATTATGCTCACTCGCATACAAATATATATTCACACACATACGTACTTATATACACACACACAAACTCTACCACACACACACAAACACACATACACACACACACACCACACACACACAACATACATACATGTTGATTTAATTTGTAAATTTTCATTTTAATTTTGAATTTTTATTTGTTTCCCTGTAATAAATCTTACAGTCACAATTATAAATGCTGTATTTATAATTGTTATAACATGTGCTAGGCGTTTCTGTTAAAACATAGTACAATCTTAATTACTTAAAATGTAAGGAAGGCGCTGAAAGCCGTCACACAGTCTATACTAGTACGGCTGACAACGTTTACCATATCTATTCAAACAAACAAAAAATACTAATGTTATTGTTAAAACCTTGGTGATATGTAAGTTAAAATATGTTTTTTTGTCAAATAAATTTTATTATTATTCTCTTTATTTCATTTCTATATACATATTAATTACATTTTTAAATATAAATATAAAAAAACAAATACATTTAAAAATATAAAAAATAGTAGACCACCGACCTCGGGTACAGGGACCAAGAAACCGGTGGTTAGGGCTCCAGAGACAGGAACCTCCTCACAATACAAGCCGTGTCAAGGAGGACTGCCTTCTGCATCAGACCCTTGATCCAGCCCTCTAACGTGAGCCTCTTAAGATGTTGGTCGAGGCTCTTGGCTATCAATCCGTGAGCAGATACGACTATCGGAACAATGATCACCGAATCCACATTCCACATATCGACAATCTCGTGAGATAAATCCAAATATTTCATTTGTTTTTCTTTTTCGACTTTCACGAGATTCTCGTCATGAGGAACGGCGATATCGACAATCATTGCGCGGCGCTCTAATCGATCTATCACCACAATATCAGGCTTATTGGCAACAATAGTCCTGTCTGTGATAATAGATCGATCCCAATATAATGTAGCACGACCATTCTCGAGAACTGGGTCGGGCACATACCTGTAGTATGGCACCTCTGAATTCACAAGTTTGTATTTAAGGGCAAGCTGTTGATGTATTATTATGTATTATGCTGTTATTATTATTATTATTATTATATTATTATTATATTTCTATATTTCTCGTTTCTAAATTTCTTTGACTATGCGAAATATTATTTTAGGAGGTGTAATAATTTTTTCCTTGGATTGTCCCATCACATTCAAACTTAAAATCTAGGATGACTATCACTGAACATAAAAACAGACGTGAGTGCCAACCCTAATTCAATATTTTAAAACTGAATATCTCTGAAGTCCTGCATTCGAATCATCTGGTTTTTTTTGTGGTAGTTATAGTAACTGCAACTTATAATTTTGCACTTAAAAAAAATGCGACCGTGAATAGATGCCTCAGAAAAAAAATAAAAACCAAATCATAGAATTTTTTTTTTTTCTCCCGAAATAGATGACATTTTTTACTCTTTTTTAATTAAATTAATGCCTGAAATACATCTGAATCTTTATAAAGAATCCTCCTCTTGAAAAAACATTTTATTATGGAGATAAAGCGTTTTTCTGATTTCTATGGACATTTCTCGATTTCCTAAATTTCTCTAAAACTAATAATAGAAAAATTTTGGGGATTTTAGTAGAAGTGTTGTTTACCTATTACCTATCTAAAACGCAAATAAAATAAGATGTCCGCAATTGAAGGTAAATAATATACTGTGCAGCGATACATATCGGTTTGTCGATATGTATGCCGATAAATTCTATCGACACCTCCCTTTCACTATGCTATGTAAATGCATAGCTACATGAGATACGCACCGGCTCCTTGCGCGTGCGCCGTCTAAACCAGTCTGTATACGTTATCGACGCCGACTGCACGCTTAATTACCTAAACCTTGTGTACCGCATTTACGCTGTTAACTTAGTGCTTATATACTATTTATTTACTGCATTCTATCTAGTGTTCTATTGTGCTAAACTATTTTCTTACTGCTTGAACTTTTATATGTGCTGTGCCTACAACTTCTACCTTCTGTCTATTTTGTGTGCTGGATAATACATGATAATAACAGTGAGTTGACCATCTTTTATTTACCACGAATTAACCGTGGACAAGTAGTTACTACCAACGTACCTACACTGGTGACCCCGTATACCGAACATGGGTAACGGAACTCAAGATGCACAAGGCACATCGCCACAAGAGCCACACCCAAGTACTAGTGATGGGCAAGTATCGACAAAAAGTGTCGATGTTTTTAGAGTCGGAGTAAGAGTGCCACCATTTTGGCCCGAGGAACCCGACATTTGGTTCGCACAGATAGAGGGACAGTTTGCGATTTCCGGTATCAGGGATGACAATACAAAATTTAATTACGTCATCGGTCACCTCGACATGCAACACTCTAGGGAGGTGAAAGATATCATTGTCAACCCTCCTTCGGCAGATAAGTATGCCAAGCTGAAATCGGAGCTTATTAAGCGACTGAGTGCATCTAAGGAGAACAAATTGAAGCAATTGCTCATGCACGAGGAGCTAGGAGATAGAAAACCCTCCCAATTTCTCCGACATTTGCAGAGCCTGGCATCGGTGAACGTTCCAGACGACTTTTTGAGGACGATTTGGACCAGCCGTCTTCCTCACGGCATCCAAACCGTGCTTGCAGGACAACCAGCCACTGCCTCGCTGGAGAACCTGGCAGATTTAGCCGATCGAGTCAACGACCTTGCGTCTTCAACGTCTACGGTAGCCGCAGTTGAAGGTTCCGTAGTCAACGAACTCACGAAGGAAGTAGCGGAGTTACGAAGACAGCTGCAGAATCTGACCTTTGAGAAGCAGGATAGGCAACGTAACCGTGGCAGATCAAAGTTTCGTGGTAGCCGCAATAAATTGAGACAGCGGTCCCAGTCAAATTACCGCAAGTTCCCGCTATGCTGGTACCACAGTAACTTCAGGGAAAAAGCTGCGAAGTGTATCCAGCCGTGTGACTACAAGCCGGAAAACTCCAAGGGCGGTCGGTAATGGCGACTGACGATTGCCCTTCATACACAGCTGGTCGCCTTTTTGTCACGGACCGTACGTCGAAGCTCCAGTTCCTGATCGACACCGGGAGCGATCTATGTGTCTTCCCGAGGTCTGCGCTTCGAGATCGTCGTTCTCGCACGAATTATTGTTTATGTGCTGCGAATGGTTCTAATATTTATACATATGGTTTTGTACATCTTAATTTAGACTTTGGTTTACGTAGAACTTTTTCGTGGCGGTTCGTTGTTGCTGACGTCACAAAGCCAATTATAGGCGTAGATTTTTTAAATTTTTATAATATTGCTATCGATATTCGTAATAAACGTTTAATCGATCAGTTAACTTCTGTGTCAGCTGTGGCAACTGTAGCTCGAGCCAGTATTTCCTCTGTTAAAGTGGTAACTGGCGAGACTCGGTACCACAAAATTCTTGATGAGTTTCCAGAACTGACTCGACCAGCCGGTATGCATCGCACTACACTACCTCACAACACTGTACACCACATTATTACTACCCCAGGACCTCCAGTAGCATCATCTCCACGTCGTCTAGCCCCGGACAAGCTGAAAATAGCGAAGCAAGAGTTCGAGGCGATGCTTTCATGTGGCACCGCCAGGCCTTCTAAAAGCCCCTGGTCATCTCCGCTGCATCTGGCTCCTAAGAAGAACGACGGATGGCGTCCTTGCGGTGATTACCGTAAGTTGAACGCCCGTACCGTGCCTGACAGGTATCCGATTAAGCACATCCATGACTTTAGCCATAGTTTGTCCGGATGTACTATTTTCTCCAAAATTGACCTGGAAAAAGCTTATAATCAGGTACCTGTCAGTCCGGAGGATATTTCGAAAACGGCCATCACGACGCCATTCGGATTGTTCGAATTCCCTTTTATGACATTTGGTCTTAGAAACGCAGGTCAAACTTTTCAGCGTTTTGTAGATGAAATGACCAGGGGACTCGATAATGTCTATTGTTTCTTGGACGATTATTTAGTATTTTCGCGTGATACCCAGGAACATGAACAGCATCTACGCGAGGTGTTTGACAGGCTGAAGCAGTATGGAATGTTGGTTAACATTTCCAAATGTATTTTTGGTGTAAGTGAAATCGAATTTTAGGGTTATCACATTTCTAAGGACGGTTGTAAGCCTTTAGAGTCGAAGGTGCAGGCTGTCAATGATTTTCCAGCTCCCAAGACCGTGCGACAACTTAGAGCCTTCTTAGGCATGTTAAATTTTTATAGGAGATTCCTCCCACGTGCTGCTGAGATTCAAGCTCCCTTACATGTTTTGTTAACAGGTTCGGTTAAAGGATCGCAGCCCGTCAGCCTTACCGGTGACACTTTGGTGGCATTCAATGCCTGTAAAGCCAGTTTATCCGAGGCAGCCTTACTAGCACACCCCGACTGCGATGCTAAACTCGCCGTGGTCACGGATGCTTCCGATAAGGCACTCGGTGCTGTTTTACAACAGCTCAAAGACAGTGCTTGGCAACCGTTGGCCTTCTTTTCCAGAAAGCTGAGTTCGTCGCAGACTAAATATTCACCCTATGACAGAGAGCTTCTTGCCATTTATGAAGCCATAAAATATTTTAGGCACATGCTCGAGGCAAGGCACTTCATTGTCTATACTGACCATAAGCCCATCAGTTTTGCTTTCCATCAAAGGAAAAATAACTGTTCGCCTAGGCAGTATAGACACCTGGATTTCATATCTCAGTTTACGACGGACATTCGTCACATTTCTGGGAAGACCAACGTTGTTGCCGACACTCTGTCGCGTATTGAGGCACTAGAAGCACCCGTTGACCTAGAGACGTTAGCTCAAGGTCAGGCATCTGACTCTGAACTGCAGACCCTGTTATCGGAAGGGTCATCTTTGCGTTTGGAGAAGTGCCAAGTCCCTGGAAGTTCATTGACACTTTACTGCGACATCAGTAACTCAACTTCCAGGCCATACGTTCCGATACCCTTCCGGAAACAGGTGTTTGATAGCCTGCATTCCCTTAACCACCCTGGTGCTAATGCGTCGGCCAAATTAGTGGCCGAACGGTTTGTTTGGCCCGGGGTGAGGAAGAATTGTAGGAACTGGGCGCGTTCTTGTATACAGTGCCAAAGGGCGAAGGTCCATCGCCACGTTTCCGCGCCTCTTGGGACATATAGATTACCGAGAGCGCGTTTTAAACAGGTACATATTGACCTTATAGGTCCATTACCTGTATCGCACGGTTTCAGGTACTGCTTGACAGCGGTAGATCGATTTTCTCGCTGGCCTGAAGCGTGCCCAATCGAGGACATCACGGCTGAAACCGTAGCGAAAGCTTTAATGTCAACCTGGATATGTCGATCCGGTTGTCCAACGGACATAATCACTGACCGTGGACGACAATTCGAATCGGCATTATTTCAGAATCTGTCGAAGTTAGCAGGTTTCGAACATAAACGCACGACAGCCTATCATCCGGCATGTAACGGCCTTATCGAGCGGTTTCATCGGCAACTGAAAGCTGCAATTGTATGCCACGCTAATGACAGGTGGACTGAGTCGTTGCCATGGGTTTTGTTAGGAATCCGTGCTGCGTTTAGGGAAGATTTACAATCATCCCCGGCAGAACTTGTTTATGGAGAGCCTTTGCGACTCCCTGGCGAGTTCTTTGAACCCAGTACTGGCGGTAGCACCGACTTATCGGATTTTTCTGCTCGTCTCAGAAACTTCGCAGATAAGTTGCGTCCCGTTCCAACTTCGCGCCATGGTCACCCCAGAGTGTTTGTTTTCAAGGAGCTTGAAACCTGTGAACACGTCTTTCTTCGTGAAGACGCGTCTCGAGGTTCGCTCCAACCAGCTTACTCTGGGCCGCATAAAGTTCTCGCCAGGGGGGACAAAGTTTTTAAGATCCTCCTTAAAAATAAAGAGGCCACAGTGTCGATAAACCGTCTCAAACCGGTTTACACACTGTCCGTAAAATATGATCCTCCAGAACCACAGGTGCAACCAGGTTTTGTTACTCGTTCTGGTCGTCATGTAAGGTTCCCGGACTACTATCGCCCTTGACGGTCTCTGGAGGGGGGCGGTGTAGGGATCCCCCTACTTTAATTGATGTATTTTACTATAAGTTACACATGTAACTAAATACACTAAACATTAACACATAGATTATATATTATTATATATTTACAATATTTACACTTATTCTACACTAAAAATATTATTCATAAAATATATACATCATTAACACACACGTTTATAATATAAGTTCATCATAAATAAATATTACATTTCACAGCGATACATATCGGTTTGTCGATATGTATGCCGATAAATTCTATCGACACCTCCCTTTCACTATGCTATGTAAATGCATAGCTACATGAGATACGCACCGGCTCCTTGCGCGTGCGCCGTCTAAACCAGTCTGTATACGTTATCGACGCCGACTGCACGCTTAATTACCTAAACCTTGTGTACCGCATTTACGCTGTTAACTTAGTGCTTATATACTATTTATTTACTGCATTCTATCTAGTGTTCTATTGTGCTAAACTATTTTCTTACTGCTTGAACTTTTATATGTGCTGTGCCTACAACTTCTACCTTCTGTCTATTTTGTGTGCTGGATAATACATGATAATAACAGTGAGTTGACCATCTTTTATTTACCACGAATTAACCGTGGACAAGTAGTTACTACCAACGTACCTACAGAGGGTTATGATTTTGACAGGCTATGTATGTATGTATGTTCATCTCTTCCCTCATAGCTCCTTAACTACTAATTAGAACTGGACAAACTAAGTTTCAAAAGCTGTAGTCCATGTAGTTTAATGTACCATAGTCCATAACACTTTAACAACGCGTGACTACGGCTTTTGAAACTTGTTTCATACTTTTTCAGCGTCGTTTTTTGTCGTAGTTGGGTTTTAGTTTTTACTTTTTTATATATAAACTAGCTGATCCGGCGAACTTCGTACCGCCATATTTATGACCCACGTAACATCGTTTACGTTTTTGTGAATCTAAACCATTCCCAGATCCCCTTGAACACACACAAAAAATTTCATCAAAATCGGTCCAGTCTTTTTTGTGAATCTAAACCATTCCCAGATCCCCTTGAACACACACAAAAAATTTCATCAAAATTGGTCCAGTCGTTTAGGAGGAGTTCAGTCACATACACACGCACACAAGAAATATATATATTAAGATAACTAGCTGACCCACGCAACCTCGTTTACGTCTACTATTGCCCGTAACGTAATCATTTTCCCCCGTTTTTGTAGAATTCTTCATTGATGCTCCGCTCCTATTGGTCTTAGCGTGATGATATATAGCCTATAGTCTTCCTCGATAAATGTACTATCCAAAACTGAAATAATTTTTCAAATCGGACCAACGGTTCCTGAGATTAGCGCGTTCAAACAAACAAACTCTTCAGCTTTCTATATTAGTTGTATAGATTAGTATAAAGAAGTATAGATATAGATTTAATGACAATAGGTAAAGCTGTAACACGACTAGGTCGAAAAGTAAGTTTAATAGAAAACTAGTCTAATAAGAGCCGAGAATCTCTAGCTAGAAGATATATATCGATAAAAGTTGGTGTTACTAACGTCTTGTATGTTGAGCAGCGTGTGTCGAGGTAAGGCGTGTGCTAACGCCGGGAGCGCCAACAGAGCCGCCACGACACCACACACTCGACCGCCTCCTCGAGCTCTTGCCGCACTTCCCACCACACCTATCACCATACTCACCTGTAATTTCAAATTGTAAGTATAACTTCTCATCGTGAACTAAGAAATACAAAACCCAAGAGTTTGTGAAACAACCCATTGAGAATGGTGATCACCACTCTTGAATTCTGATCATGCTTTCCATCAGGCAGAGTAGGCTCTAGCAGGCTCATAAAAAAAAACAATTGAGGTAATTCCTGAAGTAGATGGCATGCAAATCATCACCGCAGTTAAGACTTGCGGTTCTAAACCATTGCTAATAGTTTTGATAGTAAAAGCTGAACTTTGTATATCATGGAACTGCTAATATTGCCCGATGAAAACAATAAACTTACTACTTAATACAATTACAGTTGGCAAAATGTGAGTCCCAATTACTTCTCTAACCGCTTTGTTCATAAACGTTATTTAACTATAAGTGTTATTCTGAACTTTAAGGCCGTAAGTTTATAGTTGAAAATAACACAGAATCATTACTTAAAGTCAAATAACGTTTATGAATAAGGCCATAAGAATACTTTTATTTAATGGGGAGAGTACTTGCATAATTATTAGCATGTATGATGTTTAAAATATTAGTTTCGTTCCAAAGTTATCTATAAATTAATACGTGAAGTAAAACTTTGTACTCCTTTTAGGGTTCCGTGCCAAAGGCAAAAAACGGAACCCTTATAGATTCGTCATGTCTGTCTGTCCGTCCGTATGTCACAGCCACTTTTTTCCGAAACAATAAGACCTATAATGTTGAAACTTGGTAAGTAGATCGTGTATGTAGAAAAATATATGATGTACATTACTATGCAAACTTCCACCGAAAATTGGTTTGAACGAAATCTAGTGAGTAGTTTTTTTTAATACGTCATAAATCGTAAACTGCAATTTACCTTTCATTCAATCAACACAAATATAAATAAATTTAATAAAACGAAACTTTTTAAAAACAAGCTTTTATTGGAATGCTCTAAAAAGAATAAAATAAAGTATTCCTTGAAAACTTTTCTATCAACTTATAATGTCATTACACAATTTATATTATACAAAAGCTTGTCGCGAGATTTGCCTGTGTAGATCTTATACGAAAGTCAATTAAAGAACTTCATTTGATTGATATCAATGTTTAAAATTTTCAAACAAAGTAAATACTGGTAACGAAATCTCGCAACAAGCTTTTGTATAATATAAATTGTGTAATGACATTATAAGTCGATAGAAAAGTTTTCAAGGAACACTTTATTTTATTCTTTTTAGAGCATTCCAATAAAAGCTTGTTTTTAAAAAGTTTCGTTTTATTAAATTAATTTTTTACTTTTTAGTTATCGCTGAACAATTTTTTCAGTCTGTTCATGTCATTCAAACGCATCAATATTGCAAGCCATCAACGACCGAAGTACCTACTTATCAAGACAAATCCTATGAACACCTATCAACTTCATCGTCAATACCTGGTTACCATTTAAAACTAAATACTTGGCTAAACTAATTTGAATATTCTAATCTCGATGGTGTTGCGTTGTTTCATTACAGAGTTTCCATGACCACCTTCCGGCTCCATCAGCAGACTCTGGATACTATTAAAACATAAAGTACTCGTCAAGACGAATCAAACGATTCAACACTCAATGGGTTTCGTCGTTTTATTACAGAGTTCCTGTAACCATCTTGCGGCTCCATCATCAGACTCTGGATTCTATCAAAACATAAAGTACTTGCTAAGACGCATCAAACGATTCCAATCTCGATGGTGTTGCGTCGTTCCATTACAGAGTTTCCATGCCACCTTCTGGCTCAAAGTTCCTATGGCCACCTTCCGGCTCCATCATCAGACCCTGGATACTATCACAACATAAAATACTCGTCAAGACGAATCAAACGATTCCACACTCAATGAGTTTCGTCGTTTCATTACAAAGTTCCTATGGCCACCTTCAGGCTCCATCATCAAACCCTGGATACTATCACAACATAAAATACTCGTCAAGACGAATCAAACGATTCCACACTCAATGGGTTTCATAGTTTCATTACAAAGTTCCTATGGCCACCTTCAAGCTCCAGCATCAGATCAGCTCCATGTCACCATAATATTGCATTGTCACGCTGTTTACTTAGGCCTGCAAAATTTCAGCACAATCGGTTGAAGATATCTGCTTCAAATTTAACTTCCAAGATTTGGGAACAGACAAACATCGGGACAGGTGAAGCTAAATAAAAGCTTGTAATAAAATACTCGTCAAGACGAATCAAACGATTCCAAGCTCGATGGTATTGCGTCGTTCCATTACAGTTCCATGGCCACCTTCCGGCTCCATCATCAGACCCTGGTTACTATCCAAACATGAAGTACTCGTCAAAACGAATCAAACGATTCCACACTCAATGAGTTTCGTCGTTTCATTATAAAGTTCCTATGGCCACCTTCCGGCTCCATCATCAGACCCTGGATACTATCACAACATAAAATACTCGTCAAGACGAATCAAACGATTCCACACTCAATGGGTTTCATAGTTTCATTACAAAGTTCCTATGGCCACCTTCAAGCTCCAGCATCAGATCAGCTCCATGTCACCATTATATTGCATTGTCACGCTGTTTACTTAGGCCTGCAAAATTTCAGCACAATCGGTTGAAGATATCTGCTTCAAATTTAACTTCCAAGATTTGGGAACAGACAAACATCGGGACAGGTGAAGCTAAATAAAAGCTTGTAAAATCTTTATATATATAATTCTTCTGTGAGTGTGTATGTCACTGAACTTCTCTCAAACGACTGGACCGATTTTGATGAATTTTTTTGTGTGTGTTCAAGGGGATCTGGGAATGGTTTAGATTCACAATTTTGTCCGCTGGAAAATGTTTTTTTAATTAATTTTTGAAATTTTCAAATTAAAGACGTGTAGACAGGACAACGTCTGTCGGGTCCGCTAGTAAAATATATTATGTTACTTGCTGCTGCGGAACCCTTCATGGGCGAGTCCGACTTGCACTTGGCCGTTTTTTTTAAGTTAAAGTTTACATGGACTAGGAGTACAGTAAGTTAAAAAAATCCATAAAAGAAAACAAAACATAGTCGAATTTTGATTACCGGTCGACCACTAGTTATTATTATTATTCCATAATTTACTTTTTAATTTTACCAACCTACTAATCAAATTTAGTTAAACTTGGCTTATTGTATCTAATTCATTAGGTACAATAATAGCAGTTGAGCACACGGGATATGCGTCAGTTACGTTTCATTATTCTATCGATCGTCAGCCTCTAAACGAGCTACGTGCAGTACACGCTTGCCAATAATTACGATACTCTCATTTTAGCAAGTTTATTATGAGTCATTACGACTGTAGTTAGCAAGCGGCTATAATGTGTGTTAATTTACCAATAAAACTGAAACTGGAATGTGTGTCAATAACAAACACGTCCTGTGTTGGAACCAAACTTAATGTGTTTACAGCAAAATGCATAGAAATATTATGTAAGAGCTAATATAATGCAGCTATATAAACAAATGAATTTTAAAGGTTTTGCTACTTTATTTCTAGTCTACCACAGATTATATTTATACGTTGTTCGTATCTTTGATTATAGAAGTAAACAAAAATAATTGACATATTTCATGTTTCGCCTTAAAATACCGTTATACGTTGGAGTGTAACTTCCGATAATAATAAATAACAATAAAATGTTTATTGGAAACTAAAAGAAAAGGAAACCTAAAAACTGTATCGCAGACATTAAACGTCTTCTCAGGTCTGAGGCCGTCAGTTCCATCAATAATATAATATGCAAACTATACTGAATAAGAAATGTTAGTGTACATGTATTCATGTGTTTTGTGTGCATATGTGCATGCGAAAGACAATGAAACGTGTGTCTACTGTATGTGTGTGTGGTATTGTGAGGCTAGAATTTGATAAAATCAATTGTGTGGTTGATTAGACATTTAGACTAGAGATTAGTGAGGTGGTATAAACATGATTTCAAGCTCTTCGTAGTTCAGTGTGCAGCCATTCATTAGTAACTAAATGTAATTGAACACTCAACAAAAATATATATTATACTAGCTTTTACACGCGGCTTCGCTCACGCAGACTTTCATCCCCTGACTTTCCCCCTTAGGGGTGGAATTTCAAAAATTCCTTTCTTAGTGCTCACTTACGTTATATAAAGAACCTACATGCAAAATTTCAGGATTCTAGTTTCAGCGATATGGCTGTGCGTTGATCTCTGGGTATGTCAGTCAGTCACCTTACTCTTTTATATATATAGATAGATTTAGAACTGGTCCTCGTCAGTCTTTCGAGTCCAGTGCTGGACATAGGCCTCTCCAATGGCATACAATTTTTTGTAGATATATATCAAAAAAACTCTTGGAAAATAGGGCTCATAGTTAAAGCAAAGGAATCAACAAATTAACCAACTAAATACACATGTTATGTACAAATATAGCTTAGATATAGTATGTGTACAAACCATATTCAGTTGAGTAAGAGATTCCACATCGCCATCCATAACTTCACTAATGTTAGAGTTGAGGAATGCTTCCCATTCTTCCAATTCAATTGATGTAGGTTCTTTGACTGCACAACAGAATAAACAATTATATAATAATAGTTAGTAATAATAATACTACACATCTCAAACACAATCGTCTGGGCCTTCACAATGGTAATAACTGCTAATAAATATACTTTTATATTTTAAGCAAGTTCATCACACAATTTGTCCTGGATGGGAATTGAACCTACACTCTCTGAACATAGAAATCTGGATCACTAACAAGAATCAACATATGGATCTTAATATAAAAAATGATTACCATCACTTTTATCTTCAGATCTAAGTATTCTGTCATTGTCTGCAATTTCTTTGTCATCAGACGTCTCCTCTATAATTTCGCATTTTTCAATGTCTTTATCTTTTTCTTCTTTAGAGCCTTTTTCTTTATCCTCTATAAGACTTGACACTTCAATAGTAGGTTCACTTGTTCTTCTTTGAGCTTCATTCTTGGTTTTATCCCAACTTGAACTAAAATGAAATGATCTTTTGATACTTCTTGTCAATTTATTACCTCCACTGCCAAAACGGAGTTTATCTCTTGAAAATTGTAAAAACTTTTGTTTGTAAGAAGGCGGAACACTTTTACTGAGACCAGAACTAACATCACTGGACTTTGTAGAACCTTTTGGATTCTCTAAACTATGAGATGCAGTATCTACAGACTTGGCTTTTTGTTTTATTTCTAAAATAGCTTGTTTACTTGGAGTACTAGTATTCGAAGATATTTCTTCACCAGGTTTATCTCTATCACTATGGGGTTTTTCTTCATCAATTTTATCCATTTTGTTACGATCTGTTTGTTTTTTATTAGCTGCCATGAGTTGTGCCATATTATTTTCTAAGTTACAAACAACAAGATTTGAATTGTTAAGTACATTAAATTCATGTCTGAGCAGTTTTGCGTTGGCGGCTGTTATGGGATGTGATTGGTCTTCATCATCGGTTTTGAGACTATCTCTTACGCTAAACGCGCTGGTAGCTCTGACACTATCGTCATCAGACATTGGTATGCATTCCATTGCTTGCATCACACGTACATTGCGCAAGTCATGCTCTTTGGTTTCAACTTTTGCCTCTGGTATAGTTCTGGAAAAAAGTATAAGGTAAACATTATTTTATTAGAAATTGTCTTCATTTAACTAGAGAGGACTTAAGACTTATCATACGTTATTTTTTTATTCACATGAAAGTTAATTTCATGCTGTAAAAGTAGTGAAATTTATTGATCTATTAGTAACACTTATAATGGTGTGCCAAATTTAGATTATAAAATACAAATAAATCTATTTCAGCATTAACCTTGTATTGCTGCAAACTTTTTCTCTTTGCAGTTGTTTAGCCTCTTGCTGACTGTGAGTTAATGGCTTTGTAAATGGAGATTCACTTTGTACATCTTCAGGGAGTATAGTCACATGGTCAGCAACAAATGGGTGTTCTAGAATCTCGGGCCAGGTCATTCTTTTCATTGGATCTTTGTGCAGTAGACCCTGTAATATGGAAGATTAGTAGTCAGGTTACATACATACAATAATTTGAATTTATAGACTAATAGATTTTGCCATTTTTATTTATTTCATATGCCTATTTTATTTATGACTAGCTGAACCCCGCAGTATTACCTGCGGTACGACAATAACCACGGGTAATGCCGCGGGGCAAAGCAAGTTTAAATAAAGTAGCCTAAGTTACTCCTTAGATCATCAGCTATCTGCCAATGAAAGTCCCGTCAAAATCGGTCCAGCCGTTCCAGAGATTAGCCGGAACAAACAGACAGACAGACATAAATTGTAAAAAATGTTATTTAGGTACATGTACCGTGTACTAAAAAGCGGTTATTTCATATTATAAAATAACCGCTTTTTAGTAATATCTTATAAATGAGTGCTAACCATTAGTTCTGTCATCTTGACAACTGAATGTAGGTAATTGAGGAAAATATAAAAAAGAATATAATATGCCCTAAAAAAAAAAAAAAAGTAAATGCTACTGGGTCATTACTGTATTGTTTCGTCATAAATGCCAAAATCCAAGTGTACAAGATACATATATATAACAGAATGCAAAAAGTAAAAAAACAAATGTTTATTACAAATCTACATTTCTAGAATCCCATGGCATAGAGTTCAAAGTCCTTTGGCTATTTCTCTAGAAACATTAATTTAATACATACCTGCAGAAATGATCTTGCTTCAGTACTAATAAAGCTAGGCCACTGTACAGGTTTATGTCTTATCATCCTCACCAACTGCCATATAGACATTGTACAGAACGGTGGCTGGCCCGCTATCAGTTCATACACTATACAGCCAAGGGACCACAAGTCAGCCTGAAATTATATAAGATAACAATTTGTTGCATATACAGCTTTATAAATTTTAAAGTATATACAATATAGAAACAAGACACATCACAAATCAAATAATAGAAAACTACTACGACTCAGGAGTGACCCATGTCACAATCAAGAGATATGGTCATATGGTATGGTACAGTCAAGATCTGAAGAGAAACTGTGTCCTGGGCCGATCGCGCCGCTTTACATAGTCTTCATCCACACCTCGCCCGACTCACGGAACCGTTCAATAGTGGCAAATGTTTGTATCACTTTTATTATTTGGATACCCTCATTCCGACATATTCTATTAAAAGCAATATATATTAAGTATGAACTTTGAATATCACAAACCATATAAAAATTTACTTACAGAGCTGACATAGTAATTTTTTTTTATAATGTACATAAAACATCTATGAAATGGGTCATGTAGATAAGTTTTTAGTTTTTGAAGCGAATACACACCTACCTAACATTCGTACCTATAGGTATATATTGTTACTAATAACTATTTAACTGCCTCGTTGGTCTCGCGGTTGGTGTGTGCGACTGCTGATCATGAGGTCTCGGGTTCGATTCCCGGGTCGGACCAAATGTTTGTATGATCTACAAATATTTGTTTCGGAGTTTGGGTGTTTTCTATGTATAATATGTATGTATTTACAAAAAAAAAAGTATATATGTATTTGTATCAGTTGTCTAGTACCCATAACACAAGCTTTGCTTAGCTTGGGACTAGATGGCGTTGTATGTTAGATGTCCGAAATAAAAATATAAATATTTAGGGACCCATTCAAACAGACTACAGCTACAAGCACACAGTAAACTATTTTTTTTAATAAGCATCATTGCAGATGTAATTTATGTATTTTTATGTGTGAGACTCACATATAAGTGGTATTCAAGTTTTTGTAAGTGTTAAAACACACATTAATTATTATTGCATGGAGATATCATTACACATTTACCTGATGATCATATGGCTTTTCCTCTATCAACTCTGGCGCCATATATAATGGGGTACCTTTTATAGATGTTAGAATGTGTGTTGCATTTGTCATAATTCTAGCCAGACCAAAGTCACATAGTTTGGCACATCCAGAGCTGTCCAACAACACATTCTGAGGCTTTAAATCCCTAAAATAATAAAATCAGAAACAAATGAAAATCATAAGACTATATAAGAAAAAAGGGTAAATTAGAAAATAGAGTGGTTTTAATGAAGTAAAAGATTTAAATCTTCCAGGTAATTAGAAGCACCTTATTGCCAGTAATAAGGCTCACATACTAAAAACTCAATTATGTTAATTGATGCAGTTGGTTGTAAGGCTTTAATAGGGATTTCTGGGCCACACTTTATCTTTTGACTTCCAGAGCCCTTCGCTCTTAAACTATAAGGTAATTTTAACACCAAGAATTCTAGATTAAATTAATGTTCTATCTTCACTAAAATCACTAATAAAAAAATATTATATACAGACCTGTGTAGCACTCTATGTGAATGCAAATAATATAGTGCCGACACCAGATCCCAAGTTATTTTCTTCACCTGAACTTCATTCAAACATCCTTCTTTCGCCAATATACTATGCAACTCTTTCTCAGCATACTCTGTCACCACAACTAACTCTGATTCGGTATCAAAACTATCAATCATACGAATTATGTTTGGATGCTTTAACTGTCTCTGTATGTCACATTCTTGTCTGAGATTCTTCAAATCTTTTAAGGATCGCCCTTTCTGAAATAACAATCACCATTTCTATTAGCAACTGGAATTGAGGCTATAAACTGTTTGGCAACAATGGCAACTAAAAAAATAGAAGTAAAATTAAATGTATCACATAAACACTGTTATTATTACTGAGAAGGAACTCGCACCTTTCTTATAACTTTTAATGCTACTGTAGCATCGGTCTCCTTGTGTTTAGCTTTAAAAACACGGCCGAAAGATCCCTCGCCAATAAATGATATTACAACGTAACTGTCCATTTTGCGCCGCTAAAATAAAACAATAATAGTATTTTCCCCATAAATTCCAAAACAGTTTTTTCCACCAGCAACAGCATGAAACAAACAGCAAATTGTTATTGTATAACTGTCAGTGTCATGTCATATAAGTGTTCTGTGCATGTCATCGTCATAAGTGTTGCCACTATTGAATACAATAAACACAGATTATAAAAGGATCTTCTAAATATTATACGGTTTTTGGCTTAGAGCATACATATATAGAGAGGCAACTGAAGTTGTGGAAAGCGTGATCGGAGTAGAGAGACAGAGACTGAGTTTGGTTAGAGTCTGTCTCTCTCACGCAAGCTGATTATCTCTGATTGGTGGACACACATACCAATCTGCATGAGGGATTTGGCGGGAATTACTCCAACCAATCAGAAGCTTGCGTGAGACAAACAGACTAACTAAACTCAGTCTCTCTCTCCCTCTATTCCGATCACGCTTTCCGCCCATTCAGCTGCCCCTTCATATATATGCTCTAAGAGTTTTTGGGAAGTGTAATAAGGTGCTTTACTGTGAGAAATAACTTGTTTTAATTTAACTTTACTGTATGCGAGTTGTTGAGATAACTAAAATTAAGAAATGAAAAAGTTTTAGAGGATACTTGCCTGTAGTAGTAAAAAAAACGATGTTTTGCATATAGCTTGTTTAGAGGCCAGGAAATTTTAAAAACATTTTATTTTTAAAACTAATTGCATATTTTCAATATTTTCATAAAATGAAAATCATGATTTTTAATCTATATGGCACGTGACCGCAAATGCCAATCATTAGTGTGACGTCAGTTTTCTTAAACGTATCGACTTGTCAATATCCAAAAAAATTTTTTATGCTGCTGTAAAATTGGATACTTTCCACAATGATTTTAGCAATATTTTTGTATGAGTACCTATTGTTTTTAGTAAGGAAATATATTAAAGTACATAAATATAAAGTTATGTAAGCAATAACTTGTATAGAATCTGATATCTAAGGCAATGTATAAGGGTACCTTTTTAGGTGTCAGTTTAGAGTGTTTGTTTTATATTCTTCCTACAACGTAAACTTACTGATTTGTGTAGATTTGCTACTTTAAATCCCAAGAACGTTAACTAACCTTTGAAATAAATGCGGCCCAAAGCCCCCTGAACCACAGGGGAGCCCAGATTTGAAGTGTGAACATTCCCGATTTTTTGTCGGGATTTCGAACGGTCGAAATGGAGCCCATTGTTGTTAACCTTCTGGTGTAAAAAAATTGTATGAAGAAGGGTCTTTTTATCTTTTTTTTTTTTTTTATGTTTGGCCCGCCAAAATGACTCTGCTCTGCCTGATGGAAAACATAAGCAGAATCCAAGAGTGGTGGTCACCATACTCATTGCGAATGCAGACAGTGCAGTATGGCGACCCACACTATGGCGGCCTAGTGATGCTACTGCATCTTTTAGTCCAGTCAACAAGTATGAAACTTGTTGACTAGACTAATTGGGCCCCCGGTCTCGCACTCACTAACGAAACACGACAGCACGAACGCTGTCATTTTACGTTGATTTTCTGTGCGAGGGTAGTACCGCCCCGGTCGAGCCGGCCCGTTCGTGCTGAAATCAGCGTGGCTCTACTACCTCTGAAGTGTGTATATTGTAAAAAAATAGTTTGTATATGTAAATAAAATAACTATTACTTGTAATGAATGTTTTATTTCTCATCAATACACCTTTTAATACAGTACATCGAGGAAAAAAACTTTCACCTTCGATTTAGTAACTTCATCTAGGTACATAAAATCATAATCAACTATACATCACCTGATAGCTTATTTAATGACCATTCTAAACATACCAATATCTTACTAGCCCCAATACATTTTTTATTGGAAATCGGCATTGCAATGAGAGGCGGAAATGTCACGGGAGTATTGTCAAAATCGTCCCACAAGGATGCCATTCGGACCAAAATGGCCGCAACTGACCACTGGTTATTAACTATATTATTCCGGCATAAATACTAAAAAAGGCGATGGTCTATCAATGCAAGAAAAAATCACGAAAGTTAATAGTTTAAATTTGCTACGGATAGACACGATTATGGAGGCAAGATATTTCGCCGATAATCCCGAACAATTTCGTAAGTGTTATTTTTGTGGTATTTTCACAAAAAGGCACTAAGCAATACTGGTAATATAATTTTAAACTCATATTGAAATGAAAGAAAGACGACAGAAATTCTAACCTACACTAATGTCTGAGAAAAATGACGTCATATGACCACTTGGCGGCAATAGGCTATTTGACAGATTTTTGGAAATCGTTTTAAATTATTCTTTATTACGTAATAAGCACACTGCGTTAATATTTTGCGGAATTCCTACTGTAATAAGAATTAAAATTTAAGATAAAGTTCAAGTTTGACAACCGTGTCAAAAAACGTCATTTCTTTAATGGCGCTGGTGTGACGTCACACGCTAGTAAACAAATTCACAAAACGCGAACAATACTCAGTCGAGGAATCTAACGTTTACTAGCGTGTGACGTCACCAGAGTTTGCAACAAATCATAAGGCGTTCACGTCGCAGAAAATATTTCAAAAAATTGTTACAATTTATTTCGTGCAATCTGCGAAAAAATCACATTATTTTGTTTAATTCATAGTGAAATATGTCTTTTTAGGGTATTATCTGATAGGATGACCACAATCCATAGTTTATTTTCAATATTGTCAAATAGCCTATTGTGTTTTGGGCGGGAAAATATTTAATTAGAATTATGTTTTTAAGTTTTATTATTGTTAGCCGTTTTGTTCGCGAAAAATTTTTTTTTGTAGCTTAAAATTGATCATTAATTAAATTGAGAAACTTTTTTAAAATTAGGCAAATACCATATTCAAAATGTTATTATTAAATGTGGTAACTATTTTCAGTTTTGTAACTCTGTTATAGAACACTACTAAATAGCCTTTACCGCTCTACGTTATGTAGCTCTATGTAAACTAGTTTTATAAATTTAAAACAAGTACATTATTAAAAATAAAAAACCCGACTGCGTCAATATTTAACAATAAAAACATATAAGTTTTATATATATTCGTAATCACTGTAAAAAAATCTTTATTTTGATACCACACTCGATGTATTTTTAAAACTTTTTTTTTTAAATATTACTTTTTGGTGCCAAAATCCTTATTTTTATTTATTTTTAATTTTGATGTACCCAGTGTCACTCTCACGACTAAGACGAATCTATTGACACCACCAATGTATAGTAATCTGTGGACACCACTCACATAAATATACGACAAGCCGTTTAGGCTCTAGGGCGTGCCAAAGAAATTTACATACATACATACACTCGAAAAACATAACCCTCCTTTCGCAGTCGGGTAAAAAGTCAAATTACTCAAATTCAACTAGCTAGCTAGACGTCTTGATCACAGAGCGGATAGGGTGGACGCTGTTTCTATCATCAATAACTGTGAATGTCCCACTGCCGGTCTCCTCTCAGGAGAGGGTTAAGGCCATACATACCCACACTGGTCGAGTTAGGGTTGGGAACTGTTAAGACAAAGTTGTGGCTACGTAAAAGATTACGTAGCCACAACTTTACGTAGCCAACGGCAAGAGCCGTTGGATGTTTTTAAGCTGCCCAAAGGCCTCCAACTAAGCTTCACGACTGTTATCATACGATAACAACCGGGACCGACTGCTTAGCGTGACCTCCGAATCACGGAGACGCTCATGATATTGTGCCACTAGCGGTCACCCATCCAGGTACTGACCGCGACTATCCAGTCATTTTCTACCATAAAACTTTGTTGGTGTTTTTTTTATGGAATAGGTAGGAGGCAAACAAGCCGACGTATCGCCTGATGGTAGGTGATTACCGCCGCCCATGGACACCCGCACCACCAGGCGTACAAAGTGCGTTGCCGGCCTTTGGGGGATAGGGGCTAACTGAAATGTACCTAGTTTTTTTTTATGATCAACCTTTTCAAACTACACGAATTTCTTTCCACATGTGTGAAAAATGTAACATTTACCATTCAAACGGT
Organism: Diaphora mendica; assembly: GCA_949125395.1. NCBI lineage: Eukaryota > Metazoa > Arthropoda > Insecta > Lepidoptera > Erebidae > Diaphora > Diaphora mendica. Next base: position 19,099,927 of record OX421318.1, read on the forward strand.
AATGCAGCAACTATAATGAACCTATTTCCACCAGAAACGATCTAGAAACAACATATTCATTAATGTTTGTGTGTGGAAATTTACCATTTGTCATGGATGTGTCTGCAATAGGTACATATTATTTTTGTTATCAAATATAAAAAAAAATATAAATACTATTTAGAAAAAAAATACTTAGGAAATACCTGGGGTATTTCCTAAGTAATTTACCAATATAAAATCATCAGAAACCCAGCTTGTAAAACTGTCTAGTTACGCAGTGCAATGAGCAACTTTCCACCAGAAACAGAGACTAGACTAGGTATACCTACCTAATAACTTTGTTTGTGTAAATTAACTCGTCCTCATGGTTGTGTCTGCAATATTTATTTTTGATGATATAACAAAAATCTACCTATTTAAATACCTGTTTACTAATTTATGAATATAAAATTAATACACCGTTAGTAAAAACTGTCTTACTCAAACGTTTATACATCGTCAGCAACTACAGTAGATATCCATTACGAGTTCGAATTGTTGATGGTTTGTTGTCGATATGCTATTTATACATGGATTATCCGGCAACCAGCTGTATGAGATAAAACTCTGAATTGAGTACACACAACAGAACACCAAGTGAGCTAAAGTTCGGACGGGAGCATTATTTCATGTTGAAACATTATCATTTAACACAGTAGGCGGGCGTGTTCAATTTTATAAACAAAACAAATAAGACGGGCGGAGGTGTAGATATATTAGGGACTTTAACTCGATTTTATATGTAATTAATCTTTATTTATAATTTGGCTAGATATCAAATGAATATGTAGTAAAGAAGTGTTATATTCCCATTAGGAATATAAATTAATGTTAATTATTCAATATGAATTAGCCTTCTTCGTTCTGAAAGCTTTCTCGCAGAGCTATATATATCATGTCATTAAGCAACTCTCATTGAACTGAAAACACGTCCACAGTCAAGGGACGTAATTTCAGAATACAGGAATAAATAAGGGCTTTAAAAAAGTACCTATATCTAGGCGTTCATAGTATCTAGAAGAGTGGCTCATTATAACTTTATATAATGTAAAAAAAAATGGTAACTAAGATACCTATCTTATCATGTGGTATCAAAGGAGATAGGATACCACACTACTTATTTTTTATCCGACTGCGTCAGAAGGTGGGTAATGTTTTTCGAGCGTTTGTATGTACATATTTATATGGATGGCACGCGCTACAGCCCAAACGGCTGGACGGTTTTTGACATATGAGGTCTCGTTGAATTCATTAGGATCGTGGTAGTGACATAAGCTATATAAATTATCAAAATGGCCTCCGCAAATGGGACAAGAAGGCACATTCCGGTTAGGGTTAACCTAACCGAAATAATCTGTTATTAATACTTTTGGAAATGGGTTAACCTACATTTCGGATTAACATAAATACCTAGATGTTACCGAATTAAAAGTATTAACAGGAGTAGTCTAATGTATAGAATAATTACGGTTAACCTTAACCGAATTGATATTGGTTTCAGGATACTTGTAGGTCCGTGATTCATTCTTCGTTACAGTTGTAGTTACAGTCGTCGGGAGCGTTCATTATATGCGTGAGATGGGGGAAGGGGTATCTCGGCTAATAACAAGTATTTTTTTAAACGCAAAAGCTACTGAACGGATTTGGATGAAACTTTACTGTAATATAGCTTATAGGTATATCAGAATAACACATAGGCTACTATTTGCCGCGATAATCGACATAAACGCGGGCGGAGCCGCGGCCAACAGCTAGTAACATATATAATAATCTTGTAACCAAATCAATATGTAACCCTTTGAAACGGTTACAGATTGATACGGTAACAAATCAAATCAAAAATCATTTATTCATTTAAGACACCAAGTGACACTCATGAACGTCAAATTGAAGCTATAGTTAAAAATCATAGATCGACACAAACAGACGCCACAGCATGTCGAGCATTGTCGATCGAAATTAGGCGAAAACACCAAAAATCTACTGCCTGCCTGTGTCGATCCATAACTTCCAGTTTCCAAAATGCGTAGAGCTCATGAGAAGAATACTGGCAAAGAAACTCATGGCAACTTTTTTTCAAAATCAGATTTTCAGGTACAATAGTGTTAATATTACATGTAATTTATTATTATATATAACCTTTTATAACGCATACCGTTATGCATGCATTTTCCGATCCCTGCAAAAAGGGGGAGTGGGTCAACAAGCGTTTTTTTTTTTTTTTTTACAAAGACTACTCCCGCACTAGGAATAAATCCTGTGTCGCGGGGGACTTTACAAACATACATGAAACGGACACAAGACAGTTTTGTTTTTATAAAATTTATATAGTCAATTTTATAATTAACATTAGCTACAGAAAGTATTAGAAAGATGTAAATCTTATATTCCTAGAAAATATTTGAGCATTTAAGAAATACTCACACAATTTTACAAGTGACGATAAAAACGGTGGCTGAATTGTTAAATAAACATCTGTTGATAACATTGGGGGATTATTTATAGAATGCAACTTATTATTAAACTTAGGTAGGTATTTATTGGCCACTTCATATTATTATTACCTATTGTTATTTCAAGTCGCAAGTCATTTCCATTCAAATTTCAAATCAACTTCTTCTAACAATTAACAAATTTATAACATACTGATCCCTGTAATTTTTACAGCAAAAGCTTTGCTGTAAAAATTACAGGGATCAGTATGTTTCATGAGCTTAACAACAGGCCATGTCATATGTAATCATTCATTTAAGGTCGATTCACACATATCAGTGAAGCCACAGTTCCGTCAACGTGTTCGCTCAGTTCAGTATCAGTGCTGCAGTGTTGCGTCAGTGATTCAATTCACACATATCTGTACTGAGTTCAAGGAGCTTCAGTCAAAACGTGTATCGTGATTGTTGCTATGGCTCTGTATCTAACTAATTAACTTTATTTGCGTTCGTATTTTGTTCCACAAATTGGTTTTGTATTTCGAATCCATGTTGTCGATATTTGTGCGGACGAAAAGTAGCGTAGTTTATAGCATAGTTAGTGCGTATCGCGTGTGTTTACTTGGAACTACGGGCCTTTTTTCTGCTTCAACAAGAACAAGGCGGTGCGTTATCTACCTTTTTTATTTGATCTGAGTTTGCATGAGACAAATCATACAAAACCCTATCTTCACAAAACAATTCTATCAATCGCTCGTCCTCCATATTGTTTTTGATGCCGCGGCGTCCGTGATCCGACAAAAAATATCGTCGTCAACGAATACCGTCCGTGATTGCCGGTGTCGGCACTGACACTGTGTCACTGTATCGTCAGACACTGACAATTGGGGATACGTTCATAGATAATGTATGAAAGAATATTTCGCACTGTGCCGGTACTGTGTCGGAACCACAGAACAAAAGTCTGTGGTCGGAACTGTGACTTCACTGATATGATATGTGTGAATCGACCTTTAAGGTCTGACATGACTTTTGATCAGCTTTTAAATATCTAGTGTTACGATTTAGGTAAGTAAGTATTAATATCTAACCCTAAATATTGTAGGTAGTATCATTGAACGGGCAGTGAAATAGCATTCCTTTTTTTCTCTAAAAAAAGCAACTGTCGCACTAGGAAAATGGGTATCCTGAGTCAGAGGGAACCGTATAAATATGAAACGGATACAAAGAATTTAGAATAACTGTTTATGAATCACACAAAGTTTTGTCCTTTAGGGCTCCCACACATAACTGCGAATTCACAACGCATCGCAAATATCTGCAAGCTCGCACGAACGAATGCACCTCACGAACTTCACGCCGAATCGCATCGCAGTTATGTGTGGGAGCCCTTAAGTGGATCGAAACCACAACACTCATAGACTACGGGCCCGTGTCGAAAATTGATAGGTCATGTGAACCCCCCGGACAACTGAAGGGGAGGGAGTTACAACCCTCGATTTTTCTCCCTTGTCGCGTGATTTTTGTACGGCGCGTTGCGAAATAATGGATTAGAAGAGGTATTGAAATTGTATGGTATCAATGCCGTACAAAATCAAATGACCAAATTTACTGATAAAATCGCCGGCAAATCCCAAAAAACGACTTTGTGGCGCACTATGTTTCTACGGCACTAGGTGTTTTCTAATTATTTTTCATGGATCTTTCTATGGTAGGAATGCCGTACAAAAATTTAAGACCAAAATATACTACCTCTACCCGTGGTTTTGAATTCTCATCTGCACTCAATTGGACAGCTTACTAGTGACGGCATAGTGCTGAATGTTATTGTTTGTTGTTTTGAGTTCTGTTACTTAGATGTAGACCCCCTTCGTTAGTTTTTCTTCAATATCTTTAATGTACAAACATCGACCTCTTATGATTACCGAACAGAAGTTTCGGCGTGAAATTACCATAACAAAAACATGGAGACCTTTTTAGAAAGATACTACCCCTGTATCTTTCTAAAAAGGTCTCCTGGTGGTTCACATGACCCATCAACTTTCGGCACGGGCCCGTAGTCTATCAGAACAGTAGAAAGCGATGTGGTGACTTATAACACTAAGCTATCTGAGCATTAGAACGATATTTTACGCTTGCCCGTGTCGAAGGTAACATTTGTGCGATGTTTGCTTTTATAGATCATCTATGCCTATGCAAAGCGTTCAAGGAGATAAGTTTACAAAAAATTATATAGGTGATATTTAGGTAAGGGCGTCGTCTATACTATAATAAAACGCACAGCAAATAGTTCAGAAAACTAAGTTCGAAATAACAACAGGTGCACAAGACTTACAGTAAAGATAAAAATCTATTTGTATACTTAACAGTTATTTAGGTACATCTACGCAAATTTATTATTCTATATTTGTTGAATTTGCTGCCTGAATTGACTGCCTCGTTGGTCTCGCGGTTGGCGTGTACGACTGCTGATCATGAGGTCTCGGGTTCGGTTCCTGGGTCGGACCAAATGTTTGTATGATCTACAAATATTTGTTTCTGAGTTTGGGTGTTTTCTATGTATAATATGTATGTATTTTCAAACAAAAAAAGTATATATGTATTTGGATCAGTTGTCTAGTACCCATTGTTATGGGTACTAGACAACTGCTCTGCTTAGCTTGGGACTAGATGGCGTTGTGTGTTAAAATATCTGAAATATAAAAAAAAAAAAAGAATCTGATTTACAAATATAAAAAAAATTAAACTAACAATACTATAATAAGGATACTGCAATAAATGATTAATAAAACTAGAAAACTAATTAGGTAAGTAGGTTACGACGAGACTACGATCAAATACAAGTCTGATTTAAAATAATGCAGATTAATAAATCATATTGTAAAATATATGGTAATCGTTAAGCTATTGCATAGCTTTTATCGCGGGCTTTGAGGCCTTTGAGCGCGGCGACCGATTCAAGAAATTCCGTAACGTAACGAAAATAAAACCTGACACCGGAAGCTCGCGCGGATCGAGTCGAGCTGCTCCGAACGACGAATAAACGAATCACGAACTTCGTGGGTTGTCACCCAGAGACAAACAGATTCGTTGACGAATTGCTCCGAAATCTGTCTGTCAAAACAGACCGACAAAACAGTCTGGGTTTGCGCAAATATACTTGAACGTGTATGGCCGGCTTAAGCAGCTGTTTGTGAGAGAGTATATAGATGTATAGGCATCTTTATTATCTTTATAATGCCACACTCACCTCATGTGCGAGGCGCGCATTGCGCCCCGTAAGTATACATGTTCAAAGAAAAACAACCCGTTTAATGACGAAGACTTTTATTAGGAATAGTTTAAACCCTTTATACTTATAGTATGTTGTGTAACGAAACCATATCGCTACAAAAAAAAGTGATCAACGCCATCTAGTGACGATGTTGGTACTAATTTAATAGTTTAGTATTTTTCATTCACAATATTATACATACTGCATAAATAAATAATTATAATTACATGAGTTGATAAAAAATGCAATGCAATAGCTTTACCGTCTTTTTTAACCGACTTCCAAAAAGGAGGAGGTTCTATGTTCCACTGTATGTGTGGGGGACGGGTGACATGTCCCTCCAACACAAAGGGAGGATCCTCCGACCAGGCGCGGTGATCATGCCTGGCGGGCTAACTGCCCAACGGTTGATTGTTGGGATGTTGTGTGTATCTTAATTGGCGTAAGAACTGCCACTGCGCGATTCAGGATTGGTAGTTTCTTAGTTTCCTTCGTTACTCCGTAGTTTGACGTATCCTCGGTAGATGGCGCTGTAGTATCTTATGTTGTTGTTGCGCTGTATGTGGAGGTCGCCACATCACTCCCCTCCAAGACCAGCATTAGAGAATGATTTTAATATTACACGTACGTATAGAGCTTAATTTGTATTCTTTAAGTTATTCATATAGGTCGTTTTTATTGAGTAGACACCCACTAAGGAAGGAATTTTGGAATTTCCACCCCTAAGGGGGTGAAATAGGGGTTGAAAGTTTGTGTAGAATTCCGTCATTTTTTAAGTTAGGAACATGAAACTTTATATTTGGGCTACTGATTAAAAATGAGTAGAAATGTATTTAAGCGTTTCTGGATATTTTCCCTCTAAAGGGGTGAAATAGTGGTTGAAAGATTGTATAAAAGTTCGTATTTTTTAAGTTAGAAACGTGCAACTTTATTTTCGGGCTACTGATAAAAATTAGTATTAACGAATTACGTAGCGTTTCTCGATATTCTATCCCTAAGGGGTGAAACAGGGGTTGACATTTAATACGTCTTTAAACCATTAAACTGCCTCGTTGATCTCGCGGTTGGCGTGTGGGACTGGTGATCATGAGGTCTCGGGTTCGATTCCCGGGTCGGACCAAATGTTTGTATGACCTACAAATATTTGTTTCGGAGATTGGGTGTTTTCTATGTATAATATGTATGTATTTACAAAAAAAAGTATATATGTATTTGTATTAGTTGTCTAGTACCCATAACACAAGCTCTGCTTAGCTTGGGACTAGATCGCGTTGTGTGTTAGATGTCCGAAAATATTTATTTATTATTTTTTATTTATTAAAGTTATTTGCAGCAGCAGAAATTTTATGAAATAGTTCAACTTACTACTTACCTACGATTGTTTGCACTAAAAACTAAAAAATATAACCTTTTTATTAAAAAAAAAACCGACTTCCAAAAAACATCCAACGAAAATTCCCTGCCAAAAAACACTAAAAAAAGTAAAATAAACTGGCTCTTCATAAATTTCTATGTGCCAATTCTTGTCTATGCCTAATTCTTAATTCATTTAAATAGTAGTATTATAATGTGTGCTAGGTACCTACCTAAAATCTGTTTGAAGTCGGTGCCAAGCCAAAAAGAATACGAACGAACAATTACAAAAATCTAAGCGGTAGTCGCTTAGCACCGAATTCAAACAGATTTTAGGTACCTAGCACACATTATAATACTACTATTTAAATGAATAAAGAATTAGGTATAGGCAATTTATGAAGAAACAGTTTATTTTACGCTTTTAAGTGTTTTTTTGGCAGAGAGTTTTCGTTGGATGTTTTTTGGAAGTCGGACCTTATTTTATTATGAACAATCTGTACCGAATGCATATTTTTGCAATTTTTCATAATCTTTTATACAAGAGAGATTTATTTAGTGTAGTATTTTATAGCTTACCATAGCAGAATGAAGTATTGTAGATTCTAAAATAAGTGGATACGTACTTGGCAACGGTCAGTTCTAATTTTATGTATGCAACCCTGAACTTTTCGGGCTATGTCTTACACTCGTCCGTGGAGCAATATGCCTTTCTTTCCATTATTTTCTTCAAAATACTTCCAATTTTCTGAACTGTTATTTCCAGAAGCTTGTGTAATTTGTGTTTCTCTTATTAAATAGTACCTAGTACGAAGTTATAGCTGCTAAACTGTGATCGATACTTGGGTACACATGCCTGAATAGATTATATTAATTCATTGGCTGTACCCCGCGGCATTACTCACGGGTTTTATTGCTTTGATATTTAAATAGGACTAATCCCGCCCACACGCCAATCACTGTAACTCCTGCATACCAGAATCAATAGCAGTGTCCCACGAAGACACCGAGTTATGAAACTCGGGCAGTCCCACGAAAAATTAAACTTTTTTGGAACCCGCGATGAAATTAATCAGAAGAAAACTGGAGGAGTTTGAAATGTAATAAGTTCACATCCCTCCTTCGTAAAGCGGGAAAAAAATTAAGTCAAAAATAGGCAGACACCTTTTTTAAACCGGGCAGCACCACGTATTAAATATTATGGATCTTAAGCGAGCTATATGCAATGAGCTATAACATTTGATTATTATAGGATGTATGGCAGAAACGCCTAAACGCATGGTAATTCACCGCAGTTGACACAATATCCCCATAGTATACCGCCCCAGATGTCATTTGCAAGTTATTTAGCATTATATTACGTTCATAGTACCAAAGACTACATTCCCAGAGGATATTGAGCTGACTGTTAACAGCTAGAATCAGGTGTTTAGCATTGACACAATGGTTAAATCGGATATTGTTCCCTATTTCATTTATTTTAAATTTTGTTCTAATCTTTTTTTCAAAGACTAAGTTACTACTTATAAGATCAGCTATCTTCCAGTTAAATTCCCATCATAATCAATCCAGCCTCTCCAGAAAATTAGATGGAACAAACACAGACAGACAACAATTTTGAAAACTATATAGGTATGTATACTTTCATTTTCATTTAGTGAAAAGCTGTTAATTTAAAATTACAAACAGCACTTCAATTATACCACAAGCTGTTTTAAATACTTAAAGACTTTTTAATTAATACGTTAATACGCCAATGTGCAAAAATCGATCCCACCAAAATCTTTTTCATGTAAAATGTTGCCAAGACGACTGCATATGGCTTATCCTGTGAAAAATATATCAGATCTCTTGTAGAGCCAAGCTTCTGAATCCACACGCCCTAACTCTACCAACCCTAACTTCACAAACTCTACATCTCAGTAAAAATGTATGGTTTTACCGTTTCGCTACCGTCACGAAGGCGAAACGAACGCCTTTTGTGTTTGCAACTATCTAGTTTCTAAAGTAATGTGTTATGCGAATATTTAGTTTCTGAAGTAACGAAACAGCCAAGCCATACATTTTTACTGAAATGTAGAGTTGGTAGAGTTAGGGCGTGTAGATTCAGAAGCTTGGCTCTACATGAGATCTGATATCTCTTTCACAGGATAAGCCATGTTTTTGGTGGGATTTGATTTATTTTTGTAAGTTGCTTTTGGCAGTATATTTTGTTACTTTTTTTCTTTTTTTGGGGTGTATTATTGTACATCTTCTTTCTTCTTTCGAAAAAGTCCGTATACTCGTACAAAAAATTAAACCTCTAGCATAAAAATTAGTGAAAATTTCATACAAAATTCCACCCCCCAATTTTAGGGGTTTGGAGGCAAAAGTAATGAATTTATGTTTTTTTTTGTTGTTTGTGTACTAAACTTAGTTCACATACAAAATTTCAGCTTTCTAGCACTTCAGGAAGTACCCTAACAGTTTTGATGATCACCAGTATGTCAGTGACGAAATCGGTGTATTTAAGATATCAATAAAATCTAAAGTATCAGAGCTATGCAATTGAAACTTTGTATGTTTAATTAGTCTATTATTGACATCATATCCTGAGAATTCGAACTATCTGGTATATCGAAAACCAAAGTTATGAGGGTTCAAAAAAACGACGAAACACTTCGAGAAAACGTAGGTTGCGCTTCGCTTGGCTCGTCTTGGCGGGGGCACGACCGTGCCCCCAGATCTTGTTTACATTTCTAGAAGTACGATAGAAAACCTCAATACGCACTGCTAGGCACTGGCACTAAACTTGTCCAAAGTTTGTCCAAAGCAAAGTTTGTAAAAACAAACTTGAAAAACTTCTGAAGAAAACGGTTTCTGATATTGGAAAGGCCTATCTCAAGTACGTACTTGAGATGTCTATGTAGACTTTATGATTAAAATAATGATAGTAAGGATGTACCTATGTGAATGCACCTGTTTGCACGAAGTTAATTCAAATTCAAATCGTTTATTGCCATAATGTACATTAAGGTGTTGACAACTTATTAGAGGAAACAATTATGGACCCTGTTGGGCTCGGCAACTGGAAGAGAAGGCGAAACATCTTTTATCAATGAAGCACATAATGATACTTTAATACTAGTCTATTCAGATACGCCAGAAGTACATTATTGTTTATTTATTGTTCACGTTTACAATGTAAGTACATGTTTTAATTTTATTTTGTTATTATTATTTTTACATAGAATTTTATTAATAAAGAGTAATATTTTTTAAAGTATGTCATGTTTATATTAAGTCATGTTTATATTATGTCATGTTTATAATAAGTTAATTTTAGAGTATGTCAATTTTGTAGTATGTCCCTTTTATGTTATGTCATGTTTACAGTAAAAAGATTTTGAATTATTAGAATTTGTCATTTAAATATTCGTTAATGTGATAGTGGCACTTTTGTAATAAAAAGTCTTTTAATTTCCTGTTAAAGGTATTAAATTTTTCTTCGTTTTAAATGTTATTAGGTAAGTTATTGTACAATTTAATGGACATAACATATGGGCTTGATGCATGCATTTTTAATTTAGACTTTGGCAAATTTTTATGTCGAAATGTATATTTTGTATTAATATCCTCCCTGGTTGTGTAATGATCTTTGTGTTGTCTTACAAATTTGCATGTTTCCAGAATGTACATTCCAGGGACAGTAAGTATATTTAATTTTTGGAAATGTGGTTTGCAACTTTCTATATCGTCTATGTTCACTATTATCCTTATTAACCTTTTCTGCATTAGTAACAGCAAAGGAGCATCTGTACTGTTACCCCATAGGATAATGCCGTAGTTCAGCCACGTTCAGCGTATTGTTTATTATTTATAGTATTAAGAGCTTCCTGTATATATCTATAGACAGCTAATATGGTTGAGCGGTTCTTACGGAACCCATTTTGAGACTCGTTAAAGATGTTGTATTTCTCACAAAAGAAGTAAACCCGATTACACATAGCTTTTTCAAATATTTTTGATGCCGTTGGCAGTAAGGCTATGGGTCGGTAATTATTGGGATCGGTTTTTAAATGTTTTTTATGGATAGGTCTAATTATTGCTTTTTTTAGTTCATTTGCAAAAATACCTTCTTCGAAGGACTGATTTATTAATAGGTAAAAAGGCAAAGTTAACTCTTTGGCACATTGTCTGATCAAGAAGGGTGGAAGCTCGTCTATGCCACTACTTTGTTTATTTTTAAGGTTTCTTCGTATGGATCTACCGGTCGCAAGAACACGGTGTTTTCGGTAGGTTTAGAGACTCGTGTGTTACGAGTATTATTTTCCGCCTGGTAGCCGACTATTCCGACTGACGCAAAGAATGTATTAAAGATATTTGAAACCTGTTTTGGCTCTGAAATTACAGTATTTTCGTGTTGTAATTTAATGTTATGTTTTTCATTTCTGACTTTTTTATTCGTACCTACGCTCATTGATAATACTCCACATGGTTCTAACTTTATTACTAGATTTGTTTATTCTACTTGTATAGTGCAGTTTCTTAGATGTGGTTATTATATTTTTAAATATTTTTTCATATTTAAATATCTGGCTATCACTGTCTTGTTAAAATGAATTATAGATAGGTAATAAATAAGAATTTAGAATGTCTTACACCTCATTAGAGTTCAAGTACTTTATAAATGGATACCAGGTTTTTTTCAGGTACCAGGATGGATTCCATGTAGAGCAACGCTTATTTGAGTACAAACGGGCTGGCTCGACTGGGACGTTACTACCCTCTCACAGATGATCAACCACAATTTCAGAAGACTTAAACTTAATTGATATAGAATACCTGCAACATTTCGTTTTTTATTTAATCATAAAAAATGCCTTGAGCCAATTAAAGCTATTTTGGGTTGGAAATTCAAATAAAACGCAGCAATGAAGCTAAATAACATCGGTGTCTTGGCACGCAATACTTTAATGAAATCCATTCTCATTTGTCTAGAACACTCTTGTTTGTACAAAAGATTTCATTTGCAAAACAATATGCTGGTAAACAAGTATATTGGCAGATGACCATTTCTACAATAACTTCGAAATACACACATCAAAGGTGTCTAGGGATCAACATATGTGTCTAGGGATCAACATATATTTTTGCAATAACTTTTCTCCTGATTGATATTAATTAAAATTTTCTTTAAGGATTCATCAAATAAAGTGTTTTCGTTTGTCACAGTAACGATAAACCAAGTCACCTTTGCATTAATAAAGAAATTTGCCATTTTCCTAATAAAGGGATTTTTGACATTTGAACCACTAACATTAAAGTTCGAAAAAAAGACTGAAATAACAGTTTTCTTTAAAATTTTATTAGGTAACTTAAACAATTAATAATCCGTGTTTCTACCGCGAACACTAACGACACAAGAATCGGTTTGGCATACTCAAAATGAGTTCATCCAAATCACGCTGTGGAATGGCCGCCCATGTTCGTTGCAACAACAAAAAAAGGTCTTCTTGCGACTGGATACCCTCCATATTCGGCAGAGCTCTTCTATGTAGCATATCCCATGCATGCTCAATCGGGTTCAAGTCTGGCGACTGAGCAGGCCCGGGCCAAAGCCACATCTCAATCTCGAGAAATCCGCATAAAAATGCTTGATCCCTAGACACTTTTGATGTGTGTAGGAGCTTTCACACTCGCTTTTATTTTTTTTATAGAATAACATTAAAATTAAATTTTAAAAAAACCCCTACGCAGCATCAGGTTGAAGTTATCAAGTAATTGTCATTTAACGATTATACTGGTACACGTGAAGCATTTAATCGAGTTATCATACGCCAAAAATGCCTTACATCATTTTGGAAAAGGGCTGATAGTCTTACACTGCTGGACCCATATTAACCAAATATAGCTAAGAACAACCGCCAAGAAACTGGCTTTCAAATGAAAAAAAACACATTGAAATCGATCCACCCGTTTGAGAGCTACGATGCCACAGACAGACACACACAGAGACAGACAGACATCGACGTCAACTTATAACACCCCTCTTTTTCCGTCGGGGGTTATAAAAATACTTCATTACATAGTTAAGGGTACATACAACGAGTGTAAACAAAGTAGTGATTATGACATAAAATATTGATGAAACATGATATTATATAGATACAGACTAACTGCATATATATTAATTTATGCATATACATTCTAAATGCATTTACTTGAAAAAAATGTTAAAATCATCAACAATAGTCCTAAGTTGTTGCTCTTTTCTTCGAAGTCTTATCTACCTCTCTGTATCTACCTATAAAAACTTCGAATATGGGATTTTAAGTTTCATTTCAATGTATAACGGTGTTTACTGAAGCAATTAAAGAATAATATTTCTATCTGTTCAATAACATAGCTAGAAAATGCTTAAGTATAATTTTTTTTTGTCACGGATTTCAAATTATCCTCAGAAATATATTCCCTTTATAGACAGATACAGGGTCGACAGATATTTGCAATAAAGTCGCAAAATTATTTACACATGTGATACCTTTTGTCATTTAAGAACAACTTTATGAGCATGCGTCCCGATTCCAAATTGTTTTACGAAGTGTGGACTTCATAACTGCAGTTTAAAATAGCCTGTCTTGAAATTTCCAGTACTCATAAAAATTGGATTGATTTATGGTCCGTAAATTTGTATTGGCATCCTTCCATTACATTTACTACACAATAGCGTTACCTCCTAGCACAAGCAATACACTATAACGTGTATATGAACAATATTATTTACGCAACTACCCACGAATAAATTATGCTATCACGACTTCAAATTACTGAAACATCAATCAACAAAACAAATACACATCAACGCTATTATGAATCTGTCTATTTGTTTGAGCTTTGATAGAAACTGTATCGTTTATGTGATTGTAGTTAATTGATTGTTGGTTTATTTGAACAATATTTGGCAAAAGGCAATAGATGTATTGTAGGTTTTGTATGAATTATTTGTTTATTTATTAAAGGTAATAATAAGCGTGAATTAGCAGGTAGTGAAAACTGAAAGTGGTCGCTTCGGGCCTTCACACTGTCTTGGCCACAGACGTACAAAGGCCAACAAGCTGTGTGGTCTGAATGTATGTACTTGTTCAAAATCCTCGTATCTCTTTTGCATTCGTTTGTCTTTGCGAGTGTTTGTCTTTTAGTGCTCATTGGCACTTGTTTTTATAGAGTCTAAATCATATGCATCATCAAACTTATGTCTCATACAAATACAGCTGTGTCATTTTGAAAGAGAAGAAGAGACAGGACAGTTTTCACAAACAATCAACAGAGCCGATTGGCTGGTGTCAATAAATGTTAGTCTGCCAATAGTTTTTACCAGTAGACTTTTGTAAGTTACATACGGCACGCTTTACGTTTAAACACATCAAGTACCTACCAGCTATTTTCGTAGCAAAACTAACAACTTTCAATTAAATATAATGATTCCAGTTTCAGGAGTTCATTCTTTAAAGTGTAATGCTTAGTGCCAAGTGCCAATTTATTTCTATAGCATAACATATACAATTACATATCCAGTTTTAGATACAAGACGTGAATCAATCACTTCGAAACTGAAATGCTCTTTTCACAACAAACAAGTGCCGAAAAGTCTTGAAAAATACGAGTTAAGAAATACTGATGAATTTTTCGAGAGTTAAATCGTACTAAAATATACTTAGAATATAAATAACTAAACAAACAAGGCATATATAGATGTTGTCATTGTGCTAAATTAGTTTTTTTTTGTCAACATGTAAATCACCAGGGGAATGACCGAGGTACAAAAGGACGTTATTGCTGCAAAGTAATTCCGTGCCAATTTTCCATTCACTTTAATATGCATCATTTGAGTTGTTGTGTTGTGTATTAATTCTGAATATGTTTACTTGAGTTTTCTTTTGTTTGACATGATAAATTACCTAAAGCTATGATCCGAATATATTCAGATCCGAATAATCGTTTTAAGTAGTTTGAATTGGAACAATTACTTAAGCATTTGCCAGAATATGACACGTCGTTTTAGTTGCTCAAACGCCAAGACAAATTAAGATAAACCATTGAAAAGACGAATGGGATTGCTCTTATGAAAACTAATGAGTTATTTTTATTGTCAAGACGACCTGTGATAGGAAAACATGTTTTAAACTTACTACAGAAGATGTCGTCTAAGTTTTGGATTTTCTCAAGGGGGCAATGACAGCAAAATTATAATTCTGGGAAATACGTCAATCTAAAAGAAGAGATCATATTCCTAAATCAAAATAACAAAATTGTACAAGTAATGTTAGTTGAACTTTTTTGTTAGGACACAATTTTTATGTTTGATAGCACAATATTGTTGTTTACGTACTGATTATGAATTTTTTATTTGGCCTTCCAAATGCTTTTCGTTTGGATCAGTTGAAAGAATACATCAATTGTTTCTTACGTTTTATTACAATATATGTAGATTAAAGTTAGTAGAGCCACGCTGATTTCAGCACGAACGGGCCGGCTCGACCGGGGCGGTACTACCCTCGCACAGAAAATCAACGTAAAACGACAGCATTCGTGCTGTCGTGTTTCGATGGTGAGTGCGAGACCGGAGGCCCAAATAGTCTATTCAACAAGTTCCATACTTGTTGACTAGACTAAAAGATGCAGAAGCATCACTAGGCCGCCATGGTGCATTGTCTGCATTCACAATGAGTATGGTGGCCACCACTCTTGGATTCTGCTTATGCTTTCCATCAGGCAGAGTAGAGTCATTATGGCGGGCTATACATAAAAAAAACGATACTAAACACAAACGAGATTTCTATATTGAAGGCTGACTTGAAAGACAGCTTACATCAAGAAATGAAATGCGAAAATTAAAAGTTTTCTTAGTATTAGTACAATAAGTTACAATTAAACTATATTTACTTACCTACTAATAAATACTACTACTTCCACCTAACACAGTACCTACATATTATAAACTAACCTTCCTCTAGAATCACTAGCTATTGCTGGAAATTGCATTAAAATCCGTCGAGTATTTTAAAAGAACTAAGCGAACAGACAGCAGAAGTGATTTCATTTTATACCTACTGTGTAAATATGCATATATGCTGGATGTAAGATTATAATTTATTTATTAGCAATAAATGTATCGTCAAACTTTACACTTGTTGCTCTGTAAAATCTTTCACAACGAAGCATATAAATAAGAATAGAATTCTGAAATCGAGACAGTAACATTTGATATTAATATTTTATATTTTATGGTTCAATGACATTACAGGTCACAGACATTTTCTCAATTTTTCCACTACTATATTTAACTGTCTTGAATGACAATCTAAATCTATAGAGAAATAGCTGTTTTTCACAAATCACGTATCTATATATGTTATTGAATATAGGTACATAAATTAAATATTTTGATAAGTATCCCTTACGTTCTAACCATTAGACTGTTTTTATGCGAAAAAAAAACCAACCTTGTTGACCTGAAGAAGAAAAAAAAACAGCCAAAATAAATTTTTGTATATTCATCGTCTTAAATATAAGCATAAAAATGTATAACTTTCTAAGTTTAGACGCTACATCATATGATCAACATCAACTCGGCCGAAGAACATCCACTGAACGACGTGGTATTTTTTTTTAAAGACCGCCTCGTGCCCGAGCCGTCCTCCTACCAGTGTTTGCGGTGGGTTGATGTGTCGGAATCGAACCGACTAAAACCACACAGCGTGCCACTCTGCCATTGAAACGAGGAACAACACTGTTATCAGTAAATCCGGACTCCTCCCAGCATCTGCCCGCATTAGCGCGGGCATCACCTACTGATAAAACTCTCTACTTAGGTGACGTAAGGCACACGCGGCCGCCGTCTCCTCGCGGAAAAGCCAAAGGAGACGGAATAACCCATCCCATCCACCCACAGCCACATTCAGGGTGGCATAAGGCGCTGGTAAATGCGCCTCGTGCCCGGTTTGCCGGCGATGAATTGGATCCGTGTGGAGGTCGTCGAAATAACGACTTCGAAGAAGGTTGCGATCACACTAAAATAGCTGTCGCCACTACCGGCCATGGAGCGTATGACGGCTGCTAGCGAGAGATCTCCTCCGAAGACTGTGAGGGCCCGACGCTGCGTCTCCCAGGCAGAGCAAACCGCCAGCGTGTGCTGAGCCGAGTCCTCACTGCAGTCGCAGTGGTGACGGGCGGGACTAATTTACCTTCTAGCAACCCAGTGCATATACTTCCCGAAGCGACCGTGCCCAGAATGGACAGTAGTAGTAGTAGGAAGGAAAGAGTCCCCTGAAGCCCTGCCCACTCGACGATGACGAGTACGTAGAGTCTCCAGCAGGGACGACCAGCGAGCCATCGTGTCTAGAGGATCGCCCTAACGTCACTCATCGTCAGAAATCATCGTAAATTCAGTGTGTCTATATCATGATGAACTGTATTGCAATACATTTACACGATATACTTAACAATAATATTACTCACATTAATCGAAATTGTTCCACTAAAACATACTCGTACACGAATAGTTATATCTCCAGAAATAGCTTCTAGCTGATTCTTTGCGGCCCACCGAAACAAACTATGTACCAGCAGGTGTATGCCGATTACTAACAGAACTTGTACGCATTGACCACTGACGTCACTCTTTAAGACCCGCCTTTTAATGGCGCAAATGTTGATTGGTACAGAATAAAATAGTACCTGAATACTTGTAAATTTAATATTCAATACAAATTAAGATAAGGGTTAGTGCTGCTTTGGTGAGCATTGAACTACACTAACTAAAAAAAGTATCGAATGGCTAAAGTGAGGAAATTATAAAAGCTAAGACAGATGATGGAAACATAATGTGACATGTTCTGTAAATGAAAATATTGTTTATAGGAAATTCGCCGAAGTAGAATGCTAGTATTAAAACTAAAAAAAAAAGTTTCAGTTCTCAGAAAAACGTAGATGGTTTGAAAGTACGTAGACATCCAAAAAAAAATGTGGAAAATAATTATTAACTGTGTTGACGAAAACCACTAAACTGTAACTTCTTATATGTATAGCGTAATTAATTATACAATACCTACACCTAACAAACGACTTTAACATTATACCTAATTATTCTCATTTACGACCGAGCTGGAGCAGGGTCGTTGAGGCGTCGCTCGGTGAGGTTGCGGGGGGAAAGCGGTACATTATACGCTTTACCATCGCACGCACCGCTTGTTTACGTTTTCAATAACCACGTTTCTACTAAAAATACTTTAGCATCCTGCCGTTTGAGGCTCACGCTATTGGTCGACGCTCGGGCAGGAAACTGGGGAGGATTCGGGGGCCAAAGGGGCTCCCCGCACACCGCACACACACCGCCCGTTATATATGAAAGTAGCAGAAAGGCGAGCCTAACCCGTGAAGCAGCAGAAATAACCCTGAACGCTGGAAACCTCAGACTAGCGGACAGTCGTGTTGTGCGTCTCATAGTGTTAACAAGTGACATCAAAAATGGTTCTGGATACTGAAGACTGGGTAGGTGTCGCCGCAAATTGTAAATAAAAATTAACATAATATTAAAATGAATAAAAGTGGTGGCTCGATGTATTATTTAATAAAAAATTGAAATAGTTACTATCGAATGACAACAAACAGTGAAAGATGATGAGTGGGCGCCAACAGAATATGTCAGGTGCATTTCTCGTAAATGATTGAATAACTTCGCGGGTGACTGACAGCCGCTAGAAGCGTTGACAACCAAATTATATTTTCAAACAGCTAAATAAACCTCTTCTAAAACGTGACAAGAAACATTGTTCACCTGTCAACTTAATGGAGAAACGAAATTCAGAATATTTAAACAACATTTCTTAATGGTTTTTAAAATGTTGTACATTGCATTATAATACAATTGTACCATAGCCAGTTTTTCGTTTAATCTTATCACTTAACGATTTCATTAAATTCTGCAATGAAGATCTGATGTATACAACATGTTACCTACCTTAATTGCACATTCATTTTAAAACCAGTTTGATTAGTTTAACACAAACCGAAGTAAAATAACCGAACTTATTTGTTATTGTTGTACATTTTAAATAACTGAACATATCCTATTAATATTATTAACGCGAAAATTTGTATGGATGGATGTTTGTTACTCTTTCACGCAAAAACTACTGAACGGATTTGGATGAAACTTTACAGTAATATAGCTTATACATCAGAATAACACATACACGCGGGCGGAGCCGCGGGCAACAGCTAGTTTTATTATAAAGTTTGTATAAAGTAATAACACTATCAGTTGGTGAAGTATTTTTCATTATTTACGGACACGAGAAGGATAATTTATAAATTAGAAAATTTAAAAACTAATTTTTGGTCCAGTTAATAATAAATATTTGTTACTTGCTAACTTCATAAACAATTTTTGTATCTGTTAAATTCAAACAATTTAAGAACTGCATATTATGTATACTCGTATACGCAGTTATTGTATCAGTTATTGAATTGGGATTAGTTAAAAGTAGAAAAGAGAAATGCTATAAAATGTTGTAATCACGAGGTATAAAGAATTTCAAGCCGTCTCAGAATCGGCCGAGTATCAAGAATGCAAGAGCCACGCGTCTATTTCGGTTTCAATTGCACATAAAATAAATTTATTATGTTTTAGTAACGTAATTCCACGGAAAACTTGCGTCTAACATGTTCATTAAAAATATTTCATATGAATTTATGTACTTTTAGTGTACTTCAATTCGCTTAGTTATTAAGATCTTTTAATTAGAATGCAGAAATAGAGTTGTAATGGTTGGATCGAAATACTTAATATACAATAATACTTACTTATAATACAGTAGGTAGCAGTAACAAGAATCACAGAAATACAAAATAATTCAAAACATAATAGTTTTTTGTTGTGTCTACAACTTTATTATAATAATTGAAATACCTTTTGATGTTTTATATTTAAATTTTACTTTTCAGGCCGATGAGCTCCCGGCAGAACAAATAGCCGGTAAGTTCACTAACCTTAACAAATCTGTCGCTTAGATATTTTTAATGCCTACCTCAAATAAATAAAGTTTTTTTATACGTAACATAAAATGTGAATGCTATAATGTTTACATAGATGATGGAAAATCGCAAGCCATATATTGGCGTAGAGCCAACGCCACAACAGAGGATGAAGTTGATAAAAGCGAAAGCTTATGCTGAAAGAAATTAACTATTTAATTTTTGCGTGTGAATTTAATTAATCCACATATTTATCAGAAATTATTATCAGAATATTTATGTTCAATGAAATATTTTTAAATTTCTTCATAAGATTAATGCACCTGTAATTTTTTCTAAAATTAAAATCCCTTGTACTTATTCCACTATTTTATTTCTGTTTACTTGTGTTAAGGTGTAAACAGAAATAAAATAGTGGAATAAGTACAAGTGATTTTAATTCTAGAATGTATTACAACAAGTTCCATCAAGTGCCGACAATCAAGAGTATAAATTACAATGCAAGTTGGTTATTGACAATTCAAGTTGTGATAGGAGTAGGTAGGAAGTTTCAAAACAAAAAGACACACCCTTTTAAGTTGGCAGCGTAGACCTAAAGTCAATGTCTATTATAATAATAGAACTCATATACGTTAGGTACCGATTCTTATTATAAAAAAACCAAAAGTCATGGTTAAATTGTAGGTACACAGTAACAAATCTAACCTACTTCGCAAACGTGAAGGAATGTAGATCATATATATTACTACCATACACTACAGACTTACTTTTGACAACATCCTGTATTATTTTTACCTAAAATTATTAAGGTATTTACGAAAAACAAAAAAAGAAGAAAAGGAAGATGCTGACTGCCTCTGTGGTGCGGTGGTAGCAAATAATACTGCTGGACTTTAGATCTTGGGTTCGATACCCGGGTCGGACCAAATGTTTGTAAAATATATAAAATATATGTATTTTTTTAAAAGTACATACGTATTTAGATGATTTGTCTAGTACATACAAATAAGTTCTGCTTAGTTTAAGACCAGATGCTGTTGTATGTCAGAATTGTCAGATGTTATGCTATGATTATGTTTTCGCAGTTTCGAAGTCGAGTAAACCTACAATAAATTGTATTTTCACAATAAAAACACATATATTTGTACCTTCTACTGAGAGTTGGCACGGATTTTACTCTATAAATATAATTATTTCTACATCTCGTTAACAAACTACTAAGTCACGAAGTAAAATTAATTAATTTGAGCAATTATTTTATTGAGGTTCATCCGGCTGAGTGCAAAACTGTACGTGTCATAATTAATTTATAAAGCTGTAACTCACATCAAGCTTTTAGAATGCGTCAAAGAGATTAATTATAATTAAGTGCTCCGGGCCGCCTTGAAACTATAACCATGTAATATTTAAACTTGGTCTACAACTGCAAATGTACATTATGATGTACTAGGATATTTAATATATATTCGTACTCTTATCGAGGATACTTTACGAGTTTGGGGGTTACTATATTTACTCACTAAAATATTGAGTAAGTAGGTACGTATTGTTTCTCTTCTCTTTCTCTTTAAAAAGACAACTCCCGCACTAGGAAGAAATCCTGTGTCGCGGGCACTTTACAAACATACATGAAACGGACACAAAGAACACCCAGACTCAGAACAACAATTTGTGGATCACACAAAGCGTTGTCCTACGTGGGATTTGAACCCACGACACTTGGCGAAGTAGGAAACGGCGTGGTGACCGTTAAACCACTAGGCCAAACGTGCAGTCGTTTATGCCAATAAAAGTAATGTCAACTCGTTAGAGCCCACTTGTTGCCTCCGACATCAGACTGAAAGTTATGTATAAGCGCTTAGCTGCTCGTGCCCACTTCGTTGGGAGTCAGCCGCCCGCTTTTCTTCGACTTGATTTACAAATACTGTTATTTTTAACTGAGTTTTTTGTTCAATCAAAATGAATTATGGCTTATGTCTCTCCTGAATAGTGTCGCTTTCTGTTTGTGAAAGAATTTTCAGGATCGGATCAGTACTTCCGAAGATTACCTCCTACAACTATACAAACAAAGTTAGAAACTTCACCTCTTTATATTAGTATAGAAGTATAGACGAACGATAAAGCCAGGTTAGCTAATATTTTAGTGAATTCATCCTCTTCAAGGAAACGAAATAGACGGAATATTTCTAGTATTCCACGAGTGGTATCTATAATATCTAAGTATATAATACTAGCTATTTCCTGCGGCTGCGCTCACGTTATTATTACTTCCCTAAGTATCGCCATACCAAATTTCATTGAATTTCATCAAAACAGACAAAGATACTTTCGAATTTATTATGTTACTATGGATGAAGCAAAATTTTAAAAGAAGCACATTAAAATTTAATAGTGCGTTGCATATTTTATGTCATAACCATATTTCATTTTGAATATGTAACTTACACTATCACAATAATGAAAAGAAAACTAAACAATACTGTCACTTCTGTCTGTTAATAATAAGCTTCTACTTACATTTGTTCATTTAAATGACAACTCCCGCATGGGGAATAAACAACCTGTGTCGCAGGGGAATTTATAAACATACATGAAACGGACACAAAGAAAACCCAGACTCAGGATAGCAATTTGTGGATCACACAAAGTGTTGTACCGCGTGGGATTTGAACCCACGATACTTGGCGAAGTAGCAAGCGGCATGGCGACCGCTGAAACCACTAGGCCAATAGTGCAGTCACATTGGATAACTATTTTTTTTTTATTATTTATAAAAAGACAACTCCCGCACTAGGAATAAATCCTGTGTCGCGGGGGACTTTACAAACATACATGAAACGGACACAAAGAACACCCTTGACCTGGAGGCAATTATTTTTAGTGTGACCACTTTCCTGAACAGCGAATAAACCTAAGCCAATGAACACAATACCCTACCACACCATACGACTTAACATACACAGTATACACACACATTTCTACACATACATTCATTTCCCTTTCAAAAGTTCACACATATTCTCTTTCAAAATTTAAACTTATCTTTATATAACTGCTTTACATACATCAATACTAATATTATAAACGCGAAAGTTTGTAAGTATGGATGGATGGATGGATGGATGTTTGTTATTCTTTAATGCAAAAACTACTGAACGGATTTGGATGAAACTTTACAGAGTAATATAGCTTATACATCAGAATAACACATAGGCTACTATTTGCCGCGAGATAACCGACATACGCGGGCGGCGCCGTGGGCAACCACTAGTTTAATTTAATTTTGAAATAAAGAAATTAACTGTCAAACACACACATGTAGTACACACCTAAAATTGCAAAATTGTTGTCTGGCCTCGTCCATTCTGTTCTGTCATAGATATGTAGCATATAGCGTCTCAAGTACATAGCACAGATTTGAATGTCTTTAATTGAGGCATAAATATCACGATTACATGAAAACTTTCAGGTTTTGACCTTATTTTCAAAATTATTACATGTGGTGGGCTCATATGATTACAAGAGTTTCTTAACTCTGAGGGCCGCAAATCTTTCTAATAGTCTTTGCAGCTTCAGTAAACCTATGAACATATAGGAATAAATAAATCTATCTATACTAATATTATAAACGCGAAAGTTTGTAAGTATGGATGGATGGATGTTTGTTACTCTTTCCCGCAAAAACTACTGAACCGATTTGGATCAAACTTTACAGCAATATAGCTTATACATCAGAATAACACATAGGCTACTATTTGTCGCGATAACCGACATATACGCGGGCGGAGCTGCGGGCAACAACTAGTAGTATATAAAAGCATTTCACTGTGGTCATTTATTTATGTACATATGTTCGAAATATACTCGTATACAAAAGAATAAAAATATCGCTGTTTAAATTGAAAATTTGTTTCGCTAAATTATTATTTTTTCTGAATGAAAAACATGTCTTAATCTGTAACCTTGTTTAAGTGCATACAAAATGTAAAAACGTTTGATAAATGTTACTATTCATCGATCGGTGCCGCATAAATTATGAAAAACAAAAAAATAATATATAAACAAGGAGGAACTAAGAGGTTCCTTCTTACCATCTAATCTTTATTAATAACTGTGCTAATTGTGCTCCAGATGAAAAGTAGTAATATGACTCACACGATTTCCTGCCAAGAAATTACCCCAGTGTATAGAATTATGTTCGATCTAGCGCAGATGGGCTCGCCATAAATTTTCTGCTACAAAACCGTAAATATAAAGTAGAGAAATAGAGATAGGTAAGAAGACCTCTAGCTATCTATGCATTATAAGACGTGATGTCTGTGTATGTTCAAAGAGGTTATTATATTATTATTATATATTATTAATAATAAAACCCCGTTTAAATATGTCCAATGTAAATACGCCCTTAACAGCTCTGTGAGAAATGAAAATGTTTTCTTGTATAAACACAGACGGACGCATGTTCTAACTGTTTATGTTATTATAAGAAAATAGTTATTTTTCTCTAGCCAAGCGTTAATAAAACATAGTTGTGTTTACAGAACACGTTTTGTGCAACATTTTATGGAAACTTTAAATCGTTATAATGTATTCACTTCAACATTTGATAGGTTTAAGTATCTACGACTAGAATTACGAGTGATAGCGATCGTTTAAATATAACTTTTATTTTGTCTGCCTTTTGAAATATTGTTTGTATTTAATGTTTTATTTTACCGTTAGGTATATTATACAAACAATCGATGGAGTCTTCGTCTTTAGCTCTAGCTAATATGAGGATGTAAAACAACCAATTTGTGACGTAATTTCTTTAAAGGATAAAGTCTCAACTTAGCAACACTATCAGAATTGAGTCAAAAAGACGAATATAATGTGCTTCTTTTTATCCACAGGCGATTTAATAATTTGTGGATAAAAATTACCTAGCGTTATCATTTTGCGTGAAAATGTCGTTAATTGAGCGTATCATAAACTAAACTTGTTGTTACATCGGGTACGCCAACGAGGTAGCGTAGCAACATGCTTGGAAGCCAGCCAATGTACCCTGGAAATCAGATAAAACGAACTATCGGCATTGTTTAACCAATAGCGTGGAACAAATTTCTAAGAACTTTGGAATATCTTGCTTGTACTACAATTATCTAAGGCAATGACTAATTCAATGCATAAACATTAACGTGCCTTCAGTTAAATGTTTATTACGAATAAAATTATTTTGGTACTCATAAACGGTTACAGCTATTTCTAATGTTTACACGAGCTTGTGTTTCATACAGTAATACACATTGTTTACGTTCACTGGTCTGAATCAAAGCAAAATGAAATGACAATAAACAATACAAACGCTATTTTCATTGGAGCACGTAAAATACAATTTCATTTTCACGGCAAGAGAAATGAAAACAAGCAATAAAAAATGATTGCAAAATATTTTACTAACTTTATTCATTTCTTCTGGCAGGTTTATTCACATGTAGGTTAATATTAATGCCCTTATTTTTAATGTCATTTTCTGGAAAGCTTGCGTGCAATATATTATAGTTATTTTTACTGTTACCAATTTTCACTGCTCTAAATGATAAATTAAATTTAATAAAAGGTATTTTTAACATGGTTTGGGTGGGTGAGTGCCTCGAGTTCGAGAAATTTTCGATAGCTAGTCAAATAGGTAGGCTAAAAGTTATGTGTCAACGAATCTAAATCATTCAAATCCAGTTTACAGGCCAAATACTCGACATATTGTTCCATGCAATTTGTTATTATGACTTATCAGTGTTCCGAGTACTATGGAAATTATAAGTGCAATATTAATGAAGAAAATTATTAAGGTGACCATTTTGCACCGTAGGAATTTTTAGGAAGCGCTTTGAAATGAAATGATTGTCGAATACTTCATTACACAGTCGAAAAGAATTAAAGTTTTGCACCTTTCGAACTTTGGACACCAGATACTAATTATAAGGAAACGCTTTGTGAAAAATTCTCCATATATATCTGACAGGAGGTCAGATATATATGGAAGATTTTTCACAAGGTGTTTCCTTCCGTTTGAGGAGTTTATTTTGATTATTAACACTATTCAACAATAAAAATATGGAAAGTAACGTTTGTATTTATACGCGGGAAATGCTTTCCGCCCTATAGGTACCCTCCATCATCTCCGGCCTACTAAATGGATACGTTGCTGCTGAGTCGGTCGGTGGTTGTCTAAATTCATGAATGAATATTATCATTATAATCGAGAAAATAAACATGTTTGTAGATCGTCCGTAGTTTTTAGACTATATATCAGAATGTTTGAGCTAATTCCAAGCTAGACTCGTTTAAAAGGGCAATGCTATTTTGGTACCAGAATCTTTGCAGTAGTTTGCAGTATAGGCAATTTATAGCGATTTCGCAAACCACGTTCGTAGGTGGGTAATTAATAAACATTTAAAATCTATGAAAAAATGCAATAAAACTCATGGGGCTTTGTGACAACTGCCAAGAAGTCTTGACGATTAAAATTAACGGCAGCGAAAATAAAAATCGTGTTTTTAAAACTATTTTGTTGCCAAATATCACAGAACAGCTGCACAATGTTGTGCGATGCTGTGATATCGCGGTCTGTTGCTTGTAAAAATATTATAGACATCATTTTTAACGCGTAACGGCAATTAGGAGATTATAAAATGTTTTACAGTCGCCCCTGTCCTCGATTCTAATTACGCCTGTCACAAAATGAACCACGTCACCCAGTATTATGCAGGAAATTTATTCCGGTGAAATGTGAAACTGTCCACAGATTTAGATTTATTACCCGTCGCAATGGGTATTAAACTGAAGTTGACATGCATATTCTGTCATTTTTATTGTAACTTCATAATTGAAACAGACGTACTATTCTTTAGAAGATTTAGATCCCATTTTTCAGGTGAGATTGACGATGTCGTTTTGTTTATGTGATTAACGTACCACGTACCACTACTGAATTACTAACTAGCGCTAAAGTCGTTGCATACCTATACATATATGATTAATTTGAAATTAAAATGCATATTCTAGAATTTTTAATCACATGCCACATCAACACTCCACTGATGCACACAGACGTAGACGACAGCAGTGCGACAGCACGAATGTCCTAGTGGTTTAGTTTGGGCAGACATCTCTCCACGTTCTACCGCACTACGTGTTGTGGATTTAATTCCCACATAAGACAGACTGCAGATATTTCTAAGATGGAAGTAGTCTTTTAAAGGACAAAATAATAAAAAAACGCATAAGACGAAGTAGTTACATAGCTAAACACATATGTACAAACATATGACTGCGACTGCCTCGTTGGTCTCACGGTTGGCGTGTACGACTGCTGATCATGAGGTCTCGGGTTCGATTCCTGGGTCGGACCAAATGTTTGTATGATCTACAAATATTTGTTTCGGAGTTTGGGTGTTTTCTATGTATAATATGTATGTATTTACAAAAAAAAAGTATATATGTATTTGTATCAGTTTTCTAGTACCCATAACACAAGCTCTGCTTAGCTTGGGACTAGATGGCGTTGTGTGTTAAAATGTCCGAAATATTTATTATTTATTTATTATTATTTATTTATTATTATTATATTTATATTGTTACCAGTATACCGCATTCAGTACCTAGTCATATCCATAACGGATGTCTATTAATCTCAACCATAAAGGCAGCACCAGCAAACTGCAAGCATGCGTGACTTATATCGCAACTCAACATTGTATGAAATGAGAACGTTACAATAAAGACGTGACGAAATTCGCAAGGAGAGTATACAAATTAAAATAGTCATTGTTGTGATCGTGACAATTCACCGTAAGAATATTTAAAATCAATTGTTTTATATAACTTACTGAAACAAAGTTAATCAAATTTGTTTTGTAAACTCAAAATAGTTAATGGTGTCGACGTATTTTTATGTTAAGACTGTAGTCCTTGAGCGTGGGAATTTGTGATTGAACACCCACATTCATATTTTACATGCACACAAACGCATCGGCCACTGTTGCATACTAACCCTGGCAACTAATAAATTTACTTTCGGTTTTTTTCTTCTAGTTACATATTCATTAACTGTTCGCCTTTGAAGAATGTTTAGAATGTCCTACAAAGCACGCAATGTATCTTAGTCATATCGGAAAGCCCGCGGGCTGTAAGTAACTCGTCAACGGCCGAGAATGGGGTTCAAGTGTACCGATTCATTTTTAATAAATTTCATGGACAAATAATATATTTTTACACAGTATAAAATTAAGTCGCTCGCGCTATCTGTCAGCTTAGATCTTTTACAGTAATCAACGGATTTTAATGCTATGTTATGAAATAAAATTTGTATGTTATATGTTATATTAATGGAACATAATGTTTCTTAAAATTATAAATGTTGAACGCTTTTATTGCTCATATTGACTAAATTTTACTACATAAATCTTACTTACGTACTTTTTTTTAACAGATTTTACAGATATCAGATAATATAAGGGATAGGGCATCTATTATTTTACAATTCACCAATTGATTAAATTCGAACTTAAGGGATGAATAATAATGGAAATGACATGTATGAATGAAATGTAGATGGGACCCTTTTTTACAATTTTTGCCTGTCTATCTGTTTGTTTGTGCCGGCTAATCTCTGGAACGGCTGGAGCGATTTTGACGGGATTTTTACTGATAGGTAGCTGATGATATAAGGAGTAACCGCGGTTGGTGTAGTATCGCGGGTAAGACCGTGGGGCTCAGCTAGTTTTTTTTTCAAAAAAGACAACTTCCGTATATATCCAATAAATCCTGTGTCGCGGGGGACTTTACAAACATACATGAAACGGACACAATGGACACCCAGACTCAGAACAACAATTCGTGGATCACACAGTGTTGTCCCATGTGGGATTTGAACCCACAACACCTGATACAGTAGGAAGCGGCGAGGCAACCGCTTAAACCACTAGACCAACCATGCAGTCAAAAATAAAACTGTAATTTTAAGGTCTTTCATTATTTCAGTAGTAGTTATTCAATTCTAACAGAAATCATTAAAAATGTTTTTTTTTTACTTTTTTAAAAACAATTTCTCAAAGTGTTTCGGTCTGTCAAAGTGCATTCAAAGAACTCGTCAAGACAAATCAAACGACTCCAAACTCGATAGGTTCCGTCGTTACAAAGTTCCTATGACCACCTTCCAGTTTCAACATCAGATCAGCTCCATGTCATCATATTAAAGCATTGTCACGCTATATACATATGCCTACAAAAATTCCTGCAAAATTGAGTTGCAAGATTCCGTCTTAACAAATATAGTTAGATATATACATACATAGCAAGTTAAAAAAAACATAAAAATAAGTTCTGTGTTAATAAAAAATACTAATATTTTTCTTTGAAATTATTCTTTAAAAAAATTAAATTAAATTCAAGAATACAAATTAACAGTTACAATTCGACATTCACTGGCAACCCACCCTAAAACTTGTCATTTACGTATTATGGAGCTCAGTGCGAACTACAAACGGACGTGGTTTCACCTTGAATATTCGGCGGGCACTGAATTTTTTGAGCGCGATAAAACTTATTTATTGCAATTTACGGGAGACGATTTCTACGTACTAAAATGTATGGAACTTTTGTCGCTTAAAATGAATGATGTTTAGCCTTAGATTATGGCTTTTTGGTGAGAATTAATAAAAAACTAAACCGGTAAATCTTTTCTCCATAGTTTTTTCTCGCGAAATAACAAAAAAAACATTTAAAATAGAGCACGAAATAGGGCAGAGTGTGCAAATTAAAAAGGTCGATTTCGATGATTTTGATCTTTGTTACGGCTTTTTTTCACAAAAATAAAGAATTATTTCATAAATGTCACTCGGTAGATCCGTAGACTGATTTATTAAACTACTGAGATATTTTTTTTAGTGTCAAATATGAATTGAGTTGTTTGTGTTTTGCAAAACTGCAAGTGCTTTTTCGCGCGTTTTTAGGGACGCGCCCCTTAAGGAATTAAATATCACAATAATTGAAATCAAAATGACTGACCCGCAAACTCGATGGGCTCTAGTTAAAAAAAATAACCGCCTTATAATTTCGTTGGGCCTAATTTTTGAAATGTCAAACTTGCTACTTTTGTTTAGGCAAAAGAATAAGAGTTCTTACTCGTGAACAAAGCTGTGGACTTATTAATTTACTAGCTGTGCCCTGTACTTCGTACACGTGACATTTAGTTTTTTCTTTTTTTACCGCTTACCTTTTTACCGGCCCAGCTGTTCTCGAGTTCTCGAGACAAACGAACAGCAATTGATTGTCATATTTAAGTCTAATTGTTGCCCGCGGCTTCGCCCGCCTTCATGTCGGTTATCGCGGCAAATAGTAGCTTATGTGTTATTCTGATATACCATGTGTCCCAAAATTCAACGATAAGCGGGCGCCAAAAGGTAGATCTGCTCATGAGTACATAAGGAAAAATAAAAAATAAAATATACCTAGTTTTTTTTAGTTACAAGAAAAATTTAGAATTTCTTTGAAAATTTACACCCTTCATTTTTTTTTTATTTAATTATTACGTAGTGGTGTACATACTTTTTTTTACAAGACCATGAGTCAAAGTACACTAAGAGTAAAAATATTTCAAAATTGTAGGGAAAAAAATTATTTTGAACGTTTTTTGTGTAAAAACTGCGCGCAATTTGGTGTTTTTAAGAGTTGTGGTGAATAGTAGCAATATCATGAAAGGTATACATTTTCAAAGAAATTCTAAATTTTTCTTGTAACTAAAAAATAAAACTAGGTATATTTTTTTATTTTTTTTCCTTATGTACTCATTAGCAGGTCTACCTTTAGGCGCCCGCTTATCGTTGAATTTTGGGACACCCTGTATAAGCTATATTAATGTGAAGTTTCATCCAAATCCGTCCAGTAGTTTTTGCGTGAAGAAGTAACAATCATACACACTCACAAACTTTCACTTCATAATATAGATATTAGAATAACTTTAAACATTATTTTTAAATTCATTATTTGTCTATAGGTGTAGACGATCACCTGTACACCAATGTCATTGTTTACTTTGAAGTGACAGATATAGACTTAAACAAGCTTTTAACACCAGATATTAAAAGCTGAACAGAAAATTACCTTCACAATTTATCACTCAGGCGGGTCATTAAAACATTGAAAGAGTTTATTTCTGTGAGCTTCATAAGATTTCATATATTTATATAAAATCATGATGACGCACGTTCGTTATTACGACTATCAAACTAAAAGTCAAGAAAATTATTATGAAGAATTTATGAATGATGTTTAGTCATAGGAAATGTATATTACTTTATCGTGAGGTACACTCAAAACATGTCGAGCAGTATTTCACGTCTAAATTAAATAATTTAAATATAGTGTAGGGTCATATCCAAGGCTTACGAGTCAAGAAATATATTAGTGTAATGAACGTAAGTAATTTATGCAAGCGCAGCACTGATATAAATATAAACGATGGAAACATTCATTTCGATTTACTGCTCAGCAAGTTCGCAATTTTACATTACACATCTTTTAACAGAGTTGGCATTAACCACTAGATATATGTAGATACTAGCTGATCCGGCGAACTTCGTACCGCCATATTTATGACCCACGTAACATCGTTTACGTTTTTGTGAATCTAAACCATTCCCAGATCCCCTTGAACACACACAAAAAATTTCATCAAAATCGGTCCAGTCGTTTTTGTGAATCTAAACCATTCCCAGATCCCCTTGAACACACACAAAAAATTTCATCAAAATTGGTCCAGTCGTTTAGGAGGAGTTCAGTCACATACACACGCACACAAGAAATATATATATGTAGATATATAAAATATGCATTCCTTCAAAGACTAGATAACTATACCTATTCTTAAAACGGCGGAAAAGTTTCTCGCCGGGAAGTTCAGTACAGTTAAACAAATAAACATTGTTTTATATAAAACATAATATACATATTATGTAAGTATTTTAGTGCAAATAGCTGTGAGCGAATATAGAACTGTATTATCGGGAATGTGCTTTAACTGTTCTTAGCAACTCGATGGCTTTTTAATTTATGTAACTTCTTTAAAATATAGAGTATCTATATTTATGAGTACGTATCTTTTAATATGTAGAATTTGTATGTTGGTTATCGCGGTAAAGTCCTTCCCTATGTCCTATGTCTAAAAGGCCTATGTCCTTTCTCAAGAACCAAAGTATCTCCATGCCAAATTTCATTACAATCGATGAAGCGGTTTAGACGTAAAAGGATAATAGACAGACAGAGATACTTTCGAATTTATAATATTACCTTAGATCTAAAACTGATCCTTTAAATGGAGACGTACTCCAATATTGACTGAGACTGCCTCGTTGGTCTCGCGGTTGGCGTGTGCGACTGCTGATCATGAGGTCTCGGGTTCGATTCCTGGGTCGGACCAAATGTTTGTATGATCTACAAATATTTGTTTCGGAGTTTGGGTGTTTTCTTTGTATAATATGTATGTATTTAAAAAAAAAAAAGTATATATGTATTTGTATCAGTTGTCTAGTACCCATAACACAAGCTCTGCTTAGCTTGGGACTAGACGGCGTTGTGTGTTAGATGTCCGAAATATTTATTTATTATTTATTTATTTAGCTCGTTATTTGAAATGAAAATAAGTTTCAAATACCTTCGGTAAATTAAGCTCGCGATATAGACAAACTTTTTTTTCTAGAAACCAGTGAAAGAAGTACTAAGTAAGGTGCGTGTTGAGTTCGAACAGGGTATTAGGTACAATTTTTTTTAAAGTGATATAATTTGATCGAACAACAGTAAACAACCAGAATATTAGTAACTTTATGTCAGTGCTTATAGTTACTTTTTACTTAATTTCAATTAAAATGATTCATTCATCAGTATAACATCATCATCGTATTTTTTCATCAACAGATTTTCATCATCAACTAAGTATAAGGATGGTCTTACTAATATACTCGACATCGATGTCTTAAAATTCCATTTGTAAGAATTCAAGTCAGCATTCATCGTATCCTGTAGGTATCCTATCCTACTAATATTATAAATGTGAAAGTTTGTATGGATATATGGATGTTTGTTACTCTTTCACACAAAAATTTGGATGAAACTTTACAGTAATAAGCTTATATTTCAGAATAACACAAATGCTACTATTTACCGAGATAATCGACATACACGAGGTCGGAGCCGCGGTTAAAAGCTTGTTTAAACCTGTTGGCTTGTAAAATTATAAAGACTAGAAGAAGGTACTTCTTTTTTACGTTTTCACGTCTAAACTACTAAACCGATTCTTAAAATTCATGCCTCAATGGAAAGCTATATAACATACTAGTTGTTGCCCGCGGCTCCGCCCGCGTGTATTTCGGTTATCGCGGCAAATAGTAGCCTATGTGTTATTCTGATGTATAAGCTATATTACTGTAAAGTTTCATCCGAATCCGTTCAGTAGTTTTGGCTTGAGAGAGTAACAAACATCCATTCATTCATACTTACAAACTTTCGCGTTTATAATAGGTAAGGTATTAGTAGGTACTAGACCTTTAAATGAGCAATTCTTGTCTAAATATAATCTAAATCTCGGAAACGGCTCCAACGACTTTCATGAAATTTAGTATGCAGGGGTTTCCGGGCGATAAATCAATGTAGCTAGGATTCATTTTTAGAAAATTTACCAAAAAAAAATATCGAACAAAACTCGGTCATCATATAATCCTGCTAATATTATAAACGCGAAAGTTTGTATGGATGGATGTTTGATATTTTTTCACGCAAAAACTACTGAACGGATTTGGATGAATTTTTACAGTAATATAGCTTATACATCAGAATAACACATAGGTTACTGTTTACGGCGATAACCGAAACACACGCGGGCGAAGCCGCGAGCAACAGCTAGTTTATACTAATGTTATCTAATTTTGAAAATAACATTAAGTATTAATTTTTATTTTAGATAGTACTAGCAACGTGAGTTACTAGTATTTTTGTTATCTTTCTAGTTAAGACCTAACTATTTTTGGGAGTGCGACTACCGTGCTGTATTTTGGGTTTGCCAAAGCCAGTTCATTTCTGTAGAAACAAAAGAAATAGGCTGAAATACTTATTTATACCACAAAAAATTAACAAATGTTTCAAAGTTAGTTTCTGTTTTATAATTAATCCTAATCGGCCCAATATAACGTGTTACGTTTAATATATTAAAGGGTTGCCTGTAAGAGATTGCCTCCGGGCGATAAGGCCGCCAATTGTATTTTTCTAATTTTATGTTAAACTTGGAATGAATCTGGTGTACAATAAAGAGATCTATTATTATTATTAATATACTCTAGACTATTCCATGATTGTTTTTGTTATTTACTGTTGTCCTACATACGAAAGATGCGCCACGCGGTGGGTGCGGCCGCCGGCAGCTCGATGCACCATGCTCCTGCACCGAAATAGCTGCATTGCACAACTTATTCGCACCGCATCTCAGTGCATTGAACCTATGTCCTAATCTCATCGGTAACCACCTAGACGAACGATCAGTTTAACTAGTTTTATTGCCAGTGCAACACTGCATTTCTCTAACCGCTAAAAACGTATTTGAAACCAAAACCTATACTACTAAATTCTGAAAACTTACCTATTGCAACCTAAATAAGTTATGGCCCATCACTTGCTAAATATTGAAGGTGCAGACAAAAAGGATTGTAATTTTGGTTACGTAACGTGTAAAAATGTTCGTTAAGACAAGTTCTGTTTGTTCCAGTCCTTCGCAAGGCGTTCGATGGCTTCGACCACAACCGCTCGGGCAGCATCCCATGTGACTTCGTTGCAGATATCCTTCGGATGATGGGGCAGCCCTTTAACAAAAAAATTCTCGAAGAACTCATCGAGGAGGTTGATGCGGACAGTGAGTTTAGATGAATTTATTTTTTCTCAAGTAGCCTTGGCGACCCTATAAAATTATTCAGTATTTGAAAAAAAAACTAAAAACTCCCTTATAAATAGAATAGTAGCATCTATTTCTGAAGACTCAATGCATCTTAAATAATACCTAAAATGTTACAATATTAATTATTTTTTTAATATAAATGTTAGTCTATTCAAGTCACACTTATATGTATATAGGACTCGAGTTAAGCTGCTGTCTATTAACAGACCTTGTCATAAAGTGCTCATTAAAATAAAGATAAAAATATCAAAATACTTTACACTTTTTTAGGCATAAAGTATTTATAAATAACACGGTTATTTTCAGAGTCTGGCCGTCTGGAGTTCGGTGAGTTTGTGACGCTAGCCGCCAAGTTCATCGTTGAAGAGGATGCAGAAGCCATGCAAAAAGAACTTAGGGAAGCTTTCAGATTATACGACAAAGAAGGTGAGATATACGAAATTATATCATCACTCATAGTTACAACTCAATCCATTAACCATGATGAATTTATAAATTAGTGTTATGAGTTGTTGTACATGTCAGTGCCAGATGGCCAATAAAAACATGATTGTTGAAAGTAGCCCCAATCTAAATATGAAGCGGTTATAGGCGTATGTCAATCAAATTATAAATTGATTGTTGAGTGAGATGATCTTGTCAATGTTACATGTTTTTATAAAAAAATTGCGCTGATTGAGCGTTTATTTATTTATTTCTGAAAAGTAGACATGCTTATAGATTAGACAATGTTACAAATTCAGCATACACAACATGAGAAAAGGCTAAAACAAGGCACGTGATAAATACAAAATACAAGTCATAATATATATTTGTATCAAAATTAAAACCATATTTCTTAAAAGAAATAAAGTAAAAACACCTAAAAAAAGAAATAACTACTACGAACGTTGTGAATTTATAATATGTGCTATGACCCAAGAGACATGGTATGAGCGGCATCTTGTACCTAGAGAATCTATCTTTAATAGTTATTAATTATAGAATTATTAGACGTAGATGTATTTTCACGTCTTCAACTCGATTCAGTTCGTAATAAGCCTTGTCCAAGTCAGGGAGTTATAAAAACAGTTAACATCAGATTTTTTTCTGTTTCTGTAAGGCATAACCTCCTCAAGTTAACTGATATTGATATGCAGAATGTAGCAACAAATACTATATTTATTTTCAGGCAATGGTTACATTCCCACGTCAAGCTTACGCGAGATCCTTCGCGAGTTGGACGAGCAGCTGACAGAAGATGAACTCGATGGACTCATCCAAGAAATCGATACCGACGGCAGCGGCACCGTGGACTTCGATGGTAAAATATTAAAACTCTAAACTGTATAGAAATTGCCCACAAAGTAGTTATGTCAATATGAAAGATAGCCTAGACTTTAATATTCTTTAAAATTGTTTTCAATTTAGTTATTTTTTACTTTTTAAGTTCGATTAGCAGTTTATAAATCGTATTTATTAAAAAATCAATCTAGTTGAATGTAATTTTAACATTAAATTATCTGACATAGAGATAAGCCAAGACGTATAAACAATTTAGAGCCCTTTTGAAAATAGTTATTTCGATAGACCGTCTTCACACCCACTCTGACCTATTTAAACGATTTAATATGTTTGTTTCAGAATTCATGGAGATGATGACAGGAGAATAAATATTTATATATACTCACTTTTATATATTTATATGATCTACTTAATCTAAGGCATCTATATTTCGGTACTTCAACTTTCGCATCTTGGAAAAATTGGACAAGATCATTTTTATTGCAAAGAAAACATCGCATTATGTTTCATTCGTCAATATCATTAAAAGTACTATGTATGTATTGTACAAAATAATATTTTGTTCTTGTTTAATTGATGTGTGATTGCGTATAATGTTTATATTTACTTTATTAATAAATCTTTTATTCTATTACCTATGTTTGAATGAGATCTGCGAACCCGCTATAATCGCCAGATTTAGAACGCAACGTGGTGTAAGAACGCCTAATTCTTAAAATAATATTCGTGTCTGGAATGTCGAGATATCATTTTCATTTCTTAAGATTTCTATTCAAGATAAATATAATGACTTCTGTTTTTAAAGCGAACGCCAAATTGTCCTAGATAATGTTGATGACATAAAACTTTAGGATTTGGCAGTCAGCCAAAAACAAGTAATGGGTCTACTGAAGATAACGTAGTAGTTATAATGATATAGCTGCGTTTATTAATGAAACAAATCT
Source organism: Diaphora mendica (assembly GCA_949125395.1). Lineage (NCBI taxonomy): Eukaryota > Metazoa > Arthropoda > Insecta > Lepidoptera > Erebidae > Diaphora > Diaphora mendica. The sequence continues at coordinate 19,137,229 of OX421318.1, forward strand.
CACAGGTAGATTAAAACACAGTTTCTTATATTAATAATTATTTATTACGTAACTCTTTGTTCATAATTTTATATAATCAGGATCACCAAGTACTTAAAAACATTTATAACGTTTTTCATATCTTGGAACAGTAGTGTAAAATATACGCACAAACTGAGGATTATTTACGATTTTATGACACATTTACAAAATAATACATTCTAATTTCTACTATATTCTTTGACATAAACATAAAACAATAGTTTTTATGGCCTTCATATCTCTGCACCTACTACGTCGAAAGAAGGAAAAATTCATAATTAAAATAAAAATAATTAGGTTTTCTTTATAATTTCGACTTACATGTTGTGTACATATTATCGCATAAACTATCAATAACTTCGTTAACGAGAGTCGTGAAGAAGAAATCGCGTCAGTTCATCTATAATAGATATGTGTACAGAGTTTACAGAAAAAAATATAACAATATTATTATTATTCACTGTACTCATTCGCATTGTAGATACCTACGTCCAGTAAGAAATTAGACAAAATTACTGAACATAAAAATGACTTATAGAAAATCATTTAATCAAAATAAATCTCTTTAATAACTTAAAAGCCTACATAAAACGTAGACCCTGCTTAATAATACAAGTAAGTAGTACGTAATAGTTATGAAGTCTTGGAAAATTATAATCAGATTAATATATGTGTAGAGAGAATCATGTTTTGCGGCTTTTTACAACAGGCAATATTTATTAAATAAATAAAGTTTATTGTGTAGTAGCTTGTCTTGTTACTTAACCGTGAAAAACATGTATGTTCACAAGACGACATTGAGACTTTTTATAAGTACGAGTATACTAAGAAGAAAGCATCCTATATACAATATTTTGGAGGACATATATCATTTAACAACATGCATAATTTGAAGGACATTCACAAAAAACATTGGAGCAATGCTGGCTTTCTTTTCAATTTCTCAAGTTTCATCGTCCTTGACACACCTCAACCAATGAAGCATCTAAGAATAGTATCGATATTTCAGAGTAGAGACACAACACCGGCGTTGCGCCAAAGCATGTTAAATATACAAATAAATATAAAGAAAAATACATATAACTATACAAGTAAAAGGCGTTGATAGATATTATTATCACAATTTAGTAAACTTTAGCCGCCTTTCAATGGCACTTAGCGCATTCCTATGAAAGATTATTCGATGTCACGTATTCTCCAGAACTATTTTCCATTAATACCCTATATATATATATATGTAAATATTGTTACAAGTATACACAACTCCAGCTGAAGGCCATGTCTCATAGTTATATAGTTCCTTGTCTGTAATGAAGTATCTAGGTACTTACTGTAAAGGCCCGTATTCACTTTGTATAATGCGAGTGCAGGTGCATAGTGCAGGTGATCGGTAATTGGTGGAAAGTACGTGTGGACCGCGAATTCGCCATCCACGCGTATTTTCTACCAATCATTGATCACCTCACTTCGCACCTGCACTCGCATTAATCAAAGTGAATACGGGCCTTAAGAATCTCGACATCCAAAACCTCGCTTGCTGTGTATATTTGTAGTAATAGATACAAATCGTGAAAAGTTTTAAATTACACTTGAAACATTTCTTCACCTACATAATTATTTAACATACGTCAAAGTCAAATAATAAAAATTCATTGGTAACGTATTTAACAACTAAGCTTTACAAGAGTCTTCGATTAAAACATAATAGCTATTCATCTTAATGTTACAGTACAATGCATCTTGTTATGTATGTATATATGTATGTACATCTATACATATCTCTCACAATCTCTTTAGCATCTTGGCTTCGCATAGCTAGATTTATCTAAGATTTCGTAAAGAACTACCTACAGATGAGATCTTAATTTGAACTATGTTTTACCAAACGTCCCTCACTTGCCTGAATATTCAAAGCTAATTATATCACATTTTTCAGAAACGTTTAGTATTACAATGCAATAAATTACTAATTTATTTTATAAACAAAAACATAGTGCTTGCCTATCACATGTAAACAACCAGCGAAAAGAATGCACAACATTAACGTATGACAAAATCTTTCTTATTACAAAACGGGGATTTACTAAATACATAATATTTATGAACGTATTGGAATGATTTGAAATAAATGGATGCTTTATTTAGTGGGCGTTTTGTAATAAGGTGATTTGAGTTTACAGAAAATCTTTGTGAAGGTATACCTATGTATTAATGTAATGTTTCCAAATCAATCCAAATTAGGTTTATAAATTTTAAAGGATTGATTTAGATTACGCTGGTCGGCATTGGCGAGGCAATAGTGAGCTATACAGGTGGTCTTAGTTATAATATTCTTGTTTACCTAACTAGAAATAGTTTTATGAATACTGTTTAAGTAGATAGATCTTCATTCCTTTAAAGCTGGCTGTGTCTTTTAGACACAACCGACGTACAATCCAGTTGCGAAATATTCATAATACTCTGAAACAAAATAACATACTATTAACTTGAGTTAACAATTTCCATTTATTATGTTATATAGGGCCAAAACTGCCTCGGTGGTGTAGTGGCAGCGTATGCGACTGCTGTGCTTGAGGTCTCGGGTTCGATTCCCGGGTCGGACCAAATGTTTGTGTGATCTACAAATATTTGTTTCGGAGTTTGGGTGTTTTCTATGTATATCTAATATGTATGTACACACATCAAAAGTGTCTAGGGATCAAGCATTTTTATGCGGATTTCTTGAGATTGAGATGTGGCTTTAGCCCTGGCCTGCTCAGTCGCCAGACTTGAACCCGATTGAGCATGCATGGGATATGCTACAGAGAAGAGCTCTGCCGAATATGGAGGGTATCCTTCTTGCGACTGGTCGCAAGAAGACCTTTTTTTGTTGTTGCAACGAACATGGGCGGCCATTCCACAGCGTGATTTGGATGAACTCATTTTGAGTATGCCAAACCGATTCTTGTGTTGTTAGTGTTCGCGGTAGAAACACGGATTATTAATTGTTTAAGTTACCTAATAAAATTTTAAAGAAAACTGTTATTTCAGTCTTTTTTTCGAACTTTAATGTTAGTAGTTCAAATGTCAAAAATCCCTTTATCAAGAAAATGGCAAATTTCTTTATTAATGCAAAGGTGACTTGGTTTATCGTTACTGTGACAAACGAAAACACTTTATTTGATGAATCCTTAAAGAAAATTTTAATTAATATCAATCAGGAGAAAAGTTATTGCAAAAATATATGTTGATCCCTAGACACATATGTTGATCCCTAGACACTTTTGATGTGTGTATTTACAAAAAAAAAGTATATAAGTATTAATATCAGTTGTCTAGTACCCATAACACAAGCTCTGCTTAGCTTGGGGCTAAATGTCGTTGTGTGTTAGATGGCCGAAATATTAAAAAAAAACTACAGGCACGTATACAATACAAAAATCCAAGATTATTGTGTATAGTTTTGACATAATTGACATACTTTGAAAGTAATATTTTTTTTGCTCACCTCTCGTCGCTACACTGGCTTTTGACTAGTAGAAGCATTGCCACAAATATTTTACAAATGAAGTATGGGTGGCGGAGGCCGAGAGCGACTATTATTCGGTTTTGGAATCACGCTTGGATCTAGCAGTTTAGTTTCTTTTGTAATCGCTGGACGTTTAGGACCTTTGCGATGCCGAGTCAACCACGGTGGTGGATGACCTTCGCACCATGCAGTTCTGGCCCAGTTTCGGGGCTCAGCACCAAGTCGTGAACATTCACGTGCGTAAGCTCGATAAGCTGCGCAATGACATCGTGTGCCGGAACAACTTCGTGCATCCACCTCACAAGCCTCTTGGTAGTTGTGAGGGTTCACTTTACTAGTGCATTCAGTAAACGCATCGTATCGCATAAATCCGCGACACAACCGCCGAGCTTTCATAACCTTCGATTGTCGATATGGAGCGTTCATACCGATTCGTTTTTGACGCCTCGTACAGGCCCTTGTACCGCCAACTCGCCATGAGGATCCGAATCTCCAAGTATCATTCAGTAGCCTACCATCACGAGTTTTCATATCGTCCCTGGCTACAGAATTAAAATTACCACACAACCCGCACAATTTTCCTTTATATACACTCGAAACCGTCACTTCAAGAAACCCGTCACCATCCCAAAGCATTTGTATACCAATATCAGCCTTTAATAGGACAGATCCGTTACTTCGTGCTATTTCTGCTATTCCGTCTATTTTATGTGGTAATAACACTCTATGTCCATTAACTTTTATTCGCATTCTTTTCCCCATATTGACTTTTGTAGATCCTATACGTAGGGTTGCCGTTCGTGTCCATGATGAATGCGAAGTGTTCCTCGCATCGTTTGATATTCTTATAGAGAAACTCCCATTAACACAATCTGAAGCCAGTTGATATTTACAAGAACCTTGGAAGCTATAAAACTTTCCATCAAAGGTTTTGTAATGAGGGTCACCAAATACCGTACAAATTCCATCAATGTCAACGCATTTCTGACAGCATTGTCCGGGTAACTGCCGAAGCGTTTGGTCCGGTGGGCAGGTGATAACTGGACATCGTTCCATGGCACATCGTGGTTCACCTCCGTGGCATTCACAAGATTTGCAAGCGTCCAATTGCCAGGTTTCTCCATCCTGTAAGACCAACAGAGAATCCGTAAGTATATTTTGATGTTAATGCTCAAATACATTAGAATTACACTTGACTTTTGTAATAAGTACTTAAAATATGTGTGAAGCGCATAATGTTAATATTTTAATCAATATAATGGTATTGTATGTTCGAAAGTACGAGAAAAGGGCTTCAAGAAGTAACATAGTGACATACAAGATAGAAAACAAAATTCGAACAATTAACTATTTAATTTCACATCATTTTCTAAATGTAATTTAGAAAATGATGTGAAATTAATTAGGGCCTTCGGTCTCGCACTCAGTAACGATACACGACAGCACGAACGCTTTCATTTTACGTTGATTTTCTGTCAGCGTGGCTCTACTACCTACAAATTATTATTATTATCTTATTATTTTCTAGTTGCATCTTACTAGTTTTGTAATGCGACATAAATATAAAGAGTATAATAAAATAATTGTCATTAAAAACGTGAAAACAAAATATTAACAAATTGACTTTTAAATCTTAAGGGGCAGGATTCTTCGGAACAACTTATAAGGATTAAAGTCACTTTCGGATCGTTTCTTTATGTTCCGAAAGTGTTTATAAGATTATGAACATTGAACATGCAAATACTGCTTCTATATTTATATTGATTAAGTAAATCTCTTAACCAAAGTATAGTCACCTCTTTACTCGTATTCATCTCCACACCACCCCACGGCAGAGTGGTAGAGAATGACTAAGGCATTAAGTCCGCCATTGTACTTTTGTGGATAAAGTTATTAAATAGATTAATAAATAAAAATAAGTTATTTCAGTTACAAAGCATTGAAGACAACCTACTTGGTAAGTTTTTCTGCCTATAATACAGGCAGCTTTAGCTTCTTCAACCTGTGGACATTCTGGACAACACTTCCCGGGCTGTGGTGGAAGAGCCCTGGCTCCACACGTCAGCACTGGACAAGTATGACGTGTACACACTGCTGTGCCATTCATACAGGTGCAGTCAGTACAAGGATCCACTCGGAATGGACTCAAGTGTGCATGATATTCTTTACCGATGATACAAGGCTTGGCCAGTGTAGTGCCTGAAATCAATAATTAATGTAGAATTGAATACCAATCCTTATAATTTTAAAAATATGTAGTATTAATGTTTAACCACACTAGCCAGACGTTTTATTACAGAGTTTGATCGTTTTTTTTTATAATAAGCCAAAACCTCCTATCTGAGAATAGATGATGATGTAGAGTATTCTAAGAATCTAAAGATAATAGACAATATATTTTTGAAAGAATTTGTAAGCAGGTAAGCACATTTAATCGTTAAACAGTCTGGTCTGTCTGAACAGATGAAGAGTGTAGTATATCCATATACTATATTGTCGGCTCTGAGACTCATGTGCGCCTGCGCACCTCCGTCGCTCACAGTTGACTGAACTGTGTCCGACACTCAGACCGCACATGTACTAGAGATGACATAACGCTTCTTTCTCATTCATTCATAGATAGTACAATGAGTGAGTGAATGAATGAATGCGTTACTAGTGACGTGACTGAGTATTGGTGACGAGCAGATTCCCTAGCGGCAAGTCGCAGAACTAACGTATACACGTTAACATTCCACTTTTAAAATAATGTTTACCCTCACGAAGTGGTCCTAAAGTTTTTTTTGTTACTACTTCGTAGACGTCTATCAATGAAATCATTGTAGAAAGAATTTAAATGGTGACGAGCAGATTCCCTAGCGGCAAGTCGTAGAACTAACGGATGACAGACAAAAATACGTATACACGTTAACATTCCACTTTTAAAATACTGTTCACCCTCACGAAGTGGTTATAGTATTTTTTACTACTCCGTAGACGTCTATCAATGAAATAATAACAATGCACTCGCTCTGTATATTAAACTGTCAGGTAGAAGTATCTGTCATACGTTAGTTCCGCAAACGGCCACTAGGGAAATCTTCTCGTTACCAATAGACACATACACTACAATGAGGCTATCTCTTCATCAATGCATGATTTTTAGAAAGTATTAGATAAATAAAACGTACCAGGTAACAACTTATCAGAGGTAGCATGTATACACCTGGGGCAGCAGTCACCAGGAGGTGTATACTGATTCGAGCGTGTACACGGTAATACTGGGCAGGCGCGTTTGGCACAAGACAGCGCGCCGTGCACGCAGCGACACGATAAGCAAGGTTCTTCAGGAATCCGCACGTCTCGACCCTCCCATACCCGCTGGCCGTTGATTACGCATTCTGAAATGTAAACAAAAATGTGTTAAATTCTATATACCATATAAATGTTTTGTTGGTATACGTACGCGTCAAGAACTAAAAAAGTTCGTGAGCTCAAGTTTCGACGCCATGTACAACACTTCAGAGACAGATTTTATCTTTTTTGCCAACAACAAAATGCTAAAGCGAAGCGTGGCAGGATATAGTTAGTAAAATTTTCTTGAATTAATAAGGATAGTTAAATTTTCAGTTGACAGAATTTTTGTTCAATATGAATTACTAGGCCTGAGTAAGAACACCATAGTAAGTGGATACTCTTGCGCCATTACTAATCGAACGTCTACTTTCATTACATCATACTGTTTATAGACGTAGTTACTCGTTATTAAACCATTCATTCTTAAATTTTAAACTTTCTTACAACCTCAACTTTTAAGAAAAGCCTACCTATTAAAGTTCTGGTTCTTTAAAAGTATAAATTATACATTTTTATGTTTTTATATATATGAGAGTGTTACTGTATATTCTTATAAATATTTTTTTTCTATTTTAAAATTAATGTACCAAAATAAAAATAATACCACTGAACCGAATATACCTAATAGCATAAAGGTAGTTAGAATCGTTACACAGTAATTCATTTACATTGATTTATGGCAACACTGTCTTTCCAGAGTCCCTTCGCTCCCAAAACAAATAAATGAATGTGAATACAAAAGCGACTCCATTTAGGGCACACACAGGGTAGATTAGTAAAAGCTTGAAACAAAAATCGGAGCCATTGTTCGCTAAATGGGAATGAGGCCTCTGGCGGCACAGTGACTACGGCAAAGCGCAAACTCCATAAATTAGTTCGGGTAGACGATGAATCAATCAGGAGCCTAATGAATGACGTATGTAGCTTGGAGGGCCGCACACGGCGCCGGCGCAAGCCCACCGCTGTGCAACAGCCTTCGCCACCTGTACCTGACCCGTGTACTACGTCTGTGGTACAGCTAACCGCACTTCAACAGTAACAATACGAATCGTGTATTTCTAAATACATTTAGGAACAGCATAACATTCCACAACGCTTGAGCTCGAGGATTCTACTTGTACTTTGTGTCGTAATATTCGTCATAATAGAACATGATGCCATATTTACTATTCATTTATATCTGAGTAGAATACAATAACACGGTTTTAGAATATACGATTAGAATGTATAAACCAGTTGGGTATTCCAATGGCTGCTCTCGAGCGTAGATTATTCTATACATACAAAACAACGGAATGCTTTGACAGTCTGCATTGTACTCGCCACATCACTTCAAATGATAAAGTGTTTCTTCAGAGTACAAATAGAATTGTAAAAAACTTGTATTTATTTTGTGGTAATGTTTCAATAATAATGCTTTTCAATATAATTATACCGCCCGTCGTTCAAGGGGACTGTCAGACTACGACGGAGCATAATTGTACTAAGAAAACGGTTAAATGTCTGTCGTATAACCAGAGACGATAATACAAAACAGTTTGTCCTTTTGTAGATAAACAATTGTGTATTCATTATAAGTCTTCGCCGCTTATATGTGCGTGCACTATGCTTTTCATTCAAATACCCTTAACACGCACTCTTATATTGAGTACTGGTCTTTTTATGCACTTTTGATTTGATACTTCATTTTAATGAAATAGTTCAAGGCTGCAGTCGACCAATCTCCATGATCGTTCATTTAAAACTGAATATTTTAAAAGTATTGTATCATCGACTGCACGTTTGGCCTAGTGGTTTAACGGTCACCACGCCGTGTCCTACTTCGCCAAGTGTCATGGGTTCAAATCCCACGTAGGACAACACTTCGTGTGATCCACAAATTGTTGTCCTGAGTCCGAGTGTTCTTTGTGTCCGCTTCATGTATGTTTGTAAATTCCCCCGAGACACAGGATTTATTCCTAGTGCAGGAGTTGTCTGTTAAAAAAAAAATGACCCCGATAAAATGCTGGTTTTTATATAACTCTTTATCTTCGACTGTTGTTATATTTTAGGGCCAGCAAACTGAAGGTGAGTAGTGGGTTTTCCGTCCACAATTAGTATTACGCCACCACGGTGGCGGTGAGACTGTCAAGGGTGATGGCTGGAGAGAATATTAGTATGCTTGTGATTCCGCTGTTTTGTTTTTCAAAGAGTTGATAAAGTCCACTTAAAACGCGATGGAAAAGGAAGAAAAGAGGGATAATACCCTCCTAAAAGGTACCAAGCACGGCATACGCTGAATAATACGCGAACTTTGAGTCTGCACGTTACCCTAGTAGGGAGAAATTATCTTGAGAAAATAAATAAAGGTTGTCCAAGCGTAAGTTAGCACATTGGTTATTATATTTAAGAGATGAATCCAGGTATGTCCGATTCAGTTAGAACATTGTGTGGTTATAATCAGCTCTTTCTGACATATCATTTCACGACTAGCTAGTTTCAGTATTGTAACGAAATCTTTCCACACGAGAAACATTGCTTGTAATGCCCATTATGACATTTATTTCCCTGTACATCACATTTTCACTCAATTCGATGAAAACCCTTTAATATTCACCATGCAATCTTAGGTGCATACATAAGCCTCCATGACATGCATGACAGGAACATGGCTTTTAAAACAATCATTAATCACTTACAAAAAATATATATATAATTTGTAAAATTTTATCTTCTTTATCTGATTTCTACGTCAGACAAAGATAAACAAGTGATTAATTTAAAAAGTTTTTTTTAAAACAAGCTTTTATTACTTGTTAATAAAAAAAAACTTTAAGCTCTTTCATTTGATACCCATATTGGCTGGGTTGTTCAGAAATATGTACGCCGCCATTTTCTTTTCCATTAATAATAATTACCGATTATATATAATTGCATTGTCATCAAAACCAAAGGTATATTAAAAATTTTAGCTCAATCGGGAATCGGGAAGTGGGTCAAATTTAATTCGCAAGATTTGATTACAGACAAACATCGGGACAGGTGAAGCTAAATAAAAGCTTGTAATAAAATTCAAGTCTGCACCAAGACAAAGCCATCTATGTATGTAAATACATGTAGATAGATAAGTAAATTTTATGTTTGATAGCGTTAAAATAAAGAAAAACAATTTCTTAAAATCCAAACATGTACTACTTTACGAAGTGCGTACATGAATATTAAGCGGAAACGCCCATGCACTTAGGAAGAATAAAATATATTACTACGAAATTCGGCTAAAAACCTCTATAATATGACTATAAAACCTATTAAAGATTCACTACGCACCTCAGTAATACATTACAGATAATTATTTCAATTTCTCAGATAGCTGTCGTTGGCGTGCCTAATAATACGCGGTCATGTTAAAACCATCACTTGAATTTAGATTAGTTATTGTAATGTAGATGCGTTTACTAACCTCGTAAATTTCTACTTAGAACATTATTTTTAACCGACTTCAAAAAAGGAGGAGGTTCTATGTTCTACTGTATGTATGTTTTTCTATTCTAATGTTTTATCTTGGTAATCAAGTATAGGGAATGTATAATGTAACTATCTACTGGCTGAGACACGCAGTGTAACCCGGAAACTACGAGTACAACAACCGTGAGTAACGCCGGGGTGAAACTAGTCTAAAAAACCGGCCAAGTGCGAGTCGGACTCGCGCACCAAGGGCTCCGTAAAAAACCTGTAGGTAACAAAAAAAAATGCTTTTCGCAATTTTTCTCTTATTTGAGCTATAAGACGTTGCTTCGTATCAGATATCAAAGATTCAGAGTTCACGGAAGTTCCCTGTAGGTTTTGATTCCCTTGCGAGTGTCGAAGATTTGCAGCATAAACGGCTGTATCTTTTGATTGCGTTGGCTTAGAAGTTTGATTTTTTCACAGCTCTAAGGGACAGTAGACTTGAGTATTTGGTATGAATTTCAGCTTGATACCTCTACGCGTTCCTGAGAAAAAGGGTCTTAACAGACAGACGGACAACAAAGTGATCCCACAAGGGTTCTGTTTTTCCTTTTTAGCTAACCCTAAACAGGAGCCTAAATTACTCCTTATATCATCAGCCGTTCCAGAGATTACCCAGAATAAACAGACAGACAGACAAAAAAAAAATGCTTTTTGGAACGAAGTTCCTCATGGGGCTTGCGGTTGCGGAGGGGTACCTTAGCCGACAAATAACGCCCGTAACGTAAGATTTCATGAATGAAAAATTTAGTATAGCGCCACCTCTGCCTCGTTGGTCTCGCGGCTGGCGTGTGCGACTGGTGATCACGAGGTCTCGGGTTCGATTCCCGGGTCGGACCAAATGTTTGTATGATCTACAAATATTTGTTTCGAAGTTTGGGTGTTTTCTATGTATAATATGTATGTATTTACAAAAAATAAGTATATATATGTATTTGTATCAGTTGTCTAGTACCCATAACACAAGCTCTGCTTAGGTTGGGACTAGATGGCGTTGTGTGTTAGATGTCCGAAAATATTTATTATTTATTTATTTATCTGTAAGTTGTATGTAACAAGTATGGAGTAACTCTAGACAGAACTTGTTTCACTAGAGATTACTAGGTGTCAGCACAAGTGATCATTTTCTTTACACCTCGCATAGAACTTGAAATTAATATTTTTATAATAATTATAAATTAATTATTATTATTGGTGTCTGCTATTATAATAAATCATTTTAAATTCAATCATTTTAAAGGTGTTAAGACAGTTTTGTGGTATTTAAAGAGCGTGAACGAAAAAATTTGTATAGCACCATCTACAGATGGCAACTTACAAGTTGTATGTATTATTATATTTTATGATAAGGAACTTGTGTGCCACGACACCACACTACTTTTTTTGATGTAGTTACCATATACTCGTATACTCATATACCATATACTCGCATTTAATGAAAAGCTGTTAATTTACAATTACAAACAGACACTTCAAGTTTATTTATTTGTATAGATATGAATGACAGATGATACTAGTAATTAAGAGATTAAAAGAGTTCCAAACCGATGGAGAGTAAAATTACAAGATATGATTGCTTTTTACAGCCTAGCATTAAAATAACCTTAAAATAACCTCGGGATCTCCTATTGAGTTTCCCAGTTTCTACAAACACCAAATCAAACATGGAAAATGTTACTTGTTTTAGAGAATAAGGTAACTGTTTTATTGAGACAAAAATCCAATTTTCCTAAAATCATATTTGTGGACCCTTTTAGCTCTTTATAGGGAAGGCACACAACATGAAATTGTTTGCGACAACTCATAATTGTTCCAATTGCATGATAATTTTTTTAGTCCTGTTCGTTACATCTCCGCTACTACTAATGGTAGCTTTTCACTTCAACTAAATAAAAAGAGTTCCCATGTTGATAAGGCAAGAATTATGAAGAATTAACAAGTTGAAAGAAAAAAAATATAATGCACTGTTGGGATCGTAAAACAAATAAACAGAGGGCACACGTCGAGGCCTCGCAGCCGCGGCGGCGGTTCTTTGACCACCGCACAAAAACTCACCGCCCCAACCTTTTAAGTAGGTTGTTAACTTTTTGATTTATGGACAATAATAGAGACGTAACGCCGTGGGAGACTCCCAGACCACCAGATATATAATTTTAACGAACCCCCGCCGTCTATAATAAGACCTTATTTCATTCGTTGTCAATTTCTTTGTCTTTTGTTATAGAGTGGACACATAGAGGAAGCGTTTCTTTGGGAGTGCTTCCCAGGTGGTCTGATTTGCGAAAAAATAACACTTATACAATTATTGATCCAGCTATTCCATTAATTTTAACAAAATAATTATCCATTTTAAGTACTACTTAAATTGTTAACTCTCATCTTTCTATAATACAAGTTCGCGCTTCATCGGCGATTTTATACCCCGAAGACTTTATTGCTTTTGTTATATTTATTCAGGATCTTCGTCCAGAGTAATTACACTTTGGCGCCACCTTTATGTACATACCGCATCGCAATTCTTTATAGGCGGTCTATTGAATAGCTAATAATTGTATAACACGTTTTTTTTTAACGAGTAACCTTCAACGTGTGGTATACTACATCTCATTCGATGGATAACTAAATTATTCTGTTGTTGTAATAGTCATCGCTGACTATTGGTATGGAGCAAGATACGGGATTTAAATTATGGTAGTGGTCCATTGTCTATCACGTTGCTATGTCACGTTGCGTGTTACATTTACTGCGGTTGCTTGACAACATGCGATGTGTGGGCGACTTCTACTACAAAGCACACACACGAAAGATGCCTCATTCTGCAGGGACTGCAGGCGAATTAACGCCTTATAATTTCTTTATTTTCTACTCACAAAAGCAATGCCCGATGATTCCTTGATCTCTCCGCTTAAGTTACCATGCGAGTAAGTTATTAATAAAATATACTTAATCATAGGCAATAAAACTATAATTCGGAATTTGTCGGCGTTATTCAAAAGCTATATCGAGTCGTCATCTTGTAAATTACTATTATTTGTTATGGAATTTAATAAACTTGTTAAGGTTTGGAAGCACAGGTAAATTGCTTGCCGTTATGGTTTTATTAAGTTCGCGTCTCGGCCTGTGTTTGTTTTTGTATGGGATTGTGGTGGTTGTTTTTTTACTTTGAGCGTCTGGGTGGGCGCACTCCGAGACACGGCTGCGCCAACGCAGACCCGACCCGCTCACCAATTATGTGAGTAGATACTCGTAAATGGTGGTGGGAAAAGATAGCGTGTAAAATTGTTTGAGTATTTCTTTATATTTATTATTTTATTAAATCTATTTATATGTTTCAACCGATAGACATTTCAGTGTAAGGAAACCTTATATAAATAAAGGTAAGTTTCAGAATTATGAATGTTAGCATTTAGCCGTAGGTAATATAATAAATTATAAAACAGTAATTTTTAATTGACCAATATTTTAATAAAAATGTAAATGAATGCTTGAATGAATGTTTTATAACGCTACCATAAAATTTTGAATTGCTTAACAAAACTCTCAAATAACCTCTCAACTCTTAGCTTGATTAAATATGACACGATGTCTTATAACTAGTTGAAGTATTACATATTATATTTACACCCTAATCTATGTTAATATCATAAGGCTAACGAATTTGTTTGGTTGTAGGAACTATTGGTTCGAATTAAGTTAAATATTTCGGACATCTAACATGTAACGCTATCTAGTCCCAAGCTAAGCAAAGCTTGTGTTATGGGTACTAGACAACTAATATAAATACATATATACTTTTTTTTTAAATACATACATATAATATATGGAAATTCTGAAAGCGCCACCGAGTCAGTCAAATTGAATAATTCTTAGTGTTGGATAGCCTATTTATCAAGGAAATCTTTAACGCTATGCCCGATAGAAGCCGTTTACGAATCCAAAATGTTTCAAAAATGTATTTCTTTTGAAATACGCTAACAAAATTGAGTGGGTGTACCTTCTTGTAAAATAAAAATGATAAGAAACAAAAGAATTCAACAGTTTTCTCAGTATAAGTTACTGTAATTAAGATCTGAAGTAACTTACCATCACAAACAGGACAATTATAATGCGTGTGTCTCTGATGTTTTGGTCTCTCACAAGGCACGTAACATTCAGGCTTGGTAATGGTGATGACACCGGCTTCACATCTCAGCACTCTGTTTTCTTCATTCCATTCCGTGTGAGAAGCATGTTCCGTCCCGTTATACCAACATCCCTTGCACTTGGCGCAACAACCTTCCCTCGGCATCACTACTGCACAGTCGTCCATCTTCCCACACTCTTCTACGCCACTACGGCACTCCACGAAGCCGTTCTAGAAATGAATTTCAAAATCTTTTTAGAACAGAACAGAACAAGGAAATAGATATAGATGTATCTGAAGTTCAGTAGATAGGATAATAAATTACATAACTATGATAACCTGCAGAAAGATAGTATAATAATATTATATTTTATGATAAGGAATAATAATAATAATTATGCACTGTTTTACAATGCTACCTACTCTGCATTATTACACATTTATAACTCCTAATAAGATAAAATATCAAAATTTTTAAGCATGTATTGTAGTACAAAGAACCGGAGTCCAGCATAGAGTATAGAACATGACTCCAATCTAGTAATCTATTTCTATACTAATAATATAAAGCTGCAGAGTTTGTTTGTTTGTTTGAACGCGCTAATCTCAGGAACTACTGGTCCAATTTGAAAAATTATTTCAGTGTTAGATAGCCTATTTATCGAGGAAGGCTATATATTATCACGCTAAGACCAATAGGAGCGGCGCATCAATTAAGAATGTTACAAAAACGGGAGAAAATTATTACGCTACGGACAATAGGAGACATAAACGACGCGGCGACGTATATTTGTACTAGGTACTCGAAACCATGAAGTATCTTTACAATCATTTACATTCTGACTAGATAATCCATACTAATATTATTGGAAAATAACCCTGTCTGTCTGTTACGCTTTCGCGGCTAAACCGCTCTACCAATTTCAATGAAAATGTCATGAAAATTGTACATAGTCTACTTTGTACCGCGATGAGGAGTCGCGGTCAAAAGCTAGTTATGTAATAAATAGAATTGTCTCCACAAAGCAAAATATCTCGTCACATTTATCGGAGCCTAATAATATTATAAACGCGAAAGTTTGTAAGTATGGATGGATGGGTTGTTACTCTTTCACGCAATAATTACTGAATGGATTTGGATGAAGCTTGACAGTAATATAGCTTATACATCAGAATAACACATAGACTACTTTTTGCCGCGATGACCGACATACACGCGAGCGGAGCCGCGGGCAACAACTAGTCATCCACATAAGTCGGTTGTATAGCCATCCTAACTCCTACTATTTTGTCCACCAGGAACAATGCCAAACAATATTTCATCTATGAACATCTCACAATATTTCACAAGCAAATAATCAAGTGACATAAAGACAAACTAATGGTGATTAAATTCTACATATTGAACATAATACTTTACGATCGTTCATAGTAAGTAATTACAATTAAGGCCAAAGCTGACATGAAACCACGACGACTTGTGTGCTTACGAGCGACGTTCGTGCACTCAAATAAAGGTCGCTTCGTCGCCTACCAGGCACGAACCTCATATGTGTATAATTTTTATTCGTTTTATTCATATGTTATTTCTATGATGATTCACCGGTTTAAAAAGTATGCACTTTTATGTCTTGTGCATATGTTGGCATATTAACAGACGTCATTAGTATAACTAGAATCAGGCAGTGTTATACAGAGATCAAACACAGTCATAATTATAATACCCGCCAATATAATTAGTTTCAAGCAAAATTCGGATATTTCATCAACACTTTCTGAAATTGACCATAAATTAATGTTTCATATTTAAAATGTTGGGGTAAAAGGTTAAAACTATTCATTAAAGCTATTAAAAAAAAACATATTTTTTTTATCATGCAATTTTTTTTTGTCAGATTGTTATTCATGTTTAGGTTTTTTAAACTGCCTAAATACTTTCAACAGTACCTATCGTATACAAGACTCAATAAGTAACAATGAATGAATGTGTATTTATTTGTTACCTCAAAAATATTAAGTAGTCAAAAACTTTGGTCGTTTTGGTTACAGCAAGCATGACTGTTTTTTCAAGCTTAGCTTGTACTAAAAATCTTAACAGCACCGGGGGTATAGTTTGTAATATTTATAAATCTAGTCCCAGTGTTTGGCTGCACCAAGGTATTAGTTTTGAGGTATAATTGGTACGTTACGAAAGGTATAAAAAATGTACAGATAAAAAAAACGAATGTATTAGATTTTTCGCGATTGATACGTTTACTTATTTTGTTCACAAACTAAAAATTTTAAAGATTCGTACTTCTTATAAAAATTATCGTACCACAGTGAAGAAAGTTTCTTTAAACGCCTTTTATATTTTTGTTTGTGTAATCTGCAAACACAAAAATATCCGTTCATTCGGGAACATCCAATTCTTTGTTACTATTAATACTATTATGACAGTTTTTAGAGTAGTACCTACTTATGCAATATCTAGATACATTACATACTTCCAAACTAAAACCAAATGGCTGATTGATTTCCGTATATATTGACTTCGTAATAAAATATTTTTCCTTGTACGTCACTTTTTACAGTTATGTACGATGTAATGAAGATGTATTTGGCATTTTATGACTGCTTTTCTCTTTTTATTTTATTCAAGTGCCCATGAAAGAGGGCATTTTATCGCTATAATGACTATAGAGATCTATCTATACTCGGCAAAACTCCGTAAGGGTAATAAGAGTCAGATACGAGATATCGGTGATATATTATATTTTCAACTTCGAACATACAGAGACGATGCTGCGAGAATATTTTTTATGTTTATTACAGATTGTTTAAAGGGTAATAAAAATACAAGTAATCTTTATTTTATTTGGAAATGGAAGGATTAGTTTTGTTTTCTCATTATAAAATAAAGGGTTACTGCCCTGTCCTGCCCCCATAGCCAAGTTGCAAGCGTTCTTCTTTCTGCAATTCTTAACGCCTAAATTTTCGTGTGTCATTGGCTAATCTTAGACAAAGTAATCTGAGACAAAGTATTAATTAGCCAATGACACACGAGAATTTAGGCGTTAACGATTGCAGAAATAAGAACGCTTGCAACTTGGCTAGGGGGACTGGCCCGTCTTGATTCCGTGCGACTGCTCTAAAAGTTAACAGCTGTTAATAAATTTGTATTATCAAAAATTGCTAAAACAAATATGGACCCTCTTTCTTCGAGGTTCATAGTTGTCATATAAACTAGATACCAATTAACAAATTCCCATTCTTTTTCGTAGATACGTTAACATAAATATAAATTTATGTAAGAGATTACGCGATAAGATGATGCGTTCAGAAAAATGTGTGTGTTGATAGGTAATACAAAGACTACAAAACGCAACTACCAGGCGAACATGAAACTAAACGACCATTTAATGTTATCTCATGTCACAGCAATTGATGACAAAGTACTAAACGAGTATGAACCGTGTTCATCCATAATAAGATTAAAAAGCATTCACATAATTATTATTGTATGCGTTATTTTACGGCTCTTTGTTCCATACTACATTTGCGTGAGCACGTGGCTAACTTGTAGTCAATGTTAATAACTTTTCTACACAATAACCCGTCACTACGTATAACTTTATGGATCACTGCAACAACTTTGTTCGTAGATATAAACATTGCTATAAACTTACGAGACATTATCAATTAATCTTATTGATTAATGGTAAAATAATTAGTTTCCATTCTATTCATCAATTTAAATAATTTATTGCAGTTGTGTCTAAGCGTTAGTTGCAACTATCGCGCTAGAAATCTGAAGTTCAAAATAAATGATACTCGTTTATTGTTACTATAAGGTAACAACGAAGTAAGAAATAGAAACAATAAAATAATACATAAAAATTATATTTTATATATTTAAAAAAATAGAGGTTTCTTTATACAGTCCAAGCGTCATATAATTCTTTTGCACCATACATTTGATGAATTGTAACCTGAATGTCTCGAGGACCAATTGGCATCAGCAGCAGAAGTTCATCATGTTTTTATAAGTATTAAACTACCGAAACTGTTTTAATTAAATTATACAAAAATTAAAATTTATTACCAAGCTTTACGAGAGACATGAAAATAAGTTAATTCAAACACATCTCTACCATTCTTCCTGCTGCCTTAACTTACTCGTAGTAGCAATGTATATGTTCAAGGGAAACAGGTTATCATTATAATGGCAACAACTGGATGAAACATTCCTGAAATATTTCAAGACTCCTCGCTGTGTAAAGCGTAATTACTTTATGTCTTCTTATAGTATTCTAAGGGCGCTCCTAGTAACTAGACCCGTTGAATAACCTCTCGGTACTAATAACACAGAGGTACACAAGGAAATGAATAATTAATAACAACTATTTAACCATAGAAGAAGTCAAGTAACTTATTAGCATCTGAGCTCGCGCAGACATGATCAATATTAGAAGTTAATATTTGCACAAATCTGTAAACTGATCAAACATTTTAACACCAAACATTATGGCGTCCTAATTTGTTTAACTCATGGCTACACAGGATGGTAACCCTGGTACGATTGTTTGTTGCTATACTATTTCCATTTCTTTATTTTCTCGATGACAGTTCTTTGTGGAAACTTGAACGGGCGTCTTTTTTACATTTTGTATACATTATTTAATAAAAATATGACGCTTACGCACGTACAATGTCATAGCAGATGGATGGAAACTCATAGGGATGGAGCTATCGATAAACGTAATACGATAACAGACCCGATATTTTTTTACAAAGTATGAGAAACTAAACATTGCCGGATAATTTTGTACAAATTTACTAACTAATATTACATTTCATTGCAAGATGTAATTATATAATGTTGATTCTTTATTTATTTATTTTAATCAAAATCTGATGAATCGTCACTGTCACTCGATGAGCTCTCCCTAACATATATTATAAGTTTCTGTACTTCTATATTATCGAATGCCACATGAATTTCCCAATCCGACGCTACAATGTTTTACTTCCGCACATGCATTTTTTAATAAATCTAACATCTTATTTGCCGTAAAAGGGGGATGGGTATTGTTTCAAGCGGCGTGTCGTTTGATTTGTGCTCATATTAGTTCTATAGCATTGTACTGGCAATGATACGGCGGAAGTCAAAGAACTCAATGACCACATTCGGCAGCTATTTCGTCAGTAATATATGTTTTAGGGAGGCTTTTCTTCGATTTTAAAATATTCACTAATTGTACTTTAATAAAGTACTATCCACATTTTCGCCATGACGTTAGAGCCAGTCAATTATCTCTTGTTTTTTATTGGCCTGCGTCGGCATTTTATAAATTTGTCTGGAGTGATATGTAACATTGTCCATAATCATTATCGACGGTTCTTCCAGAGATTGCACCATTTCTTAGATTGTATCATTTCTTTAAACCATCCTTCGTAAATCTCTGCGTTCATTTCTTCGTGGTAGTCCACTGTTTTCTTGGATTTAAAGGCCAGTAAAGCAAAGATTCGTTTCAGACACGAATCCTTTCGTAGACCCTGCATGGCATATGATAAGGCGTTCACCTTTTCCCATTGACACTGAACTGGTGGAAGCGGCGGTGTCGTCCGTCTAGTTCTTAGATACTGTGTGGTTTGCATTTAACCAAATCTCGTCAAAAATAACATTTGACCAATCTGATATCTTTTTGGCTTCGCTCAAAAATTCGCAGCGAGCCATAGCAACGTCGTGACGCTTATCAATATTTTACGTTTGTTCGATTTTTTATAATAAAATCCAATTTCTTTCAAAACCAAGCTAAATGACGATTTTTGGCAATGGAACAAACCACATTCACGTAAAGAAACAACAAGTTTTTTAAGTGTTGGAATTTCTTTGCGCAAGTAATAGTCATTTATATGACGGCGAATAGCGACAGCGTCGAAGTTGTCAACCGAAGTCACACGACGTGGTTGGCGTTTTTTCTTCGGCGTACGAAGCTTATTTTCCTGTGTGCCGCTTGTACAGGTAGTAATTTTTGAAATTGTAGGTCCACTAATTCCTAATGCGGCCTAAACACTCTCTCGCACTTGCGACAGTGGTAATAGCGGGCCACCATTTTGATACTCTGCTTCAAAGTAATTACGAACCTTGATCATCAGTTCTCTCGCCTGCCTTTTCAGAACAGATCCTTTAGGCATTTTGACATTTGACAGCTGGGCAGCAATCAACACGGAGGAACACAAAATACACAACGTAACGTATGTATGGATAATGTGAAAAAACGATGTGAATGTGAACGAACGATTCAGCGAACAGAAATGTAGTGACTTTAAAGCACGACCGTCTTGTTGCGAGTGACAGATTAAAACAAAGCTTGCAAAAATATATTTGAATGTTTTTGTTGTATTTGTCTTTGTTCAAAACATAATAAATATATGCGATCGATATCATTACTTATTTGGTCACAACACTACAACTATCAAATTAGAACTGTCATCGAGAAAATAAAGAAATGGAAAGAGTATAACATATTACATTTTAACTAAATTTCATTCATCATTTGGTTACCCAAGAAAGTTTGCCAATAGCTGTCAGCATACCACACAACAAATGAAAAAAGTATGAGAAATAAACATTGGGGCATTGTTTTGTACTAACGTCCAAGTTGGAACCGTGCCTGAAAACGTTTGAAGACAAAAAAAGCCTTCAACAGATAAAGTAGTATGCTTCCGGCGTACTGCCAGGAGACATAATAGAAAAATCCATTTCTGGTTTAAAAAATGTCTGCCAGAAGATTGAAAAAATATTTTCTTAATAGTTTCTAACACTATACTCTTTGCGCTGTAGCATCGTGCGTGGCGTTTTATGGCAGTTTATGGTTTAATTTAATTTGGTACAGCTTTAATACAAGTCAATTTGTAAATCGCGGCAACTTTCAAAAGTGAAACGAAATGTTACTGAACCATGCCACGCACCATGCTACAGCGCAAAGAGTATAGATAGGTACATTATGTCCCTATGTTTTACTTGATTTGCCAATTTTTTTTCCTTCCGCCAAATTTTTAAGCGTATAGAATAGCAACTATAATTATAATAGGTCTTTACCTATGAAATTGCCGTTTTGTATGCAATAAGTGAAAGTACATATTTTTTTAAACTTTTTTATTCCTGTTATTTAAAGTAATCACCCATGCAATCGACGCATCTTTGCCAACGCATTGGCATTTTTATTGATGCTCTTCTTGTAAAAATCAGCTGGACGGGAGGCAACAAACTCTTCAAAGGCATTTTGTACTGCCTCTCGGGAATTGAATTTTTTACCCACTAAAAAGTTGTCTAAATTTTGGAAAAAGTAATAGTCGGTAGGTGCAAGGTCTGGTGAGTATGGCGGATAAGGGAGAGCTTCCAGCCCCAGCTCTTGCAGCTTGGAGACTGTCTGTTGCGCAGTATGGAGTTCGCGATGTCGTGAAGGAGCAGTGGGGACGACCGATTGACCAAAGCTGGTCGCAGATGTGCAAGCTTCTCCATCATTCTCTCCAGTTCTTCACAGTACACATCTGCATTAATGTTCATGCCGTTTTGTAAAAAGCTGTGGTGAATCACACCCGCACTAGACCACCAAACAGTGACCATCACCTTTTTAGGGGTCATTTTTTTTATTTTTTTATTTATTTATTTACTAGGCTCACCAACAATTGTATACACTGTTTATAAGTTAAAAAAAAAATACAATAAATATGAAGTGGCATAGTGTTACAATTACTTATAGGTAAGCACCACGTGCACAATAAACAACAATATTATCATAATTTTATGCTAGAAATACAATACAAGTATTATCAAAAACAGATGGCACTCAAATAAAGTTCCTCCTATAAGGCTTTCATTATGGTTTTGCGGAATTTGTAAAGCGAGTCAGTGTGTATATCGACCAAGGCGCTGCAACTATTGAGCAGTTTACAGAGTCGTGGGATGGTGGAGTTTGTACCGAGAATGCTTCTGCGAAGCGGGGGATGCAGGTTGTCGAACAGAATCCATATTTCGTCGCACGTAAGAATTCGTTTCAAAATTCCTTCATTTCTTTGCCTGTTGAGCAGCGCAAGGCAAGTCTCGACGCGTACGTTGCGCTGGCGATCGTTAAGGTCGTGGGGCACCCATCTATCAAGCTTTTTTACCTTGCCAATTTGTCGCAAATGGATCAATATTGTTTTGATGCTTACATTAAAAGCTCCTGCTAGCTCAGCTGTAGATTGAGTTTCGTCAGCTTCCACAATTGCCTTAAATTCATTGTTGTTAACCAAAGTCTCCGGACGACCACGAGCTTTATTTTTCAAGTCAAAATTTCGTAAACGTTTTTGATGTTACGTGCTGTTTGTGTCGCGTTGGTGCCACGACGGAACTCATATTCCATAATTACACGAATTTTTAAAGTATCCATTATGACGAGAAATGTTCAAATGTAATGAAAATATAACGCTAATCAGAAAACAAAAGACTGAGTTTGTAAATAGAATGTCATGGTTTTAAAACAAAATTAATTTGAATTTAGAATACAGAGCCATTACAAACTTTTTTTTATTTGAAATGACCAGTAATGAAGAACGGCAATTTCATAGGTAAAGACCTAATATTTAATCATAATTGATGGATAATTTGAAAACAATATTTGGTACCTCCAAAAGATACATGTGAAAAATTGAATTTAAGAGCTGGTTGTCTATAGAAAATAATCTGTTTACTAATCTAGAAAAAGTGATATTTTTGAATTTGTTTTCATTATGAAATCCGAATATTATCAGGACACTTAGACATGTATATACTGGATACTTCCAGGAACCATTAATTAAAACTGAGTACATGGATTTTTAAGTTTCAAAAATAAAAAAATAACACTTAATTATAATTACCCGACTTAAAAAAAGGAGGACGTTATCAATTCGACTGTTTTTTTTTATGATTGTTACCTCATAACTTTCGACTGGGTAAACCGATTCTAATGATTCTTTTTAATTTGAAAGCTTGTGCTTTCCGTGTGGTCCCATTTAAATTTGGTCCAGTTCTTGAAGTCGTTTTTTTTTATAAAATTTTGTGATTATTATGCCATATTTTTACAAATCGATATTTTACTTAAAACCATCAGTCATCTTAATCTCTTCCTTAGTAAACTTGTTCCATCTTGACTCTTGTTCGAACTTGTTTGTTCGTATTATAAGCTTACGTAATATGAACGCCAGGTAATAAGATTTAGTGTACCTGTGATACATCCCACAAAATTGCACTAATGGAAAGTAAATATTTTGTTAGCAAGCAAGTAATTTTATTTTTCGGACGTCTAGCACACAACGTCATCTAGTCCCAAGTTAAGCAGAGCTTGTGTTATGGGTACTAGACAATTGATACAAATACATAACATACTTTTTTTTCTAAATACATACATATTATACATAGAAAACACCCAAACTCCGCAACAAATATTTGAAAATCATACAAACATTTGGTCCGACCCGGGAATCGTACCCGAGACCTCATGATCAGCAGTCGCACACGCCAACCGCGGGACCAACGAGGCAGGCGTTGAATGTAAAACAATAATACAAAGAAAATACTAAAAGCACAAAGCATACTTTTTGCCATGATTATTACTATACTCGTAAATTAAAACGTACAATAAATATATGGCTTGCTTTATTGTAGCAATTTGCATCAATATGGAAAAGGTTAACGAATATTACAACTAGCTGAGCCCTACGGTGATACCCGCGGTTGTTGTTGTACCTTTACGAAAGCCTAAGTTACTCCTTATATCATCAGCTATCTGCCAGTGAAAGTCCCACTAAAATCAGTCCAGCCGTTTCCACAAATTTACAATAAACAGACAGACAGACATTATTTTTAAATAAAAGATTTACTGATGTAAGTGCCTACCGTATATACTTTCATAGGCATTTACTCAAAAACTGGTATAAAACAATTATGTTACAAGCCTATACTGAAGTAGGTTCTATCATCCTAAGTTTACTGTTCGGTGTAGTGTCCTTTATGCAAGGTGATAAATTAAAGATGTAGTCCGTTTATTCTGATTTATTCACACGGTATATATATTATGTATAGTAATTACATAAAATTCAAGACACGACCAATGTCCAAGAGTGGTCCGAGAGCGACTGAATTGCGCCCGTCGCGCTATGGCTCGGCTTGCATAATTGACATGATTAAACATAATGTGTCCCTACACTGGTAATTTCAAATTAAAAAAAACACTAATACTACTTATGTAGATGTTAATTGCAAATGGGTTGAGTGTAGCGATCCTTAATCCATTTATAGTTTTACAAAATCACGGGATCGCATCCGCGAGATAAAACAATTATTTTATTTTAAACGCTCGTTATGTACTTCACGAGGTCACGGGATCGCATGTTGTATATTGCTTTTCAATACTTCGACCGAATTTCATGTGCGGCTCTCTTTGAAATTTCCCTCAAATAGAGTAATATTTACGTTACGGTTGTATAATATATCAACAACTCTATCGACTGCCCATTAATTATTGTAAATAATGTGTAGTTACCGAACTAAACTGAACAGATTATGAATATAAATTTAGTTCGACAAATTGGAGTACATAACTAGCGTGAGAATTCGATATTACAGGCACACATCGTTCAGGTTCTTATGATTGAATTCTTCACGTTAAAAATGTATGAGTATTCTCAGAATTTGAGCCTGAGAATCTGAAAACACATTCCAGCATAATTAGTATACTTACAGAAAACATTAACAAAATATTTATTTATATACCGCATATTTCAATGGCTACTTTGATTGAAGTTAATGACGATAACCGGATAGACAGTGACGCATTTACATCCTCTCCGAAATAACCTATCTCAATTCGAAATTTGGGTAAAGGAAAATAAAGTTACGAAAATAAAGATTCTATTCCGATTTAGAAATAAGAAATAAATGAGAATGTAACAGTTGAATACCATTACCCCATGGACTTGTTGAAAGATTAAACTAAAGAGAGCATTAATGAATGCTTCTAGACGTTTTCCGTGTAGTGATTCAGGTTTGAAACTATTCTAAAATTGTAATAAACAAAGCAAGATTACCTGAAAATTCAAGGTAATCTAAAAATATTTTAATTAAATTGAAAATAGAATGTGAAGAAGAGGTCTGCAGCTATGCAGTTTTCATATATTACTAGCTAACCCGGTAAACTTCGTACTGCTCATTTCTCTTTACTAAATATTTTCTAAATTTCTGAAAATCTTATTTTAGCAATTATGTCCGCTTCAGTTTCGTACAGGTAGTGAAAAAAAACTTTTAATGTTATCTTTCAATTTTCTTATATACAAACCTTGTCTTAAAATTAAAGAACACACAAAAAAAAGAATTATCCAATTTGGTGCAGCCAAATCGGAAGTTATGCGCTTACATACATTTTGGTGATTCATTTTTATTTATAAATTATAAGTGTATAAAAGCTACTTATAAAATCAGTTGAAATCAATTTATAATACTGTGTTAATTATAGCTGCGTAAGTAATTAAAAGTGGATCTACGATAACGCTACGAGGCTCTACGAGATAGCACTCATTAGAAACAAAGACAGATCTGTTCGTATATGTTGTTCTTATATAAGAAATCTGACAGAAAAAGGTTCGTATAAACTTTTTTAATATAAAAAGTACACTAGAAACACTACAGAACTTTGCTTTTACTTCACTGTGTGTTTAATGTTTTATACGAAACATTTATTTATAACTAGGATACATTTAAACATGTTTAAAAACTATAAATCTTTTAAGAGGATGGTAAATATAAAGTTTGAACATGAAGCCTGTGCCATGTGTTTGTATGTATATTGCAAAACAGCGACCAAATAGATACTTAACATAAATTTAAAGGCGAATCGTCGCTCGGCTCGTCCCCGAGCAGTCTGTGTAGAGTGCGACACCATTATGTAAATGAAGAGATAAACATTTTAAATGAATGTTAACGTCCACGTTTTATACAACACATCCAGTATATCTTTTAATATAAATACTAAAATTGAGGATTGAAATTATAAAACGTTTTACAGAAATTACGATTCATTTTGATCACGTACACATTCCGACAGGTGCCCAAGGAAGTCAATCGCAAGGCAATTTTTATCTGTAACGTATTATTAAGTATCACTAATAAGCTAGCAACTGTATATCATTAAATATTATTTTAGTTTATTGCTTCTAAAGATGCAGGAATTTTATACATCGAGTCCACGTACACACTCGTATAATTAGCTAATGTTTACATTTTATGCAGACTATCTTTTTAGTTTAAAAGAAACAATGATTACAGAATTAGAGAGAATTAATTTATACAGTATTGAGATATCTTATTTATAATATATTAATATTATATATGCGCCCTGGGGTTTGGTATAACGACGACTTTAGAAAAGTTTTAAGCGAAATAAGAATTTGTGTTTTTTAAATCAATTGTAACTGTGATCTGTCATTCCTGGTGAATATACAATAGTTTTTGTACAGATATAAAATTATATAACTCTGTTATATGGAAGGTTATTACGAAAATGTTCAGGAAGCGATGAGGATAGTCACCACCGGCTTCATTATCAATTACGGGAAGTGGCGGTCACCGAAATACTGCGACACAGTTCTGTGAACTAATAATCACCGCATAATACAACTAGAAGTAAATTTTAACAGGATATGTTAATTAAATATATCTTCAACTCCAGGGATAACTTAGTACCTAAGTAATTAGTTGGCTGAATAATTGCCGCATAACCGCACTTTGTGGTTCAATTTCAATACGAACAATATTTTTTTCTTTATGAAAGACACTAGTAATATGTCTAATTAACTCACATCTGGCCTGAGTGTAACTGATAAAACAATAAACTAATTAATTAAAAAACACTATTCTAATAGATCTATGTGTCTACAACTTTCAACTTAAACTTCATTCCCTTAAAACTAATACATACTTTAAATGTGTCTTTACGTAATGAAGGAAAAAAGTTAGTTACAAACAGAAAAGGAGTTATTGAACTGCTTTATACTTATTTATCTGGGGGCACGGTCGTGCCCCCGCCAAGACGAGCCAAGCGAAGCGCAAGGGCACTACCTATCTTTTGTCGGAGTGTTTCGTCGTTTTTTTGAACCCTCATAACTTTAGTTTCCGATATACTAGATCGTTCAAATTCTCAGGATATGATGTTTATAATAAACTAATTAAATATACAGAGTTTTAATTTCATAGCTTTGATACTTTAGATTTGATTAATATCTAAAAAATACTGATTTCGTCACTGACACACTGATGATCAAATTGTTAGGATACTTCCTGAAGTGCTAGAAAGCTAAAATTTGGTATGTAAACCAAGTTTAGTATAAAACAACATAAAGATTCATAAACCTTTGAGTTTTACCCCACAACCCCTAAAATCGGGGGGTGGAAGTTTGTATGAGACTTTCACAAACTTTTATGCCAGAGGTTTTATTTTTTGTATACGGACTTTTTCGAAAGAAGAGAGAATATGTACCAGAAATACACGCCAAAAAAAGAAAAAAAGCAATATAAAATACTGCCTTAAACAACTTACAAAAAGAAATGAAATCACATTTTCAATGACACACATTTTTTTCCAAAAACATTTTCATGTAAAATGTTGCCAAGACGTCTGCATAATATGGCTTAGGTACTCTGTGAAAAATATATCAAATCACATATAGAGCCAAGCTTCAATCTACATTCTCTAACTCTACCAACCCTAACTTCGCAAACTCTACATCCCAGTAAAAATGTATGGCTTCGCTGTTTCGTTACTTAAGAAACTAAATATTCGCATAACACATTACTTCAGAAACTAGATATTTGCAAACACAAAAGACGTTCGTTTCGCCTTCGTGACGGTAGCGAAACGGCGAAGGCATACATTTTTACTGAGATGTAGAGTTTGTGAAGTTAGAGCTGGTAGAGTTAGGGCGTGTAGATTCAGAAGCTTGGCTCTACATGAGATCTGATATCTTTTTCACAGAGTACCTAAGCCATATGCAGTCGTCTTGGCAACATTTTACATGAAAATGTTTTGGTGTGATACATATATTAGGCACAAAGATTTTTCATAATAGCAATAAATCTATGTTTTTAATGTACCTACCTCTTAAATGAAAACATATTTTTTCTGTTTATGCCTCAATTTTAAAAAAATACTGGTATTACAAACATTTTTAATAAAGCCTAGCTAATTAAAGTAGTAAATCGTTCTAAATAATTTTATGTGATAATATAATGAATCCCAACGTGTCTTTAAAATTATTAAGATGTGATAAACACGACGATACAGAGTAGGCAAACGTGTTCTCCATGTTTAAATAAATTAGTGGCAAAGTGCGTTGTCTAAATAATATTACTAGCAAAGTATAGAGATAAATTATCCACCATATCAGAGTTTTATTAAAAGGTTCGCTGTATACACTGTGATAGAATGCCAATAAACGAAATCCTTGATATAATTTTTATGTAGATTTATCTAGTTTAGAACGGAGTGCTAATTATATACATTTAAAGGCAAGTACTTAGAGGCTGTAATAGTATCTAGGCTAGTAAATGATCCCGGGGCGGCGACAGCGAAGGCCGAGTGTGGGCTGCGCGTGCGTTGTCGCGCCGGCGCCCTCGTCCAGCGTATTTTTTTTGTATCCTCGCTATCTGATTCAAACATTGTTGTGTGACGAGTATGTTTTTATTCCTGTATAAACGATAATTCATTACTTAAACTCAATTCAATTATATAACCAAATGACTTAAACTCAAATAGAGCAAGATAAGTAGAAGAGACTAGCGATTTCTAAGAGACTTTCGAAAAAGATTTTGCTGAAGAAGCAGTTGGTTAATATACTGTAAACCACAATACACGATTAGTACTCTTACCGATAGGCAAAGAAATTACAAAAACAGATCTAACATGACTCATGCAACAGGTATGCATTAAAAGCTCGGCACATTAATCACGGAGTTTTGACTTAGCAACTAACAGTAAATATTAATAATTATAGACGCGGATATGGAATGAAATGCTTTCCTCAAACCTCAGTGGATATAACGGCTCAAAGTCCATGTAAATATCTGCAACTGAATAAAACTTGATTTTTTTGCATCATAGCAAAACATAACAACAATGTCGATGATATGTGGTGTGTAAAAAATTCGCGTTGCTAGAACCGGTGCGACCGCATACCGTGCGCGCGCTCGCGGCAAGGCCTCGCCAAGCGGCGGCACCTGCGCATGCCAGCCGCTTGCTCTAGCGTCTGCAGTTGCCGTCGCTTACACCCACTTTCACATTTTAATCCGACACAAATTCAATAAACAAACCCATCACTACTATGCATCTATTGCTACAGCAATTTATCGAAAATAACTCCAAAAAATCCCAATCGTTTTAGTTAGACAGATCATGAATCAGATATATGATAACATGAATCTAAATGAGCAATAATCTTAAAATAATTCTTGTTATCAGTACCAGCACGGTCAGACACCGGCATGCAGTCGAACGCGGCGAGATCATTATAGGTACTTGAGTTAGTAATTTACTTGTAACTATAAAATACAATTTATGAGATATTAATAGAATGCAGTGGCAGGACAAAAATAGCAACTCATGTAACATTACTTAATTATCAAGCTGGAGAGCGGCTGACGCCTAGCCCTGCAACATGAACAATTTGCTCGATATGATTCAATTATATTGTCGTAGAGACTGCACTGCTATTATTGCAGAACTGTAGTATTTAACTGTTAAGTTTAGACGTGTTCTGACAGTCTACCTGCAGATACATTTGTTTTGCAGTTACGAAGTGCACTGGCACGTAGCACTACCTTGTCACGTGGGTGTACTAAGCTTGGCGCTGACTTTTTGATTTTATTTCGTCATTTAAAATAAATTCATAAAAATGTTTAATTACCACATATGTTTATACTAGAAATGTCAAAACCTGATTACAGTAGACCAAACCTCCTTTCTGATTAGAGAACTATGTCGAGCAGTGGGCCATTAAAAGCTGATGATTGGAGATCCTTTTTTTTGCGAAAGACGGTCCCCATTTCATCTCATCCACATTTTTTATACTTTTTATCATTAATTTCATCACGACGAAGACTCGAAGACTTAAGATTTGAGGACAGAAATAGCTGAGGATGATAATACTAATAAAAATAACTCCCAAAGAGTGAAATCTATCAATCTCTGAATGTATAATTTATAATCCTTTTCACTGTATAAAGGTTGAAGTTATGAAAACTATTGCCAACAAGTAACATGGTAGGTAGGTTATATGGTATATATGTCATACACACCGTAAACCGCAGACAACAACAATTTGCTGTACCTCTATCATTCACCAACATATGTAGTTGATTAATCAAATTATGTTTTTCTCGCTACCACAACAGCATTTGCGGCCATTGACTTGGTGAATTCACTACTACATTATTTTGCTAGGTGCTTCGTTGGTCTAGTGGTTAGCGCAAGCGACTGCAGATCAAGAGGTCTCGGGTTCGATTCCCGGGTCGGACTGCTGTTGGGTTTTCTTTCAAGAAATTCTTAATAGCAGCCCGGAGATTGGAAGATGGAAAGAAAGAAAGAAAGAAAGAAAAATATTTATTCTGACATACACAGGACAGTACATGGTTTTAAACAAACGTGAGATATAATAGAACAAACAATTTTAATGCCCTGTGCAATGCCAGAAAAGGCGCCTATCTCAGCATACTGCTGTAGCCAGAGTGACTACAGCGCTGGTATTACGATAGGGCCCACGCCCGGTGTCGTCGGTCTATTCGTGCCAGGCAGTAAATATTTTATGTGTTCTATAGAATGTTATAAATATAAATATGCATTTATCCGTAATAAATAAAATAAAATAGATATATATGAAGAATAGGCGGCGTTTCCCGCCCGTGCCTCGGAGAGCACGTCGGTCCCGGTTGTCATGAACATCTATGCCAATGGTTTTTGAAAAGTCAGTGCCCTCAAATATACTGACAACTAGTTCAGACCTTCGAATTGAGTTCACCCTCAGGTTTACAGAGGTCCGATACCAGTCGCTCCGTGTAAAAACTGATATTCAGGTAAAACCGTTTCAACTAGTAGCCGACCTTGGGAATAATAAAGGCTAGGAAGATGATGATGTAGGTAGGCCTAATATACCTATGTGTATATTATATATTGATACTGTACAAGTAAAATTTAAAAAAAAACCGACTTCAAGGCTCGACTCGATTTCTCTTGGATGCCATCGTCAGATCTTAGTGTCCTTAGCATACTACCGTTGGGATATCTCCTTTCCTTAAAAAAAAATCATCAAAATCGGTACATAAACGATGAAGTTATATAGTCGAATTGAGAACCTCCTCCTTCTTTGAAATCGGTCAAAAATAAATCTACTGTAGAAATAATTGTAGTACTAAAGATTTGGATATATCTTTAGAAAAGTACAACGTAGTTTAAGTAACCTTTTTATATTGTGTCTATGACTGTAAAATATGCAAGATCGAAAGCATCTATCTAATGTTACACATTACCAACCAACATATGAAATATCTTTTCACATTATTTAAAAGCTTAATTATACTGCCCCAGACGATTCCCGTATTACATTTTAGATGAAGTTGCGTTCAAATGTAAAAAGAAAACCATATACTTCAGTGATCCATAGATTATATTATTTCTAATATACACACAGATGAAATATTTTTTTGACATTGAATATTCGATGTTTAAAAAAGAAGGTCACGGTCGTTGTTGTGGTCCACGGCCTTGGTCACGTGGCATACGAGAACAGAATTGACCGTCGCAGTTAAACACGTGCCCAAATAGCGAGGAGGTCGTAATACAATATTTACGCTTAAAAGACAAAAGCTTATAAGCGAAATGTTATCAGACATTACAGTTCTACTCGTAAAATATAGCTTGATCTCTGTGATAAATGAAACGACGAAAGACGAAATAATTTTGAAGAAGCTATTTTATTTTGTATTCGTAGTAGTAATATTAGTATTTATTTCGTACTTTATGTGCCAGTTTTATCGCAAATGACATGCAATACATTATAATTATGTAAGAGAAGGAAAATTTTCAGAACTTTTTCGCACCCAATGATCTAGATACTCGTATAATGTCTCTGAGAATACTCCGTAGTCATTAATCCCAATAATCTATACTATAATATTAGGTCTTTACCTATGAAATTGCCGTTTTGTATGCAATAAGTGAAAGTACTTATTTTTTCAAACTTTTTTATTTCTGTTATTCGAAGTAATCACCCATGCAATCAGCTGCAGTGTTTAGATTTCAAAGTTTTTTTTGGAAAATAACGTTTTAATATAATATGAATTAACGTAAAACGTTTTTTCAACTCTTCCTAAATTTGGCTATTTACAATGACACTACTGCCTGCCGTACAAATTAAAAAAAAATGTACCTAGTGCATGTAATTCCATGTCTTCGCCCCATTATCTAAAAAAATAGAAAAAGAGTTAAAATAGGGCATTGTCAAATGTATCTAGTTGTGATAGTTTTTTTAGCCATTGGTCAGAGGCGGCCATTTTGGTTACATTTGGTAAGACTTAAAATGTTAATAACACGTATTTTTATACTTGTTAATAAAAGCCGAAATAAATATCTAGAAGTCACATATTTTCTATAGCAACGTAAATTTTATAACTATTTATTTCATTAAAAATAATAGCAATAAATAAAAATATCCATCAAATATGTAATATGCTAATAGTAAAACTAGATTGACAGTTTGGTATGTCATTTATTTATTACCATTTGTGCCGTGATTCTTGATCTACGTGGTTTTACGGACCTTATGTGTTAATTTAATTACGTAAATGATACTGGTGCGTAAAAAAGGTATTTTAAGTTCATTGGCTTGGCAACGGGGATTTTAATCGTAATACAGATAAAAAATGCATTGGTCATTAAAGTAAATGGTGAGTGATCCTTTAAGATACTATCTGCTTGCCGCTTGCTTATGAAAAAGAAAATGACCACGTATATTTTTACTTAGTATGATATAGTGTTATACACGGAAGCCCTATATCCGAAATAAATATCAAAATTCCATTTGGAAATTTTCAAATCAATTCAAAAAGACTTAATAAAAAGCGGCCAAGTGCGAGTCGGACTCGCCCATGAAGGGTTCCGCAGCAGCAAGTAACATAATATAATTTTTATTTTATTTTTATATTTGTTTTGATTGAATGAAAGGTAAATTTCAGTTTACGATTATGGCGTATTTAAAAAAAAGACGTGTGGCACTCAGGGACTGCCGCGGCAAAGCTATTGCATAGCATTTTTATCAACTTATGCAATTATAATTATTTATTTATTTATTATTTATGCAGTAGTGTATGGCTACCATGAATAATTTTATACATTATATGACATAACAAATCTTCGTGTTCAAGGCAACGAATCTTCCTTGACGTATTTCAATACGCCTGCGCGGTCGTCTGTTGATAAGAGTATGGCTACCATGAATAATTTTATACATTACTAGCTGTAGCCCGCGGCTTTGCTCGCGTAGAAGTTGATTATATGTATTTAATTAAAACTGTGTAAGTATCTATGAATAATTTATTCATGTTTTTAAACGTATTTATTTATTTATAATCAATAGTCCATTAAAATCGACTTTGATACACACTTTCGACCCTTATTTTAACCCCTTTAGGAATATAATTCCCATATGTGCTGATATAAGTATTCATTTATTTGTAATCAAAAGCCTGAAGACAAAGTTTCAGGCTACTAAATAAAAAAATGACGGACTTCCAGTCTAACCTAGGGATAGAATATCCAGAAACGCTTAAATACGTATCTCATCATCATCATCGCAGTCCACTGCTGGACATATGCATCTCGAATTGCACGCCACTTGATTCGATCCTCAGCTTCTCTCATCCAGCTCCTGCCAGCCGTCTTGGGCAGATCATTATACCACCTGGCCTGTGGACGTTCTACACTACATTTGCCGAGAAGCGGTCTCCACTCAAGAACCCGTTTACGCCAACGGTTATCAGTTCTACGGCTAATATGGCCAGCCATCTGTCACTTCAGCTTGCTTATCCTGTGGGCTATGTCAATGACCTTGGTTCTCTGCCGGATCACCTCATTCCTGATGCGATCCTTTAGATAGAGAAACGTTGAGCATAGCACTCTCCATAGCACGCTGAGCGACTTTAAACTTGTGAGCCAGCCGTGTCGTAAGTGTCCACGTTTCGGCACTGTATGTCATGACAGGTAGGACGTACTGATTGAAGACTTTCGTCTTTAGGCACTGTGAGATTGATGATGAAAAGACCCGACGAAATTTCCCAAACGCTGCCCAACCCGGCTGAATTCAAATCAAAATCAAATCAAATCAAATCAAAATCATTTATTCATCTAAGACACCAAGTGACACTTATGAACGTCAAATTGAAGCTATAGTTAAAAATCATAGATCGACACAAACAGAGGCCACAGCATGTGCTGTATTGTCGAGGTAAGTTAGGCGAAAACACCAAAATCTACTGCCTGCCTGTGTCGATCCATAACTTCCAGTTTCCAAAATGCGTAGAGCTCATGAGAAGAATACTGGCAAAGAAACTCATGGCTACTCTTTTTCAAAATCTGATTTTCAGGTACAATAGTGTTAGTATTACATGTAAGGTAAACAGTATGCAAGCTGTTGCCACCTGAAATTCCTTTTATTAAAAAGCTCCAAAATCTAACGCGCAAACAAACAAAAAACACTCAGTGATAACGTTGAAGGCTTGAGTCTATTAAACATAGAACAAAATAGAAACAAGGTGCACATCCACTTACATTCAGTTGCAAAATCTACTGTTGAAAATAATTCGTGACTGGATTAAGAGGCTAGGGTTGCAGTTGAACGAACCAGAATAATAGTATTGTCTAAAGAATCGCTGACTAGGCCGACCAGTCACCCCAAGCAGCACCCGTTCACGAGTATGACGCATGGACCAGCCATCATCTCCTTCGCCATATCAGAGGGAAGGAAACGACCCGCCCCACGACGACACCGCAAGCAATGACATTTTAGTGAGCATGACAAACCATAGTCTAGATACTGATAAAAATCACTACTAATTCTCCTGTTCACCTCGTCCTCGAAGTAGTTTCTACTTAGGGGTCGTTCAAGTATTACGTAAACACTATAGGGGGGCGGGGGGGTAACCGTTTTGCTTATTTTTGATGACATGGGGGGCGGGGGGGTCTAGATGGGGATTACGTAAGCAGTAGTTATTTACTTTTTTACACTTAAGGCAACCCACACATTGAAAATGTTTGAAAACGAAAAACATTTTTGGGGATTCCCACAAATACTGTATACGTTAAGGTACTCGTTTAGAACCGAGTAAGGGAATTACCGCGTAGTATTCACATATCTATTGTGACTGACGATTTGATTGTATATATAGGTATTGTATAGCAAAGCAAATAAATGATTGTGTTACAGTCTATCCGCTTTCCCCAAAGTTGAATTGTTTCATTTAAAGATGTCGTTTCAAATAGACAAATAAATAATAATAAATAAATAAATATTTCAAACATCTAACACACAACGCCATCTAGTCCGCTAAGCTAAAGCTAAAGCTAAGCAGAGCTTGTGTTATGGGTACTAGACAACTGATACAAATACATATATACTTTTTTTTGTAAATGCATATTATAATAGTCAATCAAATCCAAGTTATACCAAAAAATGTTTATACATTTCATACAAATACGAAGGTACAAAATGTACAGAAATTAGTTAGTAATTAGAAACCTGTATCTATATTCTTAAGATCTAGATTTATAATTGCTGGTCATGAATGAGTAGACAAAATAGAATATATATTAGAACATCCAAATGAGTTTCAGGACGTAATAATAATAATTTTTACGGGAATTAACGCGATCACTTATTTAAAGGAATAACATACCTCTGATTTGCCTGACGTTTGATTGACAGTCAGCCTGTGACAACGGCCAGCGCAGCCCGGTCGAAACGTCGGGCAAATCAGAGGTATGTAATAGCTTTGAATAAGTGATCTGTGAATGAATAGTATAAATTTCAGGACGGATTTATAGATTTGCAGTTTATTTTCCAAGCTAAGAGATGACTGTCTGCTTATCAGCCAGTAAATGTCTTTCAGTTTCCTGTTTGCCTGGTCTCTTTTGGTTCTATATGTCCTCGCCAAATAAGTTCTGTCGAAGTGCATTCCTGGGTACTTTACACTTTTTTATGGCAGAATATCATCGCCAAGTTTCACAGGTGAACAGTCTCCCCTTTTGAGACTGAAAGTAATGTGGATCGACTTTGCAAAGCTAGCTTTAACTCTCCATTTTTCAGCCATGTTCCAATCTCATCTAGGTGATTTTGGAGTTTTGCTGATGCCGAATTTCGATCCACGTCACAAGATAGAACCGTGGTGTCATCGGCGCACGTTACACTAACAATTAAGTTTGAGCACTGTGTACAGAATAGGTGCCAGTACAGAAACTTGAGGCACTCCCGCCTCTATGGAATAGAACAATGATAGGCAGTTTCCAGACCTAACTTGGAACACCCGATCTTTTAAATAAGATCTAAGAAGCATGTACGCAGAGTGTGTTAAGCACATTTTAAGTTTATTCAGGAGACCCTTGTGCCTTACTCAGAGCAGACGTATCGCCCGATGGTAAGCGATTACCGCTGCCCATGGACACCCGCAAAACCAGAGGCGTCACAAGTGCGTGCGTTGTTGGGGGATGGGGAGAGATTGGGTTATGGGCCTTCGGTATCGTCACTCACTCGGTGAAACACAGCGCAGGCGCTCTTTCACACCGCTTTTCTGTGAGGCCTTAGTATCACTCCGGTCGAACCGGTCCATTCATGCCGAAGCGAGGCTCTTCCACGTTTATCGTGTGTGTTCCTGCTTGGGTGCCACTGTTGTCTTAACGTCCGTTTTACAGTTATCATTTCCCGAATTTCCAATGTGGAGTCCAGGTTTGAGTTCCATACTTTATATTGAAAGTAGACATCCAAGCAGCTTTTTGAATAAGATTTGTTGTGTAAAAAGCTGCCTTTTCTATGTCTTCTTCTGTTTTAAGTGGGATGTGTAGATTAGCAATATCCTCTTTAAAGTGCCGAAAGGTTTCCCAATCAGTTTTACGATTGTATAGCGTTTCGGGAGGTTCTTTTAGCATGGTTGTCGTGCTTAGTGTGCAGATCACCGGTATATGATCCGTCCAAGCAGGATTCTATGTGTGTATACAATCCTGACATATCTTTTGTTATAAAAATCTATCAAATCGGTCGTTTTATTGGGATCAGCTGGCTAGTAAGTTGGCTCACATATTGTTAATATGTTGAGCAAAAAAAATGCATATGTAACAATGTTTACGTAAGCATGGGGGGAGGGGGTGAGAGCTTTGCTTACTTTTGCTGACAAGGGGGATGGGGGGGTAAATAATTGTAATAAATCTGCTTACGTAATACTTGAACGGCCCCTTAACTGCAAAGTCTGTCCGAGGCACCGTGTACCACAACCGGTTCCGGTAGAACATGTTCGTACATACGTATCTACCTACTCATTTTTATTCAGTAGCCTAAAACAAAATTTTCATGTTTCTCACTTAAACATTCAACCCCTATTTCACCCCTAGGGGCATACTATCCAGAAACTCCTAAATACGTATTTAATCATTTTTATTTAGTAGCCAAAAAATAAAGTTTCATATTTATTATATAAAAAATTACGGACTTTCATACAAATTTTCAAACCCTATTTCACGCCCTTAAGGATAGAATATCCAGAAACGCTTAAATACGTATTTACTCATTTTTTATCAGTAGCTCAAAACAAAATTTTCATGTTTCTCACTTAAAAAATGACGGACTTCCTTACAAACTTTCAACCCTTATTTCACCCCTTTACGGGCATAATATCCAGAAACTCCTAAATACGTATCTACTTTTTTTTAATCAGTAGCCTAAAAATAAAGTATTATGATTCTAACTTTAAAAATGAAGAACTTCCATAAAAACTCTCAACCCCTATTTCACCCCCTTAGGGGTAGAATATTCAGAAATGCTTAAATACGTATCTAATCATTTCTATTCAGTAGCCCAAAAATAAAGTTCCATATTTCTAATTAAAAAAAAAAAGGACTTCCATACAAACTTTCAACCCCTATTTCACCCCCTTAGGGGTAGAATATCCAGGAATTCCTAAATACGTATCTAATCATTTTTATTCAGTAGCCCAAAAATAAAGTTCCATATTTCTTATTTAAAAAATAACGGACTTCCATACAACCTTTCAACCCCTATTTCACCCCTTTAGGGGTATAATATTCAGAAACGCTTAAATACATATCTATTCCTTTTTATCAGTAGCCCAAAAATAAAGTTTCATGTTTCTAACTTCAAAAATGTCGTACTTCCAGACTAACCTATGTACAAAATCACAACCCCTATTTCACCCCTTGGGGGTAGAATATTTAGAAAGGCTTAAATACGTGTTTACTCATTTTTAATCAGTAACTCAAAAGTAAAGTTTTATGTTTCTAACTTAAAAAATGATGGACTTCCATACAAACTTTCAACCCTATTTCACCCCCTTAGGGGTGGAATTTCAAAAATTCCTGTCTTAGTGCTCACTTACGTTATATAAAGAACCTACATGCAAAATTTCAGGATTCTAGCGTCAGCGGTTTGGGCTGTGCGTTGATCTCTGGGTATGTCAGTCAGTCAGTCAGTCACCTTACTCTTTTATATATATAGATAGATATAGATATGACATCACAAATCTTCGTGTCCAAGGCAACGAATCTTCCTTGACGTATATCAATAAGCCTGCGTGCCGGCTGTTGACATATTCTGTCTGTCTCTGTCACGCACGAAGTGACACAGAGACAGACAGATTCGTTGATTCATCGTTCGGAGCAGCTCGTCTCGATCCGTGCGAGCTTCGGGTGTCAGGTTTTATTTTCGTTACGTTACGTTACATAATTTCTTGATTCGGTCGCCGCGCTCAAAGGCCTCAAAGCCGGCGATAAAAGCTATGCAATAGCTGTCTGTTGACAACAATGACAGATTCGTTGACAAGCTGCTCCGATGTCTTGGTTTGAGAAAGTTTTTAGGTGTATAGGTATCTATCATTTCTTTATAATGCCACACTCACCGAATGTGCGCCTCGTAAGTATATATGTTCAAAGAAAAAAAATACTGCATAAATAAAAACCGGTCAGCGCCATCTGTTGAGCTGTTTTGCAACTACGAAGTACATTAACGCCCACTATTATTTAAATACTTTTTGAACAATATTAAATGAGAAACTGGCAAAATTAAAAAAGAATTATAATTGCATAAGTTGATAGATAATCACAAATTTTAACAAAAAAAAAAACAGACTTCAATCTGGACCAAATTTAAAAATTTAAATGGATTTAAACACGGGAAGTACTAGCTTTGAAATAAAAAAAGAATCATGGAAACCGGTTAGCGTGATATTGAGTTATTTGTCAATTTGTCGCGCACATACTCAATGTAAATTAAAGACTTATATGGTTTTCTCATGGATGACATGTCAGAACTAGACCAAATTGAAATGGGACCACATGGGAAGCACTAGATTTCAAATAAAAAAAGAATCATCAAAATCGGTTCACCCAGTCGAAAGTTATAAGGTAACAAAATAAAAATAAAATGAAAAAAATACAATCGAATTGAGAACCTCCTCCTTTTTTGGAGTCGGTTAAAAATGCTATGCAATAGCTTTACCGCGGCAGTGCCCGAGTGCCACACGTTTTTTTAGGTTTTATCATTCTCTTATTTTAGAAGTTACAGAAGTTACAGGTTGCAGGTTACACACATTTTACCACTTTGGAAGTGTCTCTTGGGCAAACTATTCAGTTTAGAAAAAAATGATATTAGAAACCTCAATTTCATTTTTGAAGATCCCACACGTACGGGTTAGATGAAAATTTTTTTTTGAGTTTCAGTTCTAAGTACGGGGATCCCCAAAATTTATTGTTTTTTTTCTATTTTTGTGTGAAAATCTTAATGCGATTCACAGAATACATCTACTTACCAAGTTTCAACATTTTAGTTCTTATAGTTTCGGAAAAAAGTGGCTGTGACATACGGACGGACAGACATGACGAATCTATAAGGGTTCCGTATTTTGCCTTTGGCACAGAACTCTAAAAAAGCGCGTCCAAATATAGCTTATAAAGTTCTATTTTGTGAAAAAGTATGTTAGGTGAGTTGTATGATTTTTTATTAAACTCTTGTTAAGTTGTCTATCGTATAACTGCAAATAAGAAGTATTCACCTTCAAAAATAATTTCTGCGCACATTTCAATGTCAAAAGTATTGATAAATCATAAAAAAAGTAATATGGTGTTCCATAGTCGCTACGTGACACGTGACAAAAAACTCCCATTAAGTAAGCAAATGTATATTTTAATTCAGAATAGGCGATAAATCTCGCGATGGGCTTTCGAATTCCGCGCAAGTCATCCGACGAGGTGAGATCGGCTGGGAAATACCATAATATACCTATCCACGTCTACGTACGGTATTCCTACATACATACTGATGTCGTGTAGACGCCAACAGCTGTACAACGACAACGTATTTATTATGTTTTTATTCTTTTATAAAATACCAGCTTGAGTTTTATTGTGAGTCGATAAGTTATTAAATCGAAGCGGATATATAAGTAATTATTAGAAATACTAAGTTGAGGAATGTAGTCGGGGATAAATATTAATGGCACAGCATGTTAGGAAGAGTGGCGTTGGATGCCTGTACTTGCTGGGCTAGTCAAGAAGTTTTTGTAAGATGGTCGCGCTCGCAGGCACCTAGCATCCAGAGGGCCGGGAGATCCACTGACAAACTCCAATACGCGTATACTTCATCCTCTCTAGTCCCGACTACCGTCATCATTAATAAAAAAGAACTTGTTATTTATTAAACCATGGAAGAAACTACATATTTTTGTTTTTGCTAAACTCGAGTGTAAATTGTTTGGCATAATAGCATATTTGTAGGAGTTGAATATAACTAATTAATAAAGGAATGTATAGAATTATAGAAGATAATTTCATTTTCTATTAACGCCGTAACAACTTGTTATTGTAATTACCTACCTATTTAATTTGAAGGTAAAAAATAAAAAATATATGAATAACTCGGTCTCAATCTAATTAGAATATAAAATAACAAAATGTCACCAATGAAGTCTACACTCAAAAAGACAGGATGCCATAACAAATCATGTTGATAAGCAACAATATTATAATTTTGTGATAAATCTTACGTTTGGCTTTATTACGTATTCGGAATACGAACATATAGTATGTGTTAAGATATTAATGATTAAATTCTTTTATTTTTTACAACGTGCTCGAAGACATTCTAGGGTTCAAATGTACGACCTTGATTTAGCATTGCAAGTTCAATGTCATTGAATATAAAATTATATTAAAAGACTGACATTTTACTTTATTGAAGTGAAAACTTCTTCAGCGGCGTTGTGCACTTTTTGGGTTGAGTAAAAAATGTTAAACTCATCGAGATATAATGTATAGAGAAGACGCCACTCATAAGCGCGGTGTTCCATGCAATTGCGGCGCTTGCGCCGCACTTCCTTCAGTCGCTTGCTAGCTACACTCTGCATAAGCGGTGGCTTTAGCGTGTGATTGTTTAAATTTTAAAACGTTCTAAAACTCGTGAAATATGCCATTTTGTGTTTTGAGATATTGCACTAATAATACAAGGAATACGGAGAAAAACAAAGGAATAACTTTTCACCAGTAATTAACTAGATATAATTGTTTTAAAATTAAATACGAACAAAAAATTTTAAGACGCCATTGTTGCCTCACTCGACATAGAGTACTTAGAGTAAAACATACAGAAGTGATATTTAGGTAGAATTAAGTGACGTTAAATGCACAACGTATCTAACGTATTTAATTGCATAAGGAAAAATAATATGTTGTTAAAAATAGCTTCGTTAATAACCCTTAACACATTTTTTGTAATAATTACACTTAAAATTATACTTAAAGTATAATTAAAGTATAATTAAAAAAACTGCTTTTATATTTTATACCTCGATGCATTCTACAAAAAAACTGAAACTGTCAAAGCTATTGAAGTACTATTTACTCAGTGTGAATTTCCTAATAAAATTTCGTAGGTATAAAGCTATTTATCCGTTCTGCTTTGTGCTTGGCGCTTACTCTATTAAAGCGAATCTTTGCAACAGTTCGTTGGCCAAAACGCGTAAGCGCCATGAAAATCACGGCGCTTATGACATTTCGCTCGGGAGGAAACTATAGCTCAAATGCGATGGAGCGCTGCTTGTTAATACTGTTGGATTAGACTACTAATTTGTTTGGCTGCGCTGCAGCGCTTTTTAGTTTTAATTAAAATATAAACGGAACATATAATTGGTTTTGAGTGGCTCCTCTAGTACGTAGTACGTAATATCTCGATGGTTAAACTCGCGTCAGGACAGGTGGCCTGATCGAATATTCGTAAGACGGAGGCATGGCGTAGGAAAGGAAGTAATATCCCCCTCTCTTTCTACCGCGCGGCGAAAATGTA
Organism: Diaphora mendica; assembly: GCA_949125395.1. Taxonomy (NCBI): domain Eukaryota; kingdom Metazoa; phylum Arthropoda; class Insecta; order Lepidoptera; family Erebidae; genus Diaphora; species Diaphora mendica. The sequence goes on from OX421318.1 coordinate 19,180,365, forward strand.
TGCCTGCTCCTGCTGATTCATGTAAGCGGCGCAGGGCGCTTGCGTGAGTGTGCGTGTGTAAGCCCGGCTTCGCTCGGGTAATATGTTTATTCTGTATAGCATTAACCTATATTTTATAACATCACTATAAGCATTTCTATAGTTATCGGTTCTCAAGGAATATTAAAGGCAAATCAAGGCATAGATTCGTATAGCATCGTTCATTCTGTTTAGTAAATATAGGAAATTAAAAATATTTAATATTAATATATCAAAAATGCCTAACGTTAATGTTCAAGTTTTCACTTCTGCCGGCCCTCCCGGAGTGCACCCCGTTGTTTTTTTTTACCGGACTGCGGCGAAAAGAAATAGTTGGGTAATAGTTTTGTATGATTTTTTATGTCAACGTTGCGCCTAAACTACTGAATTGATTATAATTATTGAGGTGTCAATAGATTCATAGTAATAATACTAATAATATTAATGGCCCGGGTGATATAGGTTTTATAAATTTAATCAAAAGCATTAACATAGTCCGGTTCTAGTTTTTAAAATTATTTATATTAGTTAATTGCTTTACAGTACGTAAAACTTTAATGTGACAACTTTTATTATATTTTTATTAATTATGAACATAAGGTTATTGTCTATTTTCTTGCCAACAGATATAATTGATTTAGAGTCAGTTTCACCGCTGGCTGATAAAGTTCCTGATAGCCTAAAGTGAACTCATTTGTCAAATAATTACAGATTTCAGTTTCAGAAGTCTTGGATAGTGACATATAGGTCAGATATACATATTTATATCAGCAATCTTTATCTGTCGAATAATGTTATGTTTCAGATAATTATATGAAACTTTATCAGGAACTGGTGAAACAGGGCCTTACTCTTCAAGTCTTCCATAGAGCTATAGAAATCACTGCTCGATAGAAATGGCAGTTTGTTGAATCAGATACGAAACAATCATTTGTCATATATCAATTTAAAGGGAACGAGGTGTTTATTCAAACAACAAGTTGTTAAAATACTAAATCTGGATATCTTTTCTATAATATTAAAAAACCTGATAAAATTTTTGATTCTAACTCAGTTCTGGGTACTGATACACCATATCCATACCCATAATATAAGTAACATTTCACTACTAAAACAAATATTAGAATTTATCCAAATGTACTTTTTACATAATCTACCACTAACGACCCGCCCCGGCCTCGCACGGGTGAATTTCAGATGCACCTACCGACGACACGATTCGTACATATTAAATCTGTAATATCTTCGAATATATTCATTTAAATTACACACTGTAAATGGCCATATTGATCTGTATTAAATGCACAATGTATTTAAGGTACTAAATTGGATAAGGAATATAAGGATTACTGCTGTATTGCTTAAAATCGCTTCGTAAATAAGCCATCATTTCTCGTAAAAACGAAGGAATAGAAAATGGTTATTGTAGGTTATCCCTAAGAGATAGACACATAACATCACGGACTTTTTTGTGGACCTTTTTAAGATGTACAATACTGTAGTACGTTATTTTAATCTATCTCGTAGGGTTCAGCCAGCGTTTGCAATGTAAGCGCAAAAAAATGAGTTTATTTGAGACATCACATTAGAAACTATAAAATTAATTATCAGTGTTTCTCTGCTATATTATGCATTTATTATATATGTAAACCTTACTCTTGAATCACTCTATTTATTAAAGAAAACCGCATGAAAATCCGTTGCGTAGTTTTAAAGATCTAAACATTAATAAGGACATACAGACAGCGGAAGCAACTTTGCTTTATACAATGTAGGGATATTATAGACTTTTATACCAAGTGTAGACCGAACCTTTTTTTCTAAGGAGAATATTATATCCAGCAGTGGATTAATACAACCTTGGTACAGACTACTAAAGGTTGAAAATGATATAGATTTCCTAAGTTTATCGAAAACTTAAAACTATGTATTTTTTATCAATAGTAGAACTCACAGAACAGAGAATGTAAAACTGATATATAAATGAACAATTATCTAATGAGTTTTATTACTTGAATTAATAAAGTATTAATATTATTATCTACTTCGAACGGGCAGTTCTATTTTACAGTCACTAGTTAAAACTGTTGATTTTCCACATGAGAGTTACAAACAATTTATAACAGGTACATGACATCAGCAGTTATTAAAATTATAGATTTTCGAGATTATTGTGTATAACAATTTAGTTTTTGTGACTATGAGTTCATGTATTTATTTCAGAAAACATTTTAAGGTATCCTAAAAGTAGACTGTAATAACAGAATTTTATGTGAGCTTAAACCTATATCAATCCACTATTCGTATTTTTTTTTGTCGACAGGGTCCAAAATCCCCCAGGATCTCCTGTTCTTTGGGGACTCGGGAGTCAAGGGTACATTGTATTTCAATGTTCAATTAATTACCCACATATTTCCCAAATCACACTTTCCTAATATAATAATAAGCTTGTCACTAAACACATATTGAGAAATTCCAAGAAAAATGTCCGCTAATTAAATTAGTTACTGGTTATTGTCTGAGTGTAAACTTGTAGCACGCGCGCCTTTGAATTATTATTCCAAACTTGGAGCGTGATAAATTGATTTGGTGACAGTGGTCGCCGTGTAGGCATACAAACGTTCCATAAGTAAGCACCCGAGACAATTACTAGCATCGTATGCTGTATTTCGTATATTATATTTATTTATACGTTTCATTATGGATAACATCGCAACTTGATTCAATTATACTATCATTACTACATATCTAGCATTCGAAAGTTTATATACTCCGAGTCAATCAATTCAGATTACTTGATAGAAATATTTGTCAAATCAAAATCGGTACCAATCAATTAATACCAAAAGATTATTATTATCAAAGATTATTTATTATAATAACGAACATGTAAGTAACACTTTTTCCTAATATGTGTTATGTTACTAGAATAAATAAACTCATTATTAAAAGAAGAGCTCCCTCCCCTGTAAAATACGTACTATTAAACATTTGATTCCAATTACTACTGTATTTAAATATTGGCTATTGAAATAGTACCTTTATTTTTGTTTAAGATCATAGAAATTGGTAAAATATACACAAAAAAGATAAAGAAAAGCAAACAAGTAGTATTTTTCACTTTTATATAACTCAAAACCCAATAAAATATTGAAATCAAGAGAGTAACCAAAAAATTAAAAGCAGGCAAGTCGAAGAAGTTGGTAAAAATGGAGCAGCACACAAAAAACTTTAGTTACTTCAAAATAATTTGCAGTAACAGTAGTAGAATTTAAAAAACAACAAAAAAAACATTTTAAATAAAAAAAAAGTAAAAACTAAAACCCAACTACGACAAAAAACGAAGCTGAAAAATTATAAAACAAGTTTGAAAAGCCGTAGTCACACGTTGTTAAAGTGTTATGGTGCGTTTCTATGTAACTTGTGAGTACGGCTTTTCAAACTTGTTTTATAATTTTTCAGCGTCGTTTTTTGTCGTAGTCGGGTTTTAGTTTTTACTTTTTTTTTATTTAAAATGTTTTGGTGCCGTTATTAATATATAATAAATATATACTTGAAATGTACAAGTAACGCCCTTTCCAATTATACCAAACACGGCATATTTATCTCAAATTATTTTTTTAATACAGTACTTTATGTCGGCTAGAGGGCGCCACGTTAGATTCAGTGACACGTCATATAGCCTATAACCAGCGGACGATCAAGACGCTTCTAACGAAACCTCATTTGTCCAGTTCTAATAAGCAGTTAAGGAGCTATGAGGGAACAAATAAACATAAATACATACATACATACTTACATAATATATGTAGCTAGTTAGAACAATGCTTAATCTCAATAAATTTTTACGACCACCACGAGGCCACCGCCACCGCGACACATCTTTGACAAGATGATGGGCATAGATATTCGTGTTGCTAACTCCTAGCGTTTATTCTCATGATAATAATTTATCACGCGTATATAAGCCATTCATTCGCATGTATTTATAAGCAAAACACGCCAACAATCGTCGGTATTAGAATAAATCAAAGGTGGTAAATCGCAAATAGACTAACCTTTCGTACTTGGGTATACTCGTAGCAGGCGTGACACGAATTGTTTTATATAAAAATGTCAGTTCAAATAACGTTCTATAGGGTATCCTAGGTAAACGACCGTCATTGCTCGGTATCAAGGACAAATACGCCTACACCTATTAAGTGAAATATTGAAGATATTAATAAGTTGACATTACTGATATGGTTTGGATTGCAAAATAAGGAATAGTGCCTAAAATTATATACGTCAAGTAGAGAATTGTTTTTGTACACTGACAATTATATAACAAAATGATTATAAAAGAAAAACACGTCTTCTTACCTTACAGAAACAGTGGTAGCAGCTGCTCCAGTCTTGCTCCAATCTAGCGTCTTCTAAAAGAACAGGCTCGCCTTCGTTAGAGCACGATGCACGGTCCCCTACTGTAAACACAACAATGAACTTTAAAGTAATAATCATAAATACACACATCAAAAGTGTCTAGGGATCAACATATATTTTTGCAATAACTTTTCTCCTGATTGATATTAATTAAAATTTTCTTTAAGGATTCATCAAATAAAGTGTTTTCGTTTGTCACAGTAACGATAAACCAAGTCACCTTTGCATTAATAAAGAAATTTGCCATTTTCCTAATAAAAGGATCTTTGACATTTGAACCACTAACATTAAAGTTCGAAGAAAAGACTGAAATAACAGTTTTCTTTAAAATTTTATTAGGTAACTTAAACAATTAATAATCCGTGTTTCTACCGCGAACACTAACACAAGAACATCGGTTTGGCATACTCAAAATGAGTTCATCCAAATCACGCTGTGGAATGGCCGCCCATGTTCGTTGCAACAACAAAAAAAGGTCTTCTTGCGACTGGATACCCTCCATATTCGGCAGAGCTCTTCTCTGTAGCATATCCCATGCATGCTCAATCGGGTTCAAGTCTGGCGACTGAGCAGGCCAGGGCCAAAGCCACATCTCAATCTCAAGAAATCCGCATAAAAATGCTTGATCCCTAGACACTTTTGATGTGTGTAATTTCAACTTTAAGTATCTATTGAATAAAGCACTGAATAACAAAAGTAACTCGTCTTGTGTAAACGGTTGTTACTCTAGTAATTCATTACAACATATTGCTTTTAAGATAAACCATGAAAATAACGCACAAAGAAATACGAATAATAGGTACTTTAACATTAAGAAATATTAATGACACGCACATCAAAACAGATACTAATGCAAACCCGGAAAACACAATTCAGATAGTAATAATGAATTATATGAGTATTAAATGACTGTAAACACGACATATCTAGCCCTATTAATTATGAAGTTAATTAAGTGTAGTATTAGAAGCGTATGATTTAAAACTCATGCTTGTCGTACCTGCCGAGTATCATACGAATGACCCCGAGAAGTGTAAAGGAGGCTGCGGTTTGAGCAACTCGCGTGGGAATCGTCTGTCCTATATAGCAAATGCACCAACTGACAATGATGTCAATTTATTTTACTATGACCTCTTTACACAAACTCAAGTCTAGTTTTACAGTTGTTATTGCAAGTTTATTTACAATTGTATGTATTAGGCAGAGCAAACCAATGCAATGAAATTAGATTTAGAAAAACAAATCAGAACAAGAAAACGAACTCGAGCTGCACGATGTAAATGCTCACAATAAAGATCGAAGCAATAAGAATGTAGACCACATAAACAATGGCGTACAAGCAACAGACGTTTTAAATATTGTGACAGTTAGTAGTAAAATTAACGTAGTTTTTTTTCTGATTTAACAAATGTTATCTGGAAGTGACTGGAAGAGAGACAGTAATGACCTTAAAAATGAGTAACTAATAGTATTCACTAACTGAGTGTACAGAACAGTAGTTAGTTCCATTGCTAAATAGTAATATATACGTGTACATATGTATGTATATATATCTAAGCTTATTTTAGCTAATCTTGTTATAAACCTTGATATCTTAACTATGATTTTCAAGTAACATAAATGAGTTAAGCCGTATAGATATGTAAATGTGTAAGTATAAATATATTAATAAGTTATTTCGATAATATTATCGGCATAACATTTCAATATTTTAATAATATTTAAAATTAATATGTAGATTTTCTGAAAATATAAATAAGTATATGTAATGCCTATATTAAAATATAAACTTCTTTTTACCCGACTACGGAAGCCAAAAGGAAGGGTAATATTTATGGCACTCTATGTATGTTAGTATGATCCATCGTAGTGCCTAACTAATGAACTGATTTTAATAAATGAGGTGTCAATAATGGCCCGGTGAGATCGGCTATATAAACTTTATCAAAAGTTTATATGCAGTTGGGTTAATGTTTTTAAACTTTTTTTTTGTACAATGAGTGTAAACTAATTAAAGGGAGGTTATGTGTGATCTTCTTGATTTAATGATTGTTTAATAAAAACAGTTCAAGTCAATCAGGAATAAATTCAGGAAAAACGTTTACATCAAAAATCTAGTAAGAATTGTAACAAAATTAGGTACAGATAAACTATAGACCAACTTATTGAAGCATCGTCCTTTATGATGCCATTTTCCAATGTAATTGGAGATCAATTTATCGATTTAAGCAACTCTATATGAAGGAAAAAGTCATAAAAATATAATTTATAGAAGAATTATAAAAAATGTCCATTGTATTACTGTATTAATAAATTCTTGTTTCAAAGTATCATTTTAATACTAAACTAGTCACAGGATGACACTAAATAATATGATAACGCTTAAATTGTACAAATTAATATGTCACAATGTGATAGGAAATCTATTTATGAATAAATAAATAAAAATCAAAACGTTACAACAATAACATAATAATTCCATAACACGAAATCGTAGTAATGTTATGGATCGTCACGAAATATCGACGCGTCAAATTTCGTATAAATGACATCGACATTGCGTCTCAGACCGTCTGATCACATATTACCTTGATTTAGATCCATGGATCCGCATTCTTATTACGTAGTCACTTCGGGCGCCACTGGTCGTACTGTCCACGTAAATATTTTTGTAGGTAATTAAATATGCTCATCTATGTAAGAAATTCCTCACCAAATGTTTACTTGTCCGAGCACGATCATCGATAATATTTAAATGTGCTGCTAATTTTCCGATCCAATGTTTTGTTTTTTTAGCCAAAAAGTTTGATAAACAATTTCTACAATTATATAAGTAACTTAACTACTGAACTATGATTTACGCATATGTATATTGGTATGGTATCGATCAGCGTTACCAGATTTTTTTAGGCAAGTCGTGATTTTGGATGTTTATCCCCAAAAGCGGGACAAAATCTGACCCGCGCTGGACATTATAATTTTGATTCAAAAAGCGGGAAGTCCCGCCAAAATCAGGACATCTGGCAACGCTGGTATGGATACACATTTTAGATTTTTGCCAATACACACTCTATATATTTTATCACATCTCATAGCAACAAGTGGTTTTCAAGGTAAACGGTTTTATAAATAATTCACTGAATTGTAAATTAACAAATTAGATAGGTAATTCATATTGTTGAAGAATTATTTTAAGTCTCTGATAAAAATAAGATTCAAAAATTAATCTACTGCAATATAAAAAGCTTGCGTTGTTGCCATTTAATTGCAGAAACATGCTACGTGGCGATACTCTTGAGAAAATGTAATTGAAATGTTTTTTTATAAGCTACTGAGAAAAAAAAAGTCGTTCATTTAAAGTCTGTGTTTAGAATTAATATAATAATATGTATTCTTCAATAGATTTTAGAAAGATTTGAATGCTCATCACGAACGTTCTTAGCTAAATAGACGAGTGTGTGGATAACGAATGGTAGATAAGCCATTTTAATCGCGTATCAATGTCATAATGCAATGTTGTTCTTTGACACTGAACTTGTCCTCGGCTACCTCAATGAGCTTCTTCAGATATCGTTAGAATTAGACCCATAAACAGACTGGTTCTTCTAATGTCTAATTAGGTTTCTAAAATTTATGAAGTCTAAGATATGTTTGAACTAAATGTATATCACTAATCGAACATCATAATAAACTTTCTTTTGACAATTGGTTAACAATACAATAACACTTTGATATCATTAAGTAGTTCATTATATCTGTTATTACTTGATCTATGTTTTGTAATTTCGTTTTACGAGATCAATAACATAATTTGTTTCTCGCAGTCTTGACGTACCTAATACTAATTGTTTTACAGTTACTTTCAAAGCATTATAAAAACAAATAATCCTCGTGTGGAAGGCATTAATAAACCAGATTAAGAAATCATAAAAGCTACGGATCATTTCATACGATTTCTTTGATTGCCAAAATATATTTATTTATTTATATGTATAAGTCAGAGCGCTCATGATTATCGAAAAAATTGATTTCTTTCAAACAAAAGTAATACGATTACCAGTAAACAGTATTATACCGACATGTGACAAGAAGTTATATAATAATGGAAACAAACGGTACTTAAACATTTAATAGTGTATAGAGTAAATTGTTTTCTTTCAGGCATAGTTCAATCGGGAAATATGATCATGTGTAATTATTATAAAATATGCATTAAATAGCTATTTCAAAAATGGCAGCCTGAGGAGGGTAATTTTTAGAAAGGTACTTGTTTGTGCGATATTATATAGTGATTCTAAGCATAAGGATAATAACTTAAGCACCTATTCATTCTCAGCTTGAGGCCTGAAAACAACAAGATTATCAGTTTCATCTCAATAGCTTCTGAATACAGCGTAATGAAGTTGACGAGGCCTATTATGTTAATGATAAAGCTTACTTGCAGCAAATAACCCGTAATTTTCCCTTTGAAAGCCTTTCTTTTTTTATTTCAATTTATTTTCTTTCATCCAGAATTGATCAATTTATTTAATTTTCTTTTAAAAATTATGTAACATCAATTTCGTTATAATTTGCTTAACAAGCTGAATAGTCTGTGCTAAAGTGGATATCTTTCATTTCCTACAAAAATAATTCAATTTAGTTTTATTCACACGTAGATTATACACTAACTGTTGCCCGCGGCTCCGCCCGCTTGTATGTCGGTTATCATTGTCAAATAGTAGTGTGTGTTATTCTGATGTATAAGCTATATTACTGTAAAGTTTCATCCAAATTCATTCACTAGTTTTTGCGTGAAAGAGTAACAAACATCCATCCATACTTACAAACTTTCGCGTTTATAATATTAGTAAGATAGGATTTCGAGTTTTATTAGTTTGTCGATGAACTTTGTAAAGTGTCATGTTTGACTGTTTTCGCAATAGTCATGAAATATTTTTAAAATTTTCAATTTTTCCGAGCTATGTCGATATATGATCATTGTCTGAATTATGCCAGTTTGTGTACTAAAATACAAAGCAATAATATACAAAATTCTAAAAAAGCTTCGGTGATACAAGTTTATGGGTCGAAATTAGGATTCAAGTGTTTAATTTATTGCTAAAGTAGTCACTTAACAAAAAACAAAACAGTAGATAAGCCACAGTTAACATAAACAAACAAGGTGACGAAAAATATTGGTGGGCGGTTAACTGTGCCTGTGAGGTATTAGTAGCAGACAAGGAGACAGGTTGAACAGTGTTGAGGTATCTTGTGAGATGGCAAGTGATTTACAGTCATCCATCCATGGACACCTGCAACTCCAGTTACAAAGCTTTTCCAGCTTCTTTGTCAGTCAGCTCCCACATTAGGAATATACATCCTGTGTCGCGGGGGACTTTGCAAAGATACATGAAACGGACACAAAGAACGCTCAGACTCAGAACAACAATTTATGGATCACACAAAATTTTGTCCAGTGTTTTTTTTGGAATAGGGGTCAAACAAGCAGACGTATCACCTGATGGTAAGCTATTACCGCCGCCCAACGTCACAAGTGCGTTGCCGGCTTTTGGGGAATGGGAAGGGGAAAGGGGAGAGGTTGGGCCTCCGGTATCCTCACTCACTCGGTGAAACACAGCGCAAGCGCTATTTCACACCGGTTTTCCTGGTATGTTGGATTTGAACCCACAACACTTGGCACAGTGACCACTGAAACCACCAGGCCAACCGTGCAGTCGAAGTGTCAGTCTTTTAGTGTCTATGAGGGTAGGGGCTGTGTGACAGTAGTCTATAATAATACTTACTAAGACCAGCAGAAGATGCATCTGCCACGGAGAGTATCGCAGCGGCGGTGAGCAGTAGTGCGGTGGCGACTGTGCGGGTAGTGCTCAGGCCCCGCATGGTCTCGGCTACACGCGGCGCCGGCGACCTGACCTCCACCCGCCACGCATCACACTCTTGCGCCACGCCACGAGTGCGCAACACCTATAACAAAAGAAATAACAAAGTTATTAATTAACTTCTATAACAGGCTTTAACAGTTTATTGATGAACTTAGGCCTCTTCTTAGCAAGGGGGTTCTGGCCTACTATACCACCCAGATCAAACGGGCTGTTAAAGGATTGGTTTAAGTTTTCCTTACATTGATGTTGGTCTACGTAGTTTTCTCCCTTAGAGGTTAGAGATTAATTAACTTGTTAAGGTTGAAAAATACGGTAACTGACAGACGTTCAGTGTTACTCAACACAAGCAGTGTTTGTACTCGTTTTTGGTTCCACTTGGGAAAACAGATTTCGCAAAGCGCCAATGTCATGATTAGTAAGAATTAATCTTTTAGATAAGAATACCTTCATAATTTAAAATGTACTTTATCATCATAATAAAAATAATTTAATTTTGAAATACATATTACATTAAAAACAGCTTTTCAGGTTTCAGTTTTGTATGATTTTCAGTACTGGTCCGTGCATATCCTTTCCTACTAATATTAATCGAGGAAATTTAAACCAAGGCTCAGTAAGATTTAAAAAATAAAAAATATTAAGAAAAAGGTTATAAGTAAATGACCAATAAAAAGAATTATCTTTTGGCCAGGAAACCTATAGTAAATAATTAAAAACAACACGACAAAAATAACATTATTAAATAAACCCTACGCTCTGTTATTTTATAAAATACTAACAAATTACATAACATAACAGAAGAAATATTTTTCGCCAATCATGGTCCTATTAATTATTCGAAGCTAATGAGAGAATTAATGACCCCGTGGCTAGTGGAACATTGGTTTTACAGTTGATAGAATGCCGGGCTGATGTCCTTAACGCATTTTTTACAGCATTCCTCACGTACGTTGACCTCGAGTACTCGGACATATAACATTTATTCATTAATAATAACAGAGAGAAGCAAAAAGTAGTTCATATTAAGTGCGTTTACATGACGCTCAAGAGACTTGAGCGGCCACATAAATCGCTATCTACTTCGCCCGACTGCTTCTCTTTTAGCGATTTTAAAATCTGCTTTATTGTCAATTACAGCTAGTTCCGGTTCCAGATCCTCCTCAGTAATGTGTTTTAGGCTCGCTTTACAAAAAAAGATTACATAAAAAGATAATTGAATCGCTTAACACAGTTAAACTTTTTGTAGAATGTAAATAAAACATGACCACTGTTTATTAGCACGAAATGAGTTAACGAATCCTAAATGAAATGATGAAGAAAACGACCGCTAGAAATCATTAAGTTTAAATTATAATTAAAGCTACAAAGCTGAATATTACATTGTATATTAAATACTAAAAAAGTTTCATTAAACCAGCTGCAATACCGGATACGTTTTAGTAACAGGAACTCAGGCGACAGAAAAAAGAAAATATCCATTAAAAATATACAGGAGTAATAGCAATAGTACTTTTTACAGTCAAAGCTTAAGAATGAAGTAAATTTTCTAAGAAACCCGACAGCGATAATGTTGATTAACTGTTTCTATGAAAAGCCGAGAAGATACAGCACCTCAATGGCGAGTGTCTCTAAGAATCTCAAAAGAAGCCAGTAGCGCTCGCATACGCTACTAGTATTGTTTCATTTTTTGTTCAACATGTCAGTCATCAATGTTAATCGAGAAAATACCAATCAGACAATAGAAGCGATAAAAAGCTTAACTTGATATAAGAATAACAAACACATAATTAGCATACTGGCAAGTATAATGTTATCGCAGATGCTTTGTTACTCAATGACTGCTCACAGTTTAACTTACATTAATCATAGATTACGCGTACGATTAACTATTAACTCTATTGCTAAGGAGTTCATATGTTTGGTAATTTGTGTAGATTGATCACAATATTGATCTTAAAAATTGTTATGGAGGTACTCACTTTGACATGTTGCTGTTGATCTAAAATCATTATTAGAGCACAAACGGCCAATCGACTGGACTGTATCGACTTAACCACACTACAAGTTCCTCAAAGAGATCGGAGTTGAGTGGACAAACGAACAAAGGTGCAATTAATCCTGGAATCCCGCACTAAGCATTACATTTACTTACCATCGTTCGCTTATAATATTCACAATGGAATATTTCTTCGAACACGTTGTGCAACCAGCTTATTAATAACTCTTGCAAAAGAAAGTCCCACATACTTCCTTATAAACGATTTTAGCACACTCTTAAATATTTGGTTGTCATTAAAGACGATTATGTTTCTGCCTATCAAACATTGTATTTTGTATTGTATCAAATTGAAATTTCCCTTTATTAAGTTAAAGTTTAATATTTATTTCTTGGATTAATTAGAAAAAATATTAATATTTTTTAGTATTCCTAGTTATAGATTCAGATTGCCTTACATCTGTTACACACATAGTATGCTTATTTCAACGTAGCCTATAAAACTTTGATCACGATTTTACAAATAATTACATGTATAATTCATGATGCTCTTATTAACGTATAAATATATGTAATTAAGGCGCTATTTTTCTACATTATATCGTTTAAGGTAAAACCTGTGACACTGGACTAGATGTCAAGAACTGAGGTATTGGAATAGAAGAATCAGGTTTAATACTAACTTGACACTTAGTATATATTCAACCATCGCGATATTATGACTTTGTCATCTATATTGAGATGTATTTATTTATTTAAGCTCACTAAGGAAGAAGCTCACGTCACACAACATTATGATGTTTATGGTTATGCTACCAGCAATCAGCATGTTTAAAACTCTGTCACTATCTTATAATCACTGGTGACAATTTTCATCTGTCTAACCAAACCTTCCCCTATGTAATATTGAGCTAAGCTTGTCCATAGCTATACCAGGTTTAATCAAACGTAACTGTATGAGCAAATAAAGTCAAGAGAGCCACACGCTTCTATCGACATAACACTCTGTAACAGTGCAGACTGTCTATATATTTAACGTAGTAACATATAGGTACACACGAGAACATTTAGAAAGCCGCTTTTAAAATCGGGCGTAGGGCCCACAAGTGTCGTGAACGAGTGTGAGGACGGGTGGCACCAAAAGAAGGCGGCAAGCTCAGTCACCTACTTTCACGGAGGCAGCAACGGAGGAGCGCCCGGCACAGCGGCGGAGGCGCTGGCTGGCGGGGACCTGGGGAGAGATGAGGTAGGGGGGCGGAGGCTGCGTGTGCGCGACAAGGTCGCTGTGAGGCAAACCACTCGTCGACAGAATTTCTTCGGCGCAGAGACATGCGCATACCAGTCCGGGAGCGGAACGCGGTCGCAATAAAAACGCTCGGATATATTTCACGCGTGCGCAACATTATCTCGTCGCTCTCGGCTCCGATTACTTAATGCTCTGCGGCTAACTGTACAAGCGGAGTGAAACAAGATCAGGTTTTTTCTTAGCAGGTTCGATGATCGCAGGGCGACACCTCCAGGGTGCACTATTCGGTAAAATTCGTGAAACATATTACCGTTAAGTGCGTAGCAGGAAAACTCCTCCATAATCTCTTTTTCATTGTCTATAACTACTGAGTTGCTAAGGAGGTGATCAAAGAACTTAACCTGAAGGATACAACATCATTGTGTGAGATTGGTAGACCTAGGTCATAATGATGCGGTTATAATGTGGAACGTAATATACAAAGTGTGACAACAATCTACCTACGTAGGTGTGTACATGACTTCGTATTTCTAAACATTCAATACCTGTTCTACGTTTATAAATGCCGTGTTTGCCTTAATAAGCTTTTTAATCTCGTTTATCACGCACAGATATATCATTTTTAAAGCAAAGTCTGTGAAACTCACCAAACCGCATGTTACTAATGGGTCCAAAAACTACACTCTTATTAATGCTCTTGTTAATAGATATTGTACTGTGAGCAAGTTATTTATACTCTTATTAATACGACGGTTATCGTTGCTGTGCTGCGATTTATCTTCAGCAAATATTGAAGGTGAATCCGTATTTAGCTTGTGTTTGTACTTGTGACCTAAGATAAATTCGTTTTGTACCTATGTATGTGCAAAATGAATTAAACCCATAGCCTAGGGGCCTAGGATCTTGACAATATTCAAAATGGTTTATAGAATTATATATCTATAACACATTTAATTTTACAAACAACTTAGTAATAAGAAGCAGCTACTACTTCAAGCTGATTAGAAAAGTAAAAAGTATCATCTCCTTGCCAACTTTTTAAAGAAATTTTATAAGAATCTGTCGTTTCCAAAACTTTTAATAAAATAAAAGAATTAGACAAACTGATCGGTGACAGTTATTTTCATTAATATTCTTATAATCTCTATATTAGGATTAAACTTAATACTTAAAAAAATTAATTGATTTTCGAACTTATCAAGTTCGAAAATCAATTCACTTTAGTTTTGCATTTGATGCCTTTTATGACATTTTAGATTTCCACATGCTCATGTTAACAACCTATGCCATGTAAAATAGCAATCTTAGTAAATTCTGTGTTTAGTTTAGCTTCAGTTATATAAGATTTCATTGTAGCGCCAAAACAATGAGTACCGTTGATTGGCGAGGCGGGACGGACACTAATTTAATTAACAACCCAAACACAACATGTCCATTAAGTGGCTGTTCAAACATCGGGATGTGTTGACTCTGGTCTCGAGAGCGCATTACTGAGACGGGTCATCATACTCACGACTTTAATATGATACAATGACAATTAAACAGCAGATGCTTTCAGAGATACATTTAAGAATTTTATTTCTCACCGCAGTTACTTAGCATTTCTTAATGATGTAATTTATTGATGAGAAGAGACGTGCACATATGTAAAATATTCAACACTTAAATAGTAAGCTGAAGAGTCTCTGAATCTGAACCGTACGTTGGCTTACCTCTTTGTATTACTAGATTTTTTACAAGTAGTTGCTATCTCTGCCAAATCTTTCACACTCTCTCTAATCCTCACTAATATTATAAATTCGAAAGTAACTCTATTTGTCAGCTAAACCGTTGCACCGATTCAATGAAATTTTTTATGGAGATACTTTGAGACTTTGAGGAAACACACAGTGTATTCTTTCCCGCGATAACCGACATATACGAGGGTGGAACTGCGGGCAAAAGCTAGTATTATACAAAGTTGAGATTATCTGTACTATTGCCTATGAATTTAAATTTGTCTAATGCAGGTGCACAGCGTTCCTAAACTAATAATAACACAAATTGTAGGTAGTAGAGCCACACTGATTTCAGCACGAACGGGCCGGCTCGACCGGGGCGGTACTACCCTCGCACAGAAAATCAACGTAAAACGACAGCGTGCTGTCGTGTTTCGTTGGTGAGTGCGAGACCGGAGGCCCAAATAGTCTAGTCAACAAGTTCCAAACTTGTTGACTAGACTAAAAGATGCAGCAGCATCACTAGGCCGCCATGGTGTGGGTCACCATGCTGCATTGTCTGCATTCGCAGTGAGCATGGTGACCACCACTCTTGGATTCTGCTTATGCTTTCCAGCAGGCAGAGTAGAGTCATTTTGGCGGGCCAAACATAAAAAAAAAAAAAAAAAAAAAAAGACACGGAAAAGTCCGGGAGAACCTTAGTAAACTCCTTATTAAATTAATAACGGAAAGTTATAATAAAAATTGACTGTTACAGGTTGATTATGTTGCTTGTTTTGACCCCGAAATCATAATAAGGATACGGATATAAGTGCATGCACAGGGTCGTTGACACCAACTTAGTTGATTTGCAAGGCTCAATTTAAAGATACACTTCATAATATCTACATCAATTTAAATAATTATCTTTTAAGACAGGTATATCTGTCTTTTTGTAAAAGATAATTACCTATATTATTATTTTATCATCTTAATGAATCCAACAACGTTTATCATTCCTTATTTTTTTCTGACTTAACTTAATTTTGAACCCACAACAATCAGCGCAGTAGAAAGCGGCGTGGTGAACCGCTTAAACCATTAAGCTAACCGTGCAGCCCTTTATTTATTTAAATACAAAAAAAAACGAAATATGTACATATCATTTAGATAAATCAAACCACAGAACAAAGTATATTGTTTATCCCATAAAAACGTGTCCTGAGTGACTGAATGGGAATCAACCCTACAATCCCTAACAGTCAGAATCACAAACCACTATACCGATAGGCTAGTCAGTATCAATGTTAATCAGATACCTATTGATAAAACAAAGAACTTTGGTCGTAATTTACCAAGAAACGGCTTAGGTACCTGTCATAGTAAGTATTTTTTATTGTGATGGCGAACAATTTACTTAAACGTGTATTAGTCATTAACTCTCGGCGTTACAAGGATCATAATTCGAATAGTTAATTTATAGACCTATGTGGAAGTTCCTTGGGTACACGAGTACAATAACGTATACAGTTATCAATTAGTATTGTAGGTAACATTGAATATATATATATATGAGTGCTGGTCTGAGGATAACGTGAACTATCTATTAATTTCCTTTTTATTGTATGTGCGGATATTCCCTCGGATTCACCTACTAGTAGTTATTACAAACTATGAACTCGAACCGATCAAAAAGCGCACGCCGTCTCAGATACTAGTAGTCGGGGAACCTTCCCCCGTAGTCTAGTTGATCTACTACCTACTACTGTCCACAAACGTAAACGTTACTAAAAAACTAATCAAATGTATGAGAATGTCTTCATCTTAACGTTCAGTCATGCGAACAAAACAATAAAAGATAATAGAGGCGTTAGCAATTGTAGTAAGATAGAAAGAGATCCGTTGCGAAACAATTGTATCTTGGCTAGATACCCAGGCAAGCCCTGGAATCTATTAGATATCTATCTTAGCAAAAGTAGGCTTAAGATAGAATGAAAACAAGGCATTACATACCTATTAGCTTCCTGCTGGCTAAAAGGTCTGTCGGGATTCTAGGGACTTTCTTCTTGAGGTCCCGAGCCCTTCTTAATGGATCACTTGGAAGTTGTGAAGCAGCAGCAGCAGGTTTTATGGTAAATTGAAAATATTATTGTTACCTGGTTGGAATGTCAACGTAGAACACTTGACGAAAAATACACACATCAAAAGTGTCTAGGGATCAACATATGTGTCTAGGGATCAACATATATTTTTGCAATAACTTTTCTCCTGATTGATATTAATTAAAATTTTCTTTAAGGATTCATCAAATAAAGTGTTTTCGTTTGTCACAGTAACGATAAACCAAGTCACCTTTACATTAATAAAGAAATTTGCCATTTTCCTAATAAAGGGATTTTTGACATTTGAACCACTAACATTAAAGTTCGAAAAAAAGACTGAAATAACAGTTTTCTTTAAAATTTTATTAGGTAACTTAAACAATTAATAATCCGTGTTTCTATCGCGAACACTAACAACACAAGAATCGGTTTGGCATACTCAAAATGAGTTCATCCAAATCACGCTGTGGAATGGCCGCCCATGTTCGTTGCAACAACAAAAAAAGGTCTTCTTGCGACTGGATACCCTCCATATTCGGCAGAGCTCTTCTCTGTAGCATATCCCATGCATGCTCAATCGGGTTCAAGTCTGGTGACTGAGCAGGCCAGGGCCAAAGCCACATCTCAATCTCAAGAAATCCGCATAAAAATGCTTGATCCCTAGACACTTTTGATGTGTGTAATATAAATTTGTAAAAAAGGTGCTTCTGGAGCTGGAGGTGGCGGAAGTGGAGCTGTAAGGTAGCGAACCTTAAAGCTCCACCTAACTTTCGATAATTACCTGATCTACAATTTTGTCTCAGCTATTTTTAAAGTAAAACTAACCGCTTGGCCAAAAAATCCAAAAAAAAAAAAGTCCTTTAGGACTTCATTAGAGCGATATCCCTTACGTGCCTGCACATTTTCAGTTTGTTGGGAATTAATGATGGGTGTTTTTATACTGATTTGGGTATGTCATTGGGACACACCCAATATTCCTAATGCGGGAGTAGTATTTACATATTTTTTTACTCTATTTTTCTTAGATTATTTATTTATTTACTTTTGAGTTCTTATTGTTTTCTGAAGTATATTTTATACATTAGAAATTAGTTTCATGTTTTTATTAATTAAGCCTCTTATTGTATCGAGGTAAATGTGTTAAGATAGTGAAAAACTGTAAGAAATTATGCTAATTGAAGACTGTAAAAAATAATTGTTTTGACAGTTAATATTGTAACAAAATAGTAACTTATTTTGTTCGTTTAAGTAAGTATTGAAGACTCTATTTTAAACACAAAACTTAATAAATTCTTGTTTTTAGAAATATTTTTTTGTACCAATAATATTAAAATAATTACCTACCTTTTACTCAAACCAGTAGACAGCAGAATTATAATTATAATCAAAGGTCAATCATTGATGAACTTATTAGATCCTACTATCGTCTAGACGTCTACTATCAGAGTTAAAGGTTTGAATCAGTACCTATGAAGGTACCTCCTAATTAGATACGAATCCAGTGTACTACGTTGTTGGATTTCGAACGTCATTATAATGGCAACATTTTGATTGTCACTTTTTCTTGTTTGACGTTTTGACGTTTGAGGTTAAGACAGTAGAGTACTAGAAAGACGCGTGTGGTGAACGGTCGACGATTGTTGTTTGAGAACCGTAATTAATTGATATTAAGCTAATTGTACATCGACCCGGTCCCTTTAGTGATTTACCGTTTTTGTTAGGTCTGGTTGGACTTGCGAGTTTTGTAGGCGCGTTCCGCGATAGCTGAAGCGAGTGAGTTGTAATTCGAATATCCGTGATAGCTGATACGAGTTTATTGTAATTCGAATACCTTGAAAGATATACAGCACTTGGAGCAAGTTTGTGTGACGACGCAGAGAAGAAACTACCCAAGAGATCTCTTGGAACGCCGAGAACACTGAAGCCACACAACTCCAGTAAGTGCTTGATGATTTTAGTTTAGATTAAGAACACGGTGGAGCGCCGTGGTTCATTTTTCTTGTCAATGGACTAGTAGCGAGTTAATGCTTATACTCATGGGTCCTATAGGTATTACAAGTATCACAAGGTGATCGCTCCATTGGTGAGAGGACTGAACATACGTTCTTATTTCCAAATCAGGTTTTTCATATCTACATATAATATGAAATCAGTTAATTATCTATACTAATATTATAAACACGAAAATTTGTAAGTATGGATGGATGGATAGATGGATGGATGGATAGATGGATGGATGGATGTTTGTTACTCTTTCACGCAAAAACGTAATATGGCTTAAAAAAAGTAATATAGCTTATACATCAGAATAACACATAGGCTACTATTTGCCGCGATAACCGACATATACGCGAGCGGAGCCGCGGGCAACCACTAGTATTAGTATAATTGGCATAGCGGCTGGTGACTCAGTGGTAACCGAGTAAGTTAATATATTGCAAAGTTAATCAATCCTACCCACGTCAGTCTATAAATGGGTCATCACTTCTTAACATATTGAGACCAATCCCGTCCCTATGTATATTTATATTATGCAGTCGGTTCCGATTGCCATACGATTATCTTTGACAATAGGGTAGATGACTGTATCGTAAATAAATACCGATGTCTCCTTCACTAAAACGATTATTATAAAACATCACGGAGAGTATAATTATTATAGCTTTTCATTTCTGTCACAAATGTTAATCAAACAAACATTGAAATATCAATAATATCAATTGAGGAGTCTAAAACAGTGACGTCACAAGTTTGTATTTAGTAGGTACATTACCGTTTTGACAGTTGATAAAAAGTGACTGATTTGACTAAGGTGTCATCTACCCTATTGTTACATGTATATAGAACCCTAAAAAGTTCGAGTCCGAGTATGGTACCTACTATTACATTTGGCTTAGCACCGACTTCAAACCTATGAATAGGCAGCACATACAAATAATA
Organism: Diaphora mendica; assembly: GCA_949125395.1. Lineage (NCBI taxonomy): Eukaryota > Metazoa > Arthropoda > Insecta > Lepidoptera > Erebidae > Diaphora > Diaphora mendica. Next base: position 19,200,671 of record OX421318.1, read on the forward strand.
GTGTTACATCAATATTAAAGGTTTGTATAAAAGGTGTATTTAATCAAATCTTTTTTAAGTTATTTAATACTTTTTAATTTTTGAAGTCGGTTTTTTTGAATGAAGTTTGTTTTTATTGTATCTAAGTATCCTTACTATTTTTAACGTAATTAATTTAAAAGTAAAAACTTGATTTAATTTGATATACCTACATATAACGACCACCTATAATGAGTAGATTATTAATTTAAATTGTATTAGTTTTAAGTTTGTGTCCTCTCTTATTTGGAACTAGCTGACCCGGCGAACTTCGTACCGCCATATTTACATATCTGTCTCAGCTTCTCACAGGCAGTGTACAGTCGCGGACAAAAAAAAAACACTTTTCTTGTTATCTTTTTTTTTCTAGCAAAAAAAGAATTAATGAAATCTGACTATATGTTATTGAATTACAACTAAGCACATATTTTGACTTTCATCCCCTCTCTCCAGGAAACCGTGCTGAATTTCGGGATAAAAAGTATCCTATGTCCTACCTCGTAGTATGAACTCAAATCATGCCAAGTTTCATTTGAATCTGTTCAGTAGTTTCGGCGTGATGCGCGGCCAAGATACAGACAGACAGACAAAAATTAAAAAAAAATACAGTTTTGGCTTTAGTATCGATTATAGAGAGGCCTCCAAAATTTTTTTCAAAATATCTTAAACTAGCGACCCGCCCCGGCTTCGCACGGGTGGATTTTAGATGCCCCCGCCGACGACACGATTTGTGCATTTTAAATCTGTAATATCTTCGAATATATTCATTTAAATTAGATACTGTGAAGGGCCATTTTGATCTATATTAATTTACTTAATTGTATAAGGATTCATTCTGTATTGCTTAAAATCACTTCGTAAATAAGCCATTATTTCTCGTAAAAGGAAAGGAATAAAAAATGGTTGTTGTGGGTTATCCCTAAGAGATAGACATATACCAACGCAGACTTTTTTGTAGTACTCTTTAAGGTGTACAATACTGTAGTACATTATTTTGATCTATCTCGTCGGGTGCAACCAGCGTTTGCAATGTAAGCGCAAAAAATGTGTTTATTTGCTACATCACATTAGAAACCTCGAAAATTAACAGTGTTCCCATACTATATTATGCATTTATTATACATAAAAACTTTCCTCTTGAATCACTCCATCTATTAAAGAAACCCGCATCAAAATTAGTTGCGTAGTTTTAAAGATTTAAGCAAACAAAGGGACATAGGGACAAAGAAAGCGACTTTGTTTTATACTATGTAGTGATGATGTACAGAATTGGACCTGATACATTTTTATTATAAGTAGTATATACTAGCTGACCCGGCGAACTTCGTACCGCCATATTTATATGTCTGTCTCAGCTTCCCACAAGCAGTGTACAGTCGCGGACAAAAAAAAGACTTTTCCCGTTATCTTTTTTTTTTCTAGCAAAAAAATAACGAATGAAATCGGACTATGTGTTATTGAATTACAACTAAGTACATATTTTGACTTTCATCCCCTGTCTCCAGGGAACCGTGCTGAATTTCAGGATAAAAAGTATCCTATTTCCTACCTCGTAGTATGAACTAAAATCTTGCCAAGTTTCATTTGAATCCATTCAGTAGTTTCGGCGTGATGCGCGGCCAAGATACAGACAGACAGACAGACGAACAGACAGACAGACAAAAATGAAAAAAATGACAGTTTTGGCTTCAGTATCGATTATAGAGATAAAAAATTTCTAAATATCTTTAATGTACAGAATTAGACCTGTTACATTTTTAGGGTTCCGTGCCAAAGGCAAAAACCAAAACCAAAAACCCTTATAGATTCGTCATGTCTGTCTGTCTGTCGGTCTGTCCGTCTGTCTGTCCGTCCGTCCGTATGTCACAGCAACTTTTTTCCGAAACTATAAGACCTATAATATTGAAACTTGGTAAATAGATGTATTCTGTGAACCGCATTAAGATTTTTACACAAAAATAGAAAAAAACAATAAATTTTGGGGGTCCCCATACTTAGAACTGAAATTCAAAAATTTTTTTTTCATCAAACCTATATGTGTGGAGTATCTATGGATAGGTCTTCAAAAATGATATTGAGGTTTCTAATTTCATTTTTTTCTTAACTGAATAGTTTGCGCGAGAGACACTTCCAAAGTGGTAAAATGTGTGTCCCCCCCTGTAACTTCTAAAATAAGAGAATGATAAATCTAAAAAAAATATATGATGTGCATTACCATGCAAACTTCCAACGAAAATTGGTTTAAACGAAATCTAGTAAGTAGTTTTTTTTTAATACGTCATAAATCGTAAACTGCAATTTACAATTTAAACACAAATATAAAAATAATATAAAAATTAAACTATGTAACTTGCTGCTGCGGAACCCTTCATGGGCGAGTCCGACTCGCACTTGGCCGCTTTTTTTATTATAAGTATAGATAGATTTGCTGTGCCCGCCAGGGTTCATAGTGGAACAATTTGAATTATTGTAAGATCTTATACTATACCTACCTATGTGATGAAATAAAGTATTGAGTAGTTATGTAAGGAATTCGTAGAGATAAATAAAGGTAAGGTTTGCTTTACTGGCTGTTCAATAAGTAGAGGACAAATCAAAGATTTAAAAAGTCCTATAAATTATTTCTAGAGTGGTAGTGGCGTTCAATTGTAGGGTGTGTTGCCACGCCCTTTCACCTGGGCACGCCTACACAGCCTATCACCTCTAGTCTAGCCTAACATTGTGTTTGTACCTAGATCTTGTGATGAATAAGAATACACTGAAACTAACATTTCAAATTTAACTCTAAGAATTTGTTTATAATTAAAATGGTACAAAAACATATGAAACAACACTAAACCACTCCCTGTTTTCATAGTTCCAACATTGGTTGGTTGGTTCCAACAAAGGTCCAACAATACTCACTTATTCTCTCAAAGTAAGGAGATATAATGTACTTAAATGAGATTTAATTAAATAATGTTTATATAATGGTTTGTAACTTGTGAATTTCGGACAACTTGCATCTAGTGTCAAAACTTACGAAAGGCAGATTTGAGATTATTATTTTTTTTATTTTATTTTATAACTTTATGCACAAAAGTACAATGGCGGACTTAATGCCAAAGGCATTCTCTACCAGTCTACCGTTGGGTGGTGCGGAAACGAGTGAGATGGTGCACTACACTTTCGTTAGGACTTTGAACATAATCCAGAATATTATTGGGTAATTATTCAGAAGAAAACACAAGAATACATACGTACATACATACAAAATACACTCATAAATATACATATACTTATACATACATAAACATACATACACCATACACATATACATACCACAATAAATACAGTATCAAGTTTGTGAAGAATCTGCTATATTTTGGGCAAGGAGAGCTCGTACCTTTACCCTGAACGAATTACGACTTGGGGCCATTCTGATTTCCTGGGGAAGAGCATTCCAGAGAAGGACTGATTGGATGAGGAAGGAAGAATGAACACACGCAGAAGTGTGGGAAACGCATGACAGTAAGAGGTTATTTTTAGAACGAAGATTTCTATCATGATTGGCACTCAGAAACTGGACAGAAGAAGTTAGGTAAGTAGGTGAGTTAGGGGAGTTGAGAATAGTGTAGAGAGTCATTAGGGCGTGGAGGTGGCGACGCTGACGAATGGGAAACCAATTTAATTTGAGACGAAAGGAGGAAACATGATCATATTTACGAAGATTAAAAACGAATCGAATGCAGTTGTTCAGAAGTCGGTCATATTTGTTGAGGAGATCTGCATTCAGGTCGTAGTAGCACACATCACCATAATCAATAATGGGCATGATCAGCGTCTGCACCAACATAGTTTTTGTCTCTGGAGGCAAGAAGTTCTTTAGTCGGTATAACGTGCGCAGGGACCCTGTAACTTTCTGACTGACACTAGTAACCTGGGTTTGCCAACTAAGGTTGCTATCGATGAACAGGCCCAAATTCTTCACACTGGAGCTTATGGGGATAATGGAACCATTAAATGATATCGATGGCAGTTTGTCTAAATCTAGTCTTCTGGTCATACGTTGACTGCCCAAGATGATAGTTTGGCACTTTGTAGGGTTTACAGTCAAACCGAACCTGTCAGACCAATGTTTGATAGTATCCAGATCCCCGTTTATCATGGTAATAGCCTCTGTTATGTTATCTACACTAGCATGATAATAGAGTTGCAAGTCATCGGCATAAAGATGGTACGCACACTGAAGATTCTGAGTGATAAGATTAATAAAAATAGAAAAAAGAAGTGGAGAGAGAATGCCGCCTTGGGGGACGCCAGAGTCAAGATCACACCATATAGAGGTGGATTCTTCAACACGGACGGACTGTTGGCGCCCTCGAAGATATGATGAGAACCATTCCAGTTCATCAGGCGATACCATATGATAGGAAAGGATAGACAGGAGGATATCGTGACTGACAGTGTTAAAAGCGTTTGAGAAATCAATCAAAGCTAATACGGTTACTTTGGAGTTCTCAATTCCTGTCCGAATGTCACCAGTCACTTTCAGGAGGGCGGAAGTTGTGCTGTGCCCAGGCCTGAAGCCTGATTGAAAAGGGCTTAGTAGGTTATTCCGGTACATAAATTGTGATAACTGTTGATGTACACATTTTTCGAGCACTTTGGATAAGAAAGGAAGTATGGAAATTGGACGCAAGTGATTAGTAAGGGTAGGATTAGGGACCTTCGGGAGAGGAATAACAAATGCTTTACGCCACAGTGAGGGGAACGTACCCGAGTCGAGTGAAAAGTTTACTATATGCGTAAGCGCAGGAAGAAGATGATCAAGGATGGTAGTGATCATGCGGCGGTTAATGTTGTCACTGCCCATTGCGTTGGATTTAGTGGAAAGGACTATCTTTTTGATATCGTCTGCTGCAACTGGAGAAAATTTAAAATAATTAATATTGGGACGAGGTAGGTCAGCCAGGTACCTTAAAGTACGACACTTAGTTTGGTGATCAAATAGTGGCAGAGAGGTGAAATATCGATTAATGTCATCCAAATCAAAGGTCGTTGTAGAAATGCATTTCCTAGATTTGCCAATACCCAGGGTGCCGAGGAATCTCCAGATATAGGAGGCAGAAGAGGAATTAAGATTACTGATGATATGGCAGCGTTTAGCATTACGCACCACCTGGTTACACCGATTTCTTGAAACTCTATAAAGCGACCAGTTGGCGTCGCACCTGTTTTTACGAAATTTACGGAACGCTTTATCTCTGTGTCTCATTGCCTCTCGAACGTCTACTGACATCCAGGGGGCTGGAGGACGTTTGATGCGAACCTTCGTTATAGGAGCGTGTTGATCGTACAGGTCAGTTAACAGCGTATTAAAAACGTGAACTTTATCGTCTAGTTTATGCGCCTCGAGCAGCGGTTCCCAATTTAGTGCAGAAGCATCATTTTGCAGTCTTTCCTCATTCATCCGTCCAAAACAACGAATATGGCGAAACTGCGGGCGGGGCTTAGGAGGTTTCAGGGCATAGGACAAGTAGATAAGGTCATGTTGGGAAAAGCCAGGAGCCTGGTGTTGGCCATGACTCCGGACAAAGGAAGGGGATGAAGTAAGGATCAGGTCCAGCCAGGTGTCCGGTACGTCAATGTTGTGATGTGTTGCTGACAATGATAGCACATGCAGGCTGGATGATTCGATGACCTGGAGGAGTTTACGGGAACGAGGGGAACAGGAAGCGAGGATATCGGTATTGAAATCACCCATTATGATATGGTGTGCATACTCAGACCCTAAAGATTCCAGAATCGGTTCGAGACTAGAGAAGTAGTCGGCGTTAGGAGGACAATAAACAACGCCCAGAACAGTTTTGGCTCCGTTTATGCCAACCTCAAGGAAAAGGTATTCTGCAGATGCAAAATAGGAGGGAGGGGAGGTTACTAAGATTTTGTAAGAGATTGAGCTACGAAGATAAATCGCAACTCCACCTCCTCTCCTATCAATTCTGTCGTTGCGAATGAGAATAAAACCAGGGACAGAGTAAGACGTAGACGGTAAGTGGGGTTTCAACCACGATTCAGAAATCAGAATAGCATGCACGTTAGAGTCGGTGAATGCTTCGAGCAGATCACTGTGGTGACTGGGAATGCTTTGAGCGTTAATATGACACACGTTCAGGCAGCTCTTCGCAGGATGACTAAAAGTGTGTCGCACAAAGTCGCCAAGTGTGTCAGATAAAGAGCTAAAACTTTCAACACTGGAAATACTAGTAGAATCGTTCGCAGAATAAAAGGATTCATTATCAGACACCATTAAATAAAAACAATATAAATGATAAAACAAATAACAAAAAATACGAAAAAACAATAAAATGTATAAATTTAAAGATTATTCAATGTGTATACGAAATAAATAATATATATACTATTAAACAGAAATTATTAAATAAAGATTATCATGTCTACACCACCCACCAGTTTTGACCCACAGAAAAGAAAACATATACAGACACAAAAAATATCGTTAAAAATAAAATGTATCATTTATCAAGTTGAAAGAGGTCAAAGCAAAGCGGAACAAAGAAAGAAAGTTATAACAAAATGTCACAGATGCGAAATGTATCCGAACGTAGATTGCCGGCCGTGTGTCAACTGTCAAATCATTATGTATTTTGCAAACGTCATTTTAACATAATTCAAATGTGGGTTATTATTTGTTTTGCTAAAAAGAAATTGAATTCTACACATTACAGTTAACATAACAAAAGTAATGTGATAAATAGCACGGCCGACCTAAGGAAAACATAACTGATAAACATCAATGATGTGAGAGTTTACCAAATACCACTTATTTACGTGAAGAGGTGTTACCACTATTCCTAGCTGCAGAGGAAGTATTACCAACCGTCCTGGGATGCCTCTCCAGCAGCGGAAGGAGCTGCTCCATGTATAAAACTTTGTGGCGATGACCATCCGGCGTATTGATAACAATGGTACCGTTCTGTGACCAAACCGCTTTCATGCCAAAATGCTGTCGTGCTTTGCCGAAAATCGATTGTCTGGTCTTTGTGAGGAACTCCCGAACTGAGATAGATGTGCCCTTTAACGCCGGCTTAGCTCTCCAGATGGAAGATCTTGTTGTCACATCGGCAAAACGCACTAATATGGGCCGAGGATGATCTTGGCTCACGACCCCAATCCTGTGGCAAACCTTAATGTCTTGGGAAGAGATGTTTTCCATGTTCATCCTATTGCGAACCAAGTTGAGAATGGATTTGGCACAATCCTCACTCTCGGCCTCTGATACACCCAAGAAGAGAAGATTCTTGCGTCTCTGCCTTGCCTCAAGATCATCAACTAGTCTGTGACAGTCGGTGATTTGCTTACGAAGGAGTCCAAGCATTTTAAAGATGAGTTCACGAAAAGTACGGAACTCCTCAGCTACTTTTGCCACAGTATCTTTAGCTGGCACTCCGCTGTGTAGCTGGGCCTCAAGTTCCGTCATCCTTTGATTGAAGCTCTCTTCTAGGCTTCTCTGTGCTGTTTCAATCTCCATTAAGTGCGACATTGTTGATGGTGAAGTGAATGTGGGTGTTAAACTGGCAGGTGGTACAATGAAATGCTACTATATTACATTAAATATAATGACTGTGTAGCAAGCAATTAATTACACTATTTAACACTTGAATTAGTCAAACTAAATAGTAAGAATAATCCAAATTAAATTAAATTTTATGAACAGCAGATTATGTCTTTACTTTTTTAGCACCTACACCTAGATTATCATTATCACAAATGAAATGTCCATTAAGACTGTAGTCCTTGAGCGTGGGAATTTGTGATTGAACACCCACATTCATATTTTACATGCACACAAACGCATCGGGCACTGTTGCATACTATCCCTGGCAACTAATAAATTTACTTTCGGTTTTTTCTTCTAGTTACATATTCACTAACTGTTCGCCTTTGAAGAATGTTTAGAATGTCCTACAAAGCACGCAATGTATCTTAGTCATATCGGAAAGCCCGCGGGCTTTAAGTAACTCGTCAACGGCCGAGAATGGGGTTCAAGTGTATTCATTTTTAATTCATTTCATGGACAAATAATATGTTTTTACACAGGATAAAATTAAGTCGCTCGCGCTCTCTGTCAGCTTAGATCTTTTATAGTAATCAACGGATTTTAATGCTATGTTATGAAATAAAATTTGTATGATATATGTTATAATAATGGAACATAATGTTAATGTTTCTTAAAAATATAATTTTTGATCGCTTTTATTGCTCATATTGACTAAATTTTACTACATAGATGTACGCCCCACTTTTTTTACTTTTTGACAAAAAACGACGCTGAAAAAGTATGAAACAAGTTTTGAAAAGCCGTAGTCACGCGTTTATTAGAGTTATGGTACGTTTCTATGTTAATTTAAGTTTTTACTTTTTTTATTTAAAATGTTTTGGTGTAGTGATAATAATGATTTTTAAGCAAAGTATATTTTAAATACCTAATAGAAATATAAAAAAAATTGAATAAATACGAACAAAGTCACCAGCAAATGCTAATAATACCTATATCTATTTGAAATGTACAAGTAACACCCTTTCCGATGATACCAAACACGGCATATTTATCTCCTTTTCCTTCTTTACCTTACTCTTTTATTTATATCGATTACGGGTATCAGATAATGTAAGGGATAGGGCATCTATTGTTTTACAATTCACCAATTGATTAAATTCGAACTTAAGGGATGAATAATAATGGAAATGACGTAAAGTGTACATGGGACTCGTTTTTACAATTTTTGTCTGTCTGTCTGTTTGTTTGTGCCGGCTAATCTCTGGAACGGCTGGAGCGATTTTGACGGGATTTTTACTGATAGGTAGCTGATGATATAAGGAGTAACCGCGGTTGGTGGTTGTATCGCGGGTAAGACCGTGGGGCTCAGCTAGTTTTTTTTTTCAATAAAGGCAATTCCCGTATATATCCAATAAATCCTGTGTTGGAGGTAAACTTTACAAACATACATGAAACGGACACAATGGACACCCAGACTCAGAATAACAATTCGTGGATCACACAGTATTGTCCCATGTGGGATTTGAACCCACACCTGATACAGTAGGAAGCGGCGAGGCAACCACTTAAACCACTAGACCAACCATGCAGTCTAAAATAAAACTGTAATTTTAAGGTCTTTCATTATTTCGGTAGTAGTTATTCAATTATAACAGAAATCATAAAAAAAATTTTTTTTTACTTTTTTAAAAACAATTTCTCAAAGTGTCTTGGTCTGTCAAAGTGTCTTCAAAGTACATGTCAAGACAAATCAAACGACTCCAAACTCGATAGGTTCCGTCGTTACAAAGTTCCTATGACCACCTTCCAGCTCCAACATCAGTTCAGCTCCATGTCATCATAATATCGCATTGTCACGCTATATACATATGCCTACAAAAATTCAACACAATCGGTTGAAGATATCAGCAAAATTGAGTTGCAAGATTCCGTCTTAACAAATATAGTTAGATATATACATACGTAGCAATTTTAAAAAAACGTATAAAAATAAGTTCTGTGTTAATAAAAAATACTAATATTTTTCTTTGAAATTATTCTTTAAAAAATGAAATTAAATTCAAGAATACAAATTAACAGTTACAATTCGACACCACTAGCAACCCACCCTAAAACTTGTCATTTACGTATTATGGAGCTCAGTGCGAACTACAAACGGACGTGGTATCGCCTTGAATATTCGGAGGGCACTGAATTTTTTGAGCGCGATAAAACTTATTTATTGCAATTTACGGGAGACGATATCTACGTACTAAAATGTATGGAACTTTTGTCGCTAAAAATGAATGATGTTTAGCCTTAGATTATGGCTTTTTGGTGAGAATTAATAAAAAACTAAAACGGTAAATCTTTTCTCCATACTTTTTTCTCGCGAAATAAGAAAAAATACATTTAAAATAGAGCACGAAATAGGACAAAGTGTGCTAATAAAAAGGGTCGATTTCGATGATTTTGATCTTTGTTAAGGCTTTTTTTCACAAAAGTAAAGAATTATTTTATATATGTCACTCGGTAGATTGGTAGACTGATTTATTAAACTACTGAGATATTTTTTTTTGTGTCAAATAATGAATTGAGTTGTTTTTGTTTTGAAAACTGCAAGTGCCTTTTTGCGTGTTTTTAGGGACGCGCCCCTTAAAGAGGAAAATATTTTTTTTCTTGAAAGTATTATTGTGCAAGATGACAAAATAACGTTCACCATCTTGTGAATGCAACGACCTGTACTTTATCACTTCTTACCACTATGTTGCATACAGCCTTGCGTTGCAAGCAAGTTTGCTTCCTAAGCGGCATTAATTAAAAATAGGCATATATATATACTTGTAGTCATTTCATTTTAGATTTCGTTACCAATGCATTGTCTTTTAAATTATTTTCATAGCTATGTAATCACAAAATATAGCGTAAAATTTGAACTTAAATTTTGTTTTGTTTTAAAGCATTCATATGAAACAAAATTAATATAAACCTGGACGACTATCTAGCGACCAAGAACATCATATTTCGAGTTTTTTTTTTGTATGGAATTGGGGGCAAACGAGCAGACGTATCACCTGATGGTAAGCGATTACCGCCGCCCATGGACACCCGCAACACCAGAGGCGCCACAAGTGCGTTGCCGGCTTTTGGGGGATGGGGAGGGGAATGGGAGAGAAGTTGGGGTATGGGCCTCCGGTATCCTCACTCACTCGGTGAAACACAGCGCAAGCGCTGTTCCACACAGGTTTTCTGTGAGGCCGTGGTATCACTCCGGTCGAACCGGCCCATTCATGCCGAAGCGTGGCTCTCCCACGAAACGATTTAAATACTTTCTTACTATTAGTTTCTCCTTCGAATTATCTTACAGGCAATGACCTGTAATCAGTCTTTTAACAATGTTTTTATAACGATAGGTATTATTATTGTGTGTTGACTATTACTTCATACAATATCGTACAGTTATGCGGATTATAACCACGCTTGAAGATGTCCAAAGTAGTTATATCATGTTATTTCTAAGTATAATCAGATGTAAAGCAGTCAAATCCCTTAGTATAACATAAAGCACGAGTGTAGCAGAAAGTAGCATGCATAAGCATAACAAATGAACATCCTTCACGCTGTAGTTTGCAGCTTTAATAGATGAAGCCGATGTAGACAGGTTGACGAAAGACAATAGGTATCATGTAGACACAGCTTACAAAGAACTAAGAGCAATAAAATGTGACAAGATATAATGAAGTTGTGTGGCATACAGCGTATAGTTAACGAATGGAAAATAATCTGGCAGAACAATAGGGCTGAGATATGAGTTGAATTATTAATAGAGCTAATGAGGCAGTTGACGATATCGGGGTGAGCGAGGCGACCTCGCGGCGTGCGATAGTGCCCACGCAGCCTGATTGTCGCCAGCTACCCGAAATCAGGGCTGCCATCCGCTAGTGATGCTGTAGGTGCCTAACATTTGGTCTGTATCTATCTAGCCATGCAAGGGTTATTTTAAGCTACTGCTTTTAAATCATAATATGGGCGAAAATTATGTTTTTTAACGAATGGATAAAATATTGTAAGGAATCCTGAGTGCTTGATCAAGATCTATCCTCTGCTTATGTATAACATTCATCCTTATTTTTATAATAATAACACATTATTCGAATTCATTGCAAAATATTTATCAACTAAATAAAACGAAACCACGTTTAAATAATCTCATAAACTTAATGAACTTTGTCCTCAATCCAGTGTTAGCAACCCTATCCTAATACCTACTTTTACACGCATTATGTAGTTCTAAACATTCGCTCTAAAGCACAGATTGAGCGATAAAATTATACACTGCGTTTACACATATTTTTTTATCAAACTGTTTGACTTGTTAAAAAAGTAAAACACATGCTATCAACACATTAAATTGTACGGTAAATTTATTGAGTTATTCAGATTAGAAGATTACCTGCATGTTTCAGCTATTAGATACTGATAGAAATGAACTACAATTATATAATAGACTGCAGACCCATGATTCAGAGAATTGTAGCCGGTTCTTTTTTATTCAATTAATGTTTTGCCTGATTGAGCACCTTTTTTTTATGTATGGCTCGCCAAAGTGGCTCGCCATACTCTGCCTGATGGAAAGCATAAGCAGAATCCAAGAGTGGTGGTCACCATACTCACTGCGAATGCAGACAATGCAGTATGGCGACCCACACCATGGCGGCCTAGTGATGCTTCTGCATCTTATAGTCTAGTCAACAAGTATGGAACTTGTTGACCAGACTATTTGGGCCTCCGGTCTCGCACTCACCAACGAAACACGAAACACGACAGCACGAACGCTGTCATTTTACGTTGATTTTCTGTGCGAGGTTAGTACCGCCCTGGTCGAGCCGGCCCGTTCGTGCTGTAATCAGCGTGGCTATACTACCTTTTTAATCGACTTCAAAAAAAGGAGGAGGTTCTCAATTCGACTGTATTTTTTTTATTTTTTTTTATGTTTGTTACCTCATAACTTTCGACTGGGTGAACCGATTTTGATGATTCTTTGATGCTTCCCATGTGGTCCCATTTTAATTTGGTCCAGTTCTGACATGTCATCCATGATGAGAAAACCATATAAGTCTTCAATTTGCATTAAGTATGTGCGCGACAAATTAACGAATAACTCGATATTCTCGTGTGGGCCCATTTCAATTTGGTCGTTCTTGAAGTCGGTTGTTTTTTTGTTAAAATTTTGTATTATTACTACCTAATTCAAACAAAAGCAATCATACGATTTTAAACGCATTGTAACTATCGCACTAACAATGACGTTACTATATTTATAGCTCTGGTCTACCGCTATGTCCTTTGTTGGTTACTGGCCCAAATTATTTCGGTGGGCAGTTTTTTCTTTTCTTTTTTCCTTCCCTACTTCACTACGTATCCTTTCCAATACACTCCCCATTTTTTAATTAACTCTGTCAGCATCATTGGTAAAAGAATTAGTGTGTGTTTTTCAATCTCAGAACTCAGGTAGAAATACTAAGTGTATAGACAGAGTGGAAATAAACACAATGTCGCTGACTTTATTATATTTATATAATATTGTTTCCTCAGATCCTGATAATAACACTCACCTGATCACAATTTTTTGATGAAATGTGATCTTAATAAAATGATTTCTGTTAAGTATCCTGCTGCCAATCCATGTCTTGTGTAACATGCTCAAGGACAGGTTATATATAGGTATAAAATTGGAAGAACATCAGATAAACAAATGTTACATTTTAAACCAATTAATCGCATCATGGATAACAGTTACCAGAAGCATTCGTTCAATCTAAGCTAAATACTTGTGTTAGGTGTGTTTTGTGTGGGATTTAAGTTTGCAACTTATCGATTGCAATGCTATTATGCAACCTCCGTCTGGAATTTGTTTAACTAGGTGGTGCTTTATTGCCGTTTCGATAGAATCTCTATTGATATTGCTATAAATTGCCACCTTGTAAAACCTTAAGAAAATGTCACATCAATCTATTCAAACATATTCGCAACAAATTATACTGATTACACAATAGACGTGATAACTGAGATATAACGCGGATAAAGCAATTTAGTAATCCTCGATATTATAGTCATAATAAATAACAGAGATAAGTCTTTAATGACCAGACGTCATAAATTATTGAGGGAGAGCCATACTTCGACCAGGGTAATGCTATGGCTTCACAGAAACCGGTATTAAGCAGTTTGTTAGTGAGCCCAAACCCTCCCTTTTGTTCTGATTATGTCTGAAAGAACTAAAAACATGGCAAAACATTTGTAGATATAATTGAATTTGCCAGATGGGCCTTCGCAAGTTGATATGAACATCCTTGGTTCTTTGCATTTGTCAGACACATTCTAATAGTGGAGCTATTCACGAGACAACCTGTTTTTAAAATTCTGCATTTGGATTGTGAATTTAAGACTAAGATTAATTTTATAACTGACAACAAGGCAACAGTACCTTCTGGCATGTTTTTTTTTTGTTGACGGGTGGAAAATCCCGTCAAATATTCTGCTACTTGAGGCTAAAGGAGCTAATACTATGTGGTGATTTCAGTAAATTCACAGTGACTCCCGGCCTCTGTTGCCCTACTTTGTTAAGACTTTAGGGACCAAGTCATTTCAGGTCCTACCTGAATCGACGCAATGCCTCATGAGGCACTATACAGGGGGAAAATACTTTCCCATTCTCGAAGTGACGTTCCGATTACAACTTTTTGCAATGAGATCCCCTACCGCAGGAATTAGATCTGCCACTAGAGGTGGTACCCACTTTCAGATTGTCCGCTGTCCATTCAGCTGGTCATACCTCCGCCGACGTCCTCTTGGATCGGAATGGATCCTCACCCGGTAGGAATCGTGAGCTATCGATCTATTTCTAGAGCAATACAGCTTCACAGGAAAGACCACTGCGCCCCAACGCTTTTCACACGCCAGCATAGTAGCAATGATTGCTACTGGACTTTTTGTAAAGCATGATTACCCTTCCACATGCTTTTCCAACCGAAGCCGAACCTATACAATCGGGTCCGATCAAGGTAAACTAAATAAATATTGATATTCGTGTGAATTGGCGCCGGTTGCTGATTGTCGCTGTCGTTGACTTATACAAAAGATACAAACACAAAAATGTCATACAAAATAATATGAGAATCTTAAATTACAGTGCAAAGTATCATTGGAATTCCTTAAAGATAAGATCTGATCTAAATTATAATGACGTAATAATAATCATCCTTTGTAAAATATGACAATCAGTTTTTAGAATCATAAGCTTGATAAAAAAATGATAATTATTTATACATTACAGATAGGGAATTTGGCGCCAACCATCAATAATATTTGTAAAGTGCCCCTGTTCGGCCTATGCTAGTGGGGGAATCCCCCAACATACTTAAATACAACTGGCTAATTATGAGACTCATAAAGTATAAATGTGTGTGTATTGATTTCATGTTATACTCAGGTGATAAAAAATAATGAAAAGTGTTCAACCAGGTGTACCTGAATCTGAATATCAGTTTTTCCACGGAGTGACTTTCATCGGACCTATGCAACCCTGGCGGTGAATTGAATTCAAAAATTAAAGTAGTTGTCAGTATATTTTAGGGCACTGACTTTTCAATAACGATTCAAATAGGTTTTCAACCGAGACCGGCGGCGGCGACGCGACGGTTTAACGTACTTTCCGACGCACGGACGTTAAACATCTCCTACTTCTATACTACAGCAGCTATAAAGAATTTCTTGTAAAAAGAAACTAACAACAGCCCGACCCGGGAATCGGACCCAAGACCTCTTAAGACAATCAAGTCTACGCATACTCTGACTAACCGTTAGAACAACGTTTTAAAAGTAGTATCTAAAAATATAAACATTAAAGGTCATATTTATTTTAATGTGAATTAAACAAAGAATAATAATAAATTAAATGAAAAATCTTTTTAAAAACAAACTATTACTGGAATGCCTCGAGACGAATCAAACGAGTCCAAACTCGATGATCTTGCGACGTTTCTTTACAGAGTTCCTATGGCCACCTTCCAGCCAGGTCCACCATCAGATCAGATCCATGTCATTATAATATTGTGTTGTCACGCTGTATACATATGCTTGCAAAATTTCAGCAAAATCGGTTGAAGATATCTGCTTCAAAATTGAGTTGCAAGATTCCACCCGAACACACAAGCATACATAGGTGGTACATACATTGCAAGTTAATAACAAGCTTGTAAAATGGACTTCACACAATGTACCTACATAGGCATTATTATTAGCGGCCCCAGGTCTAAAATTGTTCTAAAAAGACAAAAGAATATGATATGATTGTTTTGATTCGCAAATATTTTTATTAATGAAAGTACGTCCACTGAAATATTCCATTACAGTTATCAACACATATGAACGTACTCGCAGTACCTACAGTTGCACAACAACATAAACTTGGATTGAGCCCATTACTCGCCACTGACTTCTGATAACGGGGGTCGCCGTATTCATTCAAGTTGTAATTAAAATAAAATGAATGACTTATGTTTGATACTCCTCACAATGAACAAGATGTGTGTTGACATTCATTTATTCATATTTTGCTAGGCAAAATTTTTTTAGTTCTAACCTTTCATTTGTAGTATAGGTATCTTAAACTTTCCCAGAAAAATCTCCTTTGCAACATATTTATTACTAGCTGTTGCCCGCGGCTCCGCCCGCGTGTATGTCGGTTATCGCGGCAAATAGTAGCCTATGTGTTATTCTGATGTATAAGCTATATTACTGTAAAGTTTCATCCAAATCCGTCCAATAGTTTTTGCGTGAAGAAGTAACAAACATACACACAAACTTTCGCCTTTATATATTAGTGTGATTAGTGTGATTTTCCTAATGACCGACAAATTTTTAGTTTTATTTAATAATTCTGGTGAAGTATTTTAAAGTTTAAGTACTTTATTTTGTGAACACTAATCCCCTTATCCTATCCTCATTCATAAACATAAACGTTTATGAATGAGGCCGTAATGCTATAAGCTTAAAGTTGAAAATAACACGGAACCGTTGCTAAAAGTTAAATAACGTTTATAATTAAGGGGCATATAATATGAAGCATTTAGGGAAACCCTGTTAACCTCGGATTTTGGAATCCAAATCCATAAGCGCGTCTTTATCATTTAAAATTGAAGTGTTTAAAGAAATGCAATGTTGTAATCAAGTTAGTACTATCGTAAATCTTGAATAAATATAACGCTTTATTATAACGATATCGTCACAATGCCTTTCTTTTTAAAATATCGCATGTTATTATACAAGTAAACCATTATTCCATTCCAAGTTGACAAAGGTCCGGGTGATCAACGTAATAAGTATTTATAATGAAACGTCATAGACAGTACAGGGAGCATCTTGTTCAAAGTAGCCGCGATAAACGCAAGATGGCCTCGATAAAATTTAATGAGGCGCTGAAAAGTATTCACCGCATGAAAAACAAAAAGGCCGTGGGACGATTTGTGTATAGAAACAGTGAAATCCATAGTTTTTAGTACTTGTTCCACTATTATTGTGAACCAAGAAAAGTATTTTAATCAATCTGCCATATTGGAGAGATATCTTTCTAAATAAAGTTTTACATATAAGCTTATAACTCCAAAACTGTTGAATTATAATAAAAAACATAATTTAGTAGTGCAACTAAACAATATCATAAGCTCGTAGAAAATTAGGTCAACCCTGTATCTATAAAGCTTCACCTAATTAGCCGAATTGAACCTAATTATAAAAGTAATTTCTTAGTAAATATTGTAAATATTTTCATTAGTTTTAATTTGATTTTAAAGTAGATATTTACGATCTACGGGTAAAAATTAACCTGTAATGTTGTTAACTTAGGTAACTATTATATATAGCTTTATATATCAACAAAGTGGTTTTCAAATCAAACTCCAAGTAGAATGCTCTTGTTATATCTATGTCTCCGCATATACCTCGTAACAAAAACCAAACTCGAACTAAGTTTAAATAAATAATTAACTCACCTGTTTTTAAGTTTTTAAGAGGAAGCTCTAGTTTATATTGTCTTACAGGCAGAAATATCTTAAATGTTACTATTTGATATTTTTAACAATTGAAATAATAAACCACAAAAATAAAATAAAAACTACCACGATCTGATGTTTTTTATTGACACTCGTTACACAAAAAACAATAAATTTGTAAATTTCATAGTCATGATTCATCTGTTTTGAAATCGCATTATCGCGAGGCTTAAATTGCTTATATTGCTATTGTATTGGAATGTATGAATAAAGATTAACAATACTTATTAAGATATCGTAGAAAACAATCCGCCTCTTGATCATTTCGTCATCAAAGTAGCGGTATAAAATTAAAATTTCTTAAATACCTATGTGCGATTGCGGCATGAGCGGTATGTTACGTAGTCTCTGACTGTTGTCTGGTGACGAAGTTATGCACTTATCGATAAGACATTTTTTTTTAATTTTGAATGTATCTATGCACAAACGTCTACAATTGCTTAGTCCTTGAACCAGGTAACAATATTTCCGTTATTCTAATCACAGTTAATCCCGATGCGGTTAAGATTAAAAGGATTGCTTATGCAGTTCCTTGATACATACTATTACCAATATAACTCTTTATCTTTTCTCTATTGCATCCAGACCATCAAATTTGTCTATTTCTTTATTCGAAAATTTTATAACTCATATCGAAGAAACCTATGACGTTTTTAGTTGCTGCCAGTATGTATTAACAATAAAAATCTAAAGAAATTAAATTAAGTAAGCTTACAAAATCATCAGTCCTCAAGAAACCTTTGTTCACAGCAACAAAAATAAATGAATAAAATAATATTTCGGACATCTAACACACAACGCCATCTAGTCCCAAGCTAAGCAGAGCTTGTGTTATGGGTACTAGACAACTGATATAAATACTTTTTTTTTTTTATTACATACATATTATACATAGAAAACACCCAAACTCCGAAACAACTGGGTCAGACCCAGGATTTGAACCCGAGACCTCAACACAGCAGTCGCATTCACTACACTGCGCCACCGCGGCAGTCAAAAAACAATAAACAAGAAATAAAATAAAAGCTTTTTTTCAAAATATTTATCTCTATTGTCAATATTGTGTCTTGATGTTTACTAAATTGGGAACACCAGTGAAATACTCTTTTACACAAATCCGAAAGGTCCAATACTCAGTTTACTACATCTTTTTTTTTCTTTTTTTCATGTGTTATAAAAAGTAATACCTACTTTTGAAAGTTTTAGTGCCTATGGAGGAGCTCTACTTCTACTAACGAGACATATAATTAGGATAATCCAAAGGCGGTCACTTAAGCATACGGATAGCTGAAAGGTAATAATTATTGTCGGCGAATAGAGTCCAAGCGAAAACTAAATTGTGAGTTGTAGCTTACAACATATTTAAAAGGTTCACTTAACAAGAAAGTACTAAACATGTCTGCTAACTACGTCGTACAAGCTAGAGACAGAATACCTAGTCACCCAACTAACCAAGTAAAGTTTATTTAGCTGAGTATCGTGAGAAACGCTCGGTGAAATTACTCGTTTTATCTTCTAGTTTAAAAGGTTATCGGTACTATACTTCGCATTAATTAAACATCCTACCATACGTAAGAAAAACCTACGCTGTCAAAATTAGACTACGAGTAATATAGAAACAAAGCTCTAAAATACTAAAATGTTTTCTTAACCACTCTAATTATCGAAATTCTTAGAAGATAGAAAAATGCATCAGGTTCTTTTGTAAGATAAATAAACAGGAAACTAGGTACTAACAGGCTAAAGAACTTTACATGGATATACCTGCATGTTCCCATCAACTAACAAGAAACCATATTTAGCTACAGATTTGTATATTAAAACACTCAGGCCCTAATGATTATCTGATTCTCTCTGAAAATATTAAAAACTTTCAATATCATTATTTCTTAATAAAAATATAATTACTTTTAACACTAACTAGCTTTTGCACGCGGCTTCGCTCACGCAGACTTTCATCCCCTGATTTACTACCTTAGGGGTGGAATTTCAAAAATTCCTTTCTTAGTGCTCACTTACGTTATATAAAGAACCAATATGCATAATTTCAGGATTCTAGCTTCAGCGGTTTGGGCTGTGCGTTGATCTCTGGGTATGTCAGTCAGTCAGTCACCTTCCTCTTTTATATATATAGATAGATAAGCAAATGTAACATATTTCTAACTAAAAACTGATAAAATAACTGAAGCTGAGAAGGCAGTTTATAATATTGCAAAAGCGCTATAACTAACAAAAGCTGGTAGCATAATATATGTTAAATAATTCAATCGTAATCCACTAAGTTTATTTTCTGTCATACAAACAATAAAACACCAATAAATAATATCGCGCAGCCTATTTTGGAATAAAGACAATGGTTCGTGAATCTTTTATTATAATAATCTATACTATACATAAAAATGTTGGTAAATCCAAGTCTTTGTGGACAAGAAACAAAGCCCGTTACAATGTAGTATGTTTTTACTCCGACGATTTTGTCATAAATTACATTGCGGAGCCAAGTATGATAATAACTTAGTGTAATGATTTGAAAAAGTAGCGGCTAACAGACAAAGATGTTTAAAACGGTGATCGTGTTTACTTGAACGATCTAAGTGTTTGTATAACCCGAATGATATCATTGAATCTCGCAATTAGTTAAGACGTTAGAAGCAAAGTCGTACAGTGGTCTACAAACATGAGTTAAAATTATCTAAACTGTAGCAAAAGTGATTAAAATGCAATAAAACAATATTGCGTCTAATGGAAACAGAGATTCTGCAGTATAATTAAAGATATTCTAAATAAACATCCTCTTAGGTTATATTACTTTCAAGTAAATTTTGGAGGGCTGAGTGTATAGTTTTACGAATAAATGTACCTATATACGGTTTTAGTGAACTTTATAAAAAGTATTGTAATACTTTTTATAAAGTGACGTGACGTGAAATATCCTTGTCATATGGCCAGAGTATATGACAAGGATAATTCACGTCCCCTAATCTGAATAAAAAATAGCGAAACAGACAGATGGACAGAGTTACTTTCGAATTTATTATATAATTATGGATGATAAGTTAAGTTCATCTCTGATTAACCTAGAACATGTTCAACCTTTTATTTGTCACAATTTATACCAAACTCATGACTGGAGCATTTGCTTGAATAGTTGTTGACATTTAGTTAGTAGTGTAAACGAAGATTCGTTATCTTTTGTAAAATATTATTACTTATTTATTATGGTATTGGCAATTATTAGGTCGCACGCATGTTTGAACATGTCCGTCGAGATAATTGGCACATGCATGACCAATTCCAGATGATCCATTTCGCCCAGTGCTGCCACCTTAGCGCTTTCGGAGTTAGATCTAGCGCTTTTTTGATACACTTAGCGCTGAAATTTTAATATTAACTCCTAGCGGAAAATATAGCGCGTTTTTATGACAGAAAAACTTAGTAGTAATGAGTGTGTTCAGAACAACTAATCACAAAAGAGGAAAAATATTTGAATTTGGCGCTCAGAAGTTTTAATAATTTGTGACGAGTGTTGAGTTGTGATTAATTGTCATAGACACACTCAATCATAGACAGTGATTGTGTTCACAGTCACCTGCATAGTTTTTAGCTTTTCATAGATTAATGATAGGCAATACTTATCATGTACCAAGTACCAGTGTCAGAAAAACATAATAATATTATAAACAACGTTATAAGACTGAATGGGAAGTAAAGCCTGAGTTCAAGCATTGGTTGAAGGCGTTTCCAGGTGATTCTACAATCTACAAGATTCCTCAACCCACTCCTCGGTAAGGAAAGTACTCGATAGTTCAATATCGAGTAGGTACTTTCCAATAAAGTATCGATTCTTTTATGAAATAATGAATACGATCCTTTTTTTTCGATACTACTCATGCATGAGTACAGTATTGCTACTATTCTATTCGATACCGTGTCCTATTGGCGAGCTTTTTTTTTATCTATACTTTGGTTTCGATACCGTGTCCCTAGTGCAATCTAGCGGAATCTAGCGCTATTTTTAAGCGCTTTTAGCGCTGGTTGGCCTCAGAGAGGTGGCAGCACTGATTTCGCCTGAGCATGGCGGATGGCCAGTGTAACTCGGTCGATACGCCAGGCCAATACAAAAGCACACAAAAACATTAGTCGCAATAATTCCATTTCGTTAATAAAAACTATATCATGGATTTAGCTAAAGTAGTAAGTCCCTATCTAAAGCCTACGAAAGCTGATCTCTAAAAGAAAGCCTTACTATCAAGGAATTGCCTCGGTGGCCCAGTGGTAGCGTATGCGACTATGCATATACAGACTACTGTACGTATTTACAAACAAAAATGTATATAATATAAGTACATATTCTATCAGTCAATCTATATTTCATAGTACAAACATCTGCTTAGTTTGAGACTAGATGGCGTTGTGTGTCAGATGTCCGCAATATTTATTTATTTATTATTAGAGGTTACCATGTGTTCGTATATCGATAACAAAAATTCATTAATATTTTGGATTATGTTTTGATTTTTGAGTAGAATAACTATACCTACCTACCTATATAACCTACACATACGTTACTTGACTGCTCAATAGATGTACTTAACTTGTGTAACCCAGTCTAGCCGAATGAATTCTAATTCAGTATTACCATGTTTCTTAGTCCATCAAATTTTCTTTAAGAATACTTACAAAGAATTATATATTTTCGCATTTTAACACAAAGATAACTATTTTTAGACTTGTATAATAATATTAATGCTTATCATCTTTAATCAACCAAATAATTTATTAATAGTATTGGATGGTATCCGCTATATTTGTTTTATAATGTTACAAAAATACTTTTTTATTACAGAGTATGTCATCCGTGATACAGACATGATATGACTAATTCGTTCTTAGTCATAGTTTAAAACTCCTGGAGAATATGATGATTTAAATATCCAGTGGCCCAGTAGAGCAGATTGCGTCGTTGATTCAACGGTTAGCGTATGCGACTGCCGGTCAAGAGGTCTCGTTTTTTGTCGAGGGGTTCTCCCTACAAGAAATTCTTAATAAACAGCCCGGAGTATGGAGGTTTGGGCGTGTTTCACGCCTGTGTCTCGGATAGCACGTTAGGCCGTCGGTCCTGGTTGTCATAAACTTCTATGGCAATTATTACTGGGAAGTCAGTGCCCTCAAATTTTAATATACCAACAACTAGTTCAATCTTCGAATTTAGTTCGCCCTCAGGGTTGCGAAGATTGAATGCTAGTTGAAAAACTGACATTCAGGTAAAATCTTTTAAACTAGTAGCCGACCTCAAATAATCTGGAAAATAATAAAGGCTAGGAAGATATAATTATAGTCAAATTAAGCATAAAGAAAAACAAATACACAGCCGTTTCGATAGTATAATAGTTTCGATAAAAAAATTGTCTATATATTGTTTTAAAATTTCATGGTCAGTAACATTAAAAAAAAATTATCGTTAGTTTAGTAGTAGTATAGTTACTCCGTGATCATGGCGCTTGCAACAGCGCCGAAATATCGGATACTCGCAAACAAAAAGGTACATGGTAGCAATCCCGTAGATTCCTGTTTTAATAAAAATTGTCTAATTTATTTAGAACAAAGAAGTACAACTTTCTTTTTTTTACAAACTTTCTTCCCCTGATTTACCCCCTTAGGGGTGGAATTTCCAAAATTCCTTTCTAAGTGCTCAATTATGTTATACATATAAAGAACCTACATACAAAGTATCAGGATTCTAGGTTCAGCGGTTTGGGCTGTGCGTTGATATCTGGGTATGTCACTCAGTCAGTCAGTCACCTTCCTCTTTTATATATATAGATATATATTAAAAGGAAGGTATCGTAACCTATTAATTTTATCGCGAAGAAATCCCGCAACACAACAAAAACTATGTCTGAAAGACGAGAAAGTCTAAATATCATCTTTTGTAAAAACAAAGCAACTATCCCTATACCCATCGGATTCGCCATCCCCCAAAGACCGGCAACGCACTTGTGACGCCTCTGGTGTCCACGGGCGGCGGTAATCGCTTACCATCAGGCGATGCGTATGCTCGTTTGCCCACTATTTCATAACAAAACAAAAAAACTGAATAAATCTATTCTTCTACAAATTAATCAGATTTTATACTAACTATCTACTATTACATATTAAGTAAGTCAAACTTATGTTTGTTTTATTCATCCGAGTGTGAATATGTAGTAACTGGATTTATTTCGTACGATATGACGTACTAATTAAGTTTACCTCCTACTAGTTGAAGCATGTTTATATATAGCCTGCTTCGATAAATGGACTATCCAACACTAAAAGAATATTTCTACTTGAACCAGTAGTTCCTCAGATTCGCGCCTTGAACCAAATAGATGATGAAAGAATGTCTCATCGATTGTAATGTTTACGTACATGTACATAGGCATATCTTGAAGTATTGATGTTACTGATATATATGTATGACTATATAGATATGCAACTGTATTGATAAATGTGTCATTAGTAACGATTGTCTGCAATCAATTGTCTACAAGCTTAAGAAAGATTACTTAGTCATAATCTTCTGCTAAAACTATGAAACATAATGTTGCACTAAACGAGAGAGAGAAACCTCTTTGCGAATAAATTCAGCAGTGAACTTTGAAAGGCTGTTGAAGGTGATGATTAATAAATCAGGATTTATATATCTATCATCAACGTCTTTTGTAAATCTTAGTAATCTTACTTGTTTGTTTTAGTTCCTACGCGATAATCGTGTAAGAACTAAAAACAAATAGACTTATTTTTAAGTTGATGCTGAAAATATGACTTACTATTAAGTTCAAAGATGTTCGTAAAGTTTATACCATGAAGGCTTTAGGAGGTCTGCATTCAAAATATCGAGTAAACTAACACATAAATAGTAAGATTAAGAATTTATTTAAATGAAAATAGTAATGAAATAGCCTCAGGCTTGTTCATAACCTGACAAACAAAACTAAAAAAAAAGCCAAGGATATCATTATGATTGATATGAAAAGCAGTATCGATATCACAACATAATAATACGATTTATTAAAGAGAAAAATTAACGCTGTAAAGTTGTTTAAAATGACCATATTATGCATATTACTTATACGTCATGATCAACAGGATTTATGACATAGCGTTTGAACTAATGAAGAAGGCAATAATGTGACACTCTTAATAACGTGGCTAATCAGAGTATCTAGGTACCTATTTACCGTTTCTGAGTAAGTCTTCCATCCAAAAAACTGAAAATTATGGAAAACATTTACATTACTACAGCCATACTCGACACCATGTGCTGTACCTACTGTTTAAGAAGACAGACTAAATTTGAAAATCGACTGTCGATATTATGTGACACATAGTGATTCGACAGTTCTAGTAATCGGTCAGTATCGCTATCATAAACATCGTAAAATTATCTTATTGCTACAGCTGATCACCCTGCCAACAAATACTACAATCTTATACAGCCGACTGACAATTGCAATCGATAGCATACTTACTACAAGTACGCTACGATCGCATGCATTCATATTTTAAAAGAAAATCAATTCAAAACGAAACGATATCCTTTTCCCTTTCATAATGTGACGCAATCCTCTTGAAAACTATGATTTCATTATACATACATGATACTACTCATTTTGTGGCGTAAAACATATCAGAAGTTACTACATTATTACATTTAACTTAGCGTTACATTACCTATACACTGGGTACAAACGTAGAAACTAAATATTTGTTAAGTACAGTCGCGTACGTCATTTATTTGTTCTAACAAATTTCAAAGATAAATATAGGTAACAAAATATAACAGTAACGTAAAAAATTATACTTTATGAGCATCATGAATTAAATGTCATTGAATTATAAAAAATAATAGGCCAATTTATGGTTAATTTAATCAATTAAAACCAGCTGGAGTTACAGCTGTATCACAGATAACTGATTTTTATTTGTTATTGCCTATATTTTCATTTCTGTCGATAGCTTTCTAAATTTATTCGACTTGTATGATAAGTGGCATTCGAACTTCGTGGCAATATGCGCGTGTTGTATAGGTACCCGTGTTACTGGTATATTAATTTTATAACTTACGTTAATTTTAAATTACCACACCATTAACTGGTTTATAGTTTATATTGGTTTAGTAATAGCAAGATCTCGGTGGTAGTGTCATTGCTCGTCTTTAAGTTGAAAAATATTTTTACATACTTTAAACCGTCTTTTTTTCAAAAACTTACACATTAGGTATGTGCGATTATGTAAAATTAGTGTACTATACGCTTGATACAATATCAATAAGGAAAACTATGATTGATTCAAACATATTTGAAATTTCAAACTAGCCGAATATGTAAATGTGTTTGAAGATCGAACATTATTTAACTTGCCCCAACATAACGAGGTTACATCAACTCGAGTACCTACTTGCTTACTTATAGTACGTTAACTTGTTTCGTGTGCAAGTGACTTTCTAATATAACAAAATATTTTCATAATGAGCATACCCCTGAGGACAGGTCCTATTAGCTATTTATTTTCCTTATTTATAATTATCAGTTTTCTTACCTTAAATATAAAATTGCTGTCCTTCCAGCGTCGTCAAAATAACAACTTCACTCGCGATACACTCAAAATAATTAATTTTATATAAAATAGCACCTTAAGCAAATGTAAACAAAAGCGACTATGTCGAAACTCACGTGTACGGAATATTATAATTGCGATATTTTAGTGTGTTGTTAAAATAGTTGCAATTTTAATTAGCGTGTATGTCGCGTGTGCGTCCGATACGTTGACAGCGAAGTACGATCGTCGATGAGCGTACCAGCCACGCAGACTAGCGGCGGCGAGGCAGCGCGTGCACTGAGTGGCGAGCCGTGGCCAGTGGCGCGTCGCTGCCGGCCGCCGCGAGACTCTGCCCCGCGCGTGCGCCGGACCAGTTCCAAACAGCCTCCCGCGCCCACCAGCCTGCAGCCCGCACACCACCGCGCCACATGCGATCTGCATCCATCTACCTAGTCGACGGCAACTTACGATAAATGCACTAAGGAACTCACAAATCAGGGCACTAAATATCATATGTCAATTGAAGTTACTAAGATGTCGTCGGATAGTTTACATATCAGTGCAATAAATATCTACTAATGGGCACAGATATCCTTATCTTTATAATGGAGCAGGGAGCTGAATGCTCAGCGTTCAGTTCACTGATGCCTATTTGCTGTAATTAATTTGCCGCGCTTTATATTTGCCATGTACGTTATTTCTGTGAAAATATTTACTTCCCCATCATTATTTTTGTGTGATGTATAATGTAGACAACCAGCCTTATTTTATCTATACTAATATTATAAAGCTGCAGAGTTTGTTTGTTTATTTAACGTTTGTTTGTTTAACGCGCTTATCTCAGGAACTACTGGTCCAATTTGAAAAATTCTTCCAGTCTTAGATAGCCCATTTATCGAGGAAGGCTATAGATAGCCTATAGCATCACGCTTAGACCAATAGGAGCGGAGCACCAATGAAGAATGGGGGAAAATTATTACGCTACGGGCAATAGAAGACGCAAACGACATTGCGTGGGTCAGATATACATACTTTATATTATAAATGCAAAAGTAACTCTGTCTGTCTTGCTTTTACGGCCAAACGGCTGCACCGATTTGAATGAAATTTGGTATACAGATAGTCTAGAGCCTGAGAAAGGACATAGGCTACTTTTTAATGCGAAAAAGGGGTTGTAAGGGCTTTAAAAGGGGGATGAAAGGTTGTTCTGGGGGTTCACTCGCCACACGCCTGCGCATTACCTACGTCGGGCGTCTTGGCAACGACCAAACACGGCTGTCACATTCATTAAAAATATTTCACTTTTTCAACGAAGACTTAAACTAATAGATACATTCATGAATCCGATTTGTATGTATGTTCATGATATTAGTAAAAATAAATAAGCCATATTACTAAACAGTATTTATAAAATTCAAAAACTCTCTATAGAAGTATCGTCATTTTAAGCGAAAATATTAAAATTTCTTTTTTAGGCTGTTGATTAGATATAAATAAAAATGTGATTTAAATTTTGTAAAAAAATTACCATCAAGGGGGTTAAATAGCAATAGGGGATGAAAGTTTGTATGGCAATATGCAAAGTTTGTGAAAATCTATACATGCTTCATAAGTTTGCGACAGGAGACAAAATATTAGAGCTATTCTGATGTAACATTTACTGAGTTATCACAATATGCCTAAGTGTGCTTGCCCGAACGGGCAGACACGTGAGGGCAAACGACTGTGCCGCATGCGGATGTTGAATTTTGCCACTACAAATTCGTTATTATTCACTGCGATTAGATTTGTTTACATGATTTTTTGTTTATTCAGTTAATGTTCTTCTTGAAAAAATCCGACAGAAAAGGATCCGGGGGGATTTATGCACAAAAAAAAAGGAAAAGGGGTACGCCGCAAGATGAAATAAATGCCTGTATGAAACATATGTACTATGGGTACATGTTAAAAAGTTTTGTCTTATTACAATTATGCGAGTACAACTTCACAATTATTTATGAGCAGTGTCAATATGCAAATGCTCTTCTAAAAGAAGATTGTATGCCAACTGACAGTAACGACATGATTACACTGAGACGTGAGTTCTGGTATATGATAAATAAATAAATAAATAAATAAATATTTCGTAAATCTAACACACAACTCCATCTAGTCCCAAGCTAAGCAGAGCTTGTGTTATGGGTACTAGATAACTGATATTAATACATATATACTTTTTTTTTGTAAATACATACATATTATACATAGAAAACACCCAAACTCCGAAAGAAATATAAGCAGATCATACAAACATTTGGTCCGACCCGGGAATCGAACCCGAGACCTCAAGCACAGCAGTCACATACGCTACCACTACGCCACCGAGGCAGTGACGGCACAGATGATCTAAAAATAATATCTATTCTGATCCGCCGACTAATGAGACAGTTATCAAATAAACGAACGGATCATGTCAGACGTGGAGGAAGATGTTATCGAATACCTCTCAGGAAATACAAGGGACACTGAACCAGTCATATCATAGCTTATGCATAGAGTTTCTCAACTCTTTAGAATTATCAGGAGCGCCTTACCATAAGTTGAGACTAAAATTTAATGTTCCAGTCCTATTAATGAGAAATCTTGAGCGCCAAAGCTATATAATGGTACACGGCTACAAAATACACATCTGGGGTACAACATTGTAAAAGCTACAATCATGATGCATGGAATGGCAAAAGGAGAAAATATTTTAATTACACGTATTCCAATAATTCAAACTTATTTGCAATTTCAATTTAAAAGAATGTAGTTTCCACTGAAAACAAAATTTGCAATAACATTTATCAAAGCCCATAGACAGACGCGTAAAGTTGCAGTTCATTTAGAAAAAAACATGTTTTTCCCATGGGCAGCATAATCACGTGTATCAAATCCGCTAAATCTCTATATTTTGGCAAAAGATGGCAAATCAAAAAACGTAGTTAATAAAATTGAAAAAAATGAGAATCTGCTTAGCCGGAGGGAAAACTCAAGCAGAATCCAACCGGAGTGTCAACTCCAATCCAAGTGGAGGCAACCGTACTCGCTGCGAACCCAGTCAATGCAGAACCAAACCGTTAGGTTCGAGAGCGTATTTCTAAGACTGAGGCGGTGACTTCCAAGGCCAGCACGCGTTGTTCTGTAGAGAAAGGGAGAAGGTGGGATCAGTTGGAAGAACTCTTCAGAACACTCTCCATGGTAAAGCGGTAGAGGACTGCCATAGAGGCGATGTCACTCCGCAACTGCAGAGGCCCAAGGGACTCGGTGGTATCAGGACTGTTGATCATGCGGACTGCTCGCCGCTGCAACCGATCGAGAACATCAAGCAAATACTGCGTGGATCCATCACAAAGATGAGAACAGTACGCACGAGCGAGCCTGGGTCTTATAAAGGAGACACAAATGCTCGGGCGCGAAGAACCGTCTCACCCTGTTCAGGCCGCCTTAGTGATGCCCTCGATGTACTTCCGTGGGTTGGGTAGAGAAAGGGCACACCTATGTTTATTTAACGTTGAACTTGACCAAAATCTCATCACCCTATTGTGAAATGCGGTTCAAAACCCGGTCGAGCTCAGCGACGAGCTCCTGTCGATTTTCCTCAATGTCTACCAGCTTGGCTGCAGGGTATCCATAATATCGCCCAAGCACTGTGCTATCGTCTGCATAGCAATGTATATTGCCGAGGGCTAATATGTCATTGACATGCAGAAGAAACATCTTGGGCGACAGGACTGAACCCTGAGGTACGCTAGCGTTTACCTCCAGAAAAACAGAGGCTGCGCCGTCGCAAAGAACCCTAATGCAAAGGCGCTGATGAAGAAAAGCGTCAATCCAGTGACAGAGTCTAGGAGGCAGACCGAATGCTTAGAGCTTAGAGAGAAGCGAACGGTGCCAGACCCGGTTGAAAGCCTTGGCCATGTCAAATGTCGAAATAAGCTCATGTAAAATACTTTTTATTTTATGTACTTATAGAAATACTTAAATGTGTTTTTAACAGTGAAACGTGTGTGTCTTATTTTTAAAATAATATTATCCTCAATAATTAAAACTGCTACCCAAAGTCACTATTACACGCGGACGAAGTCGCGGGCACAGCTAGTTAATAAATATACTTCACGTGTTACTTATGTTCAGTTTATGAAATGTATCTGAAGACAAATGATGTTGACCATTAATTTATGTTAATCAACATCCGTGTAATGCCTGGGCTTGTAATTTTGACGTCAATAATACCTATTTAAATAAAGCATGAATTTATTAAATGAGATTTAAAGGTTAATAACAAAGAGGAAACACCTATTGTAATATTATCGCATTGAAATAATTGAGACGGTTACACAATAGTCGATGTTCATTCTTCAAGTTTTTAGATATGGTAAACGTAGCAAAAAGTAATGTACAGTCTAAGACTAACACTAGATTTTAATCATTTTAAACGATTTATTCGAGGAAATTAAAATATTAAATTAAAAAGCTTTTTAAAAACAAGCTTTTACTGGAATGCCTCGAGACGAATCAAACGAGTCCAAACTCGATGATGTTGCGACGTTTCTTTACAGAGTTCCTATGGCCACCTTCCAGTTCCAGCATCAGATAAGCTCCATGTCATTATAATATTGTATTGTCACGCTGTATACATATGCTTGCAGCAAAATCGGTTCAAGATATCTGCTTCAAAATTGAGTTGCAAGATTCCACCCGAACATACAAGCATACATTCAATTACATACATTGCAAGTTAATTAAAAGCTTGTAAAATATAAACGAAGGCAACAAAATTTGAACGGTCTGAAAATAGACTATTTTCCTATCAAATGACTATACAGATGCACGAGATGCTTTATATAATCGTTGTTTAATGCGGTCTAAACTTAGGTATTACTTTCAAAGTTTGGCAAGAATGTAGGATAATTATAATATTACTCGCATCGCTCGAAAAATAATTATTTATGTTACTGAAGATAATCAACTTTTACCCAAATCGACGAAAAGACTGCAGAATCTTTTCGTAGCTAGGGGCTTAGAAAAAAAAAACCGACTTCCAAAAAGCATCCAACGAAAACTCTCTGCCAAAAAAACATTTAAAAGCGTAAAATAAACTGGTTCTTCATAAATTGCCTATACCTAATTCTTTATTCATTTAAATGTTAGTATTATAATGTGTGCTAGGTACCTACAATCTGTTTGAAGTCGGTGCCAAGTGACTATCGCTTAGACTTTTGTAATTGTTCGTCTGTATTCTTTTTGGCTTAGCACAAACAGCCAAGCCATACATTTTTACTGAGATGTAGAGTTTATGAAGTCAGGGTTGGTAGAGTTGGCGTGTAGATTCAGAACCTTGGCTCTACATGAGATCTGATCTGATATCTTTTTCACAGGGTAAGCCATCTGCAGTCGTCTAGGCAACATTTTACATGAAAATGTTTTTGGTGGGATTTCATTCCTTTTTGTAAGTTGCTTAAGACAGTTTTGTTTTCTTTTTTTGGGCTGCATTTTTATACATCTTCTTTCTTCTTTTGAAAAAGTCCGTGTACCAAAAATAAAACCTCTAGCATAAACATTTGTGAAAGTCTCATACAAACTTTCACCCCCCAAATTTGGGGTTGGGGGGCAAAAGTAATATTTTTATGTTTTTTTTGTTGTTTGTATACTAAATTTAGTTTACATACCAAATTTCAGCTTTCTAGCACTTCAGGAAGTACCCTAACAGTTTTGATGATCATCAGTGTGTCAGTGACGAAATCGGTGTTTTTTAGGTATCAATAAAATCTAAAGTATCAGAGCTATGCAATTGAAACTTTGTATGTTTCATTAGTCTATTAGTCACGTCATATCCTGATCATTTGAACAATCTGGTATATCGGGAACCATAGTTATGAGGGTTCGCTTCTCTTGGCTCGTCTTGGCGGGGGCACGACCGTGCCCCCAGATTGAATCTACATCTCTCATGTTCGGTAAGTAGGTTCTTATTACCTCCAAATGGGGCTTGTAGGCGACTAATTAGCGCTCTAGGGTAATAATGTAGCTAGAAAAGCCCTAGGGCGGTAAGTACCTAATTAAAAAAAACACTTCTTTCAATCTAACCATGATACTGGCAATAGACATCATGCATTCAGCCCAATAACCAAAGAGGTCGCTTTGCTATTTAGCCTTGTCTTCGTGTGGGTATAATAGTCATCAATTTTAAATATCGAACGGCGAAGCTCAATCTCGTTCTTGAATAAAAAAAAATCTTTACTTGATTCTTTTTAATGACAAAAGGCGGGAATAGAAAACTTTTACTTTAAATATTGTTTATTCTTATAATGCCGGTTTTTTTCTACTTACCTCACAATCGAGATGTAAAGCAGAATAGTTAGCTCGTGTGTAAGCACCAATTGCACCCTCGAACTATAGGCGCCCTTGCTGCGCTCGTGCGCCTAAATATCTCGGGCTGCAATTGATTCCTTACAGCCCTTGGCCACTAATCTACTATTAGAACATCGCTCGGATGCATTAAGTTTGTGAATTTAAAACATCATTAAACCTATTTACTTCACCTCCATGGTGCCGAATTAATCATACATTATTTCTTAATTTGTTAAAAACTTAGACTCGGTACCTTCTTGATGTAGTTTTTTTTTTATTTGCTCAGGCCGCACCATTTTCTTCTTAAGTAACTATAGCAACGTAACTTTTAATTTTTCTTAATTTATCTATACATCCATACAAATAAATAAAATTGAAATGTCTGTTTGTAATATTAAAATAATCGCTTTTTACGAAATGCATATGTATGTATACACGGTACATATACCAAAATATTATTTTTTTACAATTTCTGTTACATTGTCTGTCTGTCAGTCGGTCTGTCTGTCTGTTTGTTCCGGGTAATCTCTGGAACGGCTGGACTGATTTTGACGGGACTTTCACTGGTAGATAGCTGATAATCTAAGGAGTAACTTAGGCTACTTTTTTTAGACTAGCTTTGTCCCGCGGTGTAACTCGCGGTATGACGAAAATCGCGGGTAACACCGCGGGGTTGAGCGAGTACCTAAGTATTTTTGAAATAATTTAAAAATAAATCTGTAATACTTACCTATCATAATGTACCTATATTAATACCTATACTGAAATAAAAGTATCTTGTTTGATGATTGTTAATTCTTTTTTTTGCATTTAGTTGTTTCCTCGCTGAGGTGGAATGAAAAGTTACGTGTTGCACTCGAGTGCAAAGATTTTTCACCTCGTGCTCTTTTGATTCCCTCGCTAACGCTCAAGATTCTAATTTTAGAATCCTTCGCTTGCTCGGTCATCAAAATTGAGCACGCGATTAAAAAGCAACTTTGCACTCTTGTATAACAAATAACTATTTTTTTTATGGAATAGGCGGGCAAACGAGCATACGTATCGCCTGATGGTAAGCGATTACCGCCGCCCATGGACACCTGCAACACCAGAGGCGTCACAAGTGCGTTGCCGGCCTTTGAGGGGATGAGGGGGAGACGGGGGAGGGGGGTTGAGGTATGGGCCTCCGGTATCCTCACTCACTCGATGAAACACAGCGCAAGCACTATTTCACACCGGGTTTTCTGTGAGGCCGTGGTATCACTCCGGTCGAGCAGACCCATTCATGCCGAAGCGTGGCTCTCCCACGTTTATATGAAGGAGAAGGGCAGAAAGAAAGGATTTATTCCTAGTGCGGGAGTTGTCTTAAAAAAAAAAAAAAGAATTATGGTCGAATTTTGACCATTCGGCGACCACTAGTCCAAAGTAATATCCATACTAATATTATAACTTCGAAAGTAACTTTGACTGTCTGTCAGTTTGTTACACTTGCACGCTAAACCTTTGCACCGAATTCAATGAAATTTGGCATGGATATACTTTGATTCTTGAAGAAGCATTAAATTAAAAAGCTCAAATCATCAGATCAGCTACATGTTCAGCTAGCCATTATAATATTGTATTGTCACGCTGTATACGTATGCTTGCAAAATTTCAGCAAAATCGGTTGAAGATATCTGCTGCGAAATTGAGTTGCAATATTCCACCCGAACATACAAGCATACATACATACATTGCAAGTTAATAAAAAGCTTGTAAATATAGACTACTCTTTACCGCGATAACTGACATACATGCGGTTGGAGGTCTCAAAAATGTTATATTGTAGTTAATTAATCAAGCATCAACTTGACCTACATTTTACTGTAGAAAAACTACATCGCGACTTAAGGTTTGGGTATAATATGTTAGGCTGACTGGATATAATATGTACCTATCTTTACAACAAATAAATTTTGTAAAAAGTTTAAAACAGGCGACTGAAGCCCCATAAACATATGTTTATGCATATGTTTGTAATAAATTGATCACAACCGTCAATCGAAAGCTCGAAACTTCGATTTGCATTTTT
Organism: Diaphora mendica; assembly: GCA_949125395.1. Classification (NCBI taxonomy): domain Eukaryota; kingdom Metazoa; phylum Arthropoda; class Insecta; order Lepidoptera; family Erebidae; genus Diaphora; species Diaphora mendica. Next base: position 19,235,346 of record OX421318.1, read on the forward strand.
TACTTGGCTTAATCACAAACATGTGAAAAAACATATGTTACAGTTAGATACCGTTGATGATAACCATATATAGGGTAGCCTTTGCCCCGCATTGAGTATAATGGGTTGTTGCTATTTGCTTGTTCGGAAATTTAATTATCATTCATACGCTTATTTAATGACTAATTGGGTTTTGTTATCGTTCAAGTATTTGGGTCGATCACCGTATCATTCATTTTGGACGTTTAAGATGTTTATACTCATAAATAAGTGTTACAATAACGAATGATGCACATAGTCAGGTTCGTCTAGACAGAGTTCTAGAATTGTGTTCTTGATAATGCATAATTATTTATAATTGATATCATAAAAGCTCAATGTCCGTCTAGAGGGAAATTGGATTCATTATTTAAATTTCTAAATAAGTTCTTATCGAAACGTCAATTTTGCGTAAACTCTATCAGTAGTAGTATTAAAATATCTGTTTAAGGACTGTTGAGGTACCTTAAATCATAGATTAAATTTAATCTTCATAAAAGTTCTTTGCTATGTTACTCGATAAGCTGTAAGAAACAGAAAAAAAATTTGGTCTATTCTTACATAATAACTATCAATCATATCGGCAAGAATAAACAGCTTTGTGTAGGATTTTGTTATAAGTCAATAGGCTTAAGCTTATAGATAAAAATCAATATTTTTGTATAATTTTATCATATAATATTTTGGTATAAAATTGCTAAACACCCAAGACAGAGAAATAATTCAAGCTCCGCACCACCTAGGTACTTAATGTTATTACTCGCAATACTTAGATACTTAAGTTTTAAAAGAACTTAAGGTAATATTCACGTATGTAATTTGGACAAGCCTGACTTTAAGGCATTTATTTCCTCACTCGAAATTTTTTAGGAAGATAGGGCTTTGATGTTTTTCTTGGGAAATCATATACAGCACAGCATAAAACTATGTCATTTAATTAGAATGTTTCAGTATGTTAGTGTGTTAGCTTAGTTGCGCAAGCAATTCTTTCCAGATCTGATTATTTAGCCGATTCTCTACCGAACAAAAGTTGGCAACATTTGTGTTGTCCACACGTGTTGATGACAAAAGTTTCTGTAATTTCCTCGTCTTGGCAACAAAAATTATCAAAAAATGTTGGGAACAGTGATTCTGTTTCTGGCGATAAACATCAAAAGAATACGCTTGTTGCAAATATTTATTGGCTCTGTGGAGACGCATGGTTGGAATGTTTTTCTAATTGTTGGCGACTCGGTGTAGACACAATAGAAACAAAAGTTGGCGATTTTCTGAAGAGTTGCAAACAGTTGGAACACTGAAATTACCAACAAATTCGGTGGATACGCGCCTTTTGGAACTTAGTATAACCATTGATCCTGATACTTTGATCCTGAGATTTGGTGTTGCAATAGAAATAGCTGAATACCTGACGCTCCATAACTAAGTTAAAGCTAGAATATAAATAGATTTAGACCCTACTGTTTTAATAGTTTGCGAAAGTTTCGTCGCTCCCTTTCAATCAGGATTTCTAAACTAAAAACTTATTAAACTGGAAATGATAATATAATAATTTCATGTAATTGAAATTACTTGATTGTTACGTAGTGAACTATATTTACATTAGTTTAATGTCATTGTATAAGACGAACATCCGCCTCGATCAATTTGTTGTGTAAAAACTAAATATGAATGCATAAAATGAGCACAAAACATTATCTAAGTTGTTGAATGCACACTGCAATATGAATAACAGAATAAGAATCCAACAAAGACGACGTATTGCATAAAAGACACTTGCAGTTCATTACGGAGTACATTTTTTCCTGTTTATGATGATAACAACTTCATGCATAGTATTAGGATGACGTTTGGCATTCCAGTACTTCGAAAAGTGATAAGATAAATTAGACTCATTTATTAAATATATAACTAAATCTGACTACGCTATGTAGCGTATTTAACCTGTACTTACAATGTAGTAAGTACAGGTTAAATAGATTGAGTTATACCCCATGATCCTCCTCAATCCATACTAATGTTACTTTGATGATACTTTCTGTCTGTCCTTCTGTATACTTTCATAGCTAAACCAATCTGAATGAATTTTGGTACAAAAATATATTGGTCCTTGGAGAAGGACAAATGGTATATATTGTCGCGATAACTGACATACACTCAGGTATAGGCTACTAACTTGGTATATGAAATAAATAAATAGTTTCAGACATCTAACACACAACGCCAGTGACCACGGCCAGTGTAATACCTTGAAATAAGTGATCGCGTTAATTCCTGTAAAAATAATTAATATTATATCATGGAACGCGAAAGTTTAAAAGCTAGTATACCTAATACTAGCTATACTCTGGTATATAGTGGTTCTATTGAAGGTGTTAAAAATGGATAAATACAATCTTTGAAGTGGTTTGTAGATCAATTTAAATTTTGAAGAAAACTTTCTAAGTTTGTGAAGCGTGCAAAAACTAACTCAACATTTTCTAAAATTATATATTTTCATTTGACTGATGACATTTAAATTAGTCTTGTTTTAAAATATTACATTTGAGCTTTGTCAATCAATAAGGTAGAAGCAAAAGGAGTCTACTCAAGTCTTGCAGGACCACTCTCAATTCAAAGTAAACTATACTATTTGCACGTCAAGCAGTATGTGAAAACTTCCTTTTTTTAAATCAAAGATTTCATTTTTCAATGTTTTGAACATTTTTTTCCTTTTAAAGCGAATTATTGTTATGTAATAAGTACAATAAATGGAGTCATCTATCTTATACACACAAACACATTGTTTGTATCATGATGATGTAATTATTGTAATTAACACATAGGCTACTATTTGCCGCGATAATCGACAAATACGCGAGCGGAGCCGCGGGCAACAGCTAGTATTATAAATGTGAAAGTGTGTAAGGAAGTGTGTGTGTTTGTTACTCTTTCACACAAAAACTACTGAACGGATTTAGATGAAACTTTACAGTAATATAGCTTATACGTCAGAATAACACATAGGCTACTATTTGCAGCGCCAAAGCGTCAGGCCAGGGTAGTATAGCAGGCCAAAACCTCCTTTCTAAGGAGAGGCCTATTTCAGCAGTGGACTGTTAAAGGCTTTTGATGATGATGATGATGATATATACGCTGTTGGATGAGAGCAGCACAGGACTGGTTGTTGTGGAGAGCCTCGGAGGAGGCCTATGTCCAGCGGTAAACGTCCTGTGGTGGATGATGATGATACAAATAAATGTATGAATTCCATACATACATACACACATACATAGTTTTGCTCAACGTTTAACGCTATTAATCAGTTTCACGGCCGTTTTACATGCACCACCCCTATGAGTATGTGAATATGTCATTCGTCAACATCATGATACTGACACACGACAAACAACATAATTACCAATAACACTGATAAGTAATCGGTATAATCATGAATTACGTATTTTACAATACCTTTTACCACCTTTAACTGGATGAAATAAGTATTAAGTTGATGTCAATGCCCTATCGATTTGATTAAGAAAACACCACTATAGTATTTTAAGTAAGTATATCATATCACTATTTCAAACTGTGGACTGCTTCTCTCAATAATAAAAGGCTTCTTTTTAAATTTAACTGTAGTTTAGTACTTGTAATTTATTTTTAAGATCACCGAGGAGAAAAAAGCAAAAATTACTTATAGCGACTTTTAGTCAACTATTTCGTGTTTCATCGAAAAATGGATCCATCTCGAGAATTTTTTTGCAGCACAACTTATTGCGATTTCAAAAATGACGTAAAACCGATAAAATATCTTGATTAAATTTAAATTTCATTTCTTTTCAAAGTCTTTTTAAGGTTTCCTATGTGAGCACATAACATATTAAGCTGATTTTTCCACGAATTTGAACGACACATCACATCAACTCTAACCAATTAGAAAAGGTGTAGCGGCTTTTAACGGTGTTTAAAGACGGAAAATATTTAGAAAATATTGAAAACTGATTCACATTAAAGGTTTCATTGCTTTACTAAATTGTGTACCTCTGAATACCTACTTTTGAGGAAGTACTTTCATGCCAGAATCAGCGGGCATATGACATGGTGCGTGCGAAAAACCAGTATGAATCATGCAAGCATTTTTGGTGAGTTTATACATTATGATATTTCTTCGAAACAAATTAATTAATCAATATTATCTAGTATAATCTATAAAAACACACACACATATATATATATTTTTATATTTAAAATTATATATATATCTGTTGATTAACTCAACGAATCATAGAGCGCAGCACATCATATTATGGTTTCGTTTAACGACACTGTTTGCGTTCTGTCGCTGCATGTATACAATGAGAAAAAGCGGCCAAGTGCGAGTCGGACTCGCCCATGAAGGGTTCCGCAGCAGCAAGTAACATAGTATAATTTTTATTTTATTTTTATATTTGTGTTGATTGAATGAAAGGTAAATTGCAGTTTACGATTTATGACGTATTAAAAAAAAACTACTCACTAGATTTCGTTGAAACCAATTTTCATTGGAAGTTTGCATGGTAATGTATATCATATATTTTTTTTAGATTTATCATTCTCTTATTTTAGAAGTTACAGGGGGACACACACATTTTACCACTTCGGAAGTGTCTCTCGCGTAAACTATTCAGTTTAGAAAAAAATGATGTTAGAAACCTCATTATCATTTTCGAAGACCTATCCATAGATACTCCCCATCAAACCCATACGTGTATCTTACACGTATGGGTTTGATGAAAAATAAATTTTTGAGTTTCAGTTCTAAGTATTATTAGTAAGTATTATTATTCTAAGTATTCTAAGTATACCCCCAAAATTTTTGTGTGATAATCTTAATGCGGTTCACAGAATACATCTACTTACCAAGTTTTAACATTATAGGTCTTATAGTTTGGGAAAAAAGTGGCTCTGACATACCGGGCGGACAGACAGACAGACAGACATGACGAATCTATAAGGGTTCCGTTTTTTGCCTTGGGCACGGAACCCTAAAAAGGCAGTATCACTAGAAGTCGAAAACTGTAATAATAGGAGCCATAAAAGTGAGATAATAACAGAGAAAAAAGTGATTGACGAAAGAGTTTTACGAGCATTATCAGTTTTATGTGTGTCACAGAATTTCCACGTATTCAAAACACCGAAGTTGATTCTGATTGTACAGGTATCCTATTGTATGTTGGAGGTTATAAACAGAAAAAAAACTTTACCAACTTATTTTTTTGTGCTCATTATTAGTGTGACAGCAGTGAGATTTAATAGCAGAAAGTTTAAATATATATTGTAGCCCTACAATCACATTGGGTTCCTGTAAGGATTCTATTGGATGTGTTTGTAATAAAATAAATATGTTTTTCAGGATATCAAGCTTAAAAATAGGCATTCATGTAACAGTATTTTTCAGTATTACCTATGTTGTTGGTTAGATTCAAGATGGCGCTTGCTGCTCCGCCCTAGGTTCAGACTGTTTGGGTCAGACAAATAACAAATTATTCATATGCATCACATAGGTAGAAATCTGTTACTGAAAATTATCTATAAATTCATGACATAGCAAGTATTGAATGAAATAACCGGATGTATTTCCTTTATATCTCAAGTAGTTAACATCAAAAGAATACATATGTTTGTTATCGGTAGGTACATATATCAAGTAACGATAGCCTGATATGACGAAAATACGGATATTTTCTAAACGGAAACATAGATATCGGTCAAGATAAAATACTTGATTCGTAATATATTTTTGTTTGCACTTTAGTCAAACAGTCAGAAATGTGTTGAGTCATAGCCCTGTTCACGGTATTCTTGTTCATATAATTGTTATTCACTATGGTACGCATAAAGTTTTTTTATATAAGGAGTAAACCGTATTAACTATCCCTTTAGTCATAGGGTGAAATGAATCATCAAAAATATTTTTATTCTCTCAGAAGAAGAAATTACATTTAAAAAAACACCGTGATAGAAGTAGGTGTTAGACTAATAGAAAATATAATTTGTTTTATTAACAAAAAGAAACCTTATAGGGTATGAATCCTACAGGGTTTCCTCTACATTGTAATTTTTAAATACTACAATTTACACGGTACTGTATGCGGTAAATAATTCCTTTATTCTTACAGTTTTACATCTATAGTCTCATTCATGAAATCCTTGTCTCTCGTGAAATATTAACCTATATATATAACAATAAGATTTATGTATTGAATTGGAACACATTTTTCTTACAAGCTTTACATAATTTATAAGATATACTAGTTTAAGTAAAATAAAAAGACGTGTGGCACTCGGGGACTGCCGCGGTAAAACTATTGCATAGCATTTTTATCAACTTATGCAATTATTTATTTATATTTTATTTATGCAGTATGTATAATATTGTGAATGAAAAATACTCAACTATTAAATTAGTACCAACATGGCGTTGATCACTTTTTTTAACGTTTCGTTACACAGCATACTATAAAAGGTTTAAACTATTCGTAATAAATGTCTTCGTCATTGAACGGGTTTTCACTGTTTTTTTTTTTTAACATGTATATTTACGGGGTGCACATGCGGTGAGTGAGGCATTTTAAAGATATGATAGATGCCTATATACTTTCTCACAAATAGCTGCTTAAGCCGGACATACAGAGACAGACAGATTTCGGAGCAGCTCATCTCGATCCGGGCGAGCTTCGGGTGTCAGGTTTTATTTTCCTTACGTTACGGAAACGTAAAAGCTATGCAATAGCTTAAAAATAATATATCATTCATAATCATGAATATAATTCATAGTATACATTCTGTATCAGGGATAATACAGCTACATATTAGTCACAGAATTAGTAGATTCATTTACATGGAAACAAATTTTACCTCTTCATAATTTTAGTCTAGAGCATATAGATAAATATAATATTCACTAGCTAGTCTAGAGTCTAGACTGATAAATAAGAGTAAAAGTAAAAAAGCAATCTACACAAAAAAGTGCGTATCAGAAATATTTACGTCATTTACGTCATAACGATAACTTATAGATAGTGTTAGTCATATGATTGTAGTGTCATGTTTGTACTTGTTGTAACATGGCTGTAGAAATTTAAAGTATGAAATCTATAGGTGTTTTTCGGAATAAAAGAGCGATAATAATAAGGACTTAGTTAAATGTTATCGATGATTATTCATTCAGACAACGTGTTCCGGACCATATCGGACGATGATTAAAAGATCAGAGACGTACAATCTGTCTAGCCACCCAAATATGTAATACAGCTGAATGAGAGTTTGTTTCTATCTAGCAAGATTGTCCATATCACAGGTTTTGCCTAGCTATGAAACCAGCCAGGGGCGTCTTTACCTATAGTGCAGTGTGTACGATGCACATTGGCGCAGCGGTGTTAAGTTGCTCCCACACCATTGTGTAGCACGATAACATTTCATAATATTTTTTAACATTTGCTACAACATGTTATATTTTTGCAAGCTCTCCCACACAGATTAAACTTGTATAACATTGTATAACATTCTGTAACAATCAGTTTGACTTTGGGTCTAGTTTTCGAGGAAGCTGGTAGTGGCTCAATGGAGGAAGTGCTAATTAGTTTGGCTTTTATTTTCAGCAGAACTGCAGCATTGAAAGTTCAACTTTAGTCAGTGGCGCATTGAACGAGATTGAGCTTATTTCTGTCGCTGACATGTCTAATATGTTTCTATCATAATATATTTCTGTGGTACCTACTTACTTTTAAAATGTGCGGGAGAACTAACGTTAAGCTTCCTGGACTTATTCAGACCATCGTTCTCAACAAAATTCCCCAAAAATTAATTGTTAGTTTTAATTGCTTTATAAAACAATTATTAATAATGAGCCACGCTTCGGCATGCATGGGCCGGCTCAACCGGAGTGATACCACGGCCTCACAGAGAACCAGCGTTAAACAGCGCTTGCGCTGTGTTTCACCGAGTGAGTGAGGATACCGGAGGCCCATAATCCAATCCCTCCCCTCATCTATCCCCATCCCCTAAAAGCCGGCAACGCACTTGTGACGCCTCTGGTGTTGCGGGTGTCCATGGGCGGCGTTAATCGCTTACCATCAGGCGATGCGTCAGCTCGTTTGCCCACTATAACAGAAAAGAATAACTTTTGTACTTGTTTATTGTGTTATATTTGAAAAATACAATACGTTTTTGGAAATTACCGTATCTAGCTATTGTGAGTCCAATTACCTATCGAGATCACGTTTTTTCCCATAAAGATAGGAATACATTTCGGAAATTGATAGTTGTAATGTTTTAAGACTTAGTTTAATTAAAAAAAAAATAACATACAGAAGACGGATTTGAAATTCAATTCTTTCGTTGTTTTAATCGATTGAGCCCAAAACTCGAGTAAATTATAAAATAATATATGATTTGTAATTTGTGTACTAGAAAACATCACAAAATGATGATGGTGTTTTTTGATGTATAGCTGCCGAAATGACTCTACTCTGCCTGATGGAATTGATGGAAAGCATGAGTAGAATCCAAAAGTGATGATGAAGAAGATCCTCGTCAAATAACATGAAACTATATCTCTCTCTTGTGTCTAGACTTTTTTTTTTTTTTAATCATAAAAAATTAGAAAAAAAAATTCTTTAACACAGTTCTTAACTTGTCCATATAAATCTATTTTTTTATTTTATTTATACAGTTCTAAAGTTCCAAATCACTTCTGTAAGGAGCCAATTATGGAAACTTCATAAGAGAAAATTACCACTTTATTAACCGACTTTAAAAAAAGGAGGAGGTTCTCAATTCGACTGTATTTTTTTTTATGTTTGTTACCTCATGACTTTCGACTGGGTGAACCAATATTAATGATTATTTTTTTATTTGAAAGCTGGTGCTTTCCGTGTGGTCCCATTTAAATTTGGTCCAGATTGAAGTCGGTTTTTTTTTGTTACAATTTGTGCTTATGTAGAAAGTTCTTCTCTGATATAAAGCGTAATTTCTTAGTATTAATACACAAATGAACTCTTTTAACAGTCTGTTTATAAAAACATGTAATATGATATTCAACAATTGAAATGTATCAAGGTTTTTCTTCATTTGTGTGCTGACTGTCAGAGGTTGAGGGTTAATAGCCAATAAAGTTCTCGGATCGATGCGTTGATCAAATGAGAGGCGAATACTTTCCACTCGTTGCTGCACCTAATTTGTTGCACTTTATAAACATCCAATTATATTTTTATACACTTTGTTAACACCATATTTAATTTCATGTATATGAAAATAATTTTAAAATTTTGAAGTGGCTACCATGTACTGGAAGACGTTACGTGAGTAGGTAGGTAAAGGTGACGGGAAAGCGTGTTGCGGGTGTCCATGGGTGTTAGTTTTATTCAACAATGGTTATAATACTATTCGCTTTTTTCTAATTACCCGTTTACACCCAACCGTATACCATCTTAGTCGAACAACTCGCTATCTTAATAATAATTACTCGTCATCATAACTCATATCTATGGTAGTAAAAAGTCATAAAGGTAATGAAAGTAATCCTACGAAACTCATTGGCAGTCAGCGTACGCGTTAAGTTATAAAAAGTATTTATGTAGCTGCAGATCTTTTCATCTTAGTACTTGCCGACCGCCTCCGCACTAGGGTGGCCAAACTACCCTCGCAATGAAATATATCCCGGACTTCGGCAATAAATTAAGCAATGTATCATTGTGAATTCATTTATCTTTAGGAATGTATAGCTCAGTGCTTTCAAAAACTTTAGCTTATAACTACCGTGGCCTGTTTCCTTTGCATTTTTGCTGTCAAATGAATATTGTTATGTATTCTCAACAAAAGAAAGACATATTACAGTAAATTTTGCGTTAATTTGGTTGTAGGTCGTATGAAAATTATAAATTGATATTTTCTTATGATGTGCGGGAAATCAGGTTCTTTCATTCGCTCTTGCTTTGTGCTGTCTGCATTATAGGAGTGGATTATTGTGAGGGAATGTTTTTTGGCTACGTACAAGTGACATTACTGGTAATAGACTGGATATATATGTCCAGATACCCAGTAATGTGGAGTTTGCTATGTGCTGCTCACTTGTAAAAAAAAACTGATAGCCCGACCTCTTTGAGGCTTGAAACCTTAATATTCGTACTATAAGATATATGAAGTCAACACAATTTGTTATTTCACAACTGTTTGTCTTTCACTCTGATGACATGAATGATGAAACTAGAGAAAGCACAAACTATTATGTTCATCAGACAATTATTTTTCCTGCGTAGGTATCGAATCCACTACCTCCAGTTTAACATTCAGGATCACTAAAGACTAGACTAACAGGCCCATGTCATAAATAACGCATTCATTCCGAGAATTAATTTCGACTGCACGTTTTGCCTAGTGGTTTAAAGGTCACCACGCCATTTCCTACTTCGCCAAGTGTTTTGGGTTCAAATCCCACGTAGGAGAACAATTTGTGGATCACACAAAGTGTTGTTCTGAGTCTGGGTGTTCTTTGTATCCGTTTCATGTATGTTTGTAAAGTCCCCCGTGACACAGGATTTATTCCTAGTGCGGGAGTTGTCTTTCAAAGAAAATAAATAAAAACAAAATTAACCCTGCAACAAAATCTCCAATTTAATGTAAAGCTACAGTGTGTGTACAATTACAAAAGGCTCTATAATCAATCGGTACATTTGATATGTTTTAATAGGAACGACATACATGTGCACAAAAAGCCCTCCCGGCGCCACCAAGCCTACGTCATAAAGAAAACAAACCACGTCGGATGAATGAAGGCAAGGGGCGCCCACGCGTACAGTGCACAAAGAGACAAAAGCTTTTAAATGGTGTCTGTATAGGCACTTATGGTATTGTGGATATAAAACGGAGTGGATTTAACTTGCAATTAGTTATACAGTTTAATAAGACGCGTCACGACAGAAGATGAAATTAGGATCATAAGACAAAGACAAATGAAAAAAATCTAGAAAATAACTGTTGAAGCAATTTTATTGATCTTGGAGAAGATAAGCTACTTTTTAGAGAAAATAAACCTCGGTGGTGTATCACAATTTAAAATGATGGTAATTATTGAACGGTTAAATGTTCGTCATAAATCGTTTTTCCAACATTAGGTATGTATTAGGTATGTCACCAAAAAATACCGAGTACGTAAACGCTGAGTATAATGAGTACTTGGGCAAGAACAGACTTCCTGAAACCTTAGACAAAATAATATTAAATTCAAAATTTAAAAAACCCCCTACCCAAGCACTTAATCGAGTAATCATACGCCAATGATATTTTTGCAGACATTCTGTTATTCTTCCCCACTCTTCACCCTCATAACTTTTAAACGACTCAACTGATTTTCATGAAACATGTCTAAGAACAGTCGCACGTAACTCACCTTTCATACAAAAAAAACTAAATTGAAATCGCTTCATCCGTTCGCGAGCTACGGTGCCACAGACAGACAGACAGACACTTCCAACTTATAACACCCCTCTTTTTGCGTCGGGGGTTAAAAAACAGCAGTAACTAGATTACAATGTTTCTCAATAATGTCTTTATTTATATTCCAATATATTTGTTTTCATGAGATAAATCACAAAGCCAACAGACATGGAGTATTTAACATCGGTGATTTGCGTAAGAAAATATTTAAAGTACAAATCTTCAGCTATCTTATTCTATTATTGTGATACTTATAGATGATCAATTACTTTACGACTGTCGGCTACTGCGTAGAAAAGTAATAAATCATAATTGTCCATGTGTATGACCTATTATAGAATAAAGTCGATTAGTCATTTAACAAGACATTTATCTATACATGTCTGTGTCTTCGAGGATAAACCTATTAGATTGTATGATTGATTGCAGGGAGCTTTATATAGCATTAGTTGTAGTCATGGCTGGTTCTAATTTACAGAAATTTTATCCTGAGCCTTGATGTCATCTTATATTTCCATAACGATTTTATTAATACTTGGATTAAGTCATTCAATCGTTTTATGTGTAAGTATACAATATATATAATATAACTATAGTAGTATGATTAAGCGTAAAACCATAAACTGCCAATGCGTTGGCAAAGATGCGTCGATTGCATGGGTTACTTCGAATAACAGAAATTAAAAAGTTTGAAAAAATAAGTAAGTTTCACTTATTGCATACAAAACGGCAACTTCATAAGTAAAGACCTAATATAATAATTGAAAATCTATATCAAAACAAAATTAATTACGAAAAGGAATGATCCATGTATTGTGTGTGACCCATAAATCAGAGTCTCAGATACTTTCAACATACATGACTTAAAAACTCAACACATGCACTCAATCAAGTCACCTTCGAAACATTAAAACTAAAAATTAAAACTAAGCCAAATTAAGTACATAAATATATTTAACTAGCTGACCTACGCAACCTCGTTTGCGTCCAAACTACCATCCCCCGTTTTAACCCCAAAAGGGGGTTGATTTCTAAAGATACATTATTAGTACACCTCCACACCATCTATAGAGCATACATTTTAAATTTCAAGTCTCTTACTTCAAAAACATAGGACTTTCATACAAACTTCGAACCACCGTTTTACCCCCTTAGGGGTGGAGTTTCGTATAATCCGTTCTTAGCGGATGTCTACACCCTATAAGGAACCTACCTGCTAAATTTCAAGTTTGTAGGTATTATAGTTTCTGATATTTCGTGATTAATAAGTGAGTGGTATTTCGCTTTTATATATATAGATTTAGTGTAGTTCAGATTGTATTGTATGTATTCGTCATGAAGTCGAAAGTTAACTAAAAGTAATTAATTCAGTTTTTTGCTTCGCAAACTTAAAGAATAGTATAATTTCACTCTTCGGAAGGAAATACGAAATTTATACTTTTGCTACCGACATGACGTCTTGTCAAATGAGTAACGTTATATAAAACGTGTTCATCAATTTATGTGCAACAATTAAAAAAGTAAACTTGAAATGTATTTTAATATTTATCTATAGAAAGAATGAATACTAAATCCTGACGATATGCTGATGTTCTAGAATCAAATTTGTACATATTTCGGAAAAAGTTTAATAAACTATTTCTTAGTCATTAATAAAAAAAACATAAGTAAAAACTTATATACAAATATAGAGTTTTGTGGTGTGCAAATGCGATAGGCAGATGATGATGATAAAAGGGTTTTCAAGATAAGTTTTAATATTCGCACTGGACATTACCTTTTCTCATATTTTTCATAGCCTTACGAAATGATATAGCCTACCCTACTGTTTTACCAGCCTTTATGGTAAGTGCTTCGGTTTTATAACTCTCAGCGATGTTATTTGACCTATAAACTGCGAATGTAAATAGACGGTCTATTTACCTTCACACACCTTCACAGTAATTCAAATTTGAACTTTAAGAAGAGTAAGAATTTACGAAGTCCTTATCTTTCGAACATTAATATTGTCTAAATATATAAATATTCGATAGCTGATTACTTCCTATCTTGAAACAATGTGCTCATATTATATGTGAAAGATGGTGAAGTTTTACTCACATTATTTTTCTTTAAACTGCCTTTGAATTTCATTGTACGGTTGGCGAAGTGGTTTAAGCGGTCGCCATCCGTGTTGTGGTTTCAAACCCCACATGGGACAACACTTTGTGTGATCCTGAAATAGCTGTTAGTCTGGAAGTTCTTGTTGTCTGCTTCACGTACATACACACATCAAAAGTGTCTAGGGATCAACATATGTGTCTAGGGATCAACATATATTTTTGCAATAACTTTTCTCCTGATTGATATTAATTAAAATTTTCTTTAAGGATTCATCAAATAAAGTGTTTTCGTTTGTCACAGTAACGATAAACCAAGTCACCTTTGCATTAATAAAGAAATTTGCCATTTTCCTAATAAAGGGATTTTTGACATTTGAACCACTAACATTATAGTTCGAAAAAAAGACTGAAATAACAGTTTTCTTTAAAATTTTATTAGGTAACTTAAACAATTAATAATCCGTGTTTCTACCGCGAACACTAACAACACAAGAACATCGGTTTGGCATACTCAAAATGAGTTCATCCAAACACGCTGTGGAATGGCCGCCCATGTTCGTTGCAACAACAAAAAAAGGTCTTCTTGCGACTGGATACCCTCCATATTCGGCAGAGCTCTTCTCTGTAGCATATCCCATGCATGCTCAATCGGGTTCAAGTCTGGCGACTGAGCAGGCCAGGGCCAAAGCCACATCTCAATCTCAAGAAATCCGCATAAAAATGCTTGATCCCTAGACACTTTTGATGTGTGTATGTTTGTAAAGTCTTACTCTTGGTTTTGACTTCCAGAACGAATAACAACATTTTATCACCATGACTTCAATGTCCATGACATCAAACGGTAAACACTTGAAATTAAAATACACGAAGTTTGTCTTGTAACTAGGTGCGGGACTATTATTTGATTGCCTATTTGGAACGGAACTTGACTTAAAACGGAACTAAACATTCATCTTTAAAATTCCATTCCTTTATTTTAATAGGTGTAATATATTATATTTATATATAACCACTCAACATTTATTGAAATCAAGTAAATCCAAAAGATATTAAATCATGCCAAGTTTACTGCGCATTGCGAGTACTAGAAATTCAACGGCAGTATGATTAAATGTGTTTAAAGTGGACGTTTTAATAGATGCAATTAGAGGGTAGTTAGCGTTTTAGCGATATCGTGATGGCTTGGTGTCGCCAACTGGTGGCTGCCAACACGTCCGACCGATCCACAAGTCACCACGTCCATCACAAATGTGAACTGAATAACTTAATGCAAATAACATAAAAAGCTGTCTTTATTACAGCGTTTAATGTATCGCGGCCCACTGTAACTTTAATTTACTTGATGGGAAACAATTTTCTGGCTTGAAGTCGTGCGACGCGTTTTTTGTGAATAATGAGATTAGTTTATTTGCTCCCGAAAATTATCATTCAATCGATATATTAATAAGAGTTAATTCAATTTCATCAAACAAAATTAGACGTTCTGATGGTTGTTTTTTTATTTAAATGTATGGTTATCTCACAGTAAGAGCAGAAGGAGGCGCAGGTTCGCCCTCACATGGAATACTGTTCTCATCTTTGGGCGGAGGCACCTCAGTACCAGCTCCTTTCTATGGACCGTATTCAACGGAGAGCGACTCGAAACGTCGATTGCCAAGAGGTTTCAATACGGCTGGACTCTCTGGCGCTGCGTAGAGATGTGGCTTCGCTATGCATCTTCTATCGCATTTACTATGTATGTATGCTCCAAGGAATTGTTCGAATGGATACCTGCTGCCTCTTTCCGCCATCGTCCTACGCGACAGTAGTTTCATCTCCATCATTTAGATGGTTGGCAGTCCACAACTGTCCGCTTTTCTAGAAACTTTCTGCCTCGCCAATACGGCCTTCAAACCTTCAAGAAAAGAGCGTACTCCTTTTTATAAGGCCGGCAACGCACTTGTGACGCTTTTGGTGTTGCGGGTTGTCCATGGGCGGCGATAGTCACTTACCATCAGGTGATAGGTATATCTCGCTCGTTTGCCACCTATTCCATAAAAAAATAGATAAATAGAAACGCTTGATAGCCTTAAGAATTTCTGCCACTACCTTCATTATTTTGTGTTTTGGTTCTCTTGTATTCTCTAATTGGTTGACCTGTCGCACTCCAACAGACCTCACCTACTCTATCACGCACATATCCGACGTAGCCCAATATTTAATGGGCCAAGAAACTGTAGTAATTAGAGAACTATCGTATTAATTCAATTTATGGTAGGTGCTTAGATGTCCAGTTCAATCTTTAGGCCTATGTACCAAATCATTTTTAACAAAGTTAAAGCCAACCTTCGTGAACATTTTTTTTTTTACGCGGTGAATGCTTTTCGCACCATACCCTCCGTGAGACACACACACGAAGGGCGTGTGTGGGACTCCGACGAATCGATCTACCCACTAAACCCCGCGGTGGCCTATCTCGGCAGTCTGGAAGAGCTCCCCCCGGGGCGGGTCGCTGTCGCGCCCCTCACCGTTCTACACAGCAAGAGTCGGAACACCGACCCGCCTTAGACGACACCCCCCAGCCGCACCGGGGTGTCACCGGTCTCGGGCCGTTTGCAGCGGCCACATCTCCCCTAGATGTGGCCACAACGACCCTTAAGCGACGATTGGGGAGTTTCGTCCGATCTGTACGACCAGGACTCGACGCTCGGACTCCCACGCAGGGCAGTCCTCCAGCGTGTGCTGGGCGGAGTCCCGGTCGGACACGCAGTGGTGGCATTGTGCCGTAGCCTCACGTCCGATTCTGTTCAGATACGCTCCGAAGCAACCGTGTCCGGTGAGCATCTGAGTGAATCAGTAGATGACACAGTTGGTTCTCTCTATCCAAGCTTCAAAGCTCGGCAGAACGGCTCCGACAGCGCGTTGGCTGGCACAGCCCTGGATTGCGAGCCGTGCCCGCCACGCGCGCAGAGCTTGCGTATGTGCGTTCCGCCGTAGCATTCCGGGCTCATGGTCCGGCGCTGTCCCCTCGTCATTCCGACCGACAGAACGAATTTGGTCGTAGACCATCGTGTCCATGTCGGCCAGAATGTCGAAGGGGGGATACCGCGCCAAGACCGTTACTGCCTCGAACGAAATCGTGCGGTAGCCCCGTACGATCCGTATGGCCATCAGCCGCTGCAGAGTCCTGAGTTGAGCCTTGCAGCGGGAGGAACCCGCCAAGTCTTTCGACCACACGGGCGCCCCAAAGAGGACCATGGATCGTACGACGCCCATATAGAGGCAGCGAACTTCTTCCCGTGGTCCCCCGAGATTGGGCAGCAGGCTATGTAACGCCCCTGCTACTCTTCGTACTCGGGAGACTAATCGCCCGAAATGCTCTTCGAAGCTCCACCGACTGTCCAGGATGAGGCCTAGGTACTTCATGTACTGGCCTACCTGGACTTCAGCGTCACCTACCCGGAGGCATGAGCTGGGTGGTTCCTGGCGCTTTGGTAAGCCATTCAACCATATCGCTTCAGTTTTCTGAGGCGCCACCTTCAGGCCCAGCTCCCAGATCTTTTCGACAACACAAGCCACCCCCTGCTCGGCGAGCCGAAGCACCCCTTCGAAACATGACCCTCTAGCCAGTATTAGTGTGTCGTCCGCATAGCAGACGACACTTAGGCCGGAGGGCAGACTGGTACGAAGGACCGAATCGTATGCGAGGTTCCACAATAATGGACCCAACACAGAGCCCTGGGGAACCCCGCAACACACCTCCCTTCGGTTTTCCATCCCGTTCCGATCGATAAACTTTACCGTCCTATCGCGCAGATAGGCCCCTATGACCACCCGCAGGTAGAGCGGCACCTCGTGATGCTCAAGGGCCGCCCTAATTGCCTGCCAGGGAAGGGTGCCGAATGCGTTGACGATATCAAGGCTTACCGCCAACGCCGCCCGCCCTGATCGGACTGTCAACTCCGACAGGGATCGAACGCATCTGACAGCATCCACTGTCGAACATCCCCGTTGGAATCCAAACTGGCAGTCCGACGGGGAAACTTCTTGAAACTTCAGTGAACTTCTTTAGTAATATTCAGTTGTGTTACTGTTATGTCAAGACTGTATAAATTTGCAGATAGGAGTTGTGTACTTGCAAATTTATGAATCAATAAAAGTTTCATGCTACTTACATTTTAGGCACATCCTTTTTTTTTTTTTTTATTTAAAAAGATTTCATCCAACTAACTTCATAATTTGGATTTGCATGGCCATTCTATTCTTGTCGACCTCAGACTGAATTCTCAAAAGCAAAAACTCTTACTTATTATAGCAAGCCGTGGAATACTAAGCAGCTGGCACATAATATATTTTCCTATACCAGAAAGGAAATAGCAGAGCACTTTACTAAATACCAGTTCATACATATGGAAAAAATGTCGGTATAACACAAACGAGTAGCAGTGAGTTATCTACGTGCCATATGGATTATCTATCTTGGCTATGAGCCAAGGCAAAAAACTAAAACAGAGAAAATCATAATGAATCATTATTTTCATTGTATTAGGTACAACATAATACGCTTTGCGAGAATTATTATTTGTGTATCAAGCCAACATGTCAACTTTCATCCTTTGAGTTTTTGTGTTCGTAGTCTCGTAGAAGCTTTTGTCTACGGATTTGCTCACGCATAAGTTATTTTTGTACTCCTTACGAGTAGTAGCAGTACTTTTAGTTACTTTTTGGGATAAAAAATACCCTTTGTGCTTTTATGTACCATGTGTGTAATATATAATGAAAATCTTTCCAATAACTAAGATGTAAAAGAGTGAAAAATGCACAAACTTATTTCCGTGTATAACTTAGATACATTGGACTTTCTCATTATTCTTTACCGTGGGAGAGCCACGCTTCGGCATGAATGGGCCGGCTCGACTGGAGTGATACCACGGACTCACAGAAAACCAGCCTAAAATAGTGCTTGCGCTGTGTTTCACCTAGTGAATGAGGATACCGGAGGCCCATACCCCAACCCCTTTCTATATCTCCCCCATCCCCCACCATCCTCCAAAGGCCGGCAACACACTTGTGACGCCTCTGGTGTTGCAGGAGTCCATGGACGGCGGTAATCGCTTAACATCAGGTGATACGAATGCTCGTTTGCCCGGCTATTACATAAAAAAAAACTATGTGCATCCTAGAAAGGAAATCCCTGAAACCCCGACTGTAAACATACCGGAGGCCCAAATACCAAACCCTCCCCCTTTCCCCCCCCATTCCCCAAAGGCCAGTAAAGCACTTGTGACGCCTCTGGTGTTGCGAGTGTCCATGGGCGGCGGTAATCGCTTACCATCAGGCGATACGTATGCTCGTTTGCCGGCCTATTCCATAAAAAGAAAACTTCGTTTAAAAAAACCGACTTCAAAAACTAAAAAAAATTCAAATAACTTAATTTGTATGTGTAGTATCTACTATTATATTTTGGCTTGGCACCGACTTCAAACCTATGAATAGGTAGCACATACAAATTATGTTATTTGATACTTTTTAGTTTTTGAAGTCGGTTTTTTAAACGAAGTTAATTTTTTTCGCTTTTTAGTCTTTCTCAAGTCTCTCATCATCATTTCACCTAAATAAATTGAAAGAATACGACTAAAGGTAACATACATACTGTATAGGATCGAAAGGACTTCAGGTAATTTTTTGTAATAAAATCTCAAATGGACTATCTTCTATAGGTTACTATAATTCAAGTGATTTGAGGTAAACTGACTATCTGAGGTAAACTCAGATATCGTTAGAACCCGTTTTATATATTATGAAATCAAATGATGTCTACAGAATATGAAGGCATGCAGACAATTGCTTTAACTTCGTTGCAGGTACTTGCGTAAATTTTAGGGTTTCCTTCGATTTCCTTGGGATCCCATCATCAGATACTGATATGGTGGCCATGGGACCACATGGGGAGCATACCCTTTCGAATACAAAAAGAATTTTCAAAATCGGTCCACAAATTAACCAAGTAATCCGTGTACATACATAAAAAAAAACGATGAAATTGAGAACCTCCTTCTTTTGGAAGTCGGTTAAAAATAGTTTAACATAAGCTTGGCAATAACATCACCAAGATTATAACTTTTAGGCGAAGCGAAAAAGGAATAGTAAATTTGGCAAGAAAAACGAAGAGAGCGGAGTCATGGTAAATCACGGAAGTACGAGAGATGGAATGGAAAATAATTTGCTCGAAAGAGGGTGGGGTGCGTAATCCATATGTTTAACCGTCTGAGTGATTGAGGAGTCCACTACGACAGGAACAACAAATAAATTAGATACTAATAATATAAATTCGAAAGTAAGTTCTGTAACGCGTATATCTCTAACGCGTTCACGGATAAACATCTGCACTGATATCAATGAAAATTTGGCATGGAGATACTTTGCTTCTTGAAGAAAGACTTTACCGCGATAACCGACAAACAAGTAGGCGGAGCCGCGGGCAAAAGTTGGTATGGATATTAATCTAAATCAAAAAATCTTTATTATTACTAAGGACTACTGTACTGTATAAAGAAGACCAATCGTTTACCTTCCATTATTGTGGTCCAATCAGCAACATTACACAGAATTCATTAGATATAAATTCATTGGTCGGTTCCAATTGATTGTTCAAAATAAATTAGATAGTTATGTGTAAGTTGTGACCAGGCGACGTATATGTCCGTACAAATTGCCTAAGTAATAACAAAATCATATCTGATTAAAGAAAACATAATTTGACCTCCTTCAAACGTTTGATTCATAACACTAGTTTTTAAGTGAGTCTAGATCACTAATTAGGCGCTATGTAGGTTAGGTAGTTAACCTAACCTACAAGTCAAAATGTACCTATGTCATGTTGGTTAGTTTATCTGTGCCATATCGCACATTAACAATTCATCACATAAATAAATTGACTCGTAAGCTTAAGTGAAGAAATCTGAGATTATCTTGAAATACTCATTGATGGTTACGATGCGATGTCTGCACTCGTTTGATTAAGTGACTGCTTGTAATAATTATATGTGTAATTAAGGGTATCCTGTGTTAAATGCTGCTGCGTACATTAATCAATCTCCATGACTTAGACTTTGGTCTTTTTAAAAGATGTT
The DNA here is from genome assembly GCA_949125395.1 of Diaphora mendica. Lineage (NCBI taxonomy): Eukaryota > Metazoa > Arthropoda > Insecta > Lepidoptera > Erebidae > Diaphora > Diaphora mendica. The sequence goes on from OX421318.1 coordinate 19,256,035, forward strand.
ATGATGATTCATTAGCTTGACCACAAGGCTGAATATGTATTTTATAAAAGTGTAAATATGTTTCGTCTAAATACCTACGTTACTACAGATTTAACTTGAACTATAGAAAAATTATGGGTTTCATATGTATTTCATACTAAAAGTTTCCGAATGTAAAATTTTGAGGTTGCGTTGACAAATACCATTAATAGTTATGATGTTGACTACGTCCTAATTAAAAGAAATACTTGTTCAAATAATGTAATTAATAATTCTTCATAATTAATTAATTCATCCAATTATAACCACATAACATATTTAATTAACTCATTACCTGGTCTGTGATATAATAACAAAGTTTAAAATATACACACATAAATATTATTAATTCAATGAATTTGTTCAATTACAGGAAGTGTTTGCAATACTAACAACTAAAGGTAAATATCCTCATTTGCGCAATTGTGTTCAATATGACTACTTGTTACAAATATGAATTGAATACATATAACATCTAAAGGTGATTCACACCCAAATGACATATCGGCCCATCATGAGTATTTCTTGAAACATGATAATACTGTCTAACTTGGTTATTCAAACGCTAAAGTATACACTATTAAAATTTACTACAACTTATCTAGTAGTGTCATGTTCAATAGATAAAGTGTGTGCGAGTGACACATACCCTAAATGGTAATTTAAGTTAATTGAAATTGCATTGCAGCGCTCGTGGGTACCAGTAAATTTCAGCATCATTGTACTGTTTGGATAGCAAATTGCGAATTATATTCCTTTGAACGTTCATTTTGATGATCTTTTTTAGATTTTTGTGAGTTAGTCTATAGTTATAAGAGTAAATGTCGAGAACCCATGATGCAAAACTTTATTAATTTATCAATAGCTTATAACACGCTTAGCACTGCTACATGATTTCAATTAGGTATAGGGCACTAATAGTACGTTGCCTGTTTGAAAAAGTGATAACCTATCAAAAGGATCAGGTGATTAAGTATCAAACTTGTTCTAAATATTTAGAACAAATTGAGAGCGATGAAAATATTTCTCAATACTCTAATTTAAGTAAAACTCTATACCTATACATAGTAGCATACAGTAAACACAGGCAAGTACGTTTATAAGGAGTAATCTATATCCAAGAGTGGACTATTAAACGCTGTTGATGATACAGGTAAGTTTCTAACATGTAGAGTAATGCTAGAGAGACCTTCTAATTCAATAAATCTAAACCAATCGAATAGAGAAACCGTCTAGAAAATCACAAGTAGGGTAATTATTCTAACATGCCATTTCTCCAGTCGATTGCTTCCTCGTCACCTTACGAGAGTAGGTCACCGTTCTCATTTCAAAAGCTATATTTTTTGTTTTAAGCAAACTTACTCTCATCTAATGGACATCATTTTCTATTCCAATGTTATTGTTTTTTTTTTCAAAATAATAAATAAAAAATTTCTTGTTTGCAAAGATATTACTCAGGATATCACCTGTCCAGAGACGTATTACTTATTTATTTTTAAATATTGTAGAAAATAGTTAAATTTAAATTATATTCAAGTATACAGAAATTCAAATCTATACTAAAGGCTAGTAGTAAATAAAAGAATAAATATTATTTAATTTTTGTGAATTTAGTTTCCACACATTCGATAATATTTACAAACGCGAGTATATATTACGAGTATCTACTAGGTTTAGACTATTTGAAACAGACTAAATGACTGGAAACAGACAAAAAAGCCTATCTAAGTCAGATATGAATCAACATTACTGAATTCATACACATAAATCAATCTGATAAAAGGTTAATAATAAATAAAAGATGACGTAATGATGCGGCTAGCCACATATAAGTTCCCTGATGTTATTAGGCATTTTGTATGTGAAGCACACTCTAAATTTGTGGAATGGGTACATGCTCAGACCATTTAATACACCCATACAACTGTAAGTGTCAGACGATCCGGCCCTGAGCACCTGTTAACACACCTGGAAAACGGTTTTTGTATGTATGTCGGCACCTTCGAACCATAAGTTTTGTGAATCAGCCAAGAATCAAGGAATTGAGTAAACGATTTCAACGAACACCATATCGCACTTACATGTAATTCAACAGTTCGGATTTAAATTATGTAACGCTGACATTAATCTGGAAAAGGAGGTTGAGAGAATCATAACAAGTGATTTTAAGTAACTTTTGTAAAGTATCATAGATTTCAATGAGCCTATATCATAATCTATTGTACAACACTGTACCCATTCTTCATTCATTAACTTGGCACCCGTGGTTTTTTGTCCACATTTTTAATGGTAACAAGGCAAACGAGTAAATGAATTACTTGATGAGTGACTGCTACCACCTTCGAATACCTGCAACTTGAGTCACAAATACGTTGTCACCCTCCAATCTTTGAGTCTTTTTTTTGGGTGTAAAAACCCGCTCGGGCCATCACCCTACAGGGAGGCGGGGTCATGTGTTAGAATCGGGCCGACTAAAATCACACAGTATGCTATTTTGCAAGGATCTGGGAACAGCTAATATTACGACATCCGAGCACCTCCTAGCGCCTGCCCGCAATAGCGCTAGCACCACCTACAGGTAAGTTCTCCATTCTTCATTTAAGCGATGTACTCGAGGCTGGTCACTGCAATGGATGGAGGAGAAAACCCAATCTTCATTTGAGCCTCCAGTTGCTTTTCCTGTGTGAGTAAGTTGACACATAGGAAATTAAATAAAATCAATATTTCAGATATCTAATAGACAACGCCATCTAGTCCCAAACTCAACTGAGCTTGTATTATGTGTAGGTACTAGACAACTAATATAGATACATATATACTTTTTTGTAAATACATACATATTTATAATAGGTCTTTACCTATGAAATTGCCGTTTTGTTTGCAATAAGTGAAAGTACTTATTTTTTCAAACTTTTTTATTTCTGTTATTCGAAGTAATCACCCATGCAATCGACGCATCTTTGCCAACGCATTGGCAGTTTATTGATGACCTTCTTGTAAAAATCAGCTGGACGGGAGGCAACAAACTCTTAAAAGGCATTTTGTACTGCCTCTCGGGAATTGATTTTTTTACCCACTAAAAAGTTGTCTAAATTTTGGAAAAAGTAATAGTTGGTAGGTGCAAGGTCTGGTGAGTATGGCGGATGAGGGAGAGCTTTCAACCCCAGCTCTTGCAGCTGCTTCACCACAACGCGCGACCCCATACTGCGCAACAGACAGTCTCCAAGCTAGTTCTCAGTCTCAAGCAGTTCACTATTAAAGGTTGTTGTTGTGGACTTTTTAATAGTGAATCGTAAAAATCATCGTAACAGATCCACTTCTTCTTCCAAGAACGTAACATCTAAAATCTCTATTACGCCTTAGTAGAGTCTGTAATATAGCATAAAATTATTGATTACCTTTTGCTTTCAATATAAAGTATAATAAGAGATGTAAGAATAATAGACGGTAATGATAATTGATATCATAGATCGCTCTTTGAGTACAGGTTAGACGTAACCTCTAAAATGTTTACAACAACAAAATTTGGCCTTCATTTAAAGTTTATGATATGAGCCTGAAAGACATCACTTTTATCTTTTATTTAAAGATACAGTTATGAAAATGTAAGTGAATGCCGCGTTAGACAAATCAAAGGTGCAGACAGGCCCAAGCTTTATGAACTGTATTAACACTAGGTAACTATTTAAATATATTGCGCAAGTAAAGGTTAGACTAAAAGTAGGTGCTTATTCCAGGTAAGTTGTCATCGGTTCTTATCTGATAGAAAGAAGCAAGTTCACATTCCTGCACGCGTCTCACAGAAGGACCAGGTACCTTCTGATTGATTGATACGATAGGCACAATTAGAATTTATTAAATAATTCATAACCTGTTGTTTGACAAGCGATCTCTAGTGTACTAGATAGTTGTTGGCTGTTGATAAATTAACATAAATGTTCTTTATAAAAACAACCGACAGCGTTGGCGCCGAGTCGCGCCGTTCTTATTAGATGTAGTACTAAGAAAATTATATAGTTGCTGCAGATACTGTGAACAAACAACCATTTGCCACATAATTATTCTCGTTAACCTATTCGAGCAATACTTACACAGTTTATTTTTATTCGCCACCTATTATTATTTGTTTATTTAATGTTGCGTGAATTATTAATCAGAACCTAAGGACATGATTGTTCTCAAGCTGTATATTTTCAAAGGTAATTGCTTGTATCGTACAAGTGGTAATGCGTTACTTTGTTTAAATCATTGTGGTGTGGTTCGCTTATTATGTGTTATTATAGATCAATTTACACAATTTAACCGGGATTCGTAAGGTGAATAGTGCAGTGGTAATTTACTCAATGTTTCAGCATTGAACATATGTTATGTAAGTATGTATATGGTTATTACCATGCCATTATGTCTTTACTATAGTAAATCACATAGATCGATAATGTCAGATAATCTACGTGTTACAAGGATCGAGTGTGAAATGAGAAACTGCAAGCGCGGCTTTGCATGCATACGTCCAGTCGGTGCGTACAGGAAATATTTTAAGAGATATTTATGTCCCTGTTATATTATTATGCAGGTGATTCTGCATTTATTGCATTATATGTGGTACTGATATTTGCTTATATAAATTATTTTATATTTGACCTATTTCTTCTCATCGGGGCGTAATACAGTCGGGGTTGGCCCGCCAGGCATGATCAGCTCGCCTGGTCGGAGGAACCTGCCTTTGTGTTGGAGGGACATGACACCCGTTCTTCCACAGGCCGTTGTACGTGAGTTTGTCATCTTCCTACTCCCACCATCCTAGATCATCCCAGAAGCTTAGCAGCCTTTTCAAATCACAACATGCTTCCGGGAGTGATGTTGATTGGAGGATGCGCGCCCGTTGATCTGCCACACTTCCACATTCTGTGAGAACGTGCTGCGGCGTTTCTTCTTCCTCCATGCATCCCCTGCACAGAGTGCTGTCTGTGGCGCCTATAGTGAATAGGTGCTTGTTTAGGGGACAATGCCTTGTCAGCATACTTGTGACCTTCCTGAGATCGCCCCTTTTTAGTCTAATCAGGTTGCGGGCTAGTCTTTTTAATGCCACCAGAACTGCACTTAACCATGGGGATGATGTCTAGAATCAAGATATACCCCTGCTCTTAAGTACCCAGGCAGCAAGAAACCCAAAAAGAATTTTCCAAGTTGAAACACTATTGACATAAACTTGTGAATTGCTTGAATTCTGTGCCATTTTACAAATCGTACTTGACAAATATTAATAAAAAGCTATTTACAGAAAACTGAGAAGCATAATATCTAAATCAGAGGTAATTTAATGCAATACGTACCTACCTGTATGTATCTGTTGCTATAATTACCAATATTATGCTAGAAACATAAATTATTACACAAAATGGGTTTGAGTGTATGATACTGATATTGGACTTACGAAAACCTACGAGGTTCTTTATTAAGAGATTAGTACTAATCTAATATTTGCCATTCGTCTGAATACGTAAGCATAACGTATTACTTCCATGCGTGACGTAATAGGTTTTGCTTGAGATGACGCCGAAGCGTTTTTTTTTGTAAAAATTAAGTATAACACGTTTTTGAGAATAGCTTTAAAATTTTCTTCATTGAAAATATCAGATGCATATGGAACGAGATTGCTTTGATCTCTTGGGATGGGATAGATTACCCAATTCGTAACTTAAACTGTTTTTATGATATAACTATTTAGAAATAAATATAATTCCATTCCACATAATATTTGCTACCCTAATACTCGTAAATCCTCGTTTTAATCAATTTCAGAAATATCGTGTTGTATGTATTATTTATCAGTCTGCATCTGCGCACTATTTTTATTTTTATTTTAAAGCGACACTAATTGGTACCTACATTGATATGTGGCCATCACTAGGTCAATCAAATGTATTGATTGCATAACGTGGAATGGTTTCGTAAAATAGAACAGTTACTATACCTACCCCAGTTACTACGAGTATATACTCGTAGATGTAGAGTATGGCATGTTATCTTCTTCGAAAAGAGCAAAAACCTTATTGACGTAGTATTGTAACTGAAATTTTGCATTCTGAGTTCAGGATATACTGCGTTTTATAAAAGGTTGACTACTAGTTTCTAAAGCATTATAAACATAAGATGTTGAATGATTTTGTATAATACATTAGTTACTGTAAAATGCTCTACAAAAAGTGAAGTCTTCGATGTATAATTTACTGGAGAGTTACTAATAAATTATTATAAATAGGTAAGATCTGTGACTGAAACTCTGAATATAAGTGAAAGAAATACTGTTTTTATTGAAAGATAAACTTCTGGATCATAAAAGACCATTAAATCGTTGGCTGGAACATATTAAAAAAACACGTAAGTTTTAACCAATGCCAAATCATTTATTATAATTTTCTAATAAATTTGCTGTAAATATCTGAATTCCCCGTGCTTCCGAGAGCATGTTAAACCGTCAGTCACGGTTATCCTGAACATATATGGCAATCGTTACTGGGAAGACAGTACCCTCAAAGATACTGACAACTAGTTCAATCTTCGAATTCAGTTCGCCCTTAGAGGTCCGATGCCAGTAGCTATATGGAATTCCTGACATACAGGGAAAACCAATTGAACTAGTAGATGACCTCAAAAAATATTGGGATTATTAAGGCTCCGAAGAAGAAACATCTGAATAAACAACAACAATATGGATAGGATGATGTGACATAAAAAATAAACGATATTTATTCCTATTCATAGTTTAAAAAAAGGTAGGTACATGGATCTATAATTTGTTTATATATAAAATATATTCACTATGGTTTTAATATCTACACTTTCACATCATTATATAAAGAGGTAAAGTATGTGCGTTTGTGAGTTTGTGACGTTGTATGATCTATTGAACCGATTTTGAAAATTCTTTTACTACTAGAAGGCTACGTTATTTGTGAGTGACATAGGCTATATAATTACCCGAAAAGTGGAAATACTTTTTCGTGGTAGCTAAATTTGCAAAGTAAGTCGGAGAAAAAAATGTTTACCGCCCAACGAACTGCAAGTACAAGTTGCCCCAACTAGTAAAATAATAAAATAAAAATAATAATCATCTCATATTTTCACAAGATACGTTCGCACCACCCTTAATGTAATGGTGCTGTGTCTAACAACAAACCTGATTTTGTCAACATTTGAACAAACAATATTTTTTGTCTGAACGGTGTAAGCCTTATCGACATTTATTTTCCAATTACACCGCTAACAAGCAATGAAATTAAATCATTCACACTTAATGGTTGTAATCTTATCAAAATCACTACCAATTATTCTTAAAAGCCCTAACTACGTCATTTCGATAACGAGTGTGACAAGTAAACTGCAAGTCTAATAGATACAATAATAATAATAGGTACATGGGTGCCCCACTTCTTAAAACATACAATTATTAGGCTTATGACTTTTGTATTTTATTATTTAAAGGGAAGTGTGGTTAAATTTTAACAGTGTTATTAAACCTAGTCGTAAACGAATAAATACACTTAAAAGAAATAACTTAAGGATACGTTCTTTTCAGAAAAAGCTTTCCGTAGTATTTGCCACTAACACTCCTTTAAAACACTGACCAATACCGTACTGAGTTTTAAGGCCCGAATTCACTTTGTATAGTGCGAGTGCAGGTGCTTAGTGCGGGTGATCGGTGATTGGTGGAAAGTACGTGTGGACAGCGAATCGCGATCCTATCCTATTTTCTACCAATCGTTGATCGCCTCACTTCACACCTGTACTCGCACTAATCAAAGTGAATACGGGCCTTTAGGTTTTTTATCTAAGGGCCTTCTACTAATTCCACAAATAGTAAAAACTTTCTTTTACAATTGAATTATACTTTACTAAACTTTCCCTTGTAAAGAAAAAAAAAATATTGAATTTAAAGACATTCTTTTTGTGACTTTCGTAATTGAATTGTACTAAGACCATCACGTTAAAGGTAGTAGAGCCACGCTGATTTCAGCACGAATGGGCCGGCTCGACCGGGGCGGTACTACCCTCGCACAGAAAATCAACGTAAAATGACAGCGTTCGTGCTGTCGTGTTTCGTTGGTGAGTGCGAGACCGGAGGCCCAATTAGTCTAGTCAACAAGTACCATACTTGTTGACTAGACTAAAAGATGCAGCAGCATCACTCGGCCGCCATAGTGTGGGTCTCCATACTGCATTGTCTGCATTCGCAGTGAGTATGGTGACCACCACTCTTGGATTCTGCTTATGCTTTCCATCAGGCAGAGTAGAGTCATTTTGGCGGGCCAAACATAAAAAAAAAAAAAAACTTACAGATGGCGCTATACTAAATTTTTCGTTCACGCTCTTTAAAAACCACAAAATTGTCTTAACACCTTTATTTTATTTAAAATGATTTATAAAAATATATAATAATAGCAAACTGCAATAATAATTATTACTAGAAATAACTAAACTGGTCACTTGTGCTGCCACCTAGTAATCTCTACTAAAACAAGTTCTGTCTAGAGTTACTCCGTAATTGTTACATAAAACTTACAGATGGCGCTATACTAAATTTTCCATTTACGAAATATTACGTTGCGGACGCTTTTTGGCACCTAGGGTACCCGTCCGCAACGCCCCATAAGGAACTTCGTTGCAAAAGCTTTCACACTTAAACGAACTAGGACTAGAAAACACTAGGAATAAATCCTGTGTCGCGGGGGACTTTACAAACATACATGAAACGGACACAAATAACACCCGACTCAGAACAACAATTTGTGGATAACACAAAGTGTTGTTCTACGTGAGATTTGAACCCACGACACGTGGCGAAGTAGGAAACGGCGTGGTGACCGTTAAACCACTAGGCCAAACGCCTATTTTGTATTAGGCCAATATTATGAGTTATTAACACTTGTAAAATCGAAGATCATATATATTATTTCCAATGATGTAGTCATACATTAATAAAATTAGCTAATCGAATTTTGATTTTTTGTTACACAAACTATTAGATGGATGTCCGTGTGATGACGGACAAGATTTGTGTCAACACCAATATTCCATCCGTAGCTGTCGTAAGACTAAGAGAGAAAAGACTCAGGACAGTAACTCAGCAAAGAGAAAGAAACCTTGACAGAAACCCTATACTAACCCGTCTGGTCAGTGTAGCATATTAGTCCAAAATCTTGTTTCTAATTTAAGGTCTATGTCAACGGAGAACTACTTAAGGCTGATGATGATAGGTGGATAGTACAACTATTTCAGATTTTAAATTTTTGTAAGGTTTCTGTAAATATCTACTAGAATTATAATGATACTGAGAAACCTCTCCCTCTCATACAAATTGATGGTTAATGAAAACTGTGAGTTCATTTGATAATGGGCTACAGGAGATCAGACCTCAAAAAGTGACTGAGGAGAGAGAAGGTAGAGAAATCACAACAAGCTACTTAAAGGCATTGAAACTAATCACAAAATGTTATAAGAGTGGAGTGAAAATCGTTAAGCTTTTCGTAGCCCCAATGATGCAGAAGCATCACTAGGCCGCCATAGTGTGGGTCACCATGTTGCATTGTCTGCATTCGTAATGAGTATGGTGACCACCACTCTTGGATTCTGCTTATGCTTTCCATTTTGGCCATGCCATACTAAAAATAAAAAGCTCCATGTTAGAAAATAGACAGTCTAGGTAGGATCTCTCTTCTTGTATTTAAACATAAAGTATTTTATGATATTTTCTTAACATAACAGGTATACAAGATCTGACATATCAGAATATCAGAGTCAAGATAAACGTAAAATAAAAACTATTCTTGAAATTGTCGACTACAGGGACAGGGACTGTCGTAGAGAACTTTCGCGAAAGTTATTTTAGACTTTTAAATCATAAAATCTATATATTAAATATTCAAAGGTTTATAGTAGTGATAAATATCAGTCACTTGGCAATGTGAATATTTTCAAAGCTTTACCCGTAAATAAAATAAATTAAAAGGTTTTTAAAAACAAGCTTTTACGCGAATGCCTCGAGACGAATCAAACGAGTCCAAACTCGATGATGTTGCTATGATTCTTTAAGGAGTTCCTATGGCCACCTTCCAGCTGCAGCATCAGATCAACTCTATGTCATTATAATATTGTATTGTCACGCTGTATACATATGCTTGCAAAATTTCAGCAAAATCGGTTGAAGATATCTGCTTCGAAATTGAGTTGCAAGATTCCACCCGAACATTCAAGCATACATTGCAAGTTAATAATAATAAAAAAGCTTGTAAAAACGCATAAAATAGGAGTCACTACCTAAAATTATCCGAACACGATTACCAAATGTTGTTTCAAATCGTAGACAAAACAAAATTCACACTGAACGTTATTACCTAGTGCAGACAGCACAATTAGTAAAACAAATCAAAACAAAGATCTCCTGTTCCTGTTGACGTCATTAGGTCGTAAAGGGTGGTGACGTCAAAGATTAAGCTTAACAAATTGACGCACGATCGTGAACACTACATAAAGCCTATGAGGATCGCCCACGCCTTCATATAGTTAGATTAACTTCATGATTGAGTATATTTGAGGTGTAATGTCGATTATCAGGTCTTAACACGACTATTAGGTGTGTTGATTTTGAATCCTACGCTACAGATTTTAGATAATATAAATGAAATTCGCTTGTAAGTTTCTTTTTGATTACATTAATAAACTCGAGGTAGTTTTTGTGTAAATGTTACAGCAATGTATTTTCTAGCTGAGAGATGCGAAAAGCAAAAACGCAGACAACCGTTGTTAAGAAATTTTTAACTTCAAAAAAGGAGGAGGTTCTCAATTCGATTGCATTTTTTACTTTCCTTTTCACCGCATGCGCAAGTGAGGATTCCAGATATTATTGAAATCTAATAAATCCGAATAGTGTACTGTAAGGACGGGAACATAGAACATCTCTGTTCAATAGTGGTTTAAGCGGCCGCAATGGTGCTTTCTACTTCGCTAATTTGATGTGGGTTTAAATCCCACACGGGATAACACTTTATATGCTCCTCAAACTGTTTTTCTGTGACTAGGTGTCCTTTGTATCAGTTCTATATACATATATGTTTCTAAAGTCCCCACAACACAGGAATATACTTACTCCAATGCGAGAGTTGTGTTTTTGAAAAATAAGGAAATCCTTTTTTTTTTCTAAACCACCTAGTTATTTTAATAAAATTCACCTTTTGAATTTTATTAAAATAACTACCTTTTACACGCGGCTTCGCTCACGCAAACTTTCATCGCCTGATTTACCCCCTTAGGGGTGGAATTTCAAAAATTTCTTTCTTAGTGCTCACATACGTTATATAAAGAACCTACATGCAAAATTTCAGGATTCTAGCTTCAGCGGTTTGCGCTGTGCGTTGATCTCTGGGTATGTCAGTCAGTCACTTTACTCTTTTATATATATAGATATCTATATGGGCGATAGAGATATCTTCTCGATCAACTTCTATTAGTACCATCTACAATATAATATTCCAAACACAAACACTACACAACTATAGACTACTTACAAAAAAAGGATTTTTATAAAGGGTTTTAAAAAGATTTAGTTTAGTTTAAAAGTTGAAATTGTATAAAATATAAACGAATTCATATAAGTTAAGAGTTTCAGATATAAACAAATTTATGCTTTAGTCTCTATAACCATTACATCTAAATCTACTACAATACGCAGACAGGCTCTAAAAAAATTTTTTTTTACATATACCGCAGAGCATAGAGGACACAGATTCGTCAAACTCATAAATAAATCATGCGTAAACTCCCTGAATAGATTATAACATCATACTACTTTATCTTAATTTTGTCTGTAAAGTTAGGATGTTAGTAAACGTTAATTAAGTATATCGTTAATGAAGTCATTAACAAAATAATCTTTGGCCACTACTCATATGTTATGGGAGGACGTAATATTACAATTACCGAGGCGCCACCATCTTAATTTAGTAGGAAAATTGGAGGAACTTTATTACCTACATTTTGGTATATTGTTATACTAGTTGTTTCGGGCAATCTCTTCTGCGTTTCTTATTGCCCGTAGCGTGATGTTTACAGAGTGAACAAAGTCAGCCAATTAAAAGGTAAAAATAGTAAGGCTACCTTAAAAGATAGACGAATGCTGTCGCGGACTTTATTTAGACCTTTTAAAAGGAATCATTTTCTCATAAGGCCATGTTCAGATGACAATCGCTCAACGCGCGTTTTGCTAACGCGCGTTAGCAGCTACATGTAGAAACGCGCGTTAGCATGTGTACGCCTAGAACGAAATTACATGTAGTTGTAAACGCGCGTTAGCAAAACGCGCGTTGAGCGCTCGTCATCTGAACATGGGCTTAGTTATTTTTGCGAAACTTTAACGCAACGCACACCATGGAAGCGCTCAAAAGGAATAATTTTCTCCCTTTTTGGCAATTTTTTCATTGATATCCTATGTCCAGAGAAGCGCCAGAAGAGCAGAATCTCTTTTTGGTAGTAGCATGTTAAAACATAGCCCATAGTCTTCCTCCAGAACTGGGCTATTTAACATTGAAAGAATTTTTCAAGTCGGACTTCGGAAGTAATACTGAGCGCTAATAAGCACCTACAACCAAACAGTCAAACAAACAAATAAAAAAACTCTTCAATTTTATGCTACAGTCAAACAAACAAACTCTTTAACTTTATACTATTAGTATTATAGAGAACCCGCTATCATGTCGCCTGCTCGTATGCTATGAGTTTGTAAAAAACATTTTTATTGTTACTCACTCGTATTGTCCGTATCGGCGAATGGCCATAACCAAAGCTGCAATGGAGAAATAGAGCAAAATTTGGGGAAATTAGAACATTACCAAAGCCACCAAGATCAGGCTTGTACAATCGCTTATATTTCCCATTTTCCCATACGCCGCAGAGACGTGGACAGTACGCGAGTTGGAAAGAAGGAAGATAGATGCTCTGGAAATGTGGTGCTGGAGAAAAATGCTCGGGATATCGTGGACGGAGTTCCGTACTAACGTGTCCGTGCTAGCGGAACTCGGCATTACACAGCGTCTGTCAACCATAGTACGGTCGTGCATACTGCAGTACTTTGGCCATGTCTCTAGACTGGTAGTGCAGGGAAAGGTGGAGGGGATCAGACTCCGCGGCAGGGCACCCATGCGCTGGACCGACCAGGTGAGCTCCACAATCGGAAGCCGCGTGTCTGACTGCTCTGCCAAGAGTGAAGCGAGTTAGAAGAAGATTGTCCGTATCACCTTTAAAAGGCCTATAATTTAATTTACAACTCCGGAACGATGTAAGTAAATAGTAAACGCTAACTCTGTCTATACATAGCTGTGAGAAAGAAAATAACAAAAACAAATTAAGTACCCTGCAATGAGCAGTTAGTTTCTTCGCGATATTTTAGTAAAAACAATCTCTCACGATAAAACCTACGCATTCTAATGTTTACCGCGCTTTCAACAAAGAAAGGAAGTATATATATAGGTACTTGCTCTGCTTTTAAGATGGCTTGCTCGCTAGAAATTAATAAACAGATCATCTTCCTAGTCTTTATTATTCCCAAGATTATTTGGGGTCGGCTACTAGTTCAACCGATTTTACCTGAACATCAGTTTTTACACAGAGCGACTGGCATCTGACCTCCGCAACCCTGACGGTGAACTAAATTCAAAGGTTGAACTATTGTCAGTATATTTGAGGGCACTGACTTTAACGATTGCTATAGATGTTCCTGACAACCGGGACCGACGGCTTAACGTGCTTTCCGAGGCACGGGCGGGAAACACCGCCAACTTTTCCATACTCCGGGCTGCTATTAAGAATTTCTTGTAAGAAAAACCCAACAGCAGTCCGACCCGGGAATCGAACCCGAGACCTCTTGATCTGCAGTCGCTTACGCTAACCACTAGAACAACGAGACAGTCATATTAATAAACAGATATTTTAGGAATTTATTTTCATTAGTTTTTTAATGTTTATATGTCCTATATTTTGTACTGGATCCAGGTCTGGTATTTAAGACATTGTAGCATCCAATTGGATCAAATCTAACAACATAATGACAACCTCGTAGTGACAACTGATCTGAGAGTGACTGACGTTGACAAATGATAAAGATATAAAAGGTCAAAGTTTACTTAACTTATCAATGAAGTCGGAGTTTTTCTAACTACGCTCATATCGCGTTTCCTCTGATCTAGATCCGCTCTCAGGGCAACGATCTACTTTTTAAAGACCTTGTGTATTACACGATTCGCACGCAGATTTGTTGTCAACCAATTGTAATTAATAAGTTTTAAAAAAATCTGTAAGTAAAAATTTTTGTGAATTTCTAGATGTGTTTGTACTTTATTCACATACGAAGATCTTGTGGGTACGAATATATTATTTTAGAGAGGCAAACTTCAATAACCAGTACTTACAAAATACAAAAATATAAAGTTTTAAAGAGAAGAGTTCAAAACTTTAAAATCTATAAACTCAATGAGAACTTCGGACCTTGGAGAACTAAAATTCTCACACATTCATTTACCAACACGCATACCTACCCTCACTGATGAAAACAGCTAAAAAATATTTTACTTTACCAAAGAGTACCTAAACTCTAGTATTAAAATCGCATTTTATAACTCTGCCTTCACCATTTTTAGCCTACATACTGCATGTAAAACCTCCCCATACAAAAAAACAAGCAAAACACGGTGGGTGTCTCGTGAAACGACAAAAATTATAGCTATAATATCTTAGTACATCCGGCAAATTACAGAAATACTATCTCATGTTTTGCCCCCGTCTGTGACCTTTGCCACTGCTACGATCTAGTTCAAAACACGAGGGCGAAAGTAGGGCTAATATTTCTGCTTTATTTATGACCATTCATAAGTATATAATATATCAAAACAATATCGAATACCGTACCACTACGTTGATAAAGTAATCATGTTATAAATAACCCTGTCATATACAAAACACGATATATCTCAGTATATCAAGCGCAAGAGAAATATTATTTCTTACAATGATGCTCCAGAAATATTTACAGATTCAAAGAAGATCAGTTTTTAAAGTCTTACCAATAGGGACTGTTCTAGGGGATCTTGCAGTGTTTAATATATAATCTAAAAAAACAATTTATGTATGTGAATGGAAAGAATAAAACAGTGGAATCTATAAAAGGGAAACCATTTGAAACCAGGTCTGAAGTTGTATCAAATTATCTAATTAAAACTGTATAAATAAAATTATATTCTTAAAACCTCAGATCAAGTAGTGTAGTTCCAAGTAAACACACGCGTTAACGCACACACATGCTGACGAAAAGTAGCTTAGTTTATAGCATAGTTAGTGCGTTAACGCGTGTGTTTACTTGGAACTACGCTACTTTTTTGCTTCAACAAGCACAAGGCCGTTCGTTATCTACATTTTTTTATTTGATCTGAGCTTAAAACGAGTTGAAACACTCGTCACATAAAAACCGTGTACAGTGAATCGGTAGATTAATGAAATGAATGCTTTACGGCTTTACAAAGCAAATGACACATAGCAAGAGAATCATGTCCAAACGTGAACCATATTATTATTTGGTAGGGGAATTTTGCATAAGACTCGAATGTGCCTCCTATACATGGGTCTAGCTGACCCTCACAACCTCGTCTGCGTCTCCTATTGCCAATAGCGTGATGTTATAAAACGTGAACAAATTTGGTTACCATAAAAAAGGTTATATGAGTCAACTTCAAAAGATAGACATATGCTCTCGCGGACATTTGTAGATCTTATAAAGGGGAACAATTCTTTCATATATAGATTTTGTAAAATTTTAAACGTTTACGCACCGTACGCAATGGTTGCTTTCAAAAGGAAAAATTATTCATTGGTGCTCCTATTGGTCTTAGCGTGATGATATATAACCTATAGCCTTCCTCGATAAATGGGCTATCTAACTCTGAAAGATTTTTTCAAATCGGACCAGTAACTGAGATTAGTGCGTTTAAGCAAATAAACAAACTCTTCAGCTTTATATATTAGTTAGTACGGATAGTAAAGTATAGATTATATACATTCCGCTTGGTTAAAAAAGTATCAACCCAGCGTAAAAAATATTAATGAAAAATTGAATTTAATACCGTAAAGTTTATTTTACCTTAATTTTACTTACATACTTTTGTAGCTATAAATCATTTTGCAGCTTAATGTCAAAATCACTTTCGACAAAATATTGCCTTTCCCTCTGCAGGGATTAATACAATGTTGCAATGAAAGTCTTCTCACTTTCTGAACCCCTTTGCGATAATCTATACAAATAAATAAAATTGGAGTGTCTGTTTGTAATATTAAAATAACCGCTTTTTACTAAATGCATGCATGTATAGTACACGGTACATATACCAAAAAATGTCTGTTTGTTGCGGCTAATCTTTGGAATGGTTGGACCGATTTTGACAGGACTTTCACTGATGGTAGCTGATGATATAAGGAGTAACTTAGGCTATTTTTTTTTTGACTAGCTTCGCCCGGCGTTACCCGCGGTACGTCAATGACCGTGGCTGGGTAACACCGCGGGATTCAGCTAGTCGCAAAAATAATAAGTAAGTTTAAGTAGGAGATCGTTTTTTACAGTGAGTACTCAACTTATTCAAGGCAAATGTAGTAGTAGTAGTAGTTTAAAGTGTAAAAAACAAAATACCTACCGGACGAAAAAAATTACATGTCACATGATCTTCCAATTCCAAACGAAGACTTATTGATGGTGTATTGAAACAAAAATAATAAATATTATCAAAAATTAAGAACTTTATTACTATTACTATTAACTATTAATTGGTAATTATTAAAGTTGACGCAAATGTTCAAACTTTATTTTAACGTTCGAAAATAAATACAATTTACGTAGAACCTTTTATAGTTTGTATTTATCAAATAAACCTAAAATATTACACTTAGTATGCATTTAGCTATTTGAGAGTAAAATAACATAAAACTAATTTAATTTAAACACCCTTTTTTTTTCTTTTTTTTTTCGTGCGGAAATCCCCTCGGATACCACCTCCTGGTGGCATGTCGGACACGAACCGACTAAAACCGCACGCCGTCTCGGGTACTAGAAGCCGGGGACCAGGTGTACCCTAGCAAGGAAAGCCCTGGAACCCCGACGTACCTCGGGCCACCTACGGTTCGTAGATAGCCCCCTACTGTGTGGGAACCCCGATGTTCCCGTTACCCTCCCCTGGGGCGCGGACGCTCTTCCACCCGAGCCTGCTTCTGCTAGGGTGACAGATGGCCTCATCTGTCACCCTCAGGCTTGCGCTTATGGAGGACGGAGATCGTTCTGAGATCTCCGGCACCCGAGTCGCCTGCGGTAGCTGGCCCGTTCCCGGGCCTGGCGGGCCAGTAGAGTTCTAAATCTCTCCCGGTCCCGCTCCGCCGTCTCCTTGGCAAGCATAACTTGCTCGCAGAAGGAAACGGCGGAGTTCCACGCGCTCTCGCTCCGCAACAGGGCCGCAATCATATTACCGAGCGAGAGAACCCCCACCCCGACGGCCGCGACGAGATCACGCCTCGGCTCCCCCCATGCCGGACATTCTGCCAGCGTGTGGAGAGCCGTGTCCACGATCTGGCCATCGCAGTGGTGGCACTCGGGCGTTGGCTCCTTACGGATCAGACACTGGTAATCTCCGAAGCATCCTTTCCCAGTGATCACCTGTGTCAGCCGGTATGAGAGGGTCCCGTGACGCCTCTCGAGCCAATCCTCCATAACGGGTCTTACCGCCGCAATAACGGCGTGCCCAGCTCTTGGTTGCCCAAGTCGTTCCTTCCATTCCTCCACGAGGACCTGGCGGAGTTGGGATTTCTGGTTTTCGATTTGTCGAGACTCAGGACTCCTACCCAACTCCCGCGCCTCCTTGCGCCACTGATAAAGAGCCGCAAGGGCTCTCGCCTCCAGGTCCCATGGTGGAGTTCCAGCCAGGAGACTTGCCGCCTCAAAAGAGATCGTGCGGTACCCCCTTATGATCCTGATGGCCAGCACCCGTTGCGGTCGCCGCAATAATGCGATAGTGCTGGCCTTCAGGGCCTCCGCATACACTGGGGCCCCATAAAGGGCCATGGACCGCACAACCCCCGCGTAAAGTCTCCTGCAGGAGTCATCGGGCCCCCTCATGTTTGGCAGCAACCGTGCCAATGCACGTGCTGCGCCAACCAGCTTGGGGACCAGACTTCGGAAGTGGTGTCCGAAGTCCCATCGGCCGTCGAGTACGAGCCCCAAATACCTCATAGAGGGCTCGGTGCCGATGCGAGTGCCTCCTACTATGAGGCTACGATCAGGTGGCTTGCTCCGAGGCCCATGAAAAAACAAAGCCTCGGATTTGTGCAGAGCCACCTCGAGACCCAGCCGCCGGATTCGTTCGACGACTTGGGCAACCCCGGCCGTGGTCCTCAGGATTGCCTCACGGTACGTCCTGCCACTCACCGTCACAAGCGTGTCATCCGCATAACACGTGACGGCGACACCATCTCAGATTGCACCGCGAAGCACCCAGTCGTAGCCAATGTTCCACAGGAGCGGCCCTAAGACTGACCCCTGCGGGACACCGCACGACATTTCACGTTGACCGAGACCGGTCCTACTTGGGTAGATGACGGCTCTCTCCGACAGGTATGCCCCGACTATGCGGCGGAGGTAGGAAGGCACGCGGTGATATACTAGTGCCTCCCTGATGCAACTCCAGGGCAAAGTGTTGAAAGCGTTGGCGATGTCTAAGGACACCGTCAACACAATTTAAACACCCTATCAAAAATTAAACTTCGTAATACTCGATACGTTTAAAATAATTTGCAATAACGTGCACAGCGACAGCAGACATATCGTGGCCTGAATATAATCTTATATGGTCACATTTAAAAATGACGTATCTGATACAGTAAGGTCAATAACCTTCATGAAATATCCTATTGTATAAATATATTAGGTACTTAAACTGATAATGCACCAAAAGACAAACGATGCATTTTGAAGAGAAACACGAATCGATTTACCGTCATAAAGTGCATTGCCCCCGAGGCAATGTCGACGCTCGACGTGTGATGTGATGCAGATAATTATTTTATTATTGCACTTCATTGTCACCGTACGATAACTTCATCTCGTCGTTGATAAGTAATTATCATAAAAGTTTACGTAATAGGTCAAATGCTTGTTAATTTTACATTGACATTCGAAAGAAAGATGATATCGTTGTAATACACTTGAGTTTTTCAAATGGTGTATATTAGCTGCATAGATATAAGTTATAACATATCCATATAATATGTAGGTACTCAATTCAGCACGCTTGGAAAGAGCTTTCCTTGAAGAAGTGTATAATTGTCGATTTATATATGATTTTTACTAAGAACTTAATAAACATATCAATATTTTCAGGTGTAGTACCCCTGGCCCCTGACTCATTAAATATGTTACTGTCAACTGTGTCCTCAAATACGCCACGTAGTTCTCGGTCGAGAACCAGTCATTCAATGTATCTAAGAAGCATCATGCCCACTACGCACTACGTGGATGATAAAAAATATTTTTAGTAGATACTATTAAGTAAGTTGTGATGAAAATAAAATAAAAAACAATCGAATATGCTGTCAAAAATTAATGACTCAGATATTATTATGCATTTTTTTCTTGAGCAGTGCCGTAACCGTTATGCACACAAAGCGTCCCAGATAACGGCTATTGATTTTGAGTAACAAAAGTTTGTGTTCCCTTTGCGGCACTGCGCTAAGTGGCTACAGACCGAGCACTGCCAGGGATGGGATGGCACATTCCCGAGATAAGATAGCGTGTTCCTCGAGTTCCCGCCACATTGCAATCCGCTCAGTCATCAAACTCTCACTGTTTATCCCGTTGCATCCTGCTAAATTGCTTAAGCCGCTAAAGCATAAAATTTTTGTTAACTAATTAATTACGTATCACAAAGAAACATGTAAGTGCCATAAGAGCCTCAAACACAAAGGGACATAGGTATCAACAATAACGCAAATACCTATAGCTTTTAAGAAATTCAATCAGTCGGATACATAATAATAAATAAATGTGTAATTTTAACATGTCTATATATATATTTACCTATGAGTGAAATGTAAGTCCATTCTACTATTAACAAACAATGGACATAAAAATAAAAATAATTTTATTATTATTTTTCTATTGTGAAACATATGTTCAAATATTTTGACGTCACGTACAAAGCCGGCTCTAGAATTTAGAATTTTTCTAAGTTATTAAACCTAAATAATTGCACATTAGGCATATACATTGACTGTAGCTGCGCGATTAAAAAGCTCTATAAATCTAGAAAAATCCTAGTATATAGGCAACGCCACGATTTCATATGATGGTGACACAGTGAGTCAGTATTGGCCGGATGTACCAGTACTTACAGTAATTGCAAGCATACAACTTTCAACGTATGAGACCCGCAATATACTTATTATGACAAGTGTAGAGATACAACAAGTACTCTAATACTCGTACAAAAAGGGCAAAGAGACGTCTGAATCTTCAGCCTCGATAACATAATTAATGTGTGTATTATCGATCCTTCCTTACTTTATTTGAAAACTCGGGTCAGTGCAAGACTATAAAGATAACCGATGCAGCTGGCTGAACTCGTAAAACTACACAAACGAAGTGTTTGTTCACCCAAGTTTTATTACTCCATAATAATGAACTAGTTTATTCGATTATCGATACTGGGAACCAATGTCACTGGATGAGTGATTTACGTACCGTTTCTTTGCCACTGTGCGATGATCTCAATACCTACGTTAGGTACTGAGAATAAAGAGAATATGAATAGGTACTCGTTTCAACTGAGGCCGCGGCATAGTAACAAGTAACTAAACCCAGACACGACAGATCTTAGAATCGAATTAAGTAATTGGAAAGGTTTTGTCACTAGTTAATTGCCGCTGTCGAGTTCATTCGTATTTATCGCTGAGGACATACGGGCAGATGTTCGCTAATCACCAGATCAAGTTAATTTACTGATTAATTGTAAAGCTTGTCTCTTTTATCTCATTAATATCTTACAAATGTTAGGTACTATAATAATTGATGATGATGCCATAAGGCAAAACCGGTCAGGTGTAAACAAAAATAAAAAAGTGGAATAAGTCCAAGTGATTTTAATTCAAAAATGTATTATAACAAGTTCCATCAAGTGCCGACAATCGAGAGTATAAATTACTATAATAATTATTACTTTTACGGGAATTAACGCGATCACTATTTCAAGGTACTACATACCTCTGTTTTGCCTGACGTTGACGAAAAAAAAAAAAACGTTAGATACTAATAAATCGAACTTACATAAATATATTTTATTGAAAGTTAAAAGCTACGAAATAATGTTAAGTAATGCCAAGACACAATAGAAATTGATTACCTATTACAACATAAAATGTGTTATACAAAAAAGGTGTTATAATTACGATTTTTTTTATATATGGGCCAGCCAAAGTGACTCTGCTTGGTGGAAAGCATAAGCGGATACCAGTGTGATGGTCACCATACTCAATGCGAATGCAGTCAATGTAACAATGCAGCATGGTGACAAACACCATGGCAGCCTAGTGATGCTTCCGCATCATTTGGCCTCCGATTTCATTCGATTTTTTGACCTAAATTATTATATATGCATATTGTGTCATCAAAAAGTTATAAACTTTTTAAGTTGATATTTCCAAAATGTTATGTTTTTAAAGATGCAGCCCTGTGGCACACAATATTTCTTCAGTATAAATAGTACAAAAGCAATGAAATCTTAATCCTGACTAATCCTAACTTCCTAATCTTGAGTAATATTATAAATGATGTAATGAGTGTCATACAGGGTGGAAGACGCTGGCTGCTGTAACACAGTTAACACTAGAATAGCAGTTATATTTATCATTTTTCGGTTGTATAAAATTATGTGATTAAGAGTAATTGTAAAATTTTGAGTGCAAATAAATTATTATTAAAAAAAAAAAAAAAAAAAAATACGACAAATGTGTTTACGCTTTTATTCCATAAAACTTTGACTGATCGTCATTAAAATTTAATGTATAATGTAGGTTTTTAACTTTTTAGTTAAATAAAAATAGAAGGTAACTTGTATTCTCAAAGAAAACTGCAGTGCTTGAGATATAAATAGATAAGTTTAGCGTTTGGCGAACATCGCCGGGGAAGCAGGCTTTTTCTTCAAATTCTGATCTTTATAAACTTTTTGAATTAATGAACTTTTGTTTTGACTAAATATTTAAATGGACTAGAAATAATAAAAATTATAATAAGGCAGTAAATAGATTTTCAGGCATTGAATTCAATAAAAATATATAGGTATGCAGTATGCATTTATTTTCAAGGCAAATAGTAGTCACAACTGCAAGAATTCGTCATAAATCTATATATATAAAAGCGAAATACCACTCACTTATTAATCACGAAAACTCAGAAACTATAACACCAAACTTGAAATTTGGCAGATATGTACCTTATAGCGTGTAGTCATCCGCTAAGAACGGATTTTACGAAACTCCGCTCTGAAGAGGGTTTTTGAAGTAAGAGACTTGAAATTTAAAATGTATGCTTTATAGATAGTGTGGAGGTGTACTAATCATGTATCTTTAGAAATCCACCCCATTCTGAGGTTAAAACGGGGGATGGTAGTTTGTATGAAAGTCCAATGTTATTGAAGTTAAAATAATTATGGCAGAAGGATTTCAAATGGTATTTCAGTAGTAGAATTATCATATAGGTATGTAGACTAGCTGAGCCTCGCGGTGTTACCCAAGGTACAACAACCGAGGGCAACGCCGCGGTGCAAAGCTAGTAAGTAGGGTAAACCGAGGTGTAACTGGCCACTGTCATTAACTGGCCACTACTTGCTTTAGTTGTTCGAAATAAGAAAAAGAAAGCAAGCACACCATCTGTTTCCTTTTGAAATGATTACTTAGTTAATTAGCTTGCATACTAGTACTATGGTTTACCGCTAAAGACAGTAGCTCCAAAATTGGCGGTTATTTTTTGGCAATTGGCGCGCCAATCTCTACATCTAAGGTTGTTCCTTAAGTAAATGTTAAGCGAAACTATTTTGTAGGGTTGAAATTTTGTGTCAATACAAACTGTTTCTGTGAACTGATTGTGTTTTTGGAGTTGTTTTTAAGGTGGATGACGTGAATTTAAAACTTTATGTTGTTAAAATCTGTTCAATGCTGTGTTAGAAGGGGTGGCCAATTACTAACTTGTACATTTGCTTTATTCAGTAAATAGCCACATGTGCCAGTTACTACTAAAAAAAGATTTGCAGTCAATCCCTCGTTAAAATCAGTAACTGTCACAGGGGGCCAGTTGTGTGGTCAGTTATTAATTATTACTAGCTGACACACGCAACCTCGTCTGCGCCTCCTATTGCCCATAACGTGATATGCCACAGCGTGAACAAACTTGTTCACCATAAAAATGATTATAGCAAGTTTCCAAAAATATACCTAAGAAAACTATGAACAAAATAAGTAACACAGTTACAACAGGATCAAACAAACAAGTAGTTTATTATGAGTGCAGTCAATGTAAAAAGCTATTTCATTTAAATTGAGTAGGTGCAATCAAGTTATCCATTGCATATTCCTGAGGATGAGGACAATGATTTATTGTTTTGTCACATTTGCTACCAAGAGAGTAACACTGACTTCTCTGATTCGGAAACTGAATTCACATTTGTATATCTTCAGGGAAAAAAAACCGATGAAATTGAGAACCTCCTCCTTTTGGAAGTCGGTTAAAAATGACCAAAGAAGGACTTTAAATAAAAAATGCCAACAGTATAGTCTCATTAAATTTACATTTTAAACATATATACCATATTAATATTCTTTAATATAGATTAAGGCAATAAATATTCCTACTACCACTTAGTTTAATAGTTTGTCAAGCACTATTCAGTAGAGTTTATTTCCTGTTGCCAGTTACTAAAAAGATGTATGCCAGTTACTGAATTTTTGTGGCCAATTACTGCTAAAAAATGTCATTTTTTGGTTAGATTAAAATAAATATGTTAAAAGTTGATTTACTTTATTAGACGCCAATGAATACCTTTATTTAAGATATCCTTTACACGAATCTATCATAACAAACTTGAATATTTGAATGTAAAATTAGAAGCGCATGTTTAAATTGGCCAAAAACGTAAAGTGGCCACTTACTGGTAAGTTTACCCTATATATCTGTAATTGTTCGACTTTAGTCCGGTTAGTCCCCTGTATATTTCAGAATCTCGTGAGTCTGTACAGCAAATGGACGTGTGAAATCTATCTTATTCCTATGGCAAGTAAATGGCTTTAAAACATGACCTTTTTAAAACTGGTTAAGAAATTCAATTAATTTTCAATTAATGAGAATAAAATTCTCACTTTGGACATATATGTAATATATATTTATTACACAATTCTGTACTATACAGTACAGAATTGTGTAATAAAACCATTCGCACAAAAGGTTTTATTTTTCTAAAAGGAACATTATTTTATACTTTTTAGACTCACGCTGTACATGCTCACGAGATTCTGAAATTGTTTTTTTTTCGTAAATAATTATAATACTGTCGCGAAAAAGTGAAGGCCAAAGACAGGTAACTCTGGTGACTATAATAAAAATAATATGATTATATCCGTAAAATAGTTAAAGCGTAAAAGTATAACAAAAAGTTACTTTCGCATTTATTATTCAATTCAATTATTGACGGCCTCGGTGGCGCAGTGGTAGCGTATGCGACTGCGGTGCTTGAGTTCTCGGGTTCGATTCCCGGGTCGGATCAAATGTTTGTATGATCTGCAAATATTTGTTTCGGAGTTTGGGTGTTTTCTATGTATAATATGTATGTATTTACAAAAAAAAAGTATATATGTATTTATATCTGTTGTCTAGTACCCATAATAAAAGCTCTGCTTAGTTTGGGACTAGATGGCGTTTTGTGTTAGATGTCCGAAATATTTTTTTTTTTTTTATTTTTTTTATATGGCCCGCCAAAATGACTCTACTCTGCCTGATGGAAAGCATAAGCAGAATCCAAGAGTGGCGGTCACCATACTCACTGCGAATGCAGACAATGCAGTATGGCAACCCACACCATGGCGGCCTAGTGATGCTGCTGCATCTTTTAGTCTAGTCAACAAATGGAACTTGTTGACTAGACTATTTGGGCCTCCGGTCTCGCACTCACCAACGAAACACGACAGCATAACCGCGGTCATTTTACGTTGATTTTCTGTGCGAGGGTAGTACCGCCCCGGTCGAGCCGGCCCTACCGTGCTGAAATCAGCGTGGCTCTACTACCTATACTACCTATACTACCTATATACCTATATATTTATTTATTTAATTAAAATTTTTAAGGGTTTAAGAACTCGGATATTTATTATTTATCCGTGTTCTCTTGGATATTTAACTAGAAAGCCTAAAATACTCATATTTTGACACAGAAATACCAAGCCCAGTCAATATCAATATTTGAACAAACCTATTTTCAGGCGAATGCAATTATTACACCGCGCCTATGTAGTCAGCGCGTTAAAATTGCACACTGCGACTTTGAAAGTGCTACCACAACTGGTAAAACGAATCATTGTTCATGATTTTAAAGATATCTAAAAGACGAATAAAGTATAAGAACTCGAATTCTAATTGTAACTATCATTAACATTAAAATACCCACAGAATTTTCCAAACAAAGCCTCTTTGCGACTCTACAGGCTAGTGTCTGATATATCACTAGTATAAAAATATCACGCATATTTTTAAAATATAGGGACGTCAGTTTCCACGGAACGATTACCATTAGAATTCCAAAACCCTGAGGGTGAACTAAATTCGAAGGTTGAACTAGTTATCAGTATATTTCAGGGTACTAATTTTCCAATAACGATTGCCATAGATGTTTATGACAAACGGGACCGACAGCGACGGCGGAAGAAAACCTCAATATCACTCTTGGCCCGACCCGGAAATCGTTTCTGAGACCTCTAGAGAATACAAACATCTTTATCTATCTATATATCTTCTACTAGCTTTTACATGCGGCTTCGCTCACGCAGACTTTCATCCCCTGATTTACTGCCTTAGGGGTGGAATTACAAAAATTCCTTTCTTAGTGCTCACTTACGTTATAAAAAGAACCTACATGCAAAATTTCAGCATGCAATTTAGCTTCAGCGGTTTGGGCTGTGCGTTGATCTCTGGGTATGTCAGTCAGTCACCTTACTCTTTTATAGATACACACCTCAACAAAGTCTAGGGATATCATAATCCTATACTATTGACGACTTTATAGTTAAAAATCTTTTTAGTTTCCATAAAAAGTCTATATACTAAATAAAACCTCTTTTATTCTATTTTCAAAATTTAAAAATATACAAAGAATAGCAATGCTAAAAACAAAATACGGCGTCAAAATTGTTGGTAATTCATTACGACAAGAAAAATTAAAATTGATTTTTGCTGTTAATGAATTAAAATTGATTAGATTGTCTTTTTTTTAAATTGAACTTGATGTGCTAGCTTCAAAAGTCATGTCACGTCGCCAATTGAGTCGAGATGAAATGTTACGAGCCGTGGCATGTTAGAAAATGGTGCTATTCAACGCGTCGTTGCTGAGACCTTACATACCAGCCAAAACGTGATATCAAGATTGTGGTCACGTTATCGCAGTACTGGGGATGTGGCTGAACGGCACAGTGGTAGACAACGGGTTACTACGCAAAGATAGGATCGATTCCTCCAAATGAACGCCAAAAGACAACCCAATATCATGGCGTTGCTACTTGTGCAAAGGCCGGACCAGGAGGACCACCAGCTGCTGGTAAGCGACCAAACCGTGCGAAGGAGGTTGCATGAAGTCAACCTTCATGCTCGAAGACCACTACGTGCTCCAGCTCTGCGACGTGGCAATCGCGGTCGGCGGCTTTCGTGGGCTCGGGAGCATTCGTCTTGGAGTGATCAACAATGGTCATCGGTGCTGTTCACTGATGAGTCCCAGTTTGGATTTCATCCGGATTCAAGAAGAACTCGTGTTTGGAGAATTCCAGGCAGAGTTAGCCGTCTGCGGCACCCTCATCAGGTCCACTCTTACCAAGGCTGGACAATCATGGTGTGGGCAGGAATTCGTCTTGGTGGGCGAACCAAGCTCGTTTGGATTCAAGGCAGCATGACTGCACGAAAATATCTCGAAGAGGTAGTAGAGCCTGTGATTATCCCACACAGAATCCAAATGGGCCTGGAGTTTCTATTCATGCACGATAATGCTCCTTCTCATACGGCGCGACTGGTATCGACAGCTTTTCAAGATCATGACATTCAAGTTTTGGATTGGCCTACGCAGTCGCCCTACTTAAATCCCATCGAGCATGCCTGGGACATGTTACAACGAAAAGCATTGCGAGATCTCCCGCCAAATTTGACGACGGAACAAGAACTATACAGACACTTGCAAAGAACTTAGGACCTCATACCGCAGCAAGACATTGACAATTTAATTTTAAATATGAACAATCGATGTCGATGTGTAATTAATGTAAGAGGTGGCAACACTGATTATTAATAATTAGATTTTATTATATTTTTAATTATTTTATTAATACAATGTTACAATAATTCTACAATGTTACAATGTTACAAAAATTCTACAAAATGTTACAAATTGCAACAATGTTACAAAAATTCTATGACATTTATTTTCGTACCAATTTTCTACAACAATTAAAAAAGTTTATTTTTAATTAAAAACAAAAGAATCACAAATCGCTTTCTTCTTTTATTAAAGTCCCTAAAATAAGCTACTTTTCTTCCATTTACTATCTATGAAAATTCTTCTTAGATTTTTAGATATTTTATGAAATATAAAATATCCCTAGACTTTGTTGAGGTGTGTATACAATATAAATAATAGGTCTTTACCTATGAAATTGCCGTTTTGTATGCAATAAGTGAAAGTACTTATTTTTTCAAACTTTTTTATTTCTGTTATTCGAAGTAATCACCCAAGCAATCGACGCATCTTTGCCAACGCATTGGCAGTTTATTGATGCCCTTCTTGTAAAAATCAGCTGGACGGGAGGCAACAAACTCTTCAAAGGCATTTTGTACTGCCTCTCGGGAATTGATTTTTTTACACACTAAAAAGTTGTCTAAATTTTGGAAAGAGTAATAGTCGGTAGGTGCAAGGTCTGGTGAGTATGGCGGATGAGGGAGAGCTTCCAACCCCAGCTCTTGCAGCTTGGAGACTGTCTGTTGCGCAGTATGGGGTCGCGCGTTATCGTGAAGGAGCAGTGGGGACGACCGATTGAACAAAGCTGGTTGCAGATGTGCAAGCTTCTCCATCATTCTCTCCAGTTCTTCACAGTACACATCTGCATTAATGCTCATGCCGTTTTGTAAAAAGCTGTAGTGAATCACACCCGCACTAGACCACCAAACAGTGACCGTCATCTTTTTAGGGGTCATTTTTGGTTTAGGGCATTGCTTTGGTGCTGAACCAGGGTCTAACCAACTTGCTGAGCGCTTTCGATTGTCGAACAGAATCCATTTTTCGTCGCACGTAACAATTCGTTTCAAAATTCCTTCATTTCTTTGCTTGTTGAGCAGCGCAAGGCAGGTCTCGACGCGTACGTTGCGCTGGCGATCGTTAAGGTCGTGGGGCACCCATCTATCAAGCTTTTTTACCTTGCCAATTTGTCGCAAATGGATCAATATTGTTTTGATGCTTACATTAAAAGCTGCTGCTAGCTCAGCTGTAGATTGAGTTTCGTCAGCTTCCACAATCGCCTTTAATTCATTATTGTTAACCAAAGTCTCCGGACGACCACGAGCTTCATTTTTCAAGGCAAAATTTCCAGAACGGAACCGGGAAAATCAATAACGGGTTGTGCGTTCGTTTGTACAGTTCTCTCCGTAAACGTTTTTGATGTTACGTGCCGTTTGTGTCGCGTTGGTGCCACGACGGAACTCATATTCCATAATCACACGAATTTTTAAAGTATCCATTATGACGAAAAATGTTCAAATGTAATGAAAATACAACGCTAATCAAAAAACAAAAGACTGAGTTTGTAAATAGAATGTCATGGTTTTAAAACAAAATTAATTTGAATTTAGAATACAGAGCCATTACAAACTTTTTTTTATTTAAAATGACTAGTACTGAAGAACGGCAATTTCATAGGTAAAGACCTAATAATATATATAATATATACGAGTAGATTACTATAAATGTGTATGTAAGTTTGTTACGCTTTCACGCTAAAACTACTTAACCGATCATCATCAACCATATACACATATTCTTGGAGTTATTAGAGGTAACATAAGATACTTTTTATTAAATGCGAGCGAAGCCGCGGGTAAAAGCTAGTCTTACATAAATTACAACAACCTTTTCTGAAAATACTCAAAATGAGAAATACTTAGACAGTGTTTTGTTTAATATATAGAATTCCTCTTTTAATGTTATTAGATTTTACTGTTTAGCCGTAATGTCGTTTTAACAGCATTCTTTCCCACAGCAATAACATCGCTGGTAATAGAACATCTAGAATTTACAACACAGTTAAAGAAAACTCGTTGTGCGTATAAGTACATTAGTTAAATAATAGTTCTCCAGGCAGTTTTATTGCTTGCAATAAAATAGTTTGTTTTATGTTTGAAATCAATCAAAAATATTCTAGTACAGATTGCGTAAACGTGCGTGCTTCGGGTGTTAGGTTTTATTTTCGTTACGAAATTTCTTGATTCGGTCGCCGCGCTCAAAGCCCGCGATAAAAGCTATAAAATAGCTTAAAAAAATAAAATAAACCATATTTGAACCAATCTGGTCCGCGTGTTTAAGCAGGCCCAAACCACCCTCCTAAGGTCAGGAAAGGAAACATCTTTCCAATTTATTTATTTTTATTTGTTTATTTACTAGTATACCATACACTATCATTACAGATTACATCTAATGCAATAGTTTAGGACTAAAATTAACAATACACACACAATACAACACAATAAACAGTACAAAAAATAAAAAATAATATTACACATACAACACTTCCCAAACACTACAACGCAGTACAAAAAAAAATAGTTTATGTCCAGTAGTACTACTAAAGCCTCTTGATAACATAACCCATACAATAAAACCTAAATAATGCGATTATGCGTAGGTATAGGTACTAATACCATTTCCCGCATCACTGTAGGATAGATAATTAGATATGGCAGCCCCTGTGAATTTAATCTATGTTTTAGCACAATTTATGAATTTATTATTCATAATATACGTCGTCAAACATTTTTCATTTAAGTATAAATAGTACAATAGTCGCTACCTTATTTGCACTTCTATAATTTCTGACCAAAATATCCAGATGTGCATATAATTATAATATAGACAACTTTTTGTCCTGATATCTAAATGAGGTCTTTTCAGGGTCTAGCCCCAACTTTAAACCGTTATATTTCATCGGTTTTCGATAAGCTTACAGATAAAAATAATATAAGATAATAAGTTTATTTTCTTAAGCTTTACAAATTCGTTAATTAATTCGAGAAGTTGTAGTTGCATTTCTATCGATATGAGTAGGTAAAATGTTCATTATTGCAACTCAAAATAGTCTTATTAACAAACAGTAATATCTACAGTTACCATCGAGATATTACGTACTACGTACTAGAGGAGCCACTCAAAACCAATTATATGTTCCGTTGATATTTGAATTAAAACTAAAAAGCGCTGCAGCGCAGCCAAACAATAATTAGTAGTCTAATCCAACAGTATTAACAAGCAGCGCTCTATCGCATTCGAGCTGTAGTTTCCTCGCGAGCGAAATGTCATAAGCGCCGTGATTTTCATGGCGCTTACGCGTTTTGGCCAACGAACTGTTGCAAAGATTCGCTTTTATAGAGTAAGCGCCAAACAAGAAAGCAGAACGGATAAATAGCTTTATACCTACGAAGCTTTATTGGGAAATTCACTTTGAGTAAATAGTACTTCAATAGCTTTACCAGTTTCAGTTTTTTTGTACAATTCATCGAGGTATAAAATATAAAAGCCGAATATTCAATTTTTAAATTATACTTTAATGATAATTTAAATATAATTATTGCAAAAAAAATGTTATGGGTTATTTACGAAGCAATTTTTAACAACATATTTCCTTATCCAATTAAATACGTTAAATACGTTGTGCATTTAACGTCGGTTAATTCTACCTAAATATCACTTCTGTATGTTTTACTCTAAGTACTCTATGTCGAATGAGGCAACAATGGCGTCTTAAAATATTTTGTTCGTATTTAATTTTAAAACAATTATATCTAGTTAATTACTGGTGAAAAGTTATTCCTTTGTTTTTCTCCGTATTCCTTGTATTATTAGTGCAATATCTCAAGACACAAAATGGCATAATTCACGAGTTTTAGAACGTTTTTAAATTTAAACAATCACACGCTTAAGCCACCGCTTCATCAGAGTGTAGCTAGCAAGCGACTGAAGGAAGTGCGGCGCATGCGCCGCAATTGCATGGAACACCGCACTAATGAGTGGCGTCTTCTCTATACATTATATCTCGATGACAGTTACACAATTAAGTACATACCTACAACATAAACCTTTTTGTTCCCCTTAGTTTATTAATAAAAATCTGTTAGGTTTCAGTTAAACCGCGTGAATGAATCGTGGCGTTAATGTATTTGTCACGTCTGGAGTGGATATTAATAGAGCGTAGACTCATCACCTTAATGGAAACTCATTGAGCTCGATAGGCCGAACGGGCGCCGGGTGTGCGTCGTCGGGCTGTATCGCACCACACGCGGCTTCTTAGAACAGTGCTGACGTGAGATTGACAAAGCTTCTGTACGAACAGACAATATTGGAGACCCCTTTGACAGTGGTTTATTTTTATATTCACATCTATTTCAACGTTTGAAGGTTAAGCGGTTTGGAGTTATTAGAGTTATCTTAACTTCTGGTATTATACATATATTATACATATTTATGAAATTCGGTCCGGATCCGGCCGGATTGGAAATGACACCGGATTGCAATCCCTATATTTTTTTTTTTTTTTTTAAAAAGACAACTCCCGCACTAGGAATAAATCCTGTGTCGCGGGGGACTTTACAAACATACATGAAACGGACACAAAGAACACCCAGACTCAGAACAACAATTTGTGAATCACACAAAGTGTTGTCCTACGTGGGATTTGAACCCACGACACTTGGCGAAGTAGGAAACGGCGTGGTGACCGTTAAACCACTAGGCCAAACGTGCAGTATTATATTGTGCAATATTATAAGGCATGTGCAAGGTAAACTACAAAGAAGTAGCATATTGTATCTTGACTGAAGCTCGAAGGACGAATTGGGAGCCATTGTAGCTGGGAAAGCTAGCGACATATGGTCATACTTGCGAAGATTGAAAACGAATCGAATGTAGTTTTTGAGAAGGCGGTTTAGTTTATTGAGGAGGTCTGTATTCTGGTCAAAATAACACAATAACATAACCATCGTTATATCATTTACCAAGTAATGTTACTTAGATATTCTTTGGCTGACCTCTGTTCCAGATTGTTCCTAGATATTGGAGGTGTTGTAGCATATCAAAGAAACTATCATAATCAATTTATGCTACGCAGTCACCAATAAGTAAGTGCAGTTGTCGTGAACATTATGCCAAGAACTGATATTGTTAAGTAAAGTCTAAAATCGATTACACCAAACCTCTGAAGCAAATAGACATCTAAAACACTATGGAAAATACACTGTAAAGCAATGAAACCAGCTAGATCGAATTGTGAATGACTGTCTTCAAGAGGTGAATTTTAACTGTACAAAGT
This sequence comes from Diaphora mendica, assembly GCA_949125395.1. Lineage (NCBI taxonomy): Eukaryota > Metazoa > Arthropoda > Insecta > Lepidoptera > Erebidae > Diaphora > Diaphora mendica. Next base: position 19,288,993 of record OX421318.1, read on the forward strand.
ACTGATTACGCAAATCTGACCTTAACGGCATGGGACGAGCTCGAACGGTTTGTGAGACAATGAGACCCTCTCCCCAATTAACGGAGAGTTCAAAATTTATCTCATAGCGGAACACTGGCATCCACATTTTGTATAAAAACTAGAGATGATACGAATATCCAGCAACTATTCGGTATTCGGTCTATCCGGCCTTGTTCCGGCCGGATTCCGGATAGTAATTCAAAATAATATATTTAAATTCAAAAAATCTTATTGTTTTATACAAAGCAAATCATACATGACATGATTTTTATTCTTGATCGCGACAATCACTATTAATATCCTTTGCCACTTCATTGAAAAAGTCCTAAAAAGTGTCATGACCTTCACGTGTAAATTTGGATCCAGTTTCATCTTCTTTCATTCGTTTAGCAGGTGTTGAAGACGGCGATGATGTTTTTATACAGGAGAGTTTTTTATATACTCTATCAAGATTTTCTGTCGGGCTTTTTGTAACGCGTTAAAGGGCCGAATATTCAGTAGCCGGTGTGTATGAAAATGTGTGTGAAATTTATTTATTTTTTATTTATGCAGTTTTTTCTTGGAAATATTGACATCAAGTACCTAAGTAAAAAAATCATAACATACAAATATATCACATAATTTCTCCAATATGTAAGTATTTCATGATAACTTAAATAGTTAAAGACGCGGCAAATTTCATAACGATGACAATGGGCCCAACAATTTTATACCGAATATTTTTCACCAAATTATTTTTTAGCTTTTAGTAATATAATATAATAATAATAATAAAATATTTATTTAGTTAACAAGTACAATAATTTACAATTAAATTCTTAAATTTTATAAATAAAGTAGGTACATTATTTCCAATAAAACCGTTTAAATAAAAAAAAATACTTTTTTTTTACTATTCACTGATTGATGTAAATCAAATGATTGTGTGATGATTGATGAAATTATCCCTAATTTATATTTATTTTTAATCACCACCGAAGGCAGGCTATTCGAACAATAATAAGTAAGGTGAAAGATATCTCACATCAACAGCCTCTAACATATTTGTAGACGTAATATGTCCAGCAGTGGACTGGTGAAAGATAGATTATCAATATATCTATACTTATAATAAAGATGTAACAGGTCCAATTCTGTAAATTAGATATTTTGAATTTTTTTTTGGAAGGCTCTCTATAATCGATACTAAAGCCAAAACTGTATTTTTTTTTCATTTTTGTCTGTCTGTCTGTATCTTGGCCGCCCATCACGCCGAAACTACTGAATGGATTCAAATGAAACTTGGCATGATTTGAGTTCATACTACGAGGTAGGACATAGGATACTTTTATCCCGAAATTCAGCACGGTTTCCTGGAGAGAGGGGATGAAAGTCAAAATATGTACTTAGTTGTAATTTAATAACACATAGTCCGATTTAATTCATTATTTTGTTACTAGAAGGAAAAAAATAAAAGATAACGGGAAAAGTTTTTTTTTGTCCACGACTGTATACTGCCTGTGGGAAGCTGAGACAGATATGTAAATATGGCGGTACGAAGTTCGCCGGGTCAGCTAGTAAGTAATAATTGCGTAGTATGTTATGCGATGCAATATGCACGAATCTACTGTGTATAGTTTTTTCAAATGAATTATGTACCTATGTCCCCAAATTTAAGAATTAGTATCCCCGAACACACCTTAGCCGCGCCGCAGCCTATTCGATTAATGGTAGTATTAGCTTCATTTACTGCCGGTTGATTTAGTGATTAGTAATCCTGACTAATAAAAGTCGCAGGTTCAATTTCCACCTAGGACGTAAGTATAAGACTTCCAAGAAGAAATTCCATTGCGATAGGCCATTTACTTGTTTTGTACTTTAGTACTCTGTCTCTGTGTTTCAATTTCACTTTCAACTTTACATACCTACCTATGATACTAAAAATATTACGCGTTTCTTGAAAATCACTATTTAAAAAAATATAAAAGTATAATATAATACTACAATACAATGCTGTAAGATCAAAGTTATAATTCGAAAAATCCGATAACAGATTCTGCTGCTTATCGTTTCCTGTAAGTTATTAGGTCAACAAAGGGGAATCGACCTATTTAACGATGCTTGAAGTTGGGCAAATAACATAACCTTGTATTATACTATTGGTGTTATGTGAACGAGCCTCATAATACCGCTATGTTTATTTCCCTATAAATCGTGTTTCGTGGAAGGTTATCACTCACTTTGATTTTGAATATTGTAAACATGTAAAATCGCGTTCGAAATACTTTCAATTGAATTCTTCAGATTCAACAATTTTTGTTTCATGAATGTTATACTATGTCCTTCTCAGTATCTTTTCCTTTAACTACCTCACCTCCCGGAACCAACCATAGTACCAATTTACTCCCGGTCAGGGTCTCCTTACCAAGTTTCACTTCACATTCAACTTAAACTGAAGTGAAACTTGGATTCAACCTGTAGTATTTAATTATGATCGATTGAGTAGTAGAGTCGTGAAAGCATATCAGAAATACTTATAAACAGACAGTTTCCTGTGTATCTATACCTATCATAAACCGCTTTTAATAGTCGACGGCTGGACAAAGGTCTCTCCTTAGAAGGTTAGGCCTACTATGCCATGCTGATCAGATGGATTGGGATAGTGCTTGGGTCAAGTTTTACTTCTCTTCGCAGCGCTGTTGTCCTGCTTACTTTGCCAACTTAGTTGCCTCCTACGACATCCATGGGATAGATAGGGGTGTTGACCCTCCGTATTCTTAATCCATCACCACACAGAAGATCTGTACTCCTCATAGATTTATCTTAAAATTATTTTTAAGTGAGAAAAACTCTGAAATAGCAAAAATAGAAAAACTTGCTCAAAATTCTAGATAAAACTCATAGAGTACCTAAGGGTTAAGGGCAGGTAAGACATGCCTACACCGACGTTTAATAGTAGCTCATTTAGTACAAAAATAATACAATTTAGATATACTTTCTAGTACATAAGTATCCGAGACAAAGAAAGAAACCTCAACCAATGCATATTGTCGTACTAAATAAAAACAAAAAGTGACCGTCATACAAGATCAACCTGCGGCACCTGCATGGCTGCATAATAACACAGTTAAGTGTGTACCAAACAAAGATTACCATGAATGGTAATTCTTAAGGCGTTATGCGGCATGCAGATGTATGATTCATAATCAGCCCGCCGGGCGCCTACAACCATCGAGTCCAACGACTAACCGAGCCTTGGCTATTACGCATTGCTAATAAATTTAGACACTTTTGGCGAATGAATGGGCTTTATCAAACTGTTGCCTACAAGTACATAATAGGCTGTATTTATAGAATTCCTACTACGCTTGAATTAAATGATGTTTCATTGGTATTTGTTTAGTGTTTCTAAGTAATTAAAACATCTGTAACCAGTGGGCATTTGTGGTTAATTTTGAATGAGTCTTTGAACTTTGGATGATTCACGTACCTACGTTAGCATTTAATATAATATTGTAGTTGGTATATTTCAACGTATGTATACCTACATGTCCTGCATACAGGTGTAACTTAGCTTTTGTTACAATCCCAATGGTGACACCAACCACGGGATGGACAAACGGCAATTTAAGTTTTTCGAGCCACGGCAGCCTCACTTCATGAAATTCCCAGTGAACCTTGTAAACCTTTCCGCCTTCATTTGGTGTGAAATTCAAGAAAAAGAAGCATCATGCAGATGGCGTGAGACGTAACAGAAAGTCACCGAAACTTTTTAAGAATTTAACGAATAGATATTTGATTTGAATATGTGAATACTATTAGCATACAAACCCTAGACCTCCTGTTTCATAAACCTCCTTGTTAGAAATGTGATTCTAATATTGGCAACACTGTCTGGTCTAACTGCTCTGGGTAGATAATGGTAACGTGCCTTTTTGTATCAAGTGAATGTTTGCATATTAAGAGAGAATAATAAAGGATTACAAATACAATAAGACAGACATATTTAATTTACTACCTAATATATGAAGATGATAGCAGAGGTCCGTGGTTTGTGAAAATAAGTAATATTGAAAGTGTGAAATTGAAAAAATCTGATTCAACGTGCCGCATAAAAAAAATGGCGTCTGCGATGCGTGATATTACAATCCCGATATTCGATGGTCAAGATTATCATCATTGGAAAGTTCGAATAATGAGGTTTCTTCAATTCAAGAAGTGTGATGATGTCGTAATTAAAAAGTCCACAGAAACCGACACAAAATCGTTGGAGAAAGATATCCAAGCGATTAACTACATATATAGCGCCATTTCCAATAGGCAATTGGAATACGTGAGCGAGCTGAATACAGCATACGAAATCATAAAAAAGTTCGATTCTATGTACATAAAGAAGTCAACTTCTCTACAGATTGTGTGTAGAAACCAGTTAGAGGCGATGAAGCTTAAAAACTATGACGACGTAGAAGTATTTTTCAACGATTTCGAAAAATCGATCAACGAGTTAAAGCAAGCAGGTGCTGAAGTCACAGAATCAGAAAAACTAAATTACATGTTAAAAACATTGCCCAAAGAATATGCACATATTGGAGACTTGATTGATGTTTTACCAGAAACACAAAAGAATGTTGATTATATAAAAAGTAAAATAAAAATGAAGCAAATACAAGAGCAAAATGAGAAGGGACAAGATGTAGTACCAGTCTTTAAAGTATCAAGGCCACCATCAAAAAGCAACAACATTAAAGATCTAATCTGTTATACTTGTGGCAAGAAAGGACATAAAAGTATTCATTGCTGGTTTAGGAACACAAGAGGACATAGTCGTACAGGGAATAGAGGAAACAGTAATAGAGACAGAGGTAATACAAGAGGAAGGAGGTACAACAATTATTCAAGTACAAGTTACCCTCAAAATTTCAATGTGCAAGTCATGACGACATATCAAGTTGCAGAAAAAGAAAATACTCATGAAGTCAAATGGTTATTGGATAGTGGATGCTCAGACCATATTGTGAATGATAATAGCTACTACAATGAATGCACAGACTTACAGAAACCAGTGGAAATAAAAGTAGGAGATGGATTTTCTTTAAACGCAACCAAAATAGGTAACATTATTATGTATTTTGTAGTTAACGGTGAATATATTAAAGTAAATATTCCAAATGTATATTATGTTCCTAGTATGAAACAAAATCTGTTGAGTGTGTCATGTATAATTAGTCGAAACAATTCAATAACTTTTAATAATGAGGGTGCATTTGTATATAACTCAAAACAATTGTTAATAGCTGTTTCATTAAAGAATAATAATTTATTTGAACTGACTGGCAAGGTAGAATTAAATAAAAATGTGAAGGAATCTTACACAGGCGTAGCTTATATATCTGAAAAAGAAAAATGGCACAGAATTCTTGGTCATACTAATTATCATACTTTAAATAAATTATGTCAGTATCAATTATTAAAAAATTTACCAAATAAACTTGATAATGAATATGTACAATGTGAAATATGTATGGCAAGTAAAATGAGTAACTTACCTTTTGAAAATAACAGAAGAAGAGCAACCGATGTCCTTCAAATTGTTCACACAGATGTTAACGGTCCTATCAATCCCATGGGGTACAATGGTGAAAGATATTTTGTAACATTTATTGATGATTTTAGTAGAATGGCAGTGGTATATTGCATCAAACAGAAGAGTGAAGTATTTGATTGTTTTACAAAATATGTCAACATGGTCCAGAATTTAACAGGTAAGAAAATTAAAGTTATCCGTTGTGACAATGGTAGGGAGTACTTAAACAAAGATTTTTATCAACTATCAAAAGAAAAAGGAATACGCTTGAGCCCGTGTCCTCCATACACACATGAGTTAAACGGAGTCGCAGAAAGATACAATAGGACAATTATGGACAGAGCAAGATGTTTGCTAAATGAAGCTGGAATAGAGAAATGTTATTGGCCTGAATGTGTTTACACAGCAGCATTCCTAGGCAATAGATTGTTGACTAATACACCAATCCGAAAAACACCATATGAGATATTTACAGGACAAAAACCAGATGCATCAATACTAAAGATTTATGGTAGTATAACATATGTGAGAGTACCAGAGGAACGAAGAAAATCAAAGCTAGAACCCAAAGGTATAAGAGGTATTCTGGTAGGATATGCAGACACAGGATACAGGGTCTTAGTAGAAGGAAAAATAATTGTAAGTCGACATGTAAGGTTTATTGAGAAGCCATCAAATCAAGTACAGCTTACCCTTAACGATGAAAACCTGCAAGAAAGAGAGATTAAAGAAAAAGAAGAGATCGAAGAAGAGAGACTAAAGGAGATTGAAGCAGAAAGACAAAAAGAATATGACAGAGGAAATGAAAGACAATCAGAGACACAAGAAGAAGTTATTCAAGAAAGAGACAAAGAATTTCAGGAGGTGGAAGGAACAGGGAGACCAAAAAGAAAAGTAAGATTACCTGCAAAATATGATGATCATGTTGTTTATGTCAATTTGTGCAATGCAAACATACCTGAAAATTATGAAGAAGCAATCAAAAGTACAGAGTCAAATAAGTGGAGAAAGGCTATGGACAAGGAATTAGAAAGTTTAAAGGAAAATGAAACCTGGAAGATAGTAGGTGAACCAGTAAATGAGAATATTATAGAAGTCAAGTGGATATATACAATAAAATCAAATGGAAAGTACAAAGCAAGACTTGTGGCAAAAGGTTTCCAACAAGCTTATTCAGAAAATGAAGAGATTTATTCTCCAGTAGCAAGAATGACTACATTAAAAGTATTACTATCTGCAGCATGCATAAATGAATGGGAAATTGAACAAATGGACGTAGAAACAGCCTTCTTAAATGGAAAAATAAAATCAAAAGTATATATTTACCCTCCAGAGGGATATGATATTGAAGAAGGAAAAGTTTGTTTGTTGATTAAATCTTTATATGGATTAAGAGAAAGCCCAAGAGATTGGTATGAGTGTTTTCATCAGTTTATGATTAGGAAAGGTTTTAAAAGATCTGATTATGATTACTGTTTATATGCAGGGTGTATAAATAATGAGAAAATATACATAATCCTATATGTAGACGATTTATTGATTATATCAAGAAATCCTGAAAGTATAAAGAAAGTCAAGCAATATCTGAGTACCCAGTTTCATATGAAGGATTTAGGCAGAATAAATCAATATCTTGGAATAGACATAACCTACAAACCTAAAGAAAAGAAGATGTATCTGACTCAAGAGAAATATATAGAAAGTTTGGCAGAAAAATATAATATAAAATATTCAAAAATGTTTGATACACCTATGGAGATCAACCTAAAACTAGAACGGGCAGAAAAACCAAATGAACGTTTAAAATACAGAAGCCTAATTGGAGCATTACTATATGTGGCAAATGGTACACGCCCAGATGTATCATTTTCTGTTAATTACCTGAGTCGTTTCCAGAATTATTATGATGACAGTCATTTTAAATACGCTTTAAGAATACTGAAGTATTTGTATCACACAAAATCATTAAAGCTTTCTTATGAATCTAATTATACTGAAGAAATTGAAGCATATGTGGATGCAGACTTTGCTTCCGATATTGTGGATAGAAAATCAACAACTGGAATAATCATCAAGGTATTCGGTAATACAATATTATGGAGATCACAAAAACAGAAGATAGTTTCCAGAGCTTCTACACATGCAGAGTACTATGCTCTTGCAGATTGTGTTGAGGAGGTGCTACCTATTAAAGGAATATTAATGGATTTAGATGTAAATGTTAATCAGGCAATTAAAATCTATGAAGATAACACAGGTGCTATTGCACTGGCCAAAAATGGTAAATTCTCTAAAAACTCTAAACATATAGATGTCAGTTTTCATTTTGTAAATGATTTTGAAAAGAAAGGAATTATAAGTGTGTGTAAGATCTCTACTGAAAACCAAATAGCTGATATTTTAACTAAGTCTTTATGTAAATTAAAATTCCAAAAGTTTAGAAAGTTGTTAAATATTAAGTAAAGGATAAATGAAACACAACTTGGAATTACATAATAAGTTTATTATCTTTAATTGTTAGTGTGTTGTTGGTTCAAAGTTTGTTTGAGGAATAAGTATATGGAGTTGATGTAACCAGTAAATATTAAGTAAATGTAAAGAGCTGTTAGAACTATAATGTTGGTAAAGTAACTATATAGTTAATTCTGTGAATATTGAGTTGCCATAATATTGAATCAAGGAGGTGTGTTAGAAATGTGATTCTAATATTGGCAACACTGTCTGGTCTAACTGCTCTGGGTAGATAATGGTAACGTGCCTTTTTGTATCAAGTGAATGTTTGCATATTAAGAGAGAATAATAAAGGATTACAAATACAATAAGACAGACATATTTAATTTACTACCTAATATATGAAGACTCCTGTTGTAAACATTTATTTGCGATACATGCACTTTAACTTTAAAATCAAGAAATGTCTTGTCTTTTGTTTCATCATCATCATCAGCCTGTTGCAGAAGGTACTCTGCTGGACATAGGCCTTTCCTTAGGAACACCACAGAGCACGGTCTGTTGCTTTCTGCATCCAGTCGCAGCCAGCCCTCTTACGTAAGTCATCCCGCCATCTGGCCAGAGGACATCCCAAACTACGTTTGCCAAGACGCGGTCTCCACTCTAAAACACGTTTACTCCAGCGGTTGTCTGTTCTGCGACTTTTTTTTGTTTGTTTGATTTATTTTTAAATAATTCAAACTAATTTGACGTGGTCAGTTTCCACGTCTTTGTTTGAAAGACCTATTTAAAAAAGAAATTTAATTCTACAAGTTAATTACCTACTTCCTCTATTAAACTTAAACAGCTTTCCAATGCCAATAAAATGTGGACTCCAAATGACAAGTACTTTGGCTTCTTTTCCATTATATGAAAGAATCTGTAAGTAAGTAGTATCGAGGTGACTCTGTCAGAGATACGTTGTCCTTATAAATCTTCTCTTTTGGTTTACTGCTACCTTTGTTAAATTTCCTAGTTATCTCAAGTGTAATAGTGTCTCCAGTTAACAAAAAGCTTTAATTTACTAGCGATAAGAAACAAGAACAAAATCATTTATTTACTCAAAGTTTAGTAACTGTTTTTACGTTTTAAGTACACTGAGTTTTTTTTACTGTCCACGCTGATGACATATTGCTACAAGCTACTCTTCTTCTTCTTTTGATGAAATGGCAAGTGTTTATAGTCTTCATATAATAAGTCTTTAAGTTTTCGTCGTGATGAAATTAATGATAAAAAATATAAAAAAATGTGGATGAGATGAAATGGGGACCGTCTTCCGAAAAAACAAAAAACGATCTCCACAAGCTACTCTACACTCTACGAAGTTTTATGCTATGGCTACTGGCTACATACAAGCAACCACTGAACTTGACTTCCCGAGTGTCATAACTCGGTGTTTTCGTGGGTCACCGCTGTTGATCCTGGTGTACAGGAGTTACAGTGGTGGGCGTGTGGGCGGGATTAGTCCCATAAAAAAAAAGCAACCACTGAAGTAATTCTAGAGGCAAGCAACATAGAAATCTGTCAATGTCAAACGTCTCAAAAAGGTATGGGCAAATTTAAATAATACAGTACTGGGGCTTCCAATTTTCAAAAGAAACCAGGGCTGAAAATACTGACCAATATTTTTTCTACTTCCATCATCTAATCACATCGTAAAAAGGGTTAATAATATTTTTTGAAACTCAAACTATTTTGAAAATTCTATTTTTTTTACAGTTCGTTTATTGAAATATTCAAATTATTTTATCTTTTTTTGTTACAATTTTTTAATTACTTAATGTATGTTCTTACAAACTTTAAATATAACATTAATTATTGTATTTAAATTCAAAGTTTGTCAACTATATCTTATGTTAAGACAGTTAAGTCACTCATGTGATCATGTGAAAAGGTGCAAGAAGACATTTTAGAAGTTAACAAAAAATAAGAAACTATAGAACATAATGCAGTTAAAATTACGCTTGGAAAACTGTCTTGCCAAACTTGTCACCGAATCAAGGGCGTCGCCAAGGGGGGGCAGGTAGGGGCAGCTGCCCCCCCCCCCCCCTAGACATTTGATTTGATGCATATTTGAATTAAAGAAACATATTGAGCATAGAAAAAATAATGCCAGCTATCAATCAATAGATATTAAGTATTCTCTGTCCAAATGAAACAATGTCCTACACGAAAACAGGTATATACCGCTAGTCCGACAAGAATCGTTGTCACGATCGTTTTTCTATTGGTATTCTCAACTTTTGAGCCTAGGACATGGATAATGTACTACGCAATTTGTAGGGCAAAGTGCAGCCGCGATCCTGAAATTTTGGGGGGTCACTAATAATCAATTTAAGTCGAGTAAATAACACTTTATTGCACAATACACAATTTTATTGCACACATTAAAAACAAATGGATATCTTTTGTTTTTATTGGTAAGTCTATTGGGAAGATAATATTTGAGACGTCTGGGACAATCTCTGGATGAACACTTAGAGGAGGAGGAGGAGAGACACGAAGGGCGTGTGTGGGAATCCCGACAAATCAGTCTACCCACTAAACCCCGCGACGGCCTAACTCGGCAGTCACGGGTGAGATACATTCCGGGGTAACCAGATTTGCCCCCGGGGCAGGTCGCTGTCGAGCCTCTCACAGTTCTATGCAGTTAGACGACTTCCTCTGGCTGCGCCGAAGTGTAACCGGTCTCGGGTCGTTTGCAGTGACCACATCTCCCCTGGATGTGGCCACAACGACTCTTAACCGACGATTGGGGAGCTAGCGGCTTCTACCGCGCCCCCTTCGTCGCCTCTTTCGAGCGGGATTGGTCCTTGCCCGACTCCTTCTGGAGCATAACGTCTCCACAGACTCCACTCGGCCTCCCATCCATCACTACTTGCCAGCATTGCCGCGATCAATGCTGGTGACAAGTTTCGTCCGATCTGTCCGCAGTGGTGGCATTGTGCCGTAACCTTACGTCCGATTCTGTTCTGATATTCACAGAAGCAACCGTGCCCGGTGATTGAATCATTAGGTGACACAATCAGTTCTCTCTATCCAAGCTTCGAAGCTCGTCAAAACGGCTCCGACAGCGCCTTGGCTGGCACAAACCTGGGTGTCGAGCCGTGCCCGCCAAGCCCGTTAGGCTTACGTATGTTCGTTCTGAGGAAGCATTCCGGGCTCATGATCCGGCGCTGTCTCTTTGCCATTTCGACCGACAGAACGAATTTCTTCGTAGACCATTGTGACCATGTCGGTCAGAATGTCGAAGGGTGGAGATCACGCCAGGATCGTCGCTGCCTCGTACGAGATCGTACGGTAGAACCATCACCCGCTGCAGATTCGCTGCAGGAACTCGACGGTGCCCATTAGACAACCATGGATCGCACGACGCCCACAAAGAAGCAGCGAGCTTCTTCCCGCGGTCCCCCGAGATTGAGAAGCAGATGATGTAGCGCCCCTGCTACCCCTCGTACGGGGACTATTCGCCCGAAATGCTCTTCGAAGCTCTACCGATTGTACAGGATGAGGCCTAGGTACTTCATGTACTGGCTCACTTGGACTTCAGTGTCATTCACCCGGAGGCATGAGCTGGGTGGTTCCTGGCGCTTACGTAAGCCATGGAGGCGCCACCCTTAGGCCCAGCTCATGAGTCTTATCCACGACACTTATCCTTGCTCGGCGAGCAGTAGCACCTCCCCGAAGCGTGACTCTCTAGCAAGTATTGCGGTATCGTCTACAAAGCAGGCGACACTGAGGCCAGAGGGCAGACTAGTGCGAAGGCCCGCATCGTATGCGAGGTTCCATAACAATGGGCCCAATACAGAGCCCTGCGGAACCCCGCAACACACCTCCCTTCGATTTGCCACTCCGTTCCCATCGATAAACTTCACTGCCCTGTCGCGCAGATAGGCCTGTATGACGGCACGCGTGATATTCAAGGGCCGCCCTAATCGCGCGCCAAGGAAGGATGCCGAAAGCGTTAACGATATTAAGGCTAACTGTCAACACCACCCCCCCTATCCAAATCCAAATTGGCAGTCCGATAGATCAGGGCCCACTCGCGACAGGTGCCCGCTGATACGGTCAGAGATAACTCTTTCAAAGAGTTTCCCCAACTCGTTCATGCAGATTGTGACGCAGAGATTCTGCAGCTATTCCTTACTTTTTGAGGTGCCCCAGTCACGCTTCTTTCTAGCCAAGGGGGAAGATTCCGAGGCCGAAATACTCAGTGAAAATCTGCCTCAGTTTGTCTCCCAGCACCGCACCGACAGAGTGATCACCAGCGCCCAACCTGGAAAACACCATCAGGTCCAGGAGCGGTGTTACGGGAAGCCAGCCGCCATACGGCTCGATCCAGCTCTCCCTCCGATACCTCACGCTCGACGGACCGCAAGACTGTCCTAGACCCTTGGACAGAGCGTGTCTGTCTAGGACTCTTTCTAGAAACTCCGGTCCAGACTAGTACCTAGTGTCAACTGAGTCTTTATAGCAGAGCACGCCTGAATCACGTCAGCCTTAGAGGGCAAAGTTTTGCTATCCAGATTTTATAACAGTTTTAATTTATAGGTGTTAAACAATTATTATTTTTACGGGAATTAACGCGATCACTATTTCAAGGTACTACATACCTCTGTTTTGCCTGACGTTTCGACCAGGTTGCACTGGCCGTGGTCACAGGCTGACTGGCTCAGCGGCGCACGCCCTCCGTCGTCGAATCCGTGAAGTGTGGTATGTGACAGTACATGGCGAAACAAAAATATCAATAATATCGAAAATGTGCGGGTGGATGAAGAACCTTCGACTTCACGGATTCGACGACGGAGGGCGTGCGCCGCTGAGCCAGTCAGCCTGTGACCACGGCCAGTGCAACCTGGTCGAAACGTCAGGCAAAACAGAGGTATGTAGTACCTTGAAATAGTGATCGCGTTAATTCCCGTAAAAATTATAATTATTATATCATGGAACGCGAAAGTTTAAAAGTTAGTATAGGTGTTAAACAATTCCTATTCTTTGATTTCTGATCTCGATTGAACAATTACGGAAACAGGAGATAAAAAAATCAGGTTCTAGTAGCAGTTGCCAAAAATTATATGTGTTTGGTTGGGGGAGGTCATGTCCCCTGTCTCCCCAATGTATCCCTACGTTGTCGTCGTGGTGGGGCTTGCGTGAGTCGATGATTTCTGGGGCTATGCCGGTAGAGCCACTCATGCCGGATAGGCCCAGAAGGAGACTCCAGACTAAATGGGATACCAGACGGAGTCTGGCTACAGGCTGCCGTGTGGGGCACTCTAAACGTCCCTCTGCTCTAGCAGAGGGCGTATTAGAGTGCCAGTAGTTCCGAGAGGGACAGGGGGCGGACGGATCCGGTCTGGTGCAGACCCCGTCCGGCCCAGCCGTAATCCTGAGCGGACAGGACCGGTGGCTCTTCGAAGCCACGAGGACGTAAACCTCTATAAAAAATACCCCAAGCTCACGCTCTGACGCCTGGCAATGAGCTGAATCGCTGGAGGGAGTTCAGTGCCAAGGGCGTCCTCTGTCGGAGGACATAAAACTTAAAAACTTATGACAATGGACAATACTAGGAATTTACCTACCCAGGAGGGTCCTAGACGCGACGCGTCTGGGGAATCCCTTCCGGAGCCAGTCGGCTTCGGCATCCCCAATCGTATTATGGGGGGTGTTCGATTTCGAACGTCATTGTACTGGCAACATTTTGATTGTCTCTGGTTCGTGTTTGACGTTTTGACGTTTGAGGTTAAATATGTAGAAAAAAGGATAAGACGCGTGTTGAAACGGCCGACGATTTGTTAAAGTTAATTGATAGTAAGCTAATTGTATTGTCCATCGACCCGGTCTCTGTAGTGATAAACCGTTTTGTGTTAGGTCGTGGACTCACGAGTTTTGTAGGCGCGTTCCGTGATAGCTGAAGCGAGTTTGTTGTGATTCGAATCCCTTGGAAGTTGTACAACACTTTAGGAGTTGATGTTTGTGTGACAACGCAGAGAAGAACCTACCCACCTACCCAAGAGTTCTTGGGGACGCCGAAAACAGGACGCCACACAACTCCAGTAAGTGTAGTTTAGATTAAGAACACGGTGACACAGCCGTGGTTCATTGCTCCTTCCAGGGGACATTGTTATAGTGATTGAATACCTTATTCTATGGGCCGTAAGATATCTCAAGTATCACAATGTGATCGCTGCCCTGGCGAGAGAAATGAACATTTTGGTAGCAAGAGCTTGGTTTACCTCCGGGCTGTGAGCACTCGTAGTGCACTCAGAAGGTGAAACCTAGTTAGTAGGCAGGTAAATATACTGTTCCACTGTCCACATATCTTTGATTCCACTGATATAGCTATTTAGAATAGTATTTGAAACAATTTATTAGCATAATTATTGAATGTAGGTAGTGAAACATTTAATTATAAAACTTATACATAAATTGTAAAATTTGTGTTACTAGTTGATGTTTACTAGTTTGAACTTATAATTGTAAAACAAGTAAATAGTATACTTCACATGATTGCTTGGGACAATAAAATTGGTCCAATATATTAACCCAATCACACATTTAATTATTGGTTGAATTGTAAAACTTGAATTGTGAAACTTAATATTAAATATTAATTGTGTAATACAATTGGATTTTGCTAGCCCAAAGACAATATTACTGTAATGGTATTGTTATATAATTCTAATATTGTTTAGTGAAGCTTAAATTCAGTTATTTTTAATAAAATTAACTTATTGTTAGTGGGCATTGATAAAGTGAAACTTGTAGGTAGATATATATCTGAGATTAAGTTACTGCACAAGCACTTAATAGGGTTTTACATAAAGTTCCTAATAGTGTTTGAATAAATAGTTTGTTACATACATAAACTATTGTAACTTGTAAGGAGTGCAAAAGCACTTGATAGTTTATATACATACATAAAATATTGTAACTTGTAAGTATCGTTTTGCCGCTATGTCGTTCTCATTGTACCGGGCTAAGATTAGCACAGAATTGAGATGGTTTACATCGGTTCAAGGTCTCCTAGGCCGACCAGATAGACAGGATGCACTGTTGGCTCGAGCTTTGGATGCACCGGCTAGGCTGGAGTTATTGATGGAAACGCTTACCAAGGTCGAGGCCCTTGAGGACGAGAAGGTCAGCGATCAGATAAGGTCCGCGATGCAGGCTGATGTTGACCAGTGCCTCTCAATTGCTGATGACATTCAGCAGCGCATAGCTGAAATAAAGCGCCAGCGCAGAACTGGCTGTGATGAAGAAGCTGTGGAAGGCCCACACTCTCGCGGGGTTGTATCAAAACTGCCTCAGATACAACTACCCAGCTTTGATGGAGAGCTCGGTGAGTGGGTCAGCTTCATCAACTTATTTGACAGTCTGGTCCACTTAAGGGAGGATTTACCTAAGGCC
Source organism: Diaphora mendica (assembly GCA_949125395.1). NCBI lineage: Eukaryota > Metazoa > Arthropoda > Insecta > Lepidoptera > Erebidae > Diaphora > Diaphora mendica. The sequence goes on from OX421318.1 coordinate 19,304,474, forward strand.
TATAAGATGGCGCAACTGATGTCAGCCCTGAAGGGAGAGCCTAGGGAACTGGTAGCCCATTTGACGGTGATCGAGGACAATTATGAGATTGCCCGTCAAATGTTGGTAAGGCGCTACCAGAACAAAAGAAGGCTGGTTGATGCTCAGCTCAAGAGGCTGTTTAGCATCCCTTCAGTGACTCGGGTCTCTGCCATACAGGCAGAAGTGTTGAACCCGTTGTTGAATGTCACTCGGGCATTAGAAAATTTAGGCTTGCCGGTAGAACAATGGTCTTACATGTTAGTGTACATAGTACTGTCCCGGCTGCCAGTGGATGTGCAGACCAGATTTGAGCAGCATCATGGTCAGGGTGCAGACAACTTGCCCACCTCTTCTCAGCTCATAGAGGAAGAGGAAGAGTGTCGGCGGGCAGAGAACATGAGTTCGTTCTCGAAGTCCGCTGCGGAACCACAGAAGGCTACTCGGAGCCCTGTGAGGAGGGGACTTCCGCAGAGAGGGCCAAGGCAGTTGTATGGGTACGTGGGTGCCTCAACACCATAACGGGATGCCTGCCCATATTGTAAACAGGATGGCCATGGTGTGGCCGCCTGCCTAAGATTTAGGGACCAGAGAGTCCAGGGGCGACGCCAGATCACCAAGCAGCGTGGCTGGTGTTTCTTGTGTCTGGGTCCCCATTTAGCAAGGGATTGCGCTCGGTCCGCAATGTGTAAGTTTTGTGGAGGCCGACATCTTGAGTTGCTCTGCATGAATAGGCCCGACCAACATCATGCAGATGGACAGGGCGGGACTCAGGGACAGATGGGGTCAAGTACACAGGGCCGGACTTGGAACCTGGGTCCACGGGACCAGGGCCCTCATAGGGAAGATGTTGGGGGCGATGTTCAGGCCAACATCGCGCACGGTTCCCCGACCTATTGGCAGGCCAGGGGCTCAGTTGGAGCTGGCACGGGCGGGTGTGCGGATGCACCCTCGAGTATGGAGCGGTTCGTTGGAACGCCGCCTCGGGTGTCATCGCGCTCGCCGCCGACCACTGGAACGCCGCCTCGGGTGTCATCGTGCTCGCCGAAGATGACGACATGTCGTCGATTTTCGCCGCCCATCATGGAACGCCCTCGGTTGGATCACCGCACCCCCCCTATCCGTGGACGGCGGCAAGTAGAGCGCCGCGACTGGAGGGGCACTTACGAGGGACCATGGGATCCCTACGTCGGCACTGATATGCCCGGTTGCTCGGGTTATAATGCATGGGGCCCCGGGGGCCCCCACTAGGAAATTGCAGCCAATCAAAATTTGGTCCCCAACCGGAGGCTATAGTCTTGCCCACTGCCTCCGTGTGTGTTTGGGGTTTGATTTCGACACCCCAGGTACGGTTGACGTGCTACTGGGAGTAGACGTTCTGGGTAAGTTTTGTTGTCGGATCGGCGAGTCTTGCAGCATGATCGACTCATGGCTGTGGAGACAAGTATCAAGAGAATTGAACCCGTCGGATTGTGCATCCAGGGGATGCCGGGCTCCTGAGTTGGTTAACCATCAGTTATGGTGGGGCCCTCCTTGGCTTGCAAGGAAGGAATCGAATTGGCCCCTTAACACAGTTTCATGATTGAGCGGTATAGCTCCCTTGATAAATTGATCAATGTCAATTGTTGGATCAGAAGATTCGTTTGGAATTGTCGCACTCCGCGCGAACAGCGAGCGCTTAGCCCAATTCTGTCACCGGCAGAGCGAAATGAGTCGCTTCTGAATTTGATCCGGTTGGTACAGTCTTCGAACTTTGGAGCAGAATTGGAGAGTCTACGAACTGGGCGTTCCAAATTGAAGGGTGCTGTCGCGCGTCTCAACCCGTTTATAGATTCGGCCGGGTTGCTTCGGGTAGGACGAAGATTGCGCAATGCGAATCTGCCGTATTCGGCTCGTCACCCCCTACTGCTCCCCAAGGGAGGGCAGTTGATTGAGTTGTTGGTGACTGACCGGCATGTTAAAAACGCTCATGCAGATTGTAACGCCTTGTTGGCTACACTCCAGAGGGAGTTTTGGATATTGTCTGGGCGTCGTACCATACGGAACATCGTGTTTCGGTGCATGCCTTGTTATAGGAGCAAGGCTGCCACGATGCAGCCCCACATGGGGGATCTGCCCCTGATCGGGTGAATGAGGCTAGGCCATGGGCGGGTGTTGGTACAGACTTTGCGGGCCCATTCATGGTGAAAAGCTCACGGCTGCGGAACGCGAAACAGTACAATACTTACCTTTGCGTGTTCGACTGTCTATCCACAAAGGCGGTGCATCTCGAGCTCGTTGCTGACCTCAAGACGGAAGCTTTTATAGCGTGCTTGGACAGATTCGTTTCCCGAAGGGGACTGCCAGCACTGATTCGTTCCGATAATGGAACCAACTTCGTAGGTGCAGAACGATACTTACGAGATGTAGTCAGGTTTTAAATGAAAACAAAGTGGATATTGGAACAGCCCTCTCCCATCGGGGTATACAATGGACCTTCAGTCCACCAGGTTGCCCCCACTGGGGCGGGATTTTTGAAGCCATTGTTAAGTCAGCTAAGACGCATTTAGAGCGTATTGTAGGTCAGACCGCGCTGACATTTGAGGAACTCGCGACGTTGTTTTGTAAGATAGAAGCCGTTCTCAACTCGCGACCGTTGTGCCCGCTCAGCTCGGATAACTAGTCCCCCTAATGTTGGTGACCTCGTGCTGGTTAAGGATGCTAACCTACCGCCACTGCGTTGGCGCCGGGGGCGCATTGTTAACTTGCTCCATGGTAAGGATGGGACCCCCCGGTCCGCAGAGGTTCTTGTTGGGGACTCAGTTATCAAACGAGCGGTAGCAACGTTATCTCGCCTGCCTGTAGATTAGGGAACAGGTACGTACCTGTTCGAGCGGGTGACTGTTGGATTTCGAACGTCATTGTACTGGCAACATTTTGATTGTCTCTGGTTCGTGTTTGACGTTTTGACGTTGGAGGTTAAAAAATTGTAAAAAAGGTTGTGATAGAACGCGTGTGTTGAAACCGGCCGACGTTTTATTTGTTATTGTGAAAATTAAGTGAATTGTGATTAGACTCGCGAGAATTGTAATACGTGATAGGCGCGTAGACTATTCACCATATATTAAACCCAATTACAAAAGACTATACCCAGAAAATGGCACCTATCTAGACTTTAAAGTATTTATTGAAGCTACCAACAATACGGATAGAATAGGCAATAAGAGCTCTATCTATCTCAACCATATTTTTTCCAACGAAATAAAAGGGGTGACGGCGATTCAACGCATTAATGCAAATAAAATAGCAGTAATATTTAAACAGTATAATACAGCCAATAATTTCATCAACAACACGGCTTTTCTCAACAAACACGGCTTTAAGGCATTTATTCCAGCTGCGGAAATAGAAAAAACAGGTATAATTAGATTTGTACCAGCAAATATTTCGAACAAAGAATTATATACAAAACTATCATCAATCTATGAAATAGTAGCTATAAGAAGATTCACAAAGAAGGTTGGGGAAGAGCGAGTACCACTACAAACAGTTAGCATTACTTTCCTTTCGAACATACTCCCAGACAATGTACAATATGATTTATTTTCATACCGAGTTTTTGAATATATACCACCATTACAGCAATGTTTCCGTTGCTTTAAATTTAACCACTCTGCTAAAATATGCAATGGTAAACAAAGATGTTCCATTTGTGGAGGTGAACATTTATATAAAGAATGTGATAAACCAACAGAGCTCTGCTGTGTCAATTGCAGTGGGCCTCATCTTGCAATTTCTAGATTATGTCCAATTAAGTTAAATAAAATATTAGGAAAGAAAAATAAGATAACTTTTGCAAGTGCAACATTAAAGAAACCACATATTAATAATGATAATAAACAATTTCCACCTCTTTTACCTCCAAAAATGAAAATGTCTACTGTAAATAAGCCTGTACATACATCTATAAATAGGCCTGTACATTTATCTGTAAATAAACCTGTATCTGTAAATAATCCTGTACATAATGTAAATAAACCTAAAGATGTTCCTCCAAAGGTAGACATCAAAGCCCAAATAGTTGCCAACAACGATGTACTTATGGCCCTAGTACAGACGTTGGTGGAACTGGGTAATAAGGGGGATACTAAGCCCACTACCATAAATAGTATTAAGGAAACTCTACTTAAAAATCTAAAGTAATGGATCCAAGTCATACACTGTCTAAGCTACGTATTGCTCAGTATAACATTCAAAGTGCTAATAGTAAGAAACCTCTATTGATTCAATTCTTAGAAAAACAAAATATTGACATTTGCTTACTTAACGAAACATGGTTCAAAGACAATAAATTTAGAATACCTGGATATAATATTTACAATAAAAATTCCAATAATGCTCACAATGGTGTAGCAATACTAATTAAGCCATACTTAAAGTACAAACTATTAAACACTAGATTTTATGAAGACATTCAAACTGTTGCTCTGTCCTTATCTACTGTGCATGGTAGCTTGACTATTCTATGTGTATACTGTAATCCTTCTAGTGGACACATACATCTCAACAGACTACATAATATAATTAACGATCTGCCAAAACCTATCTTTGTTAGTGGTGATTTTAATGCTCACCACATTGCATTTGGTTGTCTATCCACTAAGAGTAGAGGTCAGGATTTATTTAATATCATAGACGACTTGGATTTATGTATTTTAAATGATGGTAGTTTTACAACTTGTAATAACCCAAGACGAAATCCATCTGCAATTGACGTTAGCTTTATTAGTGCTAACCTCGCCTCAATATGCGAGTGGTCTGTGCATGATGATGCCATGGGCAGCTACCACTTCCCAACAATAACAGAGATTTCACTACATATAGATAAATATCACATTAATCCCCCTGTTGATAGGTTTATATATAAAAAATCTGATTGGACAAAGTATAAAAATATTTCCAAAACGATATTTAATGATTTAGTGTTAAAATTATATGATCCTATTTCAACCTATAATGATTTTTGTTCTCGATTGAATACTTTAAAAGATATGACTATCCCTAAACTCACTAAACCAAATAATTTTAAAAGCAGACCACCAGCTCCTTGGTGGAATGACATTTGTGAAAAAAGTGTAATTGCCTCTTACAATGCATTGAAACATTATAGAAGTGAACCTACAATGGAGAACTATTTAGACTACAAAAGAAAAGATGCACTTAAAAAAAGGACTATATCAGAGCAAAAAAGAATAGGTTGGGATAACTTATGTGACTCTTTCAATAGAACTACCCCTATTAGTAAGATTTGGAATCTTCTTAAAATGTTTAAAGGTATAAGAGCTGGCAATAAATCACATAAAGATGAGTTTATTTCTCCATTTCTAGACAAATTATCCGACAATAGCAATTTAAATGATGCTTATAGTTTAGGTAACATTTTCGAATTAAATAATGATAGTCTGAATTCAAAATTTTTGCTAGATCCTTTTACATGGTCCGAATTTAAAATTAGTTTGTTATCTCGGAAAGACACTACACCTGGATTAGATGATTTCCCCTATTGTATTATTAAAAATTTAGACGAATCTGCACAAAAATTGTTTCTTAATATACTTAATTTACTTTGGCATTGTAAATGTATTCCGCAATCATGGAAAACACAATGTGTCATTCCAATACTCAAACCAGATAAACCTGCAGAGCTAGCCAGCTCTTACAGACCAATATCACTCTCTTCATGTCTAGGTAAAATATTTGAAAACATGATTAAAAATCGTTTGGATTGGTATATAGAATCTAATGGCATCATTCCACATATACAATATGGATTTCGTCGAGGGCGAAGTTGTGCAGACAGCTTCACTTCTTTAATTTCGGACCTGAAACATGCAAAGGATAAAAAGTTACACACTGTTTGTGTATTTCTAGATGTTCAAGGTGCATTTGACAGTCTAGATCCTGTTATACTAGTACAAGTTATGTTTAGGCTTGGCGTGCCAGGCCAAGTATGTAAATGGATATATAATTTTTTGAATAATAGAACACTCTATGTAAGATATAATAATACACTACATGGTCCAAAATGTGCATCTAAAGGTACAATGCAGGGTGCTACACTATCTCCTTTGCTTTACAATATTTATACAAGTGAAATCTGTAAATTTGTAAATAGTAATAATGTAGATATTTTGCAGTTTGCTGATGATATTGTTTTGTACAGTAGTAATTATAATGTAGAAATTGCAATTAACAATATTAACAGAGCCTTGTCCCAACTATTTCACTATTATAATGATGTACTACATTTAAAAATTAACGCCTCCAAAAGCAGTATCATGATATTTGGAAATGAGAATTCAAATTCAAAAGTAGTTTATAATGGCGAATTTATAAATCCAGTAAATTCAAAGAAATTTTTAGGCATAGTAATAGATAGGAAATTAACTTTTCAGGAACATATTAAATATATATCAAAGAATGCTCTAAAAGGTCTAAATATAGTTAAATGTCTTGCAGGTGTCTCATGGGGAGCAGACCCTAAAATATTGTCAAATCTATATAAAAGTATAGTTAGAAGTCATTTTGATTATAGTTCACTAGTGTATATAAACAGTACTCATGTAAATAAACTAGATCTATTGCAGAACAGGGCTTTGAGAATTATTTCTGGTGCAATGTGCTCTACTCCGATAAGGGCCATGGAAGTAGAGACTAAATTGATGCCCTTAATTTTGAGACGCATTCTACTTGCAGAGAGATTTTGTCTTAAATTAATTGCTGCAAATCACAAGAAAATTATTAACAAAATTGTACCTTCTGTAAGTAGTGCTCCTGGGCCTCTAGCAACAGGAGACAATCTTTTGAATGGCAAATCTCCAACATTGTCCAAAATATTGCTAGAAATAGAGATTACTTTTACTCATATAAGAAAACAGTGCCCATGGCCATGTTACTCTTTCTCTTATCAGTGTATTTCACATCCCATCAAAGAATTACAAAATTCAATTAATAATAATTTTGATATGCTACAGTTTTTGGCAGATAATGATAATCATTATGTTATTTATACTGATGGTAGTAAGGGAAGTGATTATGTACGTTCTGCTATTTATGATCCACATACAAAATTCTCTCAAAGCTTTGTTCTGCACAATACATGTAGTATATTCACTGCAGAGGCATATGCGGTTTATCAGGCTTTATTACATATTCGCCAAATTAATAATTGTAAATACTTTTTGATTGTTTCTGATTCAAAGAGTTTGATAAAAGCCTTAACTAACCTTACACTTTCATTTAAGTCGAATTATATTCTGTATTTTATCAAAGAAATAATATATCAATATTATCTTAAGTACATAAAAATTTCTTTCCTATGGGTACCTTCTCACCGAGGTATCTCGGGTAATGAAATAGTTGATAAAACCGCATATGAAGGTAATAATGCTGTTGATGTTAGAAATGCAATGGACATTCCTATGACTGATTTTCTGCAAAGTATCAATGAAAATGTATGTAAGTTATGGCTAGAAATGTGGAAGAAAGACCAAGACATCAAAGGAAAGTGGTATGGAAGTATTCAAGAAAGATTGCCTGTTACACCCTGGTACAATAGATTGAAAGAAGCCAGCCGAGACTTTATAACTACGATAAATAGATTGCGCTTTGGCCATAATACTGCACCGTCACACCTTTCTAGACTTGGCATTATTACAGACAATACATGCCCATATTGCGAATCTCAAGAAGGAACCATGGAACATCTGATTTTTGATTGTCAAAAATTCTTGCTTGACAGATTAGTGTTGGCTAGTGAACTCAGTGATGTGAAAATTAAGTGTGATTCTTCATCCCGCCCGCCGCCACTAGAACAGTTATTAAAAGACAAAAACACTTACAAACCAATATATAAATATATTAAAAATACTATTAAAACAATTTAAAAATGAAGTGAAGTGACAGTGCAATGTTTGTGCAAATAAAATAAGACTTGACTTAAAGGTCTTAGTTACCAGGTCATTAAATCCCAAAAAAAAAAAAAAACTATATATATCAAAGTAGAAGCTGTCAAATTCTTGAGCTGAATGTACTGTACTGACACCAAACTTTGAATTATGAATATGTTTCAATAAATTTCTTAACGCTAAAGTAATCGTAATCTTTTAAAGTTAAGAGGTTTGTTACGATATTAGAGCTCTTGAAATTATTCTAGTAGAAAATTGTATTACATAATCTTAACAACTATAAATTCGCCTTTTTATTTTATAGGTTTTGGCGGGAATTCTCTAAGTTCTCTATAGCGAGATAACGTCAACAATTAGCCACTAACAATGAATAAAAACAAACAGATGAAAGGTCCACCTCCAAAGAGGTTTAAGTCGGGTGACGATGATGAAGACAATGAAGTGCCGTGCAGTTTTGAAGAGCAATTAGCCACTATGGACAGTGGCGAATTTGATTCACAGGAAGTGTTCGGTGACGGTCCAGAAAATCAATCCACAAATATGAAATGGTCAAGGCCTTCCCCGCCCTCGATAGATCCAAAAAAAGATAAGTTACTATTCCAGCAGCTTGATATAGATCATTATAATGGTACACCAATAAAAGGAATGCCTGGATCTCAACTAGCCCCTGTTCCTATTATGAGAATGTATGGTGTTACTATGGAAGGTAATTCTGTATGTTGTCATGTTCATGGATTTACACCATATTTTTATGTGACAGTACCTGTCAATTTTACAGAATCAACATGTAATGAATTGAAAACAAACCTTAATAAAGCTATATTAGAGGATATGCGTGGTAACAAAGATAATCTTAAAGAAACTGTATTGGAGGTGCGTTTAGTTAAAGCAAAATCTATTATGTATTATAAAGGCGATAATGATATTACTTTTGCTAGAGTATCAGTCGCTCTGCCAAAACTTATTGCTGCTGCTAAAAGACTAATGGAAAGGCAACCAACTTCATTTGCTCTAATGGACCCAACATTTTATGAAACTAATATTGATTTTGACATCCGTTTTATGGTAGATACTTTTGTAGTTGGTTGTAGCTGGATTGAGCTCCCAGCAGGTAAATGGTTTCTTAGATCAAAGGATTCGCAAACTAGGATTGAATCTAGGTGTCAAATAGAAGTAGATGTAGCTTGGAATGCATTTGTAGCCCACCAACCAGAAGGAGAGTGGTCCAAAGTTGCACCAATACGAATTCTAAGTTTTGATATTGAATGTGCTGGCAGAAAAGGAATTTTTCCCGAACCTCATCATGATCCAGTTATCCAAATTGCATCTATGGTTATCAGGCAAGGGGAATTAGAACCATATGTTAGAAATGTGTTCACATTGAAAAGCTGTGCCCCCATAGTGGGTTCACAGGTTCTTAGTTTTGAATCAGAATCTGAGATGCTTGCCAGATGGTCTGATTTCTTCCGTGAACTTGATCCTGATATAATAACAGGGTACAACATAAACAATTTTGACTGGCCTTATCTAATAAACCGAGCTAAACATTTAAAAGTGGAAAACTTTGATTTCTTGGGTCGTATCAAGAACATTAGGTCTGTTATTAAAGACTCTGTTTTACAGTCAAAGCAAATGGGGCGTAGAGAAAATAAAAGCATCAATTTTGAAGGGAGAGTGCCATTTGATCTTTTATTAGTTCTTGTACGTGATTACAAACTTCGATCATACACTCTGAATGCTGTCAGTTATCATTTCCTTCAAGAGCAAAAAGAGGATGTACACCACAGCATCATTTCCGATCTTCAGAACGAAAGTGAACAAACCAGGAGAAGGCTGGCTATGTACTGCTTGAAAGATGCTTATCTACCACTTAAACTTTTAAACAAATTGATGTGTATTATAAATTACATGGAAATGGCTAGGGTAACAGGTGTACCCCTGTTATGCTTACTCACTAGAGGTCAACAAATAAAAGTTGTTAGTCAGTTGCTGAGAAAGGCTAAGGATATTGGATATTTGATGCCAGCTTACCACAGCCAAAGCTCAGATGAACAATTTGAAGGAGCTACTGTAATTGAACCTAAGCGAGGATATTATGCGGATCCAATCTCAACTTTGGATTTTGCATCCCTGTATCCTAGTATTATGATGGCTCATAACTTATGTTACACCACCTTAATCCCACCAAATATGCAAGGCAAAATTAATTTAACCAGTGATGATTACACAATAACACCTTCTAAAAACATGTTTGTGAAAGCTCATGTTAGAAAAGGGTTACTGCCTGAAATCTTAGAATCTCTGCTTGCTGCCAGGAAGAAAGCTAAAGCAGAACTGAAAGAAGAGAAAGATCCATTCAAAAGATCTGTATTGGATGGAAGACAACTTGCTTTGAAAATTAGTGCTAATTCAGTATATGGTTTTACAGGAGCACAAGTTGGGAAACTGCCTTGTTTAGAAATATCTGGCAGTGTTACTGCATACGGAAGAACTATGATAGAGTTTACGAAAACTGAAGTTGAAAAAAAGTACACAAAGGCAAATGGTTACAAAGAAGATGCTATTGTAATATATGGAGATACTGACTCTGTTATGGTGAAGTTTGGTGTTAAAACTCTTGAGGAAAGTATGGAATTGGGCAGAGATGCTGCTGATTTTGTCACAGCAAAGTTTGTTAAACCTATAAAATTAGAATTCGAAAAAGTATACTACCCATACTTGCTTATAAACAAGAAAAGATATGCTGGGCTATATTTTACAAAACCAGATAAGTATGATAAGATGGACTGCAAAGGTATTGAAACAGTCAGGAGAGACAATTGCCCTCTTGTGTCTAACATGATGAATACTTGTCTACAAAAGTTACTTATAGATAGAGATCCAGATGGTGCTGTCAATTATGCAAAACAAATAATCGCAGATTTATTGTGCAACAGGATAGATATATCGCAACTCGTTATTACTAAGGAACTGACAAAGAATGATTATGCTGCTAAACAGGCCCATGTAGAATTAGCCAACAAAATGAAAAAACGAGATGCTGGAACAGCTCCTAAACTTGGTGATAGAGTCCCATATGTAATATGTTGTGGTACTAAAAACACACCTGCTTATATGAAAGCTGAAGATCCTATATATGTCTTGGAAAACAGTGTTCCAATTGATTTTAATCATTATATGGAAAATCAATTATCTAAACCTCTTTTAAGGATTTTTGAACCCATTTTAGGTGAAAAAGCTGAGTCTTTACTTTTAAAAGGTGAACATACTAGGACAAAAGCCATGGTTACTTCAAAAGTGGGTGCTTTAGCTGCTTTTACAAAGAAGAAAGAAAAATGTATAGGCTGTAAAACTGTTATGCCTAATGATGCTGTAAAAGCAGTATGCAATCATTGCTCACATAAGGAGAAACAGATTTATATTACTGAAGTATTTAAATTAAGGCAACTTCAGGAAAAGTTTTCAAGACTTTGGACTGAATGTCAAAGGTGTCAGGGCAGTCTTCATGAGGAAGTTATTTGTACTAATAGAGACTGTACAATATTTTACATGAGAAAGAAAATGGGAATTGAATTAGATACACAAGAAAAAACAGTCCTGCGGTTTGGTGAACCTACATGGTAAACCTTTGTTGAGTTCGGCATCCATAATTATGTTGGAAATAAGGATAGCAACTTTGTAATTTATATTTTTCAAGTTTGAAATAAACAGAGAAAATTATTTTTTCAATATTTTTATTATATTTCACTTAATATATATTAAAACAATAACATCTATGTATGACATGACGTCTAAGACAAAATAATGTTATCATTCACAATGAAGTATGACTTGGAATGTGTGACTGGTGCCATTTCTTGATTTTGATATATTTTTACCAAAAACTTCATCATCTACATACTTAATACAATTTTTCTTTTTGGTGACACAGCCTAAATATAGTTGATTGGAAAAAGTTTTCGAACTGACCTTATATACTAAATATTGTTTAAACTCCAATTTTATTCTAACATATTTAGCAAGCAAGTTGAATTGTTATTAGACTGCCATAAACAGTGTATTTATATCACAGGAATACATTATTATGCAAGGGCTTAGTATTAATACCTACTTGTTTAAACAAAAATATAATTAAAAGAAAAACAAATAAAAGAACAAGCATAACACTTAAGTACGATATTTTGATAAATATATGGATATGTAAGTAAATAAATTAGTTCTATTTTTGACGAGCAGATTTCCCTAGTGGCCGTTTGCGGAACTAACGTAAGACAGATACTTCTACCTGACAGTTTAATATACAGAGCGAGTGCATTGTTATTTTAAATTCTTTCTACAATGATTTCATTGATAGACGTCTACGGAGTAGTAAAAAATACTATAAGACCACTTTGTGAGGGTGATCAGTATTTTAAAAGTGGAATGATAACGTGTATACGTATTTTAATCTGCCATACGTTAGTTCTGCGACTTGCCGCTAGGGAATCTGCCAGTTTAATATACAGAGCGAGTGCATTGTTATTTTAAATTATTTCTACAATGATTTCATTGATAGACGTCTACGGAGTAGTAAAAAATACTTTAAGACCACTTCGTGAGGGTGATCAGTATTTTTAAAGTGGAATGTTAAAGTGTATACGTATTTTTATCTGTCTTATGTTAGTTCTGCGACTTGCCGCTAGGGAATCTGCTCGTCACCAATATTGATGTTTCGGAAACACGAATTTTGCTAGAGACATGATTGGTTGTGTTTTAAAGATCAAAACCTAGGTTGCAAACTTTGCATAGAGGAACCGGCTCATTTTGATAAGGGGCGTTCAAGCTTCAAAAGAGTGGCAGCTCAGGAGGATACCAGACATATCCAGCCAAGCACCCTCATTGCTAGACCTACTGCTGACGAGTCACCCAGTCCAGTACAGTATGACGGTCTCCGCTCCTGTGGGACAATCCGGCCACCACCCTGGTGTCCACCGCGGTACCTCATGTTGTCCTACCACGACGTGTGGCTGGAAAAAGGCGATTATGGCACTCCTTGTCTGTTTTTGATTTTTTTTAAGTTCACGTTTTTGTAAAAGATACTCATATCTTAAACTAATAAAAAAATGAGATCCCTGATTTTTCCCTCAAAACACAGTGTTATGGGACGCGGAGTGGGAGGGGGTGACAAAAAATTATGGAAACTTTCGAAAATTTGCGTGGCCCCAATATAGAAGTGACAAAAAAAGTCCTGCTTGTACATATAATAACATATGCATAAAAAATACATAGTCTATCTAAAAATGGCTCAAACGATTTTGGATCATATTTGTATTTAGATACGGCTTTGCCCTTTATCTATTAATATGCAAAAATTGAAAACACGACTTAATAAAAACGCAACAACGATCTTCCAGGTACTATTTAAAATTGGGGGGGAACATTGGGGTTCCCACACAGGAGGGGGCCATCTATAAACCGTAGGTGGCCCGAGGTACGTCGGGGTTCCAGGGTTTTCCTTTCTAGGGCGCACCTGGTTCCCCGGCATCTAGTACCCGAGACGGCGTGCGGTTTTAGTCGGTTCGAGTCCGACATACCACAGGAGATGGTATCCGAGGGGATTTCCGCACGGAGGAAAAAAAAAGTACTATTTAAAATACTAGTATTTTGTCAAGCATTGTATTCTCAATTCCAATATCAATCAACTAAATAAATAAAATTATTAGATTCATACCAATATTACTTCCAGACCTATTAAAATTTGAAACAAGATAAACCTAATTTAATACGAGATTATCACTTTTTCATTATAATGAATAAATATAGGTATATAGATATAATTATAATAGGTATGTTATTGTTTTTGCAAAGATGAATTAGTTTTCTATTGCAGTAACAGAAAAGATGGCAAAGCAGTATTTCACCTATTTTCTTGAGATAGAGTTCGTGTTATACTTTGTCTAGGCGTCTTGATAGCAGCTGGTGATTTTAAAGAATTGTTACATTTTGGAATGGGCATGTCGAATGAGCATGCAGAATTTGCAGCAATAGAAGGAGTTAATCTCATTATATCTTCCAATGTTCTTATGAAGGTGTCACATGTGGCTGTCAGTAGACTGGACGCATCATCAATTTTCTGAAACAAATGTGGGTAGCATTACATATTGTTCAGCAAAATCTATAAGTACACTTACGAGAATAAAACAGATTAGAATTCTAGGAAGAAAAATAGTTTTGTTTACAGTTAAAGATTCAGTTGTTAAAATTATGATGACTTGATACAATTCTATGATGGGTACTTATTTGCAATAAAAAAATGCATCCATTTCTAATGACATATTAGAAGTAATAGAGATTTACGATTCATTTTCATTTCAATAGGGTTGCCAGATGGCGGGGAAATCTGGGATTGTGTCCAGTAATTAGACCTTATTGTCCCGGATTCCGAAAACCTACAAGCTTTGTAACAACATTAACTAACAACGAATGACACGGCTCGGCTGGCCTGCCTGTGAGTGAAGGGAAAATGCTTCCCGAATTTCCCATGATAATGAACATATATATAGTTGGCATGTCTGAAAACTATGTAAGGCGCTTCCGAAATAACTCGTCCACAAATTTTATTAATTAAAAGAAACTGGTTTGTTTTGCTCCGAAATTTTATCAGTTTTGCAAAGCTTTGACTGAGAAATACTACTTAATAAAAATGGCAAAATTCAGTGATAAACAAGATATTTTCACTATGGTCACGACGCGTACTAGCGACCCGACACCGTGGTCTTTTTTTTTTAACTGTCCCGGATTTGATAAGTTTCTATCTAGCAACCCTACCTAACAAGCAGATCTCTAGTACAATATGGAATTGTGATTCCATTTAATTGTGGCCAGACGGTTTTGTTTCAGGTTTTCTTTCTCTTGCAGTCGTGTTGTCCTTTGTGTTTGCTCCTTTAATAGCCTCTTACGACATGACACATTCAATTTAAGGAAATTTCCTTACTTGCATCACTTCTAGGAAATAGTAAACATACTTTACTACATTACTTGGCAATGTATTAATTTATTTACCTGCATCTCAGGCCCTCCATCAGCATTAGCTGCACCTTTAATAGCATGGACTTGTTGCATCATCAAATCACAATATAGCCGCAACTCTGATTTTTTATGACTTAACGAATTGGCATCTTCCAAGGCAACGACTGGAATTATAGATTTCAATATCTTAATATATAAAACAGAGATAGGTTAGTTATTGCATTATAAATAACTCAAGTATAGTCCATTCGCTTAGATACGGTCACCTTAATTGCCCCGCCGACGCAAAATCGAAGGGCCCGCCTGCGTCGTAAGCAAGTATGATTTCTCAGTTTACGCCGTTGTATGAATTAATATATTCGTATTTCACAACAATTACCACATTGCGTGCGGGTGCACCGACACTATCTAAACAAATGGACTCTACAGCTGAACTGATCTTTATATTCTACTGATAATTGACAATGTTTTAAATTCTTATGCTACAATCTTTCAGTTTTTAATAAAGTTATTATTATTATTCTATTAATTTCATTAAGATATTATAAAAATTCACGAAATAAATATAATCAATTCCGCACACGTTCAGAATTCGGATTCCGAATTTTCCGTTTTTCGCTTACGGAATTCCTTAAGCCTGGCGTACCCGTTCGGTTTTTTGCTTTAAGAATATTTAATGCCAGTGCCAGAAAACAACGATTTAATTGCGATAACATGTCTGTTATCATTACATATTATAAATGTTTAATGTATATTGAATGTGAATACGTCACAAGCAACGTTGTTTTTCATTAGCTAATATTATGCTTTTGGTTCACGCATTGTATTTGTGATGAGACGTGAAAACATACAACAAGTTCAAAACGTGTGAGGCGATACATAGTAAATGTTTGGGAATGCTACGTTCTGAATGACGTTATTAGGTTTTTCCGAATGGTATTTCCGAACGCACAGGCTAGCATTCGAAACGTACGGAAAAACGGATGTGTGCAGCAGTCAATGTATACCTACTATTTTCTATTGGCATAATGCACGGTCATGGTCTCCGAACGCGGAAAACAAATTCGGAATCTGAATAGAGATGTAAATTAATGGGTGTGGGTCGGGCCTCTTATGTATAAAATCAAACAAAAAACCAAAAAACTTTTCAGGCCCTTCGAAATCTAATACCGTTATATGAGCAATTCTTGTATATATATATATATTATTATATATTTATAATCTGAATCTCGGAAACGGCTCTCACGATTTTCATGAAATTTTGTATGCAGAGGTTTTCGGGGGCGATAAATCGATCTAGCTAGGATTCATTTTTAGAAAATGGCGTTTTATTCGTGTTTTTAGCAATCAAATATATGAAATGAATGTACATCTAGCGCCATCTATCGTAACTCAAGCGAACTACATTAAACTATACTGGAATAAGGTGCAGAATTAACAGTATCAGGGCGTACCAAGAGAGGGCGCCACTAAACTATTGGAAGAAAAATAACAAAAAGGTGGCGTTTGAATAGTCCCAATGTTGCCAAAAACCCATTTATAAAAAAAAAATACCGAGCGACGCTCGGTCATCCAGGTACTGTTATATTAATCACTCTAGTTGTGCGGTTCCAAAATGCCATTCGTATTGAGAAGAACCGGCAAGAAACTCCTTAATATACTCTTTTAAAAATAGATATTTACAATATTTCATTTACTAGGTGAAGATTATAAATGTAGTATGTAGTATTCACTATTTAGATATCTACATGTTATTTGATGTTATAAATACCTACGTATGTATATTTACAAATTTAAGTATGCTTATGAGCTGGCTGGATAGCATGGTACAAGTCCTGCCTAGTTTGGGATCATACAACTGTGTATGAGATCGGTTTATCATTATTGTTGTCTTTCACACAAACAATCTGTTAGGTCGTGTTTTCGAAGTCAGCAGGGAGCGGAGCGGCGGTGGCGGAGCGGGTAGCGGCGCCCGTTTTTAGGGTTCCTTAGCCAAATTTCAAAACACAGAACCCTTATGGATTCGTCATGTCTGTCTTAGAACTGAAACTCAATTTTTTTTTTCATCGAACCCACACGTGTGGGTATATCTATGGATAGGTCTTCAAAAATGATATTGAGGTTTCTAATATTTTTTTTTTCTAAGCTGAATAGTTTGCGCGAGAGGCCCTTCCAAAGTGGTGAAATGTGTCCCCTCCCCCCTGTAACTTCTAAAATAAGAGAATTATAAAAGTAAAAAAAAATATGATGAATATTACCATGCAAACTTCCACCGAAAACTGGTTTGAACGAGATCTAGTAAGTAGTATTTTTTAATATGTCATATATCGTAAATCGCAATTTACTGTTTTAAAAAATACACTATTATTAAAATATCGATCAAAGTTACAACAAATTACAAGAACTATTATATATATGTTACTTGCTGCTACGGAACCCTTCATGGGCGAGTCCGACTCGCGCTTGGCCGCTTTTTTATTTTTGAAACCAGCAACGGGCCGATCGCGCGGTGCTAATGCAGTGTAGTGTTGTGTAAAGATGAGTAATTATACCTCGTAAAATATAGTTTGATTGATATGGATGACGTAAGTAACAAAAAAATTACTAGTGATTTCAAATAATGTTTAATAATATTTTGTTTAGTTAGGGTACCTACTTATGTAATAGCATCATAAATAAGTATTTTAAATTAATTTTTGAAAATCGTACCTTGCCGCTCCCGCTGAGTTTGTGTATGCGGTCTTAAAGGCTTGTAAAGCCGATTGCAAGATGATAACAATAGAAAAAAAAAGATATAAATGTCTGGTTTTATACCTGTTAAAAGGTAATAAGCTGAAATTACCAGAATACATTACCATTTATTTCTTTTGAGTCAACGCAAGCTTTGGCACTTCCTAAGGCTACTAGCCACTTCTGTCTCTCCTGTGGTGATGGTGCTCTTAAATACATGTGCTGCTGACCAGGTATAACTAGATCCAGTCTAGTATTGTCTATATTATTCACTGGAAAACATTACATTATACAACTTTAATAAATGCATATTAAATCACAAATGAACATGGACTTACAGCTATTTTCAATAACTCCAAAATCTCCAGTTTAAAATAGACATAGGATATTGAAAATGGTTTGAATTAACCTTAAAAGAGTAACATTTCTTTTTTTATAACAGCAACTTATCCAAAAAAAATTGATCCTGCGTATCATTGAAAGTATTGAATCAATCATATTGAACAAACATTTAGAAACTATGTCCAGTTTAAACTAGAGATAGGTTATTGACAATGGCATTAGAGGAGTTCTATGACTTTTAATGTAATTATTTATTTATTATATTTGTCAAACATCCGATGTACTTAACTTCAAATAGATAGTGGCAAATACTAGGTAAGTAGAGAACACACATTAAATTTTAAAGGATTAATAATAAATGAACACCATATAAAATTATGTAGCCTAAGGAAAGAAATGTATTAATCATTACAGAACTTAGTTTGTTAGTACAAGCCATTACATTGCTATCTCATTTTTAGAAAACTACACAATTACAAATATAAATCTGAGATACCTAGACAAAATTTAATAAATCAAACACTAATATTCAATTAAAAAATAATCAGATAAATTGCAAATGTTGTAAGGTAAGTGTATCTTTAACTGATTATTGAACAAGCACTTACTTTGTAGAAATGACATTACTCAATGAATACTACTTTCACTAATTGAGTTCTGATACAATTCGTTTTCTATTGAATAATAATAAGTAACCACGACTAAGTTATCCCTTACCATTTATTTGACAAACTGATACTTTGACAGATCCTTTACATCCCTGGCTGACTTCCTCTTGTGATTTATAATACGAAATAATTCCATTCTCTAAAACAAACCACCTTGTTTGCCAGCCTGAAACAGTTTCAATATGTTATTTTATTTACATGTTGAATGCCCGAACTAGAATGCCATATGACATAATAAAATACCATTCCAATAATTAGTCCACTTCCACAAAATTCCTTCCATATTAAAAGTGAGTTCCTATTTCTTCACTGATTTGTTTTATTTGTTTACTTTCGATACAATTAAAATTTTCGTCTTGTTGGATTCAAAGTGTCAAATTTTTGTAATGTCAATCTTTTTTTTATGACTTGGCTCCGTAGGGCTTGTGCTTTTGCCATTTATTAAAAGTCTAAAAGGCCAAAAAAAACATATCTAGTTAAAAATTACTAAATTCAGAAATAATAAAACAGTCATAGCAATGTCTTGTGATGTGAGATTTAATAGCTATCAACACATTTTCGTCATCACATACCTAGTTTTTGAAACTTATTAAAGAACTTGACATTTAAGAGTTTCTGAACATAAAACTTCAAATCGTCCTGCAGTACAATATGAACCATTGACCTACAGTACATAGACTACGCATACCCACAAAATTATCGTGCCTACCTACACAAGAAGTTGGCGCATAAAATGGCTGCCTTTAGGGTTGTACCTACGTAGAGTGACTCGAAATGTCGATATCGATATTTAACTGAAATATTTAATAAATTGCAAAAATAACGTTAAATAATTATGGTTAATTCCGATTGTTTTTTATTATTTATAATGGATGTAATGGATGGATTAAATTTTGAATGATGGACTTAAGAGTAAAATCCAAAAGGTGGGAAAAGGGAGAGGACTAGCACTCTCCCTTTTCCCACCTTTTAGGCGTACATCACCTCCTCCCAAAATGAGGCCGTGGATTCCTCTTGGAATCCCTAAAATCCTGGTCTTTCTGTAGTCTGGGAATAGATGATCGTAGGTGAGGTTTCTCAAATTATTATTTTAAAACCATTTGTTATCGGCTATGAAAACAGCCCTATCCGTTCTATCAGCAACAAGACTAAATCAAGAACAGAATACCTCCGCATTCAAACCAACGAGAATGTATATCGTTGTTTACCAATTTTTTCGTAGCTCAGACGGTTCTAGGATACCGATATCAACATAAAAAGTACTTATATTATGTTGACATTGAGCGAAATAACAAATTGAGTAAATAAAACACATTTTAAATACTTGTAATATTTATTCATTTATTTACACATTCAGGTTAGGGCACTGTGCAGTCACGTAATCGCGTCACGTCGAGAGTTCTGTTGTAGGATGTTTCATGGAAGTGCATCGAGCAGACATACCACATTTTATGTGAGGGTTTATATTTTTCAAACCAATGATTTCGATCCATTTCTTTTTTAAAATTTCATTTACAGGAAATCTGATGAAGAAAACACCATGTTGATATATTTTTATATAATAATATAAGTATCGACACTTTAACTCTACCATCACTATCCTTAATCGTATGTAAACAAATCAAAGTGAAACAAAGCAAATAATATCATTGAGAACCTCAAAAAACTGACAAACGTCTTCGGAAATTATAAAAACAATATGTTTAATACAATAAACAAAATCGTAAAATATTCAACAATTTCAATGCATTTTTATACTAACCTGTAAAGAGTCAATGTACAATGATTCTTGTTTTTTCTTGCACCAGATTGTTTAAAGGAGCACGAAGGCATGATTTGCATGTCTAGGGCAAAGCCTTGGATACAATTAAAACCAATTTAAAGCCTTATTTGGCATGAAAACAAAAACAAAATTTCCAACAACAACCGCTTGACAGCAGATCTACCTCAGAACTTGGTGCGTAAAATGGCGTCGCCGGTCACGAATTGACAAGTGCATGACGTCACTCAAAAGTGTTGCCAATATTAGTGCTCACTAAACTATGTTTATCTCTCTTTTCACACCAAGGTAAACATAAGTTAAAAAGAGACAAAATGCTTTTTTGTATTTATGTGTCGATCTTATATATATTTGTATAATGAATTGTTCGTATAGTAGAATAGGGCATCTCCTTA
Organism: Diaphora mendica; assembly: GCA_949125395.1. NCBI lineage: Eukaryota > Metazoa > Arthropoda > Insecta > Lepidoptera > Erebidae > Diaphora > Diaphora mendica. The sequence goes on from OX421318.1 coordinate 19,325,361, forward strand.
TATTTTCTTTACTCATTGGTATGAACTATGTTTTTGACTAGGGATGTCAGAAATGTAGAAAAGTATCGATATTTTAACAAAATATCGATATTGATATTTTTATAAAAAAATATCGATATATCGGTATGATTTGACAGAGAATTGCCAACTTACAAACCAAATTAAAAAGCAGCAAATCGAGTCAACCAAAAACAAAAAATACTTTTAACCCCCGACGCAAAAAGAGGGGTATTATAATTTTGACGTGTCTGTCTGTCTGTTTGATGTTAGTCTGTCTGTGACTCCGTAGCTCGCGAACGGATGAAGCGATTTCAATTTAGTTTTTTTTATATGAAAGGTGAGTTACCGGCGAGTGTTTTCAGACATGTTTGATTAAAATCGATTGAGTCCTTTAAAAGTTGTGGGGGTGAAAGTGGGGAAGAATAACCGAATGTCTGCAAATATAATCAAGTGGGGTCTCAAATGAAAGTGCATCACGCGCACATTACAAAATAATATGTTCAATGAAAATCGGTTGAGCCCTGAAAAAACTGTGGGGGTAAAAGTGGGGAAAATACCCAATATCTGCAAATATATGTGGTGGGGAGAAAATGAGGATGGAAATCCGAATGTCAGCAAATTTACCCAAGTAGGGTCGCAAATGAAATAGCATCGCATGCACTTTACAAAATTAATAATGAAATAAATGAAAAATATTTAAAAAATCGGTTAAGCCGTTTGAAGTTAATGGGGCTAAAAGTGGGGATGGAAAACAGAATGTCTGTGAATGTATCCTTATATTGTATCAAATGAAAGGGCACTGAAAAATAATATTAATGACTTAATCGAGAGTGTTCTTAGCTTCGGTGTGTAACTATAAAAAATATTAAATTAAAATTAAATTAAAGAAACTCAATGTTAAAGTACTTAAGTATGTACGAGTATTAATAATAAAATAAAAGTACATCGCGTAGAGGACCGCTCCAAACAATAAATAAATAAAAACAATTTTATTTATTTATTTAATTCAATTACAAATATTAAAGAATATATAAGGCAATGTTGGTCCCCCAACGCGATGTATTTTGTTTAGAATTATCAATACTCGTACATACATAGGTACTTTAAGATTGAGTTTCTTTCATAATTTATTAATTTTTAAAGGAAACTCGGGTTATATTGTCGGGGGTTTTTTAATTTTTTTTTTTTTTTAGTTGTTAGTAAAAAAAAAAGTTGTTCTAGAAAAATATCGATTTTTATACCTTTTCGATACTTGATATATCGAATTATTAAATATCGCTAAAAATATCGATACATTGTTAAAATAATATCGATGTATAGATATTTTTTCAACAAGCCTAATTTTGACAGATTACCAAACAAAATGTTGAAGGGTGTGGTAGAAATCCGTTGATGTCGCTACTTCGTATAAATTTGATTTAGATAAAATTCTAACTGAACACTATGGACAAACTTATAATTTTGGGCGTCTTATTGATTGTCTTCATCTCTACTGGTAAGGTGCAAAAAGAATTCGTGTTATTGCAAGCTTAAATGTTCTTAACCAATTGTCTTTCAGTTTTAGGACTCGAATGTTATGTGTGCGAAAACCAAGAAGATAATAATGAAAAGTGTGTAAAAACAATCAAGAATTGCGAGTATAACCAAGATGTTTGTTTAACTGAGATCAAGTGGGGTAGCACGCCGTATTGGTCACAAGGAGCTAAGAAACAGTATTACATATCTAAACGGTGTTCAAACAAGACTGAATGTGCAACAACTAGACGTCGTAACATGCCGCTTTGTACCCATATTTGGTACCAAGATTGGGTTTGCTCAGACTGTTGTCTAGGAGACAGATGTAACTATTATGTTATTGTAAGTAGTCATTGATGTATCTTGTTTTGTTATTCTTTCCTCTTGGCACACTATACTATGCTATAGGAGTTAAGATGTTGATGTGGCAATATGACTTAATTTTCAGGCATATTTATTAAATAATTTTAGAACTAAATAAATTTACGTAATTTATGATAGTAGATATCTTTTTAAATAAGCCTCTGAGGATATGAAAAATTTCAAATACTAAACTCTACCATATCTTCTTATATATAAAAATCAATTGCTGTTCGTTTGTCTCGCTAAAACTCGAGAACGTCTAGGCCGATTTAGCAGATTTTGGTTTTAAAATGTTTGTCATAGTCCAGGGAAGGTTTAAATGGAGAAAAATTAAAAAAATACTTAAAAATTCAAATGTCACTTGTACGAAGTAGCGGGCACAGTTATGGTCATAAATAAACAAATACCTACTAATACAGTCTGCATCAGAAAATTGTTATAACTGACTGATAAATGTTTGGTATTCTCAACAAACAACATACCTAAAAGTACTTAGTAAAGAATACCTATTAACCTCATATGATTGTATTTATGAAAAGAGATTCAAGTCTATAAATACTTGTTTCCAAACAATTTTTCTTTTATCTTGTTTCAGAGTGGATGTGAAGCTATAAAACCTGTATTAATCACCCTTTCTGGAGTACTCCTGCTAAGATTAGTATTATAAAATCGTGAAATGGTAAATTTAGTATGGAACGCCCTTACTATTGGAGTTTTCGCACTGAAATAAATGTATAAATTATATACAATCCACTTTTTCAATTTTCAAAGAAACAAAAGGTATTTAAAAGAGTTTTATGTTGGGAAACCTACTTTACCTATTTTATAAAACTGACAAAATTGCAATTATTTTGTTATTTTCTGTGTATTTACATGACCCAGTTCATAGAATAGTGAAAAAAATTAATAACCAATTTCATAAATTAAACATTTTTTTAAAACAATGTTTAATATTTTTACATTATACATTTAAAAGTAATATCAAAATAACAGATTGCATTATTTTTAATACAACCAATGTTGTTACAAATAAATCTATGAATCAAATATTTTTATATTCAATTACAGACTGTTATAGTTTAGTAAATAGATATAATTAATACAACAAATTAAAGTACCCTGTTTAAGACCTGTATTTTAGAGATGAAGAGGTAAAGCTCTTAATTTTTTTTAAGTATAATGTGTGTTAATGTAACTCTGTAATCTAACTCTGATGAATCTCTGTTTAATAAGGGAGTAATTTAAAGGTCTATTTACTTTTTTATTTATGAATGAGAGAACATATTTTTTGTAAGTACTCAAGTGTTTTGAGTAATGGGGATGTAAATAATATAAAATTTTACAAAAAAACACGACTTGGCTGTTTGATACATACACTTGTGGATCATATAGCTGCATGATGAAATTTAATTGGCAAAAAAAACTACAGTCCCCAGTGCAAGGAAATATATCTGTAATTTTGCAAATATATTTGGTTATTATACACCCCAATTGGTGAAATGAAATGAAATCATTTATTCTGCAATTAGTAAATCTGATGAGAATGTCAGGATTAAATTAATGGTGTCTTTATTCATCATTGATAGTTAAGTAAACAATTGAACCAAACTACTAAATAATATTGATTATTTTGTTGATTATTTACATATTTGATACACAATTATCTGATTACTGGACTGTTAATAAAAATTATTATTATGTATGTATGTATATTTACATTACCGAGTGAAATTTTAAATATAAAAATGTATAAATATTGAAAGAAAAATACACCTACTTAATAAAAAATCTGGGGAAAATATTACAAAATGACATCTTTAGAATATGTTAAAGGACTGCCTTTTAGTTTTAATGTACTACTAGTTATTCTGTTAATATTAGAATTTAGGTATAGTGTTATGTATCCAATCCACAGCATGTAATTGGTATGATAAGAAATTAGAATTAATTCATTTACACAATACCTGATTCAGAAATCTTCATCACTTTCTCATGATCAAGTATTCCTACAAACTATATTGAAAAAAAAAACTTTATGTAAGTTAGATAAGACAATTCTAACAAATCCGTCCAATGATGTGCTTTATTTTTATGATTTGACTTCAATAAATATTGCAGTGCATGTTGTACACAGTGTATAACTGTAATACATTACAGTATTTTTCAAATAAATTTTTATATAAAAAAAACACTTTTCACTGTGTGTCGTCCCCTTTACGCATAGCTATTATTAACCCAATAAATATTTAGTGGTTTCGTTTCTTCTCTTTTGAAAACAGTTTTTTTTTTAGATATTTTTAAATAGCCAGGGAAGTGACCCCCGCAATGAAGTGCCCGAGATATACAAACTTCATTCAACTGAGTTTGCCTAAAAATTGCAAAATACTGATTTGTTAAGGTCTTCGAACATATATTATACTAGCTGAGCCCCGCTGTACAACATCAACTGCGATTAAAGCCGTGGCGAAAAGTATCTTATGTCCGTCTCCTGGTTCTAAGCTACCTCCCCACCAATTTTCAGCCAAATCAGTTCAGCCGTTCTTGAATTATAAATAGTGTAACTAACACGACTTTCTTTTATATATGTAGATAGATAGCTGACCCACGCAACGTCGTTTGCGTCTCCTATTGCCCGTAGCCTGATAATTTTCCCCCGTTTTTGAAACATTCTTCATTGGTGCTCCGCTCCTATTGGTCTTAGCGTGATGATATATAGCCTTCCTCGATAAATGGGCTATCTAACACTGAAATATTTTTTCTAATTGGGCCAGTAGTTCCTGAGATTAGCGCGTTCACACAAACAAACAAACTCTTCAGCTTTATATATTAGTATAGATTTATTTATTATACTCTTCTAAGATCTAATACTCATAATCAACAACACATTTTTTTGAATAAAGATTAATATTAGGTATTATGTTGATAAAAACTCTTTGGAAAATAACTCATTATTACTATTAGGTACCAACTCTTAGCGTCTTATACTCGTGATAACTTCTAAACGAAATGTCAGAATGGGATGAAACAAAAAGTATTTTACTTCCACATAAATACCCTTGATAACATAATGCTTTATTTAGATAACGATTAATATTACGATACACATTTAACGTAGTTTCTTTCTTCAGACGATTTAATAATTTTTTTGAATACAAAAGTGGTTATTCTGACTAAACCATGATAGTTAGATATATGCTCTCGCGGACTTTTTTGTAGATCTTAATGGGACCTACAAACCCGTAATACATTATTTTGTTCTATTGTCAATACTTTTTGCAGCGCACGCAAAAATAGGTTTTCGATTTCACACCTTGGGTTACAAAATAGCAATTTTCTTACGGATCTCTATTTTTTATGAACATTAAATATAGCCTATAGCCTTCCTCGATAGATGGACTATCCAACACTGAAAGAATTTTTCAAATCGGACCATTAGATCCTGAGATTAGCGCGTTCAAACAAACAAACTCTGCAGCTTTATAATATTAGTATAGATAGTATAGATGACTCTGGTAAAAATTGAACGAACTTAACTTTAGTTCCATTGCCTGGACTTGCAAATTGCCAATAAGCAGTGAAAACCTCGTGAAGCTTGAACTCATAGTTGGTTAATTATTCAAATGACAACGGTGATCGGTGAGCCAGCCCGTTCGTGCTGAAATCAGCGTGGCTCTACTACCTTGATTCATGGTTAGAATTGATAATTTTCTTTCAGAGTTGAAAAGTCCACTTACCGAGTAAGGCTATACAAGGAGCATTTACAGCAAAGACAATTAGCAAAACCATGAATTTAGCTCATCAATATATATAATCAGTGAATAACTTTCCCAAAGAAACTGCATTTCCAGATGAACTTGAAAATACGACTTTACATACAAATACTGGTCAGAGGATTGGTAGTTTTGTATTTATTTAAGTTTTTAAATATAGACCAATCTATAGTCCATACAGAATTGTCTTAAGTAGGTATATAAATGTTCATACATTTGACATAATGTCTTAACTTTAATGTTTTGTACGACGCAGTAAAAGATCTTCTCATTTACGACTTCAGCATCCCTTGGGCACGAGATTCGACAGTATCAGCTGTACAGAGTATTACTAATGTTTTAAATTATTCCACTTTGAGACAGACAATTGCGTTTAGTCATGAGAAGTTTTAAAAGCAGTACCTAATTAAAAAGGAAATTTAAGTAGCTAATTTCACTTACAAAGTTATTGCATTAGGAAATTGTAACTGGCACTATAAATGCGAATGTGAATTTCTTTGTTTCTTCCACGCCTAAACCACTATACCGATTTTTTCAAGGAATATTGTCAGTTATTTTTCTATACTAGCTAAGCCCCGCGGTGTTACCTGCGGTACAAAAACAACGCCGCAGGGCAAAACTAGTCCAAAAAAGTATCCTGAATTACTCCTTATATCATCAGCTATCTACCAGTGAAAGTCCCGTCAAAATCGGTCCAGCCGTTCCAGAGATTAGCCAGAACAAATAGACAGATAATAATTGTAAAAAAATAATTTTGGTACATGTACCGTATATACATAGGGGAAAGGCGGGTAGCCCCGGACACTTGAATGAATTGCAAATAAAAAACAAATGAACGATTTTTCCGTGTTCATTTTATGATTAAAACAAAATTAGGAACTTCTTTAATAATATTAAATCAACATTGGTATTCATATCACATTTTTTTCAGGTAATATACGAAGAATAATTTGGTTTATTTTTTGGCGTCAAAAAAAAACGGCGGGTAGCCCCGGACATAGTAATCAGTGATGGTCCAAGTGGTCCAACCGTATTTTGGCCATGCAAACGTCACAATAAAAATAAACATTCGATGCATCTATATAAACACAATCTTCATGGGCCCGGTCTCAGCATTCCTGACGATGAATCCAGTCTTCATCGAACGTTTCTCCGCATATAATGCATTCAGTCTCTTTTTCTCGTTCTTTTTGAGATTTTTTTTTGTTTTCAACATCTTTTGCTTTGTTGGTTTTCCGTTAGTTCTTTTTATATTTTTACTGTCCATCCTCTTCTGTTTATCCTCCACTTCTTTTTATACGGCGAAGATGTTATCTCGCTCTTTTGAGTCTTTCTCGCCCGCGTCGACAAACGTTTTTTTGATGCATTAGGAAGTGGTGATAGCTTTTTCAATAAATCTATTGGGCTGGTTGACGGCATCATCGGTATAACTGATAACTTGCCTTCAATCACATATCTAACAGCTTCTTTCAAAAAAAAAATCATCCCATTTTCCTGTTTCACTAATTCCTCCCTTGAATTTTGGCAAATTTCAAGTCTTTCTGCAACAATATTAACAACATTTTAAGGCACTTTTCATAAATAAGTAAAATGACAATACAATTACAATTTACTTAACAATAATTTGCGAAATTAATAACTTAAAACCATGTCCGGGGGTACCCGACATTATCGTGTCCGGGGATACCCGATTGTTATCATGCAACATTTTAAATAAAGCTCATAAATCAGTGCTGCCACCTCTCTGAGGCCAACCAGCGCTAAAAGCGCTTGAAAATAGCGCTAGATTCCGCTAGATTGCACTAGGGACACGGTATCGAAACCAAAGTATAGATAAAATAAAAGCTCGCCAATGGGACACGGTATCGAATAGAATAGTAGCAATACTGTACTCATGCATGAGTAGTATCGAAAAAAAAAGGATCGTACTCATTATTTCATAAAAGAATCGATACTTTATTGGAAAGTACCTACTCGATATTGAACTATCGAGTACTTTCCTTACCGAGGAGTGGGTTGAGGAATTTTGCAGATTGTAGAATCACCTGGAAACGCCTTCAACCAATGCTTGAACTCAGGCTTTACTTCCCATTCAGTCTTATAACGTTGTTTATAATATTATTATGTTTTTTTGACACTGGTAAGTACTTGGTACATGCTAATTGTTGCCTATCATTAATCTATGAAAAGCTAAAAACTATTCAGGTGACTGTGAACACAATCACTGTTTAGGATTGAGTGTGTTTATGACATTTAATCACAACTCAACACTCATCACAAATTAATAAAACTTTTGAGCGCCAAATTCAATTATTTTTCCTCTTTTGTGATTAGTTGTCCTAAAAAACACACTCATTATTACTAAGTTTTTCTGTCATAAAAACGCGCTATATTTTCCGCTAGGAGTTAATATTAAAATTTCAGCGCTAAGTGTCTCAAAAAAGCGCTAGATCTAACTCCGACAGCGCTAAGGTGGCAGCACTGTCATAAATTGTACAAGAATTGTAATACTAGAACCTTCGTGTGGCGGGCCGCGGCGGGCGCGAAACCGTCGCGTGGCGGGGCCTCTGCAGGGTGGCCGCGCTACGTATGCGCCGATGCATTCTTTCGCCAATTTATCAATGGTTTTCTAAGAAGACCTACTAATATTTATTATATTTGGATTCCTGATAAAATTTCCTACAGAGTAGTGTAAAAATATTGTAAAGTTTTTTACGTATCTGTTGTTAAAATCGCTAGAAATTAAGGAAGAGATAAAAAAAAACGAAAAATTTGTATAAACTTGTATATATTTTAAAAAATAAATCATTCCTACACATACTTTTTGTGTTATTCTAAAGCTAAACCTTAAATCTATTCAATTTAATCATCACTTGACAAATTCAATACAAAGTTTTTACACCACGACTATTAGAACTCAGCGCGCCATTTCTCCCGCGCTCGCTCACTCCTAGAACAACATGAGAGTTTCAAGTGGCTTTGACGACAGATGCCGTAATGAAGTGGCTTGATTTAATTGTTTCTGAGTAGTATGGTTCATGAACTTTATATAATATAGGTATCAGATGTATAAGTTCCTTTATTTCAAAGAACGGACCATATTAATCAACCCATTCAAATCGACACTCAAATGACTAACTTTACTATTTACACTTTTATAGCAACAATCACACGGTTTTTTCCTTACCGCTTGTTTGTTACAAATAGTACACAATATTTACTATAGAATACATAAAAAACAATAAGTACTTGCTAACAAAAACAATTAGAAATAAGCTGACAAACATACACGACAAGAGCACGACAAGGGCACGACAAGGGCGCGACAAGAGCACGACAAGCGGTGAATTTAACATTGCGCGGGAAACTACGTACGTAGAGTGTGAAATGGACATGGCATTGTGATAGTCAAAAATTTTTTTCATATGATTTTTCAAATGTTATATTTATAAAAATTATGTGTTGTGAGTATTTTTTTTTTTTAAATATGTACCTATTTATTTATCTATTGTAAGTAATGATTTTTTATTTATTTATTTCTGGAAGTAATATTTATTTATTTTTCTATAATGCACACTCAAAGCAAAATGGTTCAAAATTAGAGTAACAAAGTATCCAAGTATAACAATCAGAGGTCTTACCGCTCACGGCAATTTCTTTTAGACAACCATAACATGACATGAGGTGTTTAAAAATTTACCGTTGTTTACATATAGGTAACTCATACTTAATAATAATATACAATAAAAAAAATGGGATCTGTGCAGCACGATCAGTGCCGTGGAAAGAACTGAGTGTCAGACATAAATACACATACATAATAATTGCACTGATTTAGGCCAAAACATAGCCCTTACAAGATATAGTTTGTCTATAAAGTCGTGACATGAATGTTTAAGGAACTAACATTATTCATGTGCCTGGCAACACCAAAGACAACCAAATCTATGTACATCAGCTGTCATCAAGTTTAAGTTGTGGTATACTTTTCTTGTTGTATTGTTTATTGTTTTAATTAAACTGCATTAAATTAAGACCAAATTACGTAGCAAGGTATCAAAAATGAGTAAGGTAAATCGGAGTGGCACGCGGAAGTGATTTTTAAAGTTTTCCAGCGATGTTTCGCGGAGTACGTAGCTGGACGAATCTTGTGGGATTTGGATGATGTTTATGGGCGCACAGCATCTATGACGGGTATGTAATCGTATTATTATTTGATTGTAATCTACCTGATATTACAAATTTACTTAATTTACGATTTGGAGACCAAAAAAAGGCATTGTTTACATTACACATTTTGAGGTTATATTGACATTGTAAGTAGATAATATTGAAGTACGACCATTTCGTTTGATACTTTAGAATTTGAATTAATTGTTTCATGTCAATTAGTGTTTTTTGACTTTTTTTCAGGAAAATCAGAGAGTACGGTTAAGCGGATAGGAAGGTTTTAATAATTATGGAAAATTTGAAACTCCTGGGAAACACAGGCAAGGCCGACCAAAGAAAGAAATGGATGATTTTAATATTTGTGCTCTGCGCCTACTCATTTGGGCTAACGTAAAACAAAAAGTGGCAACACACAATGTTGGGTCACGCGATGTGAAGCAACTTGCTGAAGAGGCTTTCAGCAGCATCACAGCTGAAGTATGGAAAAACTGCTGCCATCACGTTGAGAAGCTTGAAAAAGAATACTATGAGAGAGGACATCACCTGTACCAAAATATAGACGAGTTGGTTATTCGTTTAGGCGATGATAGCAGCAGCGGAAACAGCAGCTGCTGTAGTGATGACAGCGCTGCTGATGAAGGTGGCAACGAAATGTTTCTGTACATTGAATATTTAGAATCCGAGGATGAGAGTGAATAATAAATCTCTTTTTTAACTATAATAATTGTATTTATTTATTTGTAACTGGTAGATATACAAGCAGTTAACAGTCTAGACTTGATCACGAAGAAAGTGTAAGTAAGTTAGGTACGTGCGCGCGGTTGAGAGCCATCTGCGCTCAGCACGGTGAAGCTGAAAAAGCCGCTGACGGCCATCAGGTATCATTATAGTCCGTCCGAAAATAAATTACGATTTTATTCTGATTCAATTTAAATGCTTGGTAGTACTTTTCATAAGCATTAGTAACTTATTTATAATGTAATTACTTATTTTACTGCTAGTATCAAACTCATTTTGGTCAGACTATATAGGGTTGCTACATGCGTAATAGAAGCGCCATCATTTAATGTCATGACTTTATAGACAAACTATATTATATCAGGAAGCCACCGCTTACAAGTATATTAACAGTCAACTTGCTGGTTTACTATACTGTGAAGTCACCGCTGAGTTTATAAGTATTTTAACAGTCAACTTACTGGTTTAAAGTACGTAAATTATGATGACTTTTCTACCTACCTCAATTTCAATAGCTCTTTGATAGACAAAGTGTAAAAAAAAACCGGACAAGTGCGAGTCGGACTCGCGCACCGAGGATTCCGTACAAACCTGTAGGTATATAAGTACAAGTTTTCTGAACTTTTCTGTTACCTGTGCTGTTAAGCTATTGCTTCTAACCAAATTTCAATTTTCTATGTCAACAGGAAGCAGCTTTTAGATTTTGATTCGCTTGCGAGCAGTCGCGAGTTTCAAAATATGTGGTATAAATGGTTGTACCTTTGCGTTTTGCGTTTTTGCGTTGACTTATTTTTTTTTTTCAAAGCTTAAAGGCTATTACACCTAATTTTGATATAAATTTCAACTTGATACCTCTGCGCGTTCATGAGGCAAACGGTAATACATAGTTATATAATTATAAAAGAAACATGTAATGTAACTAAAAATTTTATATTTTCGAAATTTTTCCTTTAGTTGTGCTATAAAACGTTGCTTAGTGCCAAATTTCAAGATTTTAGGACGGCGGGAAGTATCCTTTAGGTTTTGATTCCCTTGCGAGTAGTTGCGAGTTTCCAAATATGGGGCTTAATATGTTGTTTCTTGAGATTGCGTTAATATAAAAGTTTAATTTTGTTACAGCTTGAAGGTGTTATAGACTTGAGTCTTTGATATGAATTTAAATTTTACACGTCAACGCGTTCATGAGGAAAGTGGTAGCCAGTTTAAATAAAAAAAAAAAATATGCGATATGAGAAATCTGTGCTTTTCGCAATTTTTCCTTTATCTATACTATAAGACGTTGCTTCCGTCTGCTCGTTTGTCCACTCTGTAGATGACCCGGTCTGTTGTCATTTGCCCTCCCGCATTTGTCTTGCTCCGTCTGCTCGTTTGCCCTTCAGAAGTCAGTTGGAGCCGTTGTCAGATGTCAGCTGCGGCCGCCAGGTGTTGAGCGCGCTTACCGCCGCTGTTCTCATTCTCATTACCTGTGTAATATAAAAGCAAACAAAAAAGGAAAACCACACATTAATAAAATACACTATCTGCCAGTGAAAGAAATCATCAAAATCGGTCCAGCCACAAGCTATACATGAAATAATTACCTACAAATTTTAACAAAAAAAAACCGACTTCAATCTGGACCAAATTTAAATGGGCGTATGCGAAAGCACCAGCTTTCAAATAAAAAAAGAATTATCAAAATCGGTTCACCCAGTCAAAAATTATGAGGTAACAAAAAAAAATAGTCGAATTGAGAACCTCCTCCTTTTTTTGAAGTCGGTTAAAAATACAGTAGAATAGGTAACCTCTACCTTCTAATTTATATCTTATTACATCAGCTATCAGCCAGTGAAAGTTTCATCAAAATCGGTCCAGCCACTAGCTATACATGAAGAAATACAGTAGAATAGATAACTTCCTCCTTCAAATTTTATCTTATTACATCAGCTATCAGCCAGTGAAAGTCACATCAAAATCGGTCCAGCCACTAGTTATACATGAAAAAATACAGTAGAATAGATAACCTCCTCCTTCTAATTTATATCTTATTACATCAGCTATCAGCCAGCGAAAGTCCCATCAAAATCGGTCCAGCCATTACAGATATGAGCTGGAACAAACAAATCGACAAAAACCATTATTATGGTATATATGTACCGTGTATACAATCCACGCACTACACAAATTCAAACTAAAAAAAGATGAGCATAGTTTTTGTGTTATACCCTCTCCATTTCCAACCGACATCCGTGGAATCACGCGGGCTTTTAATGCACGCAAGCGGCAATTGCCACGGCTAGGTATTTAGATGAATAATTATGAAATTACTGCACCGATGCTCTCGATTTAACTTTCGTTCGTCACTTGAGTTATGTTAACACACAATACAAACACTAAATATATATATGCATGCATTTTAGTTTTCAAAATAATAAACAAAATACATTGATGGTGGCCTAGCACGTATACACTTTCATTTCTGAGACAATTTACATTTAAAACATAAAGAGAAACTCAAACAAAAGGTGTTATATAGTAGATTACTTACCCAGACATCTTTTTAATACAACATAATCACAAAACTGCAAAAAAACACCACTTTTTAAATATATTTCGTTCCCGCCACAATTGACACACACGTACTCCGTCTCGTCCGAATTGGAAAGGGCTATGTCGAACGGAATTTCTCTATGCCTGGCTAAAATTTGATGCGCTTAGCTGACGTTGTCCCTCCTTGACGTAATAGTGTAGGTGCAAGTGCAATATCAGTCGACAATTTCGTTTTTTATTGCATTTTATATCGACATGAGCGATCCGCCAGGTCCTGGCTTTGTGCCACTTAGTGTAAAATCAGTGAAGCCAGGTCCTGGCGCCGCACCACCCGATGTTATATATAAAATTTCCTAAAATAATGAAAAGTAGAGATTATGCATGTTAAATATTAGTCTTTAGAGTAATACAGCCTCTACATTTATGGTAACAAAAGTAAAAGGAAGGATTGGATGGCTATGGTTTAAAATACTTTGAATATGCGGCGAAAAGAGAGCTAGAGGGCGCATCTTTACAATACTGCTAAAGCTACGCAAAGCGTTTAGTTTCTCAGAAATTGAAATGTCCGGGGTTACCCGCCGTCCGGGGCTACCCGACTTTCCCCTACATATGCATTTAGAAAAAGCGGTTATTTTAATATTACAAACAGACACTCCAATTTCTCACCATGACCATTGTAATTTTTTTATTATTATTATATTTTTTGTTTTATTCCTGAGGTGTAGACGTAGTTATAGTAAAAGTAAATAATGTGTGTAAATATTAATAAAATAATACCTATGCGAATTTTAAGCTTTGAGAGGTTAGAGAGAACGCACAATAGGGTAACACATTTTTGAAAAGTTACTGATTTTACGAATATACTTTTTTTTTCAATCGATGAGTGCCATTAAAATGCATTTAAATTTTACTTTTTCAAATTTCGCGCGTAATTTGTCAATAACGCTGGACGCGTCGCTTCGCTGCTGACGGCAAAAAACAAATGCGCTGACAATTTAAAGCTTAAGCGTTTGACGTAATAACATGGCAGCTACTATTTCATGGTGTTAAAGAACAGATAAAAAAACTGAAAACTGAAAAAAGTCGTGTGGTGTCGTGGGACACCAGATAGGAACGAAGTTTCTTATCAAAAATACAGATGGCGCTATACAAAAGTTTTTCGTTCACGCTCTTTAAAAACCACAAAATTGTCTTAAAACCTTTATTTTATTTAAAATGATTTATTAAAATATATAAAAGTTCTATGCGAGGTATAAAGAAAATAACTATTCATGTATACATTTTTATTATGATTTTTATCGATAAAAATAAAAGTAAACTGGTCACTTGTGCTGCCACCTAGTAATCTCTACTGAAACAAGTTCTATCTAGAGTTACTCCGTACTTGTTACATACAACCTTACAGATTACTATGCTATACAAAATTTTTCGTTCACGAAATAAATAAATAAATATTTCGGACATTTTTTTTGTAAATACATACATACATACATACATACAAATATTATACATAAAAAACATTCAAACTTCGAAAAAACAAATATTTGCAGATCATAAAAAATATTTGATTCGAACCCGAGACCTCCAACAAAGCATTCGCATACGCTACCATTGTGACACCGAGGCGTCAATCTTACGTTACGGACGCTTTTTGCCTGTTAGGGTACCCCTCCGAAACGCCCCATAAGTAAGGCCGAGGCCGCACTACGGCTAAACCGCCGCGGTTTTTAACCGCCTGATTTTGTGACAAAAGGAAATGAATGGAAGCAGCCGCACTGGCGGTTTTTTACCGCGACTGATTTTAAAACCGCGACAACCGCGGGCGGTTCTGTCCAGTGTTGCCAGAAGGTTACTGTTGTAACGTTTCAGGTGATTTTTCATTTCTTGGTTACTTTTAGGTTACACAAATAAGTTTTTTTTTAATACACTCCCTATCTGCCTCTGCCAAAATTGGAATACTTGGTGTCGACATATCGAGCGAAGTCCAGTTCAGATAATTGCATTCTTGCAGATTCCTCCGTAGAGACGTTACTGAACTGAGGGCCCTATACTTGTATTATGCCGCCATAAATCTGTAATGTCGTATTCTAAAGTTTTAGGATTTTCATAAAACTTTTAAGAAATTCTTAAATAAATTCTGAATAAGCATTGACCTAGAGATAGGGCTGCCATCTCAAAAAATTAGAAACCAGGACAACAAGCGTAAAATCCCCGGATATTTGCGGTCATAATCCGAACACTTTAAATTTTTTTTATTTTATTTAGTCGAAATAAAAAGAATACATAGTTCAATTAGTCGAAATAGTTCTTTTATTTATTTTCATAGGTAGTCAGTTTAATTAAATTTAGTTATTTTTCATCGAAATCAGTGTTATAAAAGTAAAATCTCACAGTTGTGAAAATGCTTTTCAAACAGTAGTATACTTTTCACAACCTTTTTTTTAAACCAGACTAATTTGACAAAAATATCTTTAAGTTGAAACTCATAAGATATCATTCCAGTATTCAAGCTCTCAGTTTTTTAGTCTTATCTTCTTATTATATAAAAATCAATTGCTGTTCGTTTGTCTCGCTTAAACTCGAGGACGGCTGGGCTGATTTAGCTGATTTTGGTTTTGAAATTTTTGTCGTAGTCCAGGGAAGGTTTAAACTGTAAAAAAATTAAAATTACTTGAAAATCCAAATCTCCCGTGTACGAATTAGCGGGCACAGCTAGTAACAAATAAAAAAATATCTGCTTAAAGTTTTCATCAGCAGTCGTATTAAGTTTTTTTTGTGTTTTCATCTTCTTTATTTAGAATATGTACTCTGAACATTAAATGGCAAGAAACTTTCTCTATTTCGATCATCCAAGCTTTTTGAAATGGTTACTAGTAGGTAGGTATCCTTCTGGTTTTAAAGACTGAATTATATATATTTTCTAATGCTTTTATTTTTTAGTAAATGATGTGCATAATTGAATGCATGAAAAACAAGTATGCCTCCGATTTAAAAAAAACAGATCAGGGGGCTTTTTTAAGCTTTTGAAATAATCCACATTCAGGACTCACTCGATAGCTGGAAACAGATTTCGCCAACGCGTCTTTGAATGATAGAGAAGCTGTTTATACTCAACCTCGGTTGTGTCAGAGAGTTCTTTAAGAACTTTTTAGACTGTAGCCTTTATTATTCCCAATTTTATTTGGGGTCGGCTTGTTTAAGTGGCAAAAACTTTATTTTTTTTGATGTTGTTGAATCAGCAGTGCGTTATTGATAATGCGCGCAGAGCATCCCACACCAACTATTTTCGAATTCAGATTTTGTTTTAAGTTATGGAATTATAAAACATTGTTGGTTCCATGGCGCTCTATTCCACCGAAGTTCGTATTACAATTATCACCAGAAAATGCAACACATTTAGATAAAAGATCATGATGTTGAAGTTGCTTTATTTTAAGCTCAGTAATTATCTCAGATCTGTCATTTAATTTCGATTTGGTTTTCTGGTGGTTTTAAAAGTTCAAGCTAAAGTAGAGCTAGTTTATCTGTTGGCAACACTGTTCGCGGTTTTACCGTAGTGTGTGCGTTTCGGGCGGTTTTACGGTTTAACCGCTGCCTGGAAAAAACCGTATTGCGGCCTCAGCCTAACTTCGTTCCAATAAATTATAAAACATATTTTATTAACTAAAACTAACATTTTCCGACTGCTTTTTACCTCAATAATATATTTTTAGATTTTTTTTGTATTTTTTGTATACGGTAAAATACCATATTCCGAACTTTGTTAGATTGTTGTTTTAATTCAAGATAAATGGCAACCCTAGTCAATCTTTTTTTTAACTTTTTTACAACTGGACTGGCCATCTCCAACCGGGATTTGCGATGTGATTTGCGATGTGGGCGGTGTTTCGTAATTGAACTCATGTGTCATGATTTTCCAGTTTTTCAATTAACGTCTTATAAAAAGTGTTCTGATTCCCTCCGAGACCCTATCCTCAAAATCGGAGGCACTGCTTAAAATAACCGATAAGGCAACGCGAGGTCTGGGTCTGGCTAGCACACGCGAACGTCTTCGCGCGATAAGGCTGCCAGTTGTTGAAGTCATCTTACAATATTTTGCTCTTTATTATTTACACCAATCAACTTTTGTAAACTACTAGTCACTAATACCTACGTGTTCGGTAATTGTAGTCAACCGCTCGGTAGGAGGCGGAGCGCCTCGCTCGGCCGGCGCTCAACCGCCACTCGCTGCATCCGCGTTCAACCTACCCGCAAGCACACACGTCACACGATACGTTTAGTAATGGATAGGAATTCGGGTTAGCTTAGCGAGCATTAGTTTTAACGTGGTGCCTTCGGTATAGCAGTATGTTATTTTTCTCGTGTCGTGTTAAGTTAGCCACGTTGGAATCTTTGGCGTGTGGGACTGTCGCGGTCGGTACGGCCGCTCGGAAATTTCTTAAACTCAACTACCAAACATTTACATATACTCAAGAAACTAAGGTATTCTATTAAAATTACCAACCTCTTACTATAACAAAATTGTTTACTAACCAATTAACAAAATATACAAACAGTTCCTCAACATTTGTGCATCCGTTACATGTTTTTATGATGAAGGGTCAGTTATGTTAGTCTGTGCTGCATTTCGTATCATAAACTTTACAGTTTTTATACAACAGAACTTACAGACTGAGAGCCACCGTTCGGCAGACTTACGGTATAGTAGCAAAGTTCATATTAATGCTAGGTATACTATTTGACCTGCTGTAGGTGAAATGGGGATTCACTATTCCCATCAAGCATGGGCGTAGCCACGGTGGGGCAGGGTGGGGCGCTTGCCCCACCTTGGCTCTGACCTGTAAGGTACCTTTTTTACGTGAGGAAACTCCCACGGGCCGTCACCGCACCGGGGTTTGCGGCGGGGTGGTGTGTCGGAATCGGACCAACTAAAACCACACGATGTGCCACTCTGCGCCTGAGAAGGGAGGGATCCGGAAACTGCTGGTATTAACACATCCGAACCCCTCCCAACGCCTGCCTGCTCATAAGTGGACAAGTGGGCACCGTCTGCTGATGGACTGTCCAATTAGGCGACGTACGGCACACGCATACCCTTTAGCGGCTGGCCACTTAAGCGTATAAGGGGAAAACCCGTCCCGTCCATCAGCAGCCACTCTCAGGGCGGCATGAGGCGCCGGTTAGCGCGGCTTCACCGCGACTTACTCGAACCGCCTGGTCCGAATGGAGGTTGTCCTTCCGGGCCTCCTCCGCCGCCTCCTTCTGCGAGATTACGTCTTCGCAGAAGGTCGCGACCGCGGTAAAACAACTGCCACCGGCCATGGAGAGTATGATGGCCGGTAGCAAGAGATATCCTCCGATGACTGCAGTGAGGCCCAGGCGCCAGTGTGTGCTGGGCCGAGTCCTCACTGCAATCGCAGTGGTGACAGGCGGGACTCAGTTCCCTCCTAGCGACCGAGTGGAGGTACTACCCGACGCAACCGTGCCCGAAAGGACCTGCGTCAGTCGGAAAGAAAGGGTCTCGAGCTGCGGCTCTACCCACTCGAGGATGACCGGCTGCACGGTGGCAAAGTCAGCGCGTGGAGTCTCAGGCCGGAACGACCAGCGAGCCATGGGGCTTGACGAGCGGCTTCACGCCACTCGCGTATATCTTCGGTTGGAGTCCGAAAGCCGTTCTCCATCCGGAAGGCAATCGTTCGCCAAAAAATTCAGCAGCACTTCCGCCTCCAAATCCAACGGGGAAGTTCCGGCCAAAGGCGCCCACCGCTTTGGTCGATAGAGTGCGATAACCGCGTATGGCTCTGACCGCCAATATCCTCTGGGGACCACCCTGCGCCCTATTCAGGGTGGTCAGCGGTGCACCATACAGCGCCATCGATCGGACAACCCCCATGTAGAGCCGTCTTGTCGCGACGCTTGCTCCACCCAAATTGGGCAAAAGTCGCCCAAGGGCAAAGGCAGCGTCGACGAGCTTCGGAGCAAGCTGTCTAAAGTGCTCATCGTAGAGCCACCTACCGTCGAGGACCAGGCTTCACCTGGGCCCGAACCGGTACGAGGACCGAGTTGTCCACGATGAAGGCGCCGGGGGCGGACCATGGAACAATAGAGCCTCCATCTTATCCAGGGCCACCCGTAAGCCCTGCGCCTCAATACGCCTAACCACCATATAAACACCCCTGGTGGCCAGGCGCGTCGCCTCTTGGAAGTTTGCCCACTGGGCCGTAAGCAAAGTATCATCGGAGTAACAAATTTCGCCTAGCCCGGGGGGGAAGACAACTTCGAAGGACCCAGTCATATCCCACGTTCCACCATCCATCCATCGAACCACCAAACCGAACGGCGTACAATTAGAGAGGCCTCTTATGTCCAGCAGTGGACTGCGATAGGCTGAGCATGATGACTGTAATAGTAACAAATGTTACGTACAATAAAAAAAATTGTTTTTCGTTGTTTCTAAATATTGTATTTATGGCAAGACTAAGTAGTTTACTAGTTACACATACTATTTTAGACTGCTGCCCCACCCTGAGCCCATGGCTGGCTCTGCCCATGCCATCAAGGGTTCCTTTGGGCATGACTAGAAGTCGAAAACCATGAAAATTATGCAAATTTACGTTATTTTAGCATGTCTGCCGTTTTGATATCTTAAAATATATGTTTTTTTATATGTAATGATTAAATGGCAGACACCTATTCCGGTTCCTACTATAATTATAGCATATCAAAACTGCGAAAATTTCATGAAATTTACGTTATTTTAGCAAAGCTGAAAATTATATATGTTATTTATATTATCATTAGATACACATATTTAAAAAGGCAGACACATAGGCTGGTTCCGACATCCAGGCAGACAACATAATACTTTCTCAATCGTGCTCCTGAACGCGTACGATTTTGGCTCTCTCACTGGGAATTTGTGTTTCAGCAAAGCTACAATTTACAAATGTTATTTATATTATCAATACATATACACATATTTAAAAAACAGACAGATAGATCGGTTCTAACTTGCAGGCAGACCACGTAATACTTTCTCAGACGTGCTAATGAAGGCGTACGATTTTGACTCTCTCACTCTAACGTAAATTTGCATAATTTTCATGGTTTTCGACTTCTGGTCACGCCCAAAGGAACCCTTGATGGGAATAGTGAATCCTCATTTCACCTACAGCAGGTCAAATTGTATACCTAGCATTAATATGGACTTTGCTACTATACCGTAAGTCTGCCGAACGGTGGCTCTTAGTATATTACGATTTTGTGACTACACGTTTTTTTAAGCAACCTTAGACCAACTCATATACGGTTTTATTTTAATCTGTGGTATTAAAAATTGCTAAGTGCCATTCATTCATTGCTTCTAGCCAACTGCCAACTGCCAAGTGCAAGTGCCAATCCGAACCAGCCAGCACAGAGTACATTGTTATATACTGAAATAGAGGTATATCTCAATCGCTTCTGGAGGAAATTCTATAACAACGCCATCTGTTGGTTGCGATCAACAACTTTAGTCTTGCTCAACTGTTGAAACTATACGTATACACATATAAACATAGTATAATACTTACTGTATACAGATATACCTATTCAATTAGGACTTATGTAAAATAAAACAATGTAAAAAAACAATATTAGTTTATTTTCTCTTTTTAAAAGCTTTCTGAGCATACATTTTAGCTTTTTGTAACATATCACCCTCGTCATTCTCAATATTTTCTTTACCAGCCATAATTTTATTACATCTTTTACAATAATTATATATAAAAAATCTGGTAACAAAATCTATTAAAAAAGAAATATTTTTTTCCTTATGTTTGCTACATTTAATAAAATCAAAATCTAAATACATTAAAATCAACGTTTTTATAAATTCTTTTAAATTAGGTATGTGGACGTTTTTGTTAATTAAATTTGAAATTATATCTTGTAAATTAGATGTGCAGGTTATAAAATGTATATCTGGGTAGCAAAGCCAGCGACCACCACCATACTCTCTATATTTTATAAATTCTAATTGGTCCTCAGTACAGAGGTTTGACTTGCATATTTTGCAGGATTTAAAAATTTTAGTTTTAAGTTTTTTTAAAAAATACCCTGCCATATACTGCAGTGGCCCCATTATTTGTGGAATATTTTTGTCACTTAATGACGTAAGAGTAATATCCTCAACTTGTATGGATGGTACTATATTGGTACTACTCGAGGCTTTGCCACCCTTAGAAATGACGAGGGCAAATAAAGTTTCACAGTCATTTATCTCACAATTTGCGGATGGAGAGTGGACACTAGTAAGTCTGTTAATTAAAAGGCTTGCAAATGCACTTTCGAACTTTTCGGGCGTTGGATTTGTATTGCGGCATCCATGGCTCCTTATAGAGCCAAAAAAGTTCTCAAGTTGGTCTTGGTTTAGGTGCCGCATCCAAACTGAGCTTACATCATAATTTTCTTTCAGATGTTTAATTAATTTTTGTACACCTTCTAGTGTCCACACCCATCCATCTATAGTTGGCACATAAGCTTTTCCTTCAAATTTCATACTTTTTAGTACTCTAATGGATTCAGTCCATTTAGCTTCATGAGGGGAGTCTGCTGTCACTGGACCCTGGAGCGGTTTTGCATTGTGGTCACCGGTGAAGCTTCCGTTTACCGAGTCGAATAGGTCGTCAAAAAATAGCAATATGTCTGACGTATCCTCACATTCTGCTGGAAGAATTCCTTTTTCTGTAAAAGAAATATCCAAATGTTATTTTTCGATAGTAGAATATATAAAAGGGTTTCTTACGAGTTGTAACGGCAATGTCAGCCTGACTTTGGGAGTGGTACATATTACAGTACAGGTACAGATTAAGTACAGTACAGTAGGCACACTTCCAAATATAAGGGGAAATATTTATCTAACGCCTTCCTGGTCTTAAGTCGGTGTTGCAAGCTTGCATTGAAATAATAGTATATTATGTTTTGAGTCAATTAAGAGTAAAAATAGAATCCTTACAGGATTACTTTTTTGTCAATTTATACTAGCGCAGATTGTCATAAATATATAAATTAAAATAATCAAAAACCATTCAGGTACATAAAAAGGTCTCTTACTTGCATAAAACCCCATATGTAGAGCTAAACTTCTACTGAATATCTGACTGGCATATTTCACCTTCATTTTTGGGATTTTCTCAGGAATCACGTGACTATCAGTCAACTTGGGTATTAGAGTCATACCCCTGTAAATATTATTTTCTTTATGCATCAACATAATGTGGTCCCACTTTGCTGTTTTGTCCTTGCCTTCAATTGAAAATTTTAAATTTTTTGTTAGCAAATTGTTTCGTATTCCTTTTAAAAGGTGAGGGGGGTCGTATAAGGGTACAATTTTCTTATTATTAATGATAATAATATTCTTATTCCGGTCAACTTCTTGGTATCCTCGCAATAAATCCCCTCTTGTTTCTTCACATAATAATCTTATTGCATGCCTGTTGTTGCTCCCTTGGTCACAAATGGTGGCACAAACTTCAAGGCCAGCTTCTAGTAAATTTTGAATCACGGCTTTTATTTGCCTTGCAAGCTCTGGTCCTTTGGTAGCTGCCTGAGTAAAGGTGTATGCCACTGGCAGCCTATAGTTGTACACAAGCCCTCTGATCATAAATACCAATGCATGATCGGCTATTTCAGCTTTTATGTCTTCTCCATTATTGACGAATCCAATTACACAATCTTTGCGCTGATTGTATGCCAAGTGTGCCTTTAAAGACATCTCATCAAAAAGCAAAATACACAGTTTTTCATGTGGTACCATCTTAGTTGCTCTTTTTTTTAATTGCCTAATGACACTTTCATTTATACCAGCTTGTACATCAGCTTTCTGTAGTAGTCTTGTTAAAACTTGTGGAGAGGGCAAAACAAACAGTTTTCTTAAAAACCTATATGCCTTAGGGCTCTGCTTCAGCAGAGCCAAAGCTAATAACTTTTCTTTAAGAAAAAATCGTCTGCCCTTTCCTTTTTTTTTATATTCTCTGAATTGCAAGAGAGTTAATGTTCTTGAAGCAGTCGGCAAATTATCGATAACATTCTGGAATTTAGGGTTTTTCAAAAAGTTTTGTGCTATCTTCAATTCAGAAGTCTGTTTCTTTACTTTAGAACGGATTTTTGATAATTTTGTTCTTGTTGCAAGCAATTTTTGATAAATATTTTTTTCATTTGTGGTCATCTTAATAGTATTCACTCTTTTTTGTTTTTTCAGTTTGGCACCTCGCTCTGAAAATAAAAGGAATTTATTTATATCTCGGGATCAACACATTTTAGGTAAACACAGGCACTCTCCATGAAATTTATATGACAAATGAAATACGAAGTCCGACAAAATTAATAGTTTACAATTATGCTTTCATTTGAATAAAAGCTAGGAAAGCCAACATTAATTCTTCCAAAAGTCAAGAGGTAAGAGTGAAAAAGTAGAAATACATTCACTGATCAGGAAATCGGAATGTAGATGAATTTTTCTATAAAGTAGATGTATTTTGCAATTAAGACGTGGTCCTACTGTACCATAGCAAAGGAAATATTTCAAAAACCTACCCCGTTTTTTCTCTGTAGGATAGACAGGCTTTTGATTGTCTCCGGTGTCTATGACCAATGTTTCATTGTCAACGATAGCTGTATCGCCTAAAAATGTTAAAACGTTTTATGTTATAGTTGCTAATTAATTAAATACCACCATTGATGAATGAAGATAAGTATTTTCCTTCCCTTAGTTGCCATTATCAGTAGTTTTTATGTTTATATAAATGTTAGCTTAGGGGCAATCCATAAATGACATCATACAAGTTTCATGATTTTTTGGACCCTCCATCATTGTCACAGGTGGTCACATTTGTGGGACCTCCTCTCTGGTGAAAAGAGCAGTTCTACTTTTTTTTAAATAAATGTGTGGTAGCCTATATAGTCTTAAGTTTATAGGTATTGTTTTTTTTTTACAAAAAATTAACATTGTACAAATAAAGATGATACATTTAGGGCCGGTTTTCAATCCGCAGTTACACTGTCATATAACTAACAAGGGAATAAATGTATCTAGCTCTTTAACAAGCGAAAAAACTTTTTGTGTTTTTCAATCGGGAGTAAACAGTTAGATAGTTACTTGATGTTCCTTCACAGCTATGTTTCCTGCAATCATGCGCAAGCGAGATGCAGCTATACAGGTAGTCACACGTTAGATAAGGACCAGAATCTTTTAGACAACATTCAAGTTGACTGTTCTTTTTTTATTTCTTTTTGTCTTTTTATGATTGCCGGTTTGGGATATATAATGAAATGAAAGCATTCGATTATAATTATTATCTGTCCATAATAGATGTAGTAAATAATAATTTTGTACAAAAGTCGTTTATGATATATTCCTGTAGTAGAGTCCTTAACAATGATTAAAATCTAAATTTATAAAAATGAAATGCCGGGTGGTTTGCGGGTCGTGCATAGTACGTTTATAATACGTACATTTATTAAACACAGAAACGGGTGTTTCTGTGTTTAATAAATATGTGTTTAAAAATAAAAAGTATATTTGTATTTATATCAGTTATCAGTACCTATAGTACAAGCTCTGTTTTGTTTCGAACTATATCTACATTCTCCCTATAGTATCTATAACCTATATTTCTCTAATAACCCTTTTTTTCCTCAGAACAAAAAAGTTTAGTTTCAGATGGTTTTCTTCGATTCGTCGCGTCGACCGAGTCAAAACATCCATATTCACTTAGCAAAATTAAATACTTCATTGTGGCAGTGTAGGTATGTAATTTTATCACAACCATTACTAAGAGAATTTATAGAAATACCCAAACATCAAAATCACTATTCTACAGATACTATCACTAACTGAGGTTTGAAACAACAGAT
Source organism: Diaphora mendica (assembly GCA_949125395.1). NCBI lineage: Eukaryota > Metazoa > Arthropoda > Insecta > Lepidoptera > Erebidae > Diaphora > Diaphora mendica. Next base: position 19,350,341 of record OX421318.1, read on the forward strand.
AAAGATAAACCTCAGATTTAACCTTTATTCTTTGAATAACAGTTTCATTGAAAAACCCAAAATTTACGTTATCTGTAGAATAAATGCTATCTGACTGTTTATCTGACTATTGAAAAACCGGCCCTAAGCCATACATATTTGACAGCAGTTTGTCATGTGCGTGTGATTTTTGTTGTAATATATATTTTAGTCCCATTTTTTTACCCCTTTTACAATATATAAGTAATTTGTATTTCTTAACAATTGTGACATAAAATATATAACCTTATTTTATTATTTTAGTAGTATCAACTTACCAGCTTTATCTACCAGAGCAGAGTCCATTGTCTCAAGAGCATTTGTGTCCAGTTCCATCATTACTATATCTCCTAAAAAATTTAAATTGTTAAAATACTTTGTTTTCTCAAGTTGTGACTAGTATACATAATTATATATTGTTTTCTGAAATTATAAATTTTAAAAACACTATCGCTCTGATGTAAGTTTATGAATAAGAAAAACACATTCATCACTACATAGTATAAAAAAAGTCGCTTTCTATGTCCCTATATCCCTTTGTTTGCTTAAATCTTTAAAACTACGCAACGGATTTTGATGCGGGTTTCTTTAATACATAGAGTGATTCAAGAGGAAGGTTTTTATGTATAATAAATGCATAATATAGTATGGAAACACTGTTAATTTTCGAGGTTTCTCACAACACATTTTTTTGCGCTTACATTGCAAACGCTGGTTGCACCCTACGAGATAGATCAAAATAATGTACTACAGTATTGTACACCTTAAAAAGTACTATAAAAAGTCCGCGACGGTATATGTCTATCTCTTAGGGATAACCCACAACAACCATTTTTTATTCCTTTCTTCTTACGAGAAATAATGGCTTATTTACGAAGTGATTTCAAGCAATACAGAATGAATCCTTATACAATGAATTAATTAAATACATTGTGCATTTAATATAGATCAAAATGGCCCTTTAAAGTATCTAATTTAAATGAATATATTCGAAGATATTACAGATTTAAAATGCACGAATCGTGTCGTCGACGGGGGCATCTGAAATCCACCCGTGCGAAGCCGGGGCGAGTCGCTCGTGTAGTATAAAATTTAGTTTCATCTCATGACATGTAAAGAGAATGGTACTTAATCCTTACCCTTTGTGCTAATTTGCATATTGTGAGCTTTCCCTGAAGATTTAGCTCTCCTATATGTACGGTTTGGCAAAGACACTTCTCCTGAAAAAATACAAAAAAATCATTAGTGCACTTTAAAGTTGGTTGTTAGCTCTAAGTAGGTAAAACTTTATATAGTAAAAACAAACTTTGCTTTATGGTATGGTTTAAAGTATCAAAGTTTAAGTTTACTAGCATTAAAAAAGTAAAGTCCTATCATCTACAAATAATATAATAGGTGAGAAACAGTGTGTGCATCTGGACCGAGGGCCCATTTTTTAAATTTTTGCCAAACGATATAAAATTCAAATAGGAATTAGTTAAAATAGTAGAAGATCCGAACCTAGATCGACCTTTGTTCCGCCTGCGTATATGTCGGTTATCGCGGCAAATAGTAGCCTATGTGTTATTCTGATGTATAATCTATATTACTGTAAAGTTTCATGCAAATCCGTTCAGAAGTTTTTGCGTGAAAGAGTAACAAACATCCATCCATACAAACCTTCGCGTTTATAAAATATTAGTATAGATATATTTATTTGTTATTTCATTGATGTTATGTTGTTTCACATTTTATTATTAATATTTATTAGTTTTATCTATACTTATAATAATACTTATAATAAAAATGTAACAGGTCCAATTCTGTACAATAAAGATATTTTGAAATTTTATTTTTGGAAGGCTCTCGAAAAATCGATACTGAAGCCAAAACTGTATTTTTTTTTCATTTTTGTCTGTCTGTCTGTCTGTATCTTGGCCGCGCATCACGCCGAAACTACTGAATGGATTCCAATGAAACTTGGCATGATTTGAGTTCATACTACGAGGTAGGACATAGGATACTTTTTATCCCGAAATTCAGCATGGTTTCCTGGAGAGAGGGGATGAAAGTCAAAATATGTACTTAGTTGTAATTCAATAACACATAGACCGTGTTCTTTTATTCTTTTTTTGCTAGAAAGAATAAAAATAAAAGATAACGGGAAAAGTCTTTCTTTGGCCACAACTGTACAATGCCTGTGGGAAGCTGAGACACATATGTAAATATGGCAGTACGAAGTTCGCCGGGTCAGCTAGTTATAAACTATATATAATTTTTAATGAAAAAATATTTTTTTTTATTATATTTTGTTTAGGATTTTTTTAGACGACCCATTTTTAATATGTTTTTTAATATACAAAAATTATTATAAACTAAGTTTTATTCTATTAACAGCTAGATGAAGGGCGATCTAGGGTCGGATGTTAGACCATAAAGCAATGGGTCATAAATTTCTTAAATGTGAAATAAAGCTGTTATGATCAAATAACTTGGGCCCTCAATTCAGATGCTTGCAAAAAAGACATAGTCTAGATCTCAGGAAGTACTGCCTCTAGGGCAATGCTTTTTATTTAAGAATTTGACTGGGATCAGCTGATTTCTTTTTGCACTAGTAAAACTCTTGTGGCTAGTGATTTTAATGGACATTATTCCAACTGGTTGTCGAAGTGTGATGCCAGAGGTAACCAAATTATGGACGCTGCACGGGAGTACGGATTTATAACTAATAAAGACGGCAAAAAAAAAAGGACAGACTCCTTTGCATGTACCCTTATACAATACTTTTTACTATAGCCCACCTAAAAGAAACGAAGCAACCTAATAGCTACCGAAAAAAGGAAAGGTCAGACAGCTAGAGAGTCCACATGACTTAGCACCGATGACGTTTTTTAAAATAAATGACAAGAAATAAGATACTACTTTCTCGCTTAATATTCACAAGGAGTGATAAAAAGTTACCTTGTGTTATTTGTTTAAAAGAAGCTGAAAACATTTTTATTAACCGACTTCAAAAAAAGAGGAGGTTCTTAATTCGACTGTTTTTTTTTATGACTGTTACCTCAAGGCTTTCGGCTGGGTGAACCGATTTTGATGATTCTTTTTTTATTTGAAAGCTAGTGCTTCCCGTGAGGTCCCATTTAAATTTGGTCCAGATTGAAGTCGGTTTTTTTTTGTTAAAATTTGTGATTATTTGAAATGAAAGATTTTTAATTAATTTTTATAACTACTTATTATACGAGTATATAGTAGGTATATTGTAACGGAGAAAAAATATTCTAGTACAACGCTTGAGACGTAGCCAAACCTTAGAAAGATCTCGTTGTTAGAATAATGAACCTTACATCAATATACATAAAATCCAACATGGATTGGTTGTCGTGAGTTTGAGATGTCCTTTCCGGTGTTACGTCGTTGCGGAATCGACTAGAAGTTGCTATGGCGTAGTAACAATATATTTTTAGATGTGTATATTTTTATGTGAACTTTATACATTTAAAGTAAGTGATTATTTTACTTATGGACAAGTAAAATTTTAACAAAATAAAAAACCAACTTCAAGAACCAAACCAAATAAATCGATTTCTCTTAGATGCCATCATGAGATCTTAGTCATTATCATGGTACCAACGCTGGGATATCTTCTTTTCATTAAAAAAAGAATCATCAAAATCGGTTCATAAACGAAGAAGTTATCCGCGAAGACACATAAAAAAAATTATACGGTCGCATCGAGAACCTCCTCCTTTTTTGAAGTCGGTTAAAAATTTCTACTACTATTTTTGATTTATTATTACTTATCATAATATTCGTTTAATATAGTTTAAAGGTTGTCTGTAAGTGATCGTCATGAGCGATAAGACCGCCAATTCTCACGTTTGTATATTGTAACTCTTTTTTCTATTTGTTTATGTTTGTACAATAAACATAAATAAATAAAAGAAAAATAAGAAACAAATGCTTTTTAATTGACTGCGCTAACAATACAAACTCATCTGTCCTGAAAATATAAAAAATTATGGCCGCCCTACAAAATATTCTCATTCAAAAAACAGAAAACCAATTTTCTCTTAAAATATAGCATAGGACAACGGATGAAATGTCAGGTTTTAGTTAAAAAAAAATAAAAAAACTTAGTATAGTTTCCTTAAATCTGTGAGGTTGACTTTAGTCAGTAAAGGTAAAAAACATTGGGCCCTTAGTTCAAGCATTATTGTAAAATTCTACCTTCATTTACTTCTTAACAATTGCATTTTTTGCAGATTCCTCCGTACAGACGTTACCGAACTGAGGGCCCTATATTATGCCGCTGTAAATCCGTTATGTCATATTGTACAGTTTTGGGACTTTCTTTAAAGTTTTAAGAAATTCTTAACTAATTTCTTAAATAAAAAGCATTGACCTAGAGGCAGTACTTCCTGAGATCTAGGCTATGTAATTTTTTGCAAGCATCTGAACTGAGGGCCCAAGTTATATGATCATAACAGCTTTATTTCACGTTTAAGAAATTTATGACCCATTGCTTTAGATTTT